>CAWUFW010004751.1:340000-940000 GCA_963921515.1 Calotriton arnoldi | reverse complement strand
AAGAAGTTGCTGAACCTGGAGGCCCGGAAATGGGAAGACATGCTTCCCTTGGCTTTATTTGCCATCCGATGTGGAAAACAAAAGAGACAGGGGTACTCTCCCTTTGAGTTACTATATGGGAGACAACCCAGTACCCTTATAGACATGGCCAGAGAAGAATGGGAGGAAGAAAAAGACTCAGCGAAACCCCTCTTGGATTATGTAGCCGGGTTGAAAACCCAACTTAATCAGGTACGAGCCATTGTAAGGACCAATGTAGAACATGCCCAAACCAGTCAGAAGGTCCAGTATGATAAGTCAGCAAAAGAGAGAACTTTGACGATAGGAGACATGGTGCTGATTCTAAAGCCCACCTCCGACCACAAATTATTAAGTCAGTGGCAAAGTCCCTTTAAGGTCCTAGAAAAAGTGACCCCTGTCACGTATAAACTAGAAATGGACCCGACAGGAAACCATTCACAAATTTACCACATCAACCTCCTAAAAAAATGGGAGGGCCCACTCCCTGTCCTGGTTGGGACCACTACGAGATCATTGGCAGAACAAAGCATAGACGAGGAGTTACCCGAACCTCTAAAGCAGGAACTAAGGGAGGCCCTACGCCCGGTATAAGAGCTGTTCTCCCTGGTGCCTGGTAGAACTTCCCTTATTGAACATGAGATACACACCCCACCAGGGAAAACAGTCTGATTGCGGCCATACCACATTCCCGAAGCCAGAAGAGAAGCGATCGACAAAGAAGTCCATCAGATGATGGAACTAGGGGTCATAGAATCCTCCAAAAGAGAGTGGTGTTTGCCAATAGTGATGGTTCCCAAATCCGATGGGTCTACCCGCTTCTGTATCGACTTTAGGGAGGTAAACAAAATATCACAGTTTGATGCTTATCCCCTCCCTAGGGTCGATGAGATGATAGAAAGGCTAGGGAAGGCCCAATACATCAGTACATTGGATCTCTGCAAGGGTTACTGGCAAGTACCCTTGAAGACACAGGATAGAGAAAAAACAGCCTTCTGTGCCCCTATGGGACTGTTTCACTTCAAGGTACAACCCTTTGGGTTACACGGGGCGCCGGCAACCTTTCAGAGACTAATGAACATTGTGCTCCAGCCACATAAAGACTTCTCGGCTGCATACATAGATGATATAATCATTTATAGTACCACCTGGGAGGAACACCTAAAACACCTGACCCAAGTCGTTCGAACCTTAGGAGAGAGCGGGTTGACAATCAATCCGGCCAAAAGCCACCTAGCCGCCAAACCCGTGAAATATTTAGGATACCTTTTGGGGGAGGGCTACATCAAACCTCAAGAGGAGAAAGTAACAGCAATAGCCCAGATCCCTTTTCCTAAAACCCGGAAGGACCTCAGGGCCTTTTTAGGTTTGTTAGGATATTACAGACGGTTATTCCTCACTTCTCGCAGATCGCCACTCCCTTAACTGATCTGTTAAAGAAAAACGTGCAAACAGAGAAAAACCTTAGAAGTCCCTCTCCCACAGAAGTACAGGCTTTCCAACTCTTAAAACGACTTATTACCTCGAAACCGTTTTTATTAAGTCCTAACTACGAGAAACCCTTTCTCCTTCAAACCGATGCTTCGGACAACAGCCTAGGGGCCGTATTGTCCCAACAAGATGACAACGACCAAGACCGACCGATTCTCTATATCAGCGGCAAGCTGTTCCAGAGGGAAACCAGATACGCAGTGATAGAGAAAGAGGCCCTAGCTATTAAATGGGCTATTGAGGCCCTTCGATATTATCTGGATGGGAGAGAATTTCTCCTATACACAGAACATGCCCCTCTTGAATGGCTGTCAAGAAATAAGGGACAAAACCAAAGAATCCTAAGATGGTCCTAACCTTGAAACCCTTCCGTTTTACTGTCAAACATAGAAAAGGGAGAGACCAGACCAATGTTGACTTTCTATCCAGGTATCCGGTGAGCCCTTTTTTTGTAGACAAGAAAGTTAGGGAAGGGGGATGTGAGGAGGCACCCCAAAACGACCCCAGTAATCGCAACATCAGCCCTAAACCCCCCTTATGGGTTCCTTACCTCCAGGGTTCGGACGAAGACCACGGGAGAGGGGAAGAAATCAAAACACTAAAGACGGACTCTCGCCCTTCCACACAGCCCGGAAGAACAACCCAGGAACTATTCGAGGCTTGGAGGAGCGGAAGTAACACCCGTCCAATCAGATTCGCAGGGAGGACACTGGGACGGAACAAGAGAGCCGGAAGATCGTGTGACGGGGGAGGAAGCAAGTAAACGAGAAACGGAAAGAGAGCCGAAGAGGAGTGCAGGAACGGCTGAAGATGTCGCGGAGGCGAACAAGGAAGAAGACGACACCGGAGACCTCGAGAGCCCCGAGCTGTGGTGTGAGGACTGGTGGATCCCGGAGGACACGCACGAGCTGCGGCAACTCTGAGTTGCGGCTAAGAGGGGTACGTGACCTGGGCAGAGGGAGGGAAGGAGAGGAGGTGGGGGATCTGCTTGTTAGCCTCCTTGACCCCCCGTAACTTCCTGAGACCCGAACGTAGGGGAAAAACCCGGCAACAGCAGTATTTTCTTTTCGTGGGTTGCTTCCCTGCCTATTAATCACCTTGTAGTTGCTTTCCTTTTCTCATTTCGTTTTCTTCCCGCACAACCCACTTATCCAAGCCTTCACAAGGTGTGGTGGAAGCTAAGACTAGCCAATTGCGCGTGACCATTGACCGCGTTTTTTTTATTTTTTTTTATTTTGAGCGAAACCTCGGGGATCTGACCAGACCACAAGAGAAGTGAAGAAAACTCCTACAGTGGTGGACCTGTTTGAAGACTTCCTAGAACCGGCCAAGATTGTGCTTGTGTCTTTTTGTACTCTGAAACCTGCCTTTCCCTGACTTCGGGATAATCTACACTAAATAAATCCTATCTCATTATTACACATATACGGCCTCCTTGCTTCTGCCCGTCCCTCCTTCCGCCCGTCCCTCCGACAGCCTTGCCAAGGCCAGGGACAGATCAATAAATCAACTTCCAACCTTACGCTTAGGCGGTCTGGGATATAGCCCCAGGAGGCAGACCTCCATCGATTGGGACAGCGCACGTCCATTAAGTTTATTCACCACTGCTTCCCAAAACCGCTGTACGGTCATGCAGATCCATGTCATGTGAGAAAAGTCTGCATCCAAGTGTAGACATCTTGGACACTCCCTGGGCTCACCCCCAAATGTAGCCTGTATACGATGCGGAGTCATATATGTAGGCTGTTCGGTTTTAGGTTTAAACCTATAATAACTGATAAAACCCCACCGAAATGGAAATAGCCCTCACCAGTATAAACATATAAACACTGAAAAAGCAACTGCATAACCACAAACTAAATGCCATTCAAAGTAAGGAAAAGGAGAGTGAAAGGGTCATTTTTTTCTTCCTGAAGGGGCCAATACAATGTAACTTTGTTATACAAGCTATCAGCAAGAAAGACTGGGCTAACATTATTCTGCTTGAGGTTTGTTGTTTAGGGATGTCACTAAAATACTGTTTCTTCTTCCTTTTGCTTTTTTCAGTTTTGTGGTCTTTGGTCTAAAGATGCAGGGTTTAGAAGCTTGTTTTAGGTCTTGTTTAATTATTTTATAAACTGTGGAGAATCAGGAAATATCAAAATCATGTTTGATATTTTGGCTGCGTTTGATTCTTTCATTGATAGGTAAAATGGCTGGTTTCAGAAGAACCTTTCCCAATATGTGCCATCACATTTACCCACAGAGAATGGGTAAAAACCCTTGACATATCAGCCCCCAGTTTCTAGTGAGTCAGTATTGATAGTAGGTGAACTGCCAACACCTCAGGCTTTAAACATTCAATGCAAGGTATAGTGACAAGTATATGTGAAAAGAGTGCTATCACCAAGCATCTGGGATAGTGGTAAAAACATGACAGGATGGAACATGGAACGCAGTGTCACTTGGAATGCTGCTGCAAAAAGGTTCTTTCCAAGTTCAACAAAGATTGGGTAGATATTGTTTGTATTTGCAGGGATTCAGATACGTATATGATAAAGTTGTGTGATGACCTGTCAAAATCGATACCGAAAGCTGAAGTGCTTCCCTGTAAGAGATCCTTGCCACTTGTTGGATGGTATGCTGAAAGGATCTTTACAGTCTTCAGAGTTAATGAAGAATGCTATTGACTTTTTAGTCCATTCTGGTGCACTGTTTTGTTATGCGCGGGAACTAAAACACAAATATTTCTCATTTTGTGCTTTCTGTGGCATTAAAGAAAGAGTCATCCCAACTGTGTTACTTAGGTGATGGTTTTCAGCCCAATGGGCTTTGAATGCTGTATTATCCATGTGGCAACCATTTACAGAATTTTTGCTGAGTGAGGATGCCAAAGGCAAGAAATGTGAGGATCTTTGGTCGTATATTGATAGTGATGTGAAAAAAAGTACACTCTACTGCATTCTTAGATTTTTACAGGAAAACATAACTGCTGTAGTGGACATAATAAAAAACTAGAGTCTGTAAACACCCTTGTCTGCCAAGTGTTCAGCATAATTGATGTAGATGTGAAACATCTCCTTGAGAGTAGGTTGGGCGACACCTTTAGTGACATTGGCACTGCAACATGTTCCATGTTAGAGTGCTTGCCACTTGGTAAACAAAGCAATGTTGAAGAACAATTCAGGAACTTTTATTTTACAATGTATGAGAAATGGCTTGAAATGATGAATAGAATTCTCTCTGTAGATTCAAAAGTGCTGCTTCATTTTTGACCGCTTTAATAACTCTAAGGGTATAAGCGCCCAGTTCAACGCAAATGTTGCAGAACCTGCCCAGAGAATCGCACTCTTCAAGTGCACCAGTATTGGCATGGAAAGCTATGTCAATGGCCAGAGTTAGCAAATTGTGTACTGGCTGTTTTGGCGTTGTTCGTCTCAAGTGCCAATGCTGAGAGGGCCTTTTCACAGAAAAACGTTTACATGGGAAGGAAAAAGCGAGCGCACATGACCAAATACTCACTGAAGAAGTATTGTATAGTGTACTACAATAGGTTTGATTTGCAAAAATTTATTTGGACCTCATATACACTGTGCGTACACTGTCTATATACCATGCATTATCAGTCTAGAAAGCAAGCAATAATAAAAGCAAAACATTCCAGAAACACTGGAAAAACACTGTTTCTGTTGTATTTAATGGCGCGAAAATGTGTACCCACTGATAACCACTGTTTTTTTAAGGTATTGAAATCATTTGAAAACGCTGAAAAAACCCCACAAGAATTCACCGAAAATAGAAATTGAAAACAGGAAAGCCTACATATATGTCATGTGGACATAATTAAACTGTAAGTATTTGAGACAGGAGTTGCGGGAGATCTTCTTGGGAGATCTTAAAACGCGCACCCACTGAGCATCAGTGAGAGTCCTGTCGAGACATCTCTCCCATCTTCCCCGTAGATCCAGCAGTGGAGACAGGGGTGCCTCTAAAAGTGATGCATAAAACCACTTAATTTGGTGTCCAGCTGTACCCAATGTGAGCACGGAGTGAAGAACCCCATGTGTCGCCGGTTCCTCCCGCCCTGCACCCCACAGTCCTTCGAACGTCCTCACCAGCGTCTCGTATAAGAGGAACTGGCCAGGAGGTAATCCATAGTTCTCTACCAGGTCCGCAAAGGGAAGCAGGCATCCGTCCTGGAAGCAATCCCCGATCGTGCCTATCCCCGCCTCGGTCCAGGCTGACAAATGCTCTGCCCTCAAGACCACCTGGGGTTCTCCATGAGGGAGCCCTACCAATGGCAACACCGGCGTGAATCTCGGGCCTGTCGGGAGTCAGACCATGCACCTCTTCCAGAATCGTAAGGCAGTGGCTTGCAAAGTCGATGCATAGGACACTCTTGTGGCCGGGTTCAGTAATTTGGCCAGCAATAATTGAGGGTGCTGTCCTGGTTCTGCTAGGTATGTGCCCTCCTGGTTTACCCCTTCTAACCACTGCGCCAGCCACTGCAATTGTGCAGCCAGCTGGTATAGTTCAAAGTCTGGCACCCCCAGTCCTCCCTCCTCCATAGGACGCTGCAATGTCCGCAGTGCGACCCTACGTCTTCCATCTGCCAGGATAAGGTCACGCACCAGGGCGTCCAGTGGCTTAAACCACCCCGCGGGCATCAAAAGCGAAAGATTAGCAGAGAAATACAGTAAACGGGGCAGCATGACCATCTTTGTCAGGGAGATCCTAACCATCAAGGGTAATCGCAGCGAGCTCCAAAAAGCCACGCAGGAGCGCAGCGAGCGCAGTGTTTTCCCCAGATTGCCCTCCCTCATATCTTCCAGGGAGTGGAAGATCTGGACACCCAGATACCGAAAGGAGGCCAGTGTCCAGTTATATTCAGCAGGGATATCCTCAGGTCTAGGGGCGGGGCCGGCCACCGGAAACAGATGTGTCTTGCGATGGTTCACCCATAAGCCGGACAGGTTGCAAACCCTTCCAACAGCGCAAAAGCAGATTCCGCCCCCTTGGCAAAATCATTGAGATAAATCAATAGGTCATTGGCGTATAGGGAGATTGTGTATGTTCTCCCGTTCAACAGTATCCCCAGTCCCTCGCCGCCCTCACGGAAAAGTGCTGCCAGCGGTTCCACAGCCAATGCGAACAGCAGCGGGGATAAGGGGCATCCCTGACGGGTCCCGCGGGTTATTGCGTACTCAAGGGAGATGGTGCTGCCCGTCCTGACCCGTGCCGTCGGGGACGAGTATAACAGCTGAACCCACTTCAGCCAACCCATACCTAGCCCCATCTTTCGCATTAGCTCCAAGAGAAAGACCCAATTGACCATATCAAACGCCTTCTCCAGATCCACTGAGAGAAGCGCAGCTCAAGGCAGGTCTTTCACCTCAGAGTGGTACAAGACCGAGTACAGCCGGCGCAAGTTAAACGATGTATTGCAAGACGGGACAAACCCGTTCTGGTCCGGATGAATCAAGTGAGTCATGTGGGGAAGCAGTCTGAGCGCTAGAATCTTGCTAAGCAGCTTAAAATCAGTGCTAAGCATGGATAATGGTCTAAAATCCCGCACTCCGGCCTCTAAGCTTTCTAAGCTTTCGGTCTTGGGAAGTGGTATCACAGTAGCGGAGTGCGTTGACGGTGGCAGTTGGCCCAGCTGAAGGGCCTCATTGTACATGATTACCAAACGAGGGGCCAGTTCAGTACCGTATTTCGCATAAAACTCGGCAAGCAGGCCAGCAGGGCCATGGCTCCCCTGACCTCCTGAAGGGTGATCGGACCTCCTAGTTCGTCCTCAGCGTCGCTTTTGACCTCAGTCAGGGCCAAGGGGGCCAAGAATGCGGCAATCTCCTCCCGCGGTGGACCTGGCGGTGCAAGATACAGTGTCTTGTAATACGTCTGGAAGGCACTGTTAATCTTGTCTGGGTCATACTCAGTCCTATCTTCTGCTACGTTAATCCGAGTAATAGGGGATCCCCGAGACTCTGGTCTAATAAGCCACGCCAGTAGCCACCCCACCTTCCCTTCTTCACTCTGCACCCTGTCCATGTATGCTCTGTAATCGTGTGCTCGGAGTCTGTCCAAGACCTTGTCATACTGCTTGCGCTTCGCCAGCAATTGCTCACGGGATCTGGGGTCTAGCCCCTGCATGTTATCGAGTGCTCGCAAGTCTCTCTCAATCTCCGTAAGCTCTCTGTGGAGTTCCCTCTGTATCCCAATGGTTTGCCCCATGCAATGTCCCTGCCCCACCACCTTAAAAGCCTCCCATTCTACCAGGGCCGTGGATGCCGTATTCGCATTCACTCTGCAGATCACAAGGGGTAACCCAGTATCCCTCAGAACCTGGGCATGTATACTATAAACAACAATGGTTCTGTCGGGTAATGGTATTTCTTTGTAATTATCAACATTCATGTAAAAAATTAATCAACTGATGGTGCTAGAACACAAATAGAATTCCAAATTCATTCATAAATTACAAAAGAAGTAATTTGTTAAATTTAAAGCTTCAAACAAGGAGTTTTATTCAATGCAAAAATTAATGCAAAAATTACCATAAGAAGAGGCTGTCTGATAATTCAATCAATAACACGGCGCAAGTGATAATTATTTACAGTGACAAGGTGAATAAAGTGCCTAAGTGACAAAATCAGTGTATTGTACATATAAGTGACAACATACGCAATTGACATATATTTACAAGTGAAGACTTTGAGAAAGTGTCCAATTTCAGAGTGTAGTACAAGTGTCTCAAGCTCAAGAATTGATCCAAATTGATTTGAAAGCAGAGAGACCTATTGAGGAATGGACAACTACAACCGTCAACGTTTCGACCCTGACAGGAGCATTAAAGGGGGATTGTCAATATGGGTCTTCTTCAGGACAAAATGGTGATCGGTGTAGGAAGGTGGAATCTGACTATATGGTTGCCCCCACTTTTTTATGGTGTTTTGCTGGTTTATGACTTAGTTGGACTGGGATCCTGCTATTCAGGGCCCCAGTCTATCTGCTTCCTCTCTAAAATGGTTTCCATGTGCCTTAGGCACATCACTGATTGGAATCTGGAGTGCCCTTATAAGTCCCTAGTATATGGTATACTATGTACCAAGGGCATAGGTACCTCAGAGGCCTACCAGGGGCTGCAGCATGTATTATGCCACCCCTGGAAGGCCATCCCAACTGACACCACAGGTCTGCTACTGCTGCCTGGGTAAGGTGGTGCATGCACCCCTTACTGTGATATAGGTTACCTATATCACTAAATACATACACACATATAAACCTATAAGTCACTCCTATGGCAGGCCTTATCAATCCTGAAGGCAGAGTGCGTGGTTCCTATGTGAGAGGGTGCCCCTGCATGAGCAGGGCCCCTCTGCAGCGTTCGGAGACCCTTCTCTGATGCTGTTTGTAGTGCAGCCTGACCATATACTCTTAAGCGCATTATAACCTCGCGTTAAATGCTAACTTTGTAATGGCTGCACCTAAACATGTCGTGTTTGGTGTCAAACATCTTGGAATACTACCCCCCGCCAATTCTGGCGGCGGGGGTAGCATTCCACCCTTCTAGAGGGAAAGACATGTTAACTCTGGCTAGCCCGGTAACTTCTTTCTAAAGCCCTGGCATCACAAAATGGATGCTGCTGCCACAGACACGAGTCTGGCCTCCTGCTGCTGGACGAAACTCCGGCAGGGGAGGCCTGGACAATAGGTTTCCTGTCCCAGGGAGGTGTGACCACCTCCCCAGACAGGATAATGTGTATTGGGGCTGGGCGGGAGCACTTTCGGGTGCTTTGAAGTCCTGCACTGGGGGCACATTTGGTGTCCCTAGTGCATACCCCAGTTCAAACCGGATCAGGGGCTTGCAGCCCCTGCTTTGGCGCGAACTGGACAAAGGGAAAGGGGTGTAGCCACCCCTCTGCCCTGACCCACCCATAGGTGGGGCCACAGAGTAGTCCAACCCCTAAACATGGTATAAGTATAGGAACCCAGTCCTTAGGACTTTAGATTATCCCTGGACGAAACTCTGAAACAGAATCCTGGACCTTCGACGCTCTACTCAAGACTAGAGGACAGAAGAATCTCCCTTGGGGTCAAGGAGTGACTCCCCTGCTTGGCAGGCACCAAAGAAGCAATTGTCTGGACTGCATCACCTAAGCTCTCGTCGGACGCCGAAGTCTTTGCATCACCAGAGGTGGATTTCCAGACTTCCCCGAGGCTGCCCTGAGTCCCCAGCAAAGCTGAGGCCCGTAGCTGTCGCATTTGCTAGTGCATCCTCTTCTGGGTCTCCCACGAAGTCGTGCTTTGGGCTCCGAGTAGCCCTAGCCTCCAGCACCAACTGCACCGAAGATCACTGGCCTCCACTCCACGAGTGTCCTGTGAGCCAGATCCACGTGCGACGTCTCGAGGCTCCTTCGCGGTCGCTAGCCCGTTGGCTAGTAGCCCTTCACGAAGGCCAATCTTTTTCTTCTTGGGCATCCTGGTTGCTCCAGGCCTGCCCTCACTTACCCTCGCTGGGTGAGTTCCTCAGACCTTGCTGGTCTGCACCATCGACGATCTTCATCTTCACCGAGACTTGCCGTTGCCAAGGCTTGTTGGGTCCAATCCGGTCGCCGATACCTCAGCACTCGACAGACATCGTGTACCAGCCCGAATCCTGCTCCTGGTCACCGACAACGCCTCCTGGACCTCGTGGCTGAAGAGTCAACACGACCGTCAACGCACCTGAAGCACTCGACATCGGTGGGCATCCGCTCATCGCCATCCTGGTCACTGGCTAGTGACCCAGACTCTGTCCCCTCTGCTTTCAGGTTCTTCAGATCTCCGATCCACTCTTGGATCCAACCGGACACTTTCCACTTGGTCGCCAGCAGCACTTTGCAGCAGATCGCCATTCAAATCGACGACGAAACCCGACCCCGAAAGGCACCTATGCACCCGGCTTCCCTGGGTGAGGTAACACGAGTACTCCGGTGCTCCCGTGGGTAGAGACTCTAGAACGACCTAGTTCTCAAAGGGTTTGCTCCAAGTCCTCCTTTAAGTGTCCCTTTTCTTTAATTTCCTGATCGCGACTTTCTCCATATAAGTTAACGGCGTATCGCGGTTGTGTATTTACACTGCATGCGTCCCCCGTGGGTCCCCTGTGTCACTACCTTCGGTGGTTCCTTGTGGTCCAAGCACTTCTAGAGGCTCTAGGCCTAGTGTCTAGTTCAGTCGTGGTTCTTATACCACTTTATTGGTATATGGTTTGGTACGCCCTAGGGCCCAAACGTGTATTTGTGCTATTACTGTGTTTAAATAACTTATAACTTGTGTATTTCGAACTCTAGCCTCATAAAGAGACTAGAGGGGTGTGTTTAGCAATAAATACATATATTTTGAATATATACCTGGTGTGGTGCTCTTTCATTTGGTCACTCAAGAGATTATAGACTGGTAAAACAAGCTGCTTTACATTCCTTCAAGACTTAGCCTGAAGGCTGCTCTCCATAGCTACCACTAGGATAGCTTTCAATAAGGTTGTCTTTAACCTATCTCCAATAAGGGGTTGTTTGGACTGGTGCAAGGTGCCCACTATAATTAGTGGACAGCATATGCCAGGCCAACTTCTCACATTGGTGTGCAGCGTGTGGGATTCCAGCTTGCTATTGTTTTACCAGATAATCTCAATTGAATTGATCAACTGAAAACCACTAAAGGTACCTAAGGTACATATAATTTAAGCTTAGAATACAGTAAGTTCTACTGAACTTAGAGTTGTGTGTTAAGGGATAGCACACCCTTTCTACAACTCAAGAGAGTTTAGTAGGCCACACTAGAGTAGGTAGTGCATACACCACACCACACTAGTAATGTCTTTAAAGGAAGGATCTAAAGAATCCTTGCCAGAAGCCACTGGGCTTCTTCCTCCAAGTATGATACACTCCCATTCTTGGAATTGAGAGCTTTATGTAACTTGAGGAAATTGAGGACAGGCCAAAGTCCCACCACCCAACACCTTAAAGAGTTGTTGGTAGCTTATGATCTTAGTAAGCCCTTGGGGACTGAAGGGGTAGGAGCTGAGGGTGAGGCAGAAGATGAGGGTGGGGCCAGGGGTAGCAATAACCCCAGCCCCCCTCTGAAACTGGCCAGGAGGGTGACAATGACCCTGACCTGGATAACCCAATCCCTTCTGTGGACGATGAAGAGGAAGATCAGAATGATACCCTCTTTGTCCCCCCAGGAAGGATTATGAGTGTGCCCAGAAAGTCTAGATCTCCTTCTCAGGAGTCTAACCACTCTGGCACCTCCATAGGGAGCTCTGTCTCATCTCATAGGAGGGAATCCTCTCATGAGAGAAGAAGGAGGCTGATTCAATATGAGGAAGCTCAGCTTGAACTCAGAAAGCAGCAACTGGCTATAGACAGGGAGTCCCTAGATCTCTTCAAAGAGAGAAAAAAGTTGGGACTAGAGTCCCATGGTGGCAGCAATATCCCTAAAGATAGGGAAAGGTCTTATGACCATAGAAACCTAAACAAGATTGTCCCTCCCTACCAGAGTGGGGATGACATCCACAAATGGATAACTGCACTGGAAAGGGCCTGTAAAGTTCAGAAGGTCCCCCAGAAGCAGTGGGCAGCAATCTTGTGGCTCTCCTTTGCAGACAAAGGTAGAGACAAGCTCCTCACTGTAAGAGAAGAGGATGCTGACAATTACACAGTCTTGAAGAGTGCTCTGATAGATGGGTTTGGCCTAACCACTGAACAGTATAGGTTGAAGTTCAGAGACACCCAAAAGCTCAGACTCAAGACTGGGTTGATTTTGTAGACTGTGCTACTAAGGCTCTGGAAGGTTGGATACATGGCAACAAAGTGCATGACTTTTTAGGATTGTACAATTTGATTATGAGGGAGCAGATCCTTAATAATTGTCAAAACCAGCTTTTGCACCAGTATCTGGTGGACTCTGATCTGACCTCTCCCCAAGAATTGGGAAAGAAGGCAGACAAATGGGTCAGAACCAGAGTAAAAACTAAAAATCAGGGTGGTGACCAGAAGAAAGATTCTACTAAGTCCCAAGAGAAAGGAGGGGATAAATCCAAGGATAAGTCCACTACAGGGCCCCAAAATCCCTCTTCTGGGGGTGGGTCCCAAACTCCTTCCTCTCCTGAAAAGAAACCATATTGCCACGTCTGTAAAAAGCCTGGGCACTGGAAATCTGATCCCAGTTGCCCCAGGATTGGCAATAAAGAAAATGTTCCTCCAACAACTACTACCACCCCTCCTGGTACTACCAGTAGTAATCCTCCAGTTGGGGGTAGTGCACCCAAAAAGTTAGGTGCTTTTGCAACAGGAACAGAGGTGGGCCCTGGTATAGACAGGGACCCATCAACAGACTCCTCTGACTCTGATGGTGGTGTAGGATTTGCCACCTTTACCATGGGTCCCACAGCAATGGGCAGGTACAGATTGGAGCCAATAATTAATGGTCAGAAAGCTGTGGCATTTAGGGACACAGGGGCTAGTGTCACCATGGTGGCAGGGAAACTAGTCCCCCTCACCAGCTTTTACCTGAGTTTAAATACCAGGTGACCAACATTGATGGTGTCAGAACAGATCACCCCATGGCCATAGTCAATCTCAGCTGGGAGGGGGTCACAGGCCCAAAAGAGTGGCAGTGTCCCCCACCCTACCTGTAGATTGCCTGATGGGCAATGATCTGGAAATTTCAGCCTGGGCTGAAGTTGAACACCAAACCCATCTCACGATGCTGGGCGTCCCTGTAGAGGTTAGTGGGGCTGTGATGGCCACAGCCCCAGCCCAAGATTTTGGAGAGATGGAGCCTGGAAGAATGGCCCACTCTCCCCCAAAAGAGAGCACAAGGGTTGAAGAAAAGTCTTCTTCCCTCCAGACAGTAGGTAAGGGTCAGCCTCCTCAGGGAACTGACCCTACCCCTAGTGAAGGAACTGCCCCAGAGGTAGTCAGGCCTGGCCTGGCCACACCCCTGATGGCAGAGGACCCTTCCAAGGTGGTACCCAGTCTGGAGCAGGTAACCTGCCCCTCTCTACCCCTGCCTCAGCCAGCCCAAGGCTGCAGAGGTCAGGGAGGTCAGTGGACCCCCCAGGGCCCCCTGTCCAGAGGAACCCCCCATCAGCAGATTAGGGGCACCCAGTCTAGTAGCCCTAGCCAGGTGAAAGTTCCTCTACACACTGAGGGATCCCCCATACCTTTATGTAGGGACCTCCCCAGCAGGACTCTGGTAGGCAAGAGCAAACCTGGGACCAGAAGGTTCCAAACCTGCCATGTCCCTCCAGTAGTCCATCCAAAGGGACCCAACCCCCAGCTGTAGGCAGCCAAAGGTTGACCCTTAGAGCAAAGTGCAACTCAGTCATGGAAAGACAGGCATACATGGTGACCAGTGATCTGAGGAAGCTGAGGCCAACATTCCTAGGGCCTCACTTCCCTACTCAGACACCTCACCAGCCTTGTACTTTACCTAAGCACACCACAGGTAGTGATTCCCCATGGTGGAGACCCTCTCATACCCTTAGGGTGAGGGATTGCTTAGTGGACCATAAGACAGGGGGCAACCATGCTAGTGCAGGTGCTTCCTTATATGGCCACTTAGTCAATAAAGGCTCAACTGGCCAAGGTTAGCCTTATCTCCTTTCGTTTGGGGGTTATGTAGGAAGGTGGAATCTGACTATATGGTTGCCCCCACTTTTTTATGGTGTTTTGCTGGTTTATGACTTAGTTGGACTGGGATCCTGCTATTCAGGGCCCCAGTCTATCTGCTTCCTCTCTAAAATGGTTTCCATGTGCCTTAGGCACATCACTGATTGGAATCTGGAGTGCCCTTATAAGTCCCTAGTATATGGTATACTATGTACCAAGGGCATAGGTACCTCAGAGGCCTACCAGGGGCTGCAGCATGTATTATGCCACCCCTGGAAGGCCATCCCAACTGACACCACAGGTCTGCTACTGCAGCCTGGGTAAGGTGGTGCATGCACTCCTTACTGTGATATAGGTTACCTATATCACTAAATACATACACACATATAAACCTATAAGTCACTCCTATGGCAGGCCTTATCAATCCTGAAGGCAGAGTGCGTGGTTCCTATGTGAGAGGGTACCCCTGCATGAGCAGGGCCCCTCTGCAGCGTTCGGAGACCCTTCTCTGATGCTGTTTGTAGTGCAGCCTGACCATATACTCTTAAGCGCATTATAACATCGCGTTAAATGCTAACTTTGGAATGGCTGAACCTAAACATGTCGTGTTTGGTGTCAAACATCTTGGAATACTACCCCCCCCCGCCAATTCTGGCGGCGGGGGTGGCATTCCACCCTTCTAGAGGGAAAGACATGTTAACTCTGGCTAGCCCGGTAACTTCTTTCTAAAGCCCTGGCATCACAAAATGGATGCTGCTGCCACAGACACGAGTCTGGCCTCCTGCTGCTGGACGAAACTCCGGCAGGGGAGGCCTGGACAATAGGTTTCCTGTCCCAGGGAGGTGTGACCACCTCCCCAGACAGGATAATGTGTATTGGGGCTGGGCGGGAGCACTTTCGGGTGCTTTGAAGTCCTGCACTGGGGGCATATTTGGTGTCCCTGTGCATACCCCAGTTCAAACCGGATCAGGGGCTTGCAGCCCCTGCTTTGGCGCGAACTGGACAAAGGGAAAGGGTGTAGCCACCCTCTGCCCTGACCCACCCATAGGTGGGGCCACAGAGTAGTCCAACCCCTAAACTTGGTATAAGTATAGGAACCCAGTCCTTAGGACTTTAGATTATCCCTGGACGAAACTCTGAAACAGAATCCTGGACCTTCGACGCTCTACTCAAGACTAGAGGACAGAAGAATCTCCCTTGGGGTCAAGGAGTGACTCCCCTGCTTGGCAGGCACCAAAGAAGCAATTGTCCGGTCTGCATCGCCTAAGCTCCGTCGGACGCCGAAGTTTTTGCATCACCAGAGGTGGATTTCCAGACTTCCCCGAGGCTGCCCTGAGTCCCCAGCAAAGCTGAGGCCCGTAGCTGTCGTGGGTAACGTGGAACCGTGACCCCTGGACACCGCACGCATTTGCTAGTGCATCCTCTTCTGGGTCTCCCACGAAGTCGTGCTTTGGGCTCCGAGTAGCCCTAGCCTCCAGCACCAACTGCACCGAAGATCACTGGCCTCCACTCCACGAGTGTCCTGTGAGCCAGATCCACGTGCGACGTCTCGAGGCTCCTTCGCGGTCGCTAGCCAGTTGGCTAGTAGCCCTTCACGAAGGCCAATCTTTTTCTTCTTGGGCATCCTGGTTGCTCCAGGCCTGCCCTCACTTACCCTCGCTGGGTGAGTTCCTCAGACCTTGCTGGTCTGCACCATCGACGATCTTCATCTTCACCGAGACTTGCCGTTGCCAAGGCTTGTTGGGTCCAATCCGGTCGCCGACACCTCAGCACTCGACAAACATCGTGTACCAGCCCGAATCCTGCTCCTGGTCGCCGACAACGCCTCCTGGACCTTGTGGCTGAAGAGTCAACACGACCGTCAACGCACCTGAAGCACTCGACATCGGTGGGCATCCGCTCATCGCCATCCTGGTCACTGGCTAGTGACCCAGACTCTGTCCCCTCTGCTTTCAGGTTCTTCAGATCTCCGATCCACTCTTGGATCCAACCGGACACTTTCCACTTGGTCGCCAGCAGCACTTTGCAGCAGATCGCCATTCAAATCGACGACGAAACCCGACCCCGAAAGGCACCTATGCACCCGGCTTCCCTGGGTGAGGTAACACGAGTACTCCGGTGCTCCCGTGGGTAGAGACTCTAGAACGACCTAGTTCTCAAAGGGTTTGCTCCAAGTCCTCCTTTAAGTGTCCCTTTTCTTTAATTTCCTGATCGCGACTTTCTCCATAGAAGTTAACGCTGTATCGCGGTTGTGTATTTACACTGCACGCGTCCCCCGTGGGTCCCCTGTGTCACTACCTTGGGTGGTTCCTTGTGGTCCAAGCACTTCTAGAGGCTCTAGGCCTAGTGTCTAGTTCAGTTGTGGTTCTTATACCACTTTATTGGTATATGGTTTGGTACGCCCCTAGGGCCCAAACGTGTATTTGTGCTATTACTGTGTTTAAATAACTTATAACTTGTGTATTTTGAACTCTAGCCTCATAAAGAGACTAGAGGGGTGTGTTTAGCAATAAATACATATATTTTGAATATATACCTGGTGTGGTGCTCTTTCATTTGGTCACTCAAGAGATTATAGACTGGTAAAACAAGCTGCTTTACATTCCTTCAAGACTTAGCCTGAAGGCTGCTCTCCATAGCTACCACTAGGATAGCTTTCAATAAGGTTGTCTTTAACCTATCTCCAATAAGGGGTTGTTTGGACTGGTGCAAGGTGCCCACTATAATTAGTGGACAGCATATGCCAGGCCAACTTCTCACAATCGGACAGCCTGGAGGGAAAGAATTGAGGGTAAGTTTGTGTGCCATGCGCTCATAGTGAAAAACATACTTAGGCACAAAATACCCAAAGATAACTCACCGATTCTTCAAGTTGAATCAATGTCAAGGAAAGGTGTTGAATATGGAAAGTGAATTGATGTCAGTCGACCCTGGGGTAAGTAAAGAACCTAATTAGTGTGCCATTTCTACCCAGGTCGGCGTGGGAAGCTCAGTGTGAGAAATGATCCATACCTGGTTTGGGATGGATCCCACTAAGAAGGTTGTGCAATTGGTTGCGGATCTCTACAGTCACAGAAACTGTGCACACTCAGAAGCAGCCTCCTTTACATCGGGCAATCAACGGAGTCACATATTGATCAGGAAATATTCAATTACTGCGGGCAAAAATAGGGTCATCTTACTACGATGGTACTACCAAGATTAGTTCAATAGTGACAGTGGGCTATTAGAATAACCTTGCTGCCGCATAGGTGGGACATACCTTAATGATTGTGGACTGTAGAACTCATTGCTGCTCTCAAAATTAGAGCGCGGTCGATGTGGCCTCTTGTTCAACTGGCAAACGGCGGTATCACAAATGAATCATGAACCGCAAAGAATGGCTAAGGGCAGAAGAACGGAAAACCTCAGTATGGAATTTAGAGTCTGGAAAAGGAGAAATAAAAATGGCCTGACGGCCGTCAGGGCATTAATACCTCATTAGTTGTGAACGCGCGGCAGGATCCTGTGCTCTGTGTGAGCGGCCTCAAAAAACAACCGTTTATGTTGGAGACGGTACGTCAAAGAGACGTCCATGACTAGCGTGCACGATGATGTGCAGCAGCTAGAACCGACCGTGGCCGGTGTGTCAAAAAAGCGAGAAAGGACTCTCTGGTTTAATGATCCTTCTCAGCCACTATGTTTCAGGGACAACGTGGCTATGTAGTGAAACATGGTTGCACCTAAAATCTAGTAGGGTGTGGCAATACATTGTGGCAACATTATTATTCAATATATACAATTTAGCCCAAGGACAGCAATGAGAATGCAAAAATGCCTTTAGCTGAAACCTGGAAAAAGCAGATTGAAGACAAATTCATACGTTTTAGCTTGTTACAATTTACATATTTACATTTGTTGGAATTAAAATTATAATTATAGACTCATCATTCTGTGAACAGTTTACATATTTACATTTGTTGGAATTAAAATGATAATTATAGACTCATCATTATGTGAACAACAAGGCAATGTTGTATTGAATGATCCGGCATAGTAGATTATGACATACTGAATGGAATGTGAACATAGTATGAATGAGTATACTTAAAGTTATGGTTAACAGCACATCAATAACACAAAAAAGAAAAATCAATCATCGAAAACACAGTAAAGGCAGTTTCCTCATAAACATGGTAGAAACAGTTTCCTCATTTAGGCCTCTACCAGTAAGCAGGTAGGTAACATATTCCGATATGGAATAACCATGGGAAATTGTACATCTAAATGAACGGTCAGTTCATAAACCTCGGTAGTATGGAATAATAGACAAATAGTGTGCTTAGGAATTGGACTATCTAATGAGTGGTTTATCCATCAGTGTGAAGCAAGCTGACTGTGCATTGGCCTCTGTGTCTGTCCAAGCATAGACAAAAATAAAAATCAGGATCGTGGAGAAGGGACAATTGATCGTACAGATATAATGAGGACCTGGTGTCAACTATTTCTTAGTTGCCCCATTTGTTTATGTGTCTCCTCCATTTAGTTCAGGCCCGAAGTGACTGTTTTCAAAGAATGGATCCACTTACATTCCTTGTAATTCAGCAAAGCTGACAGGTTGCCTCCTCTAGGATGCAAGTGTACTTTTTCAAGCACAGTCCATTTGAGGCTTTCCGGATTGTGTTCTGAGTTGACAAAATGTTCCACTTAAGGAGCCCCTTGTACGCGGCATCTGATCCTGCTGATATGTTGCAGGATCCTGCATTTGATTTTTTGGGTGGTTTGACCGACATATAGTTTGTCGCATGGGCATTTGATAACGTAAATTACGTTTGTACTATTGCAATTCGTGAAAAGAGTCAGTGTGTAAGTACAGTTGGCATGAGAAAAACTGTTACCTTCAATTGTTAAGGGGCAAGTCTTACAATGACCGCATTTGTGGTGACCAGGCAGGGGGGGTAAGTTTAATTGCAACCTTAAATCTGGTTGTTTGGGAGTTTCCAGGTAGGCACTCACCACAGAGTCTTTGACATTCCTTCCACGTTTGAAAGCAAATAGTGGATCTTTGGTGATGCCAATTTCTGTTGCTACCAGATTCCAATACTTTTTGATTATTTTCTAATCTCATGACTTTTAGGGTTGTAGGTTGTCACACATACTATCTTTTCACTTTGGTTAGCCTTGGGTTTTACTTCTAGTAATGTTTTGCGTGGGCAGTACCAAGCCCTTTTCTTGGCACGTTTGAGTAGGCCCATCGGATAGCCTCTGTCTTTCAGGCGTTGTATCAGTATGTCAGATTCCCTAAAGTAATCGGATCTGTGTGAGCAGTTGCGGCGTAAGCGCAAAAATTGCCCATAGGGCAAATTGTCACGAAGACTCCTAGGGTGGTTTGAGTTGTACTTGAGCAAGGTGTTACGCTCAGTAGGCTTTCTATATAAGTTGGCGAAAATCAAACCTTCTTCAGTTTGCAAAGTGAGGTCCAAAAAATTGATTGATTCCTTACTGGACGACATAGTGAACTGAATGTCACTGGATCTCCCATTAAGCCAGTTACAGAATTCCGTTAATGATGTTTCGCTGCCTGACCAAATCATGAATACGTCATCGATATACCTCTTCCACATATCGATGTTGTCTATGTGGGGGTTATCGAGACTGTAGAGGTGCTCATCCTCATAGGCGTCCATAAATAGGTTAGCTAGGCTGGGAGCAAACCCCGCCCCCATAGCAACGCCTTTACACTGTAAATAGTATTGATTCTGGAATACAAAGTAGTTTTTTGACATCGCTATTTCTAGCAATGAAATCAGGAGGGACCCAGTGAGGTGCAGGACGTTTGTGCAAGACTATTCTGGTCACATTCAAAGCTTTTGTCTGTGGGATACTCGTGTAAAGAGAGGAGACATCAAGCGTGACTAGAACTTGTGACCCTGGGTCAAAGGGTTGGTCCTCAACAACTTGGATCATATGCATGGTATCCCTTAGATACGACTTAATCTGTTCTACCCATGGCTGGAGGAAATAATCAATATATAGGTTCAAGGGTTCCAAGATTGAGCCGCACCCTGAGACGATAGGTCTTCCAGGTGGCTTCTCCAGATTTGTATGCACCTTGGGTAAGGTGTAGATCAGAGGTCTTCAAACTTTTGTAGGTCGAGCCCCCCAGCTGAATTTTTTTAGATGTTGGGCCCCCCACCACCTGACAGAAATTTCTGGAATCTGGTACACTACATAATCGACCGCCACGCGCATATTCCGGGCCATATCCAGCAAATAATGTTCAACACAATAAGAGTGTTTAGTAAACTGCAGGTTTGTGAGTGGGTGTGGTGAAATGACAGAGGCTTATTACTCTGCTCCAAACACCATTTTCCAAGATAAAATGTGCGCAAATTGTTTTTACTAGGATGCTTTGTTTTACACATGACATAGATTGATAATAACACCACCAACATATATGTGACGGGTGTGCCTGATTTTCGCCACAGAGACGGTCAAACTGTGGATGGATTTTTGCTACTGCCATCCTCAGGTTGTGCTCCACATCCAGTCTTGAACGGTACTTAGTCTTTAATACCGCAAGTGCTGAGAACCCAATCTCACATAAATAGGACGAGCTGAAAGGCAAGAGAGTTTTGATAGCAGTTTCTCTCAAAACTGAATATTCTGCAGACATTTTCAGCCAAAACGGGGACTGTAAGGGAGACAATGTTGTCAGATTTTTCGAGCACTCCCTAGCTCAGAGCTGGTACACAAGAAACAAATCTTCTCTAGAAATCTTTAACAAACGTTTTAGGCAGCATTATAATGGGATAATTGCCCACCAACCAGTTATGGATCCGAAGACAAAGTTGAAAGTCCACAGAGAGGGCGCTGAACGAACACCTAATTGAGAATTCCTTAGTGGTACAATAAGTTGCTTGCCTGAAGCAGTGGGGGTTTAGGACACGTCGGGCTTATGGCTAAAAAAAAATAGAACTAATAATAAATTAATGATGTTGTCTATTTTACTTCAGAGCAATGTTGTCTGACAGACTTTGTGGTGGCAGGGACATGTTAAGGATTTTGGGTGCCCTGGGCCAAAACTATTTTGGGGCCCCCTGTTCAGTACAGCTTTGAGTTTAACTGATTTACTTTCAGCTCTGCCATACCCTCTTTAGCCAGGCTACTAGCGGTGCACAGGCACTTTGGTCGAAATTCTAAAAGCGTTTACATCTAATATTCAGAGACAGTGATGTGTTTTCACTGTTCTAACAAAGCAGCAGCCCACTAATTTTACAGCGAATAATATCTGTGATATCCTCCAATTTCTCATATGTGAGGACCCGCTTGGATCTAAAATAAACTTTTTTATGGTTGTTGCATGAAACAAACATATTTCTCTGCAAATAGTAATAGACTCCTCACATCAATCACATTAAAAAGAAATTAAACAAAACGGTATTTACAAGAATCTGTTTAGGAATTATTCCAGGCCATCGGGGCAAAAACAGAGCTGTCTCTATCAAGGGGCCCCTGAAACGCTGGATTGCAGTGCATGTAAATGTGTCCTTTTGTAATTTAGGATGAAAACCTTGATGGGGCACAACATGCCCATACTTGTGTACAGGGGCGCAACTAGACCCGAACTTCGGGTGGGGGCTTACACTCCCAGCCAGGGCTGGCCCTAGCACTGGTCGCACCCAGTGCAACAGTCTTTTGGCGCCCCTCCCCATTTCCTCCATCTCCATGAATTTCCTCACTACCACTCACCAACGATGCACCTCATCTCTCTATAGCACCTTTCTGGCAAACATTTCATTTTTTTATAGCACTACTCATTGTTTACTCCCTCTCAGTTCAGTGATCTGCTTTTTACATGTTCTTTGTAGTAGGCACATTAAACCTCTGCACTGTGTGGGTGGCAGGAGTGCCCATGTGAGTGCACGGTGAGCCATGCAACAGTGTGAGAGAGGGGTAAGAGGAGTGACTGCAGGGTGAGTGAGGTGACCATATGAATTTGGGTGCGGATGTAAGTGCAGATTGGAACGAATGAATGTATGGTTAGTGATGGGCTTATTTGAGTGAGATTGCAGATTGAGCAGTGAGGGGGACAGGTGAGTGAAGTGTCACAGTGCAGGTTGAGTAGTGTGCTTGTGTGACTGCAGGGTGAGGTACAGGGTGAACAGCGCAAGTGCATTGTGAGTGCAGAGTGATCACTGTGAGTGCATGGTAAGCGGGTAAATGGTGTGAGTGCATTGAGATCAGTGTGAGGGCATTGTGATCGCTGTGGGTGCAGGGTGAGCGTGAAAGTGAAGGGCGAGAATGAGGAGCGAGTTGTCTGAATGCAGGGTGCATTCCCAGACACTAGAAGTAACTCAGCTTGTTATTGACGACGGCGTAGGGTTTCAGATATGCTAAACTATTGCTATTATGGCATTAACCAGGGATCAGGGTGGAGGAAATAAATGTGCTGATCTTGCAACAAACTTCGAGTTTTATGATTAGGGTTGCCAGCTCATTATTTGGATGGCCCAAGTGGTACAAAAATAAGCAGTCACCCAAAGCTGTATTGTCAGCACTTGTCTGTGCATACTTTGAACAGCAAATATAAATAGAAAGAACTTTTAATTGTGTTCTAGGGCTGCCTGAATGATCCATGACTGATAATACAAGGGAACAAAGACAGAAAAGTCACATTACAAATGAATACATACTTACTTATTTATAACAATATTTAGTGTCAAGACAAGCAATTTGCAGGCTGTTTAAACAACACATGGCTGGCTGGCATTTTGCGCACCTGTCTGTGTCATTTTAAAAGAAACTTTGTCTCCTTTCTGGGAAGAGCTAACCCTCCCAGGACGGGGTTAATTCGTATAGCTGAAATGCTTCAGCTGCAGTGGGAGGCAGGGAGTCTCCTCTGTTAAAACTGAAAGCAATGAACAGACAGTCATTTCAGCTGCAGTGGAGGCAAGGAGTCTCCTCTGCTATGAAATCGAACGCGAAGGAACAGGACTGTCTGTTCGTTTGCTTTCAGTTTTAGCAGCGGAGACTTCCTGCCTCTCACTGCAGCTGAAGCATTTCAGCTCTATCAATTAACCCCTCCTGGGACAGTTAACATGATAATGACAAAAAGCATTGGCACGTCGTGCCCCATCGATTTCCCCTCCCTCCCCCCTCCAACCATACCGGAGTTCTCCAATAAAACAAATCCCCAGAAGACTTGCGACGCAGGACAGTGAAGAGGAACAAAGGTAAGAATAGAGTGGAGTGCGCGCCCCCCCTGAGATGGTGTTGCGCCCCCCCAGGGGGGCGCGCCCCACAGATTGAAGAACTCTGGTGTAGATGGTAGGGATCCTAGGGTTCTTTTGATTCAAAAAATCGAACTCAGGATCGCTAAGGTATCCCTCTTCTAGTCCTTTTCTGGTAAGGTCTTGAATAAGTTTCCTGATATCAGGTGTGGGATCCTTGGAAATGGGCTGATAGCTGTCGTGATCACCCAGCTGTAGTAAGATCTCTTGGATGTAATCATCCTTGTTTTGTACTACTACTGAGCCACCCTTGTCCGCCGACTTGATGACGATATTGCTGTTGCGTTTAAGTGATTCTAAGGCTTGTTTTTCTTCTAGAGTCGTATTATATTGAATGTATTTACGTTTTTCTTGAGCCTCCATCGTCTCTCTCAGAACAATTTGTTCGTAAGCAATGATTTTTTGACTCATTAAGTGGGCCGGTGGAGTAAAGGTGGAAGGTGGCCTAAAAGGTGTGGCAACAGAGTGTGAGGGAGTGTAATCTCTTTGGGAGAAATAGTATTTCAATCTTATTTTCCTAAAAAACTGTTGGAGTTCCAACTTGGTGTTAAAAGAATCAGGAGGTTTGGTAGGGACGAAGGAAAGACCTTTGGAGAGGATCTGTTTTTCAGCACTTGTTAATGTGTAATCTGAAAGATTTAGTATAGGATCCAACGTATCAAGGATCATATTGTCACGTGGAACAGTGATATCTGCTCCTTCTTGGGCAATGTCAACCAATGTGATATTCTCAGTGCCTATTTGTGGCCCAGTAGCATCTATTTCTATCAATTCCTGTATATTATCAGACGTAGTGGTGCTCTCATTGTCTGTAATCTCGTTACTACACTGGTCATAGCTGTCTGGGTAAACTATTGGTTCTGAGGACATGGAACTGGTGTTTATCCGAGGCCCGGTCGTATGTGTATTCATTTCATGTGTAGTTTCAATCGTGGTACAATTAGCCACGACACATGATGTGACATTTATGTACTGTTCATGAACATCTATGTGCCTCCTGTCTCTTGATTTTACCAACGGTAGGTCTGGCGACGAGTTTGTATTTTGCCATGGTTCTCCCGAGGGTAAAAACGGACATGGGAGTTGCCCCTCCGGTTGTTGGATTGGTTGTTGTTGCGTCCCCGATTCCAACCCCTTGGTCTGTCCCAGGCCGGATCTTGGCCTCCTCCTCTGTTGGGTCCCCATGTGGAATCCCCTAAAAAAGACTGTGGTTCTTGGTATCTCTGTGCCTGGCCAGTGGAACGACTAGTAGAAGGTCTGTCTGGCTCACTATCAGACCCACTCCCAAATGAGGAATCTGAAAAAGTGGCGAACCTTTTTGGACCCTGCCTGCTTCTGTTGGTGAAAAATCCCTGACTATCTTGCTGATAGTATTCGTCCAAAAGGTACGGATAAGTGACCTTCTTGTCGTAATTACGAATATCTTTGCCCAACTTATCTAGTATCTAGCTTACCTTCTTAGTGGGATCCATCCCAAACCAGGTATGGATCATTTCTCACACTGAGCTTTCCACGCCGACCTGGGTAGAAATGGCACACTAATTAGGTTCTTTCCTTACCCCAGGGTCGACTGACATCAATTCAGTTTCCATGTTCAACACCTTTCCTTGACATCGATTCAACTTGAAGAATCGGTGAGTTATCTTTGGGCATTTTGTGCCTAGGTATGTTTTTCACTATGAGCGCTTGGAACACAAACTTACCCTCAATTCTTTCCCTCCAGGCTGTCCGATCACCATTTTGTCCTGAAGAAGACCCGTATTGACAATTCCCCATCCTCCTGTCAGGGTCGAAACGTTGACAGTTGTAGTTGTCCATTCCTCAATAGGTCTCTCTGCTTTCAAATCAATTTGGATCAATTCTTGAGCTTGAGACACTTGTACTATACTCTGAAATTGGACACTTTCTCAAAGTCTTCACTTGTAAATATATGTCAATTGCGTATGTTGTCACTTATATGTACAATACACTGATTTTGTCACTTAGGCACTTTATTCACCTTGTCACTGTAAATAATTATCACTTGCGCCGTGTTATTGATTGAATTATCAGACAGCCTGTTCTTATGGTAATTTTTGCATTAATTTTTGCATTGAATAAAACTCCTTGTTTGAAGCTTTAAATTTAAGCAAATTACTTCTTTTGTAATTTATGAATTAATATGGAATTCTATTTGTGTTCTAGCGCCATCAGTTGATTCATTTTTTACATGAATGTTGATAATTACAAAGAAATAGCATTACCCGACAGAACCATTGTTGTTTATAGTATTCGCATTCACAGCAAAATTTGCGTCTATTGTCGCACGTAGTGAATCCGCAAACGGTACATCATCCAAAGCCACAGGGCTAAGTCGCCATACAGGTACTGGAGGCCTGGGCCGTCAGGGGCGGAGAGTCAACAACAAAGGGCTGTGGTCTGAAAATGTGCGGCCCAAGTACTCAGTGGAGTGGGTGAGGGCGCCCACTGTCCGTGAACACAAAAAAGCATCAATCCGGGTATGGAGGTGGTGTAGGTGTGAGTAGTAAGAATATTCCCTGTCCCCACCGTGTTGTAGGCGCCATATGTCGTGCAAGTCCCAGTGTGCCATCCATTCCCGCAACCCTGCTGCCGTCCTGTGCGTCTGTGTTCCTGCCAGTGGGGGGTGGGAGCGGTCCAAGTGTACATCCGCTACACAATTAAAATCACCCCCCACCACCATCTGCCCCACCGCTATGTCCGCAATGTGTGCTGATAGGAATGTCAAGTAGGCCACTTGGTCATGATTGGGGGCATAGTAGCAGCATATTGTAAATTTGTGACCTAGCAGTCGCCCCGCCACTAACACATACCGACCTTCAGCGTCTGTCAAGGTACGGGTCATTTTGAAGGGAACCCCTGGGCGCACCCACACCAACAACCCCCGGGCGAACGCAGAGTATCCAGGGGCATAAACCTGTCCCCTCCATCGTCTCCGCAACCGACCCACCTCTTCTTGCGTCAAATGAGTTTCCTGCAACAGGGCAATCTGTACTCCCCGCCGCTTTAAGTAATTATAAATGTTATAGCGCTTAGCCATAGAGCCCATGCCTCTAATATTCCAAGTAAGTATCTTCACCTCATGTTGTGCCATTGCTGCCCACTGGATTCCAACATCTCCCCTCCTGCAGGCCCCTCCCCCCTCAGAGCAGCGGAACCTCAAACAGTGTGCCCCCACCCACACAAGAGACATGACTGACGGACTATAACTTTCCCCAAACATAAAACAACTCCCAGGTCCCAGGGCGTTCTGGCAACGGCCATCTGCCCAAACTCCACCTATATGAAACTCAAACAATGAAGGTCCAAACCACACGTGGCGAAGACCTCCAGAGGGGTCGTGGCGTCGCCGCCTTGCAAGTCCATCGCAAGCTACAGCAAACAAATCACCATGCACGGTGATGCACTACTCCCTGCATCGGCCCAATCTCAAAACCTCTCAGCTTAGCCTCCCATACTTAGATGATGTCGTCTGCCGTGCGCGGAGTCACCATCGGGAGCTCCAGGCTGCCTTTGCCCGAAGAGTCCGACCCAGAGCCCCCTGTTCCCTTTGTAGACCTTGAACCTTGGTCCGACGGTGAGTCCCCCTTACGGGCTATTTCCGCCACTGCCTGCAGCGCCGCCGCTCGCTCCAGCTCTGTCTGCGAAGAGGTGGGTTTCTTCGCCCCAATGCGCTCCAATCTTCTCCGGGATCTTTTCCCAGCTAAAACTGCTGAAAGGAATTACACCAAATTTGGCAAGGAGTTTGATCTTGGTACGCAGGTTGTGCTTTTTATGATTTTGTGTGAATCCGTTCAGTAGTTTTTGAGATCTTAAGGTTTGAAAAAATATATATATCTGGACGGTTTGGTTCGAGGGACTCTCGCGAGAGTCCCTCAAACCCAATAAAAAATAGAGCATTCTGACTGGCCCAGGGAGCTTTTATTACCTTGGGCAACTCTCTCCCACGGTAGTCAGTCTCCGAGCGCTCTGATAGGCTGCAAGCCACATTTTTTTTTTTAAACATATTTTTATTGCCATTTTATATTTGACATTACAGCTTACAGGAATGAAGCAATTCTTCAGTTACAATTATCTTTTGCAGTACTGTGTTACATCAATCTATACACCTCCGAGCTCACAGGATACATATTAACTTCTCTGTTTATACAATATTTTAAACCAGATTACAGCCTAGTGGTGTGTCCTGGTCCTTAATGAACAATTATCCATTCCGCTATGCAGTTCGCGCTCTATTCAGTCTCTTCTAGGTGGGCAGCTGTCAGCGCCAGTCTAGGACATAGCAATATCATTCATAGTTAAAGGAGTAACAATAACTTCAAACTATTAACTAAAACCTGTGCAGATGGGTGGTGTATGTAGGGGTTTAAAGTGTCTTACTCGGGGGATATTACTTAAGGAGCTCATTAAAGAGCTGAAAGGGCCTCTCTTGATATACCAGGTCCCCTACTGTCTACATATTCATTCCTCCGCTATGAACGGCCCTGGTGTTCAGTGACAAGTTCTATCCCACAATCTCATTATTGGAATGAGGTTGCTATGGTATGGTGCTTCCTCTTATTCCTGCTCGCTCCCGCTCCCCTCTCCCTCGCTGCTTTATTGTGTTGACTTCTTCCATGCCACCAATGCCTCTTTCCATAAATCAGCTATGGGGTGCTTCCGCACTCCCCTGGACACCTCCCAGCTCATCGCTCTGCCTTCAGCCCCTGCCCAATTAATCACGTCGCGATACCAACTTGCAAACTGAGATCCAGCCGCTGATTTCCATTCTAACGCTATTCTTCATTTGGCTAATCCCATGGCTAAGTCTATCAATCTGTTCCCAACCTTACGTTTATATGGCCGGGGGAAGAGTCCCAACAGGCACACCCGCACTGTAAAGGCCAACTCCTGTCCCAGGGCATCTTTAATCTTAGCTAAGATTGCTTACCAGAATGTATGTATGCTCTTACATTCCCATGTCATATGTATGAAATCAGCATCAATTTAGGCACGTCTTGGGCACTTCCGCATTTCCCCCCCATAAGTGACATTGAGGCGGTGTCATGTAGGTCATATGTATAAAATTGAATTGTGTGTATTTCAAGCGTGTGTTTCGGGAGACCTTCTTGGGGGATTGCAAGATTTTGCCCCACTCTGCATCTGTGAGTTCTCCGTCCACGATCCTCTCCCACCTCCCCCGCAACTCGTGCAATGAGGCGAGGGACGCGGTGAGCAGGGAGGCATAGAACCACTTCACTTGATGCCCCGCGGAGCCCAGGGTAATAAACGAATGCAGCACTGGGTGTGTCTCAGGCTCCTCCCTTCCCCCTTCCCACAGTTGCCCAAAAGTGCAAGTCAAAGCTTCGTACTGTAGGAATTATCCAGGGGGAAGACCACAGCTATCCACCAATTCCTCAAATGGGATCAGCATTTTATCCAGGTAGCAATCCCCAACGTTCTCCAGCCCTGCCTCCGTTCAGGGCACCAACAGTTCGGCCGTGAATATCGTCTTAGGGTCTCCATGGGGCAGGCCCACTAGTGGCAGCATAGGAGTATACTTCGGGGTTCTTTGCAGCTTAGTCAGACATCTTTTCCAGGTCTGTAAGGCTGTGCTTTGCAATATCGAGCGGTTTGGGACAGCAATTACTGAGTCCAACAACTTTGCCAGCAATAAGCTAGGGCATGCACCGGGCTCCATTAAACAGGTGCCTTCCTCATTCACTCCCTCCAGCCACTGTGCCAGCCATTGCAGTTGGGTGGCCAACAAATAAAGCTCAAAGTTCGGTACCCCCAACCCGCCTTCTGTCATAGGACGTTGTAACGTCCTCAATGACACCCTCCGTCGCCCATCTCCCCACACCAGGTCTTGCAGTAGGGAGGTTTTTTTTTAAACTTTATTTATCATTTTCATCATAGTACATACAGCATATGTGAACTCACTGTCAGCCAGTAATGTGAAGAAGAGATTATGACATTTAACAATAAAAGAAATGAGATACATACAGAATGATACCCATCCTACCTCCGGCCCATCTCAATCCCCTGTCATCGTACATCTCAATCCTGTATGACAAAATATCGCCAGAGTTTCCGCGTATTTATTACAAACTAATACAGATTCCCACCACTCCCCCTTAATGTACTTAACAGACTCCGGGCTCTTATAACTCAGATGTTTATTTCCCTTCTCAAGACTATTTATCCCACTCCGGAGGGCACAATTCCATCCGGCCGCTGCGATGCGGGGGCTGCATTCATTTCAAGTAGAGAACTTTTGAGAGGACCCCAGATGTCTTTTGGACGGGATGCCGGAGGTTGAGTACTAACAAAAAGCTCACTGTTCGTGTTACAGTATGCAAGACTATGTAACCAGGCTTTGACTGTGGGAGTGGATCTGCACCCCCATTTAAGTGCTATCTCCCTTTTCGCCAATAAGAACGCAATCGCCGTGAACTTACGTACCCCCTTGGGGAAGCCCCCCACATACCCCAACAGAGCAGTCTCAGGTGTGGCTACATCCTCTAGGCTAATCATTTTTGCAATTTCCTTGCATACCGCTCGCCAATAGGCCCCAATTTTAGCGCAATTCCAGACAAGGTGTGCAAAATCAGCATGTGGTGCCCTACATTTAACGCAGGTATGTGGTCTGTTGGGGTCGATCTTGTGCATTTTCTCTGGGGACATATAAATTCTCCACAAAAACTTGAAATGTATTAATTTATGTTGGCTATTCAGGAGACTTCCTTAATTTGTGCGCAATAAAATTCCCAGTGTGAATCTTGGAGTGGGTAGCCCAAATCCTGCTCCCATGCCTCTCTGATTCTAGTATCCCTGCTAGGGCCTAGGACCATGCTTGCTCTATACATTTTAGAAATCAGACGGTCCCCCACCGGGTCTGTGATTATAATGGACAACGGGGTGAATGGTGTAGGCTCTATAGGGAACTCAGATATCACTAACCGTAACGCACAGCGGACCCGATTAAAAATAAAGTGGTCCATGAAGGATGCTTCACTAAACCTCACCTCGTCAGCACTAGAAAAGACATGATCCCCCGTGAAAAGGCCACCAATCGTTGTTATGGAGTATTTGGCGAGCGTGCGTTGTACTAATTTCTCTTGCATAATGGGGATCCATGGATTGTTCAATATCGGAAAATCAGGAGAATATATAGTAGGTGCAATTTCCGCCAGGCCCAACTAGTAGTAGACACAGTTTGAATGTCTCGGGGGTCTCTGGGGTATACCTGGGGCAATATAGTGTTTAAGGTGGTAGGTAAAACCAAGTCCGCTTCAGGTTTAGAATAGGGGATCCGCGCATCCGGATGATACCAGGAGTGTGCATAACTACACTGCGCGACTAAATAGTAAATCTGAAAATTAGGGACCCCAAATCCCCCTCTTTCATACGGCAAGGTCATAGCGTCCCAGCTAACCCTGGGCCTCCCACCACCCCAAACCAGCCTGATAAGATGGGAACGTAGCGTTAGAAAAAAACTATTAGGAAGTGGGATGGGTATGTTGTTAAATAAATACAGGAACCTAGGGAGCACAATCATTTTTATCAACGCCACCCGGCCTGCAAGGGAAACTGGGAGTCTCAACCACCTTTCTACTTGTTCCCCTAATTTATGCATAGCGGGACCATAGTTCAATTGAAGAATCTGTTCTGTGTCTTTATGGATATGGATTCCTAAATATTTTGCAGAATCCTCGCACCACGCCAGAGGAAACTCACAGCCCCATCTAGTGGTGGCAGAAGTGAGTGGGAATATTTCTGATTTACCCCAGTTGATACCCAGTCCAGAATACCCGCCAAACCGTATAATCTCCTGTGTTAGCGGTTCAAGATTTTCCCGGGGGGTACGCACATATAAAATAATGTCATCAGCATAGAGGGAGATGAGCAGAGGGCCCGTCTTGAACTGCAGTCCCCTATGCAGATGTCGTTCCTGAAAATGTCTGACCAGGGGGTCCATTGCTAAAATAAAAAGCAGCGGGCATAGTGGGCAGCCCTGCCTTGTGCCACGGGTGAGTCTGAATGAACGCGAGAACGTACCATTCAAACGAAGACGAGCGGTGGGTGCGGTGTAAAGTAACGCCGTGAGGTCTATAAATCCTTTTGGCATGCCCATCCTCCTCATCACCTCCAGGAAGAAAGGAAATTCATAGGAATCAAAGGCCTTTTCAGTGTCTAAAAGTATAGCTGCTGCCGGTACCTCGGGCGAAATTCTGTGGAGTACTGCAAACAGTGTTCTCAAATTGAGGGCGGTTGATCTATGGGGAACAAATCCCGACTGAGCCGGGGAAATAATCCTGTCAAGCAATAGGCCAACCGTAAAGCTATCATCTTGGCCAAGATTTTATAGTCAAGATTCAAGAGGGAAAGTTGCCTGTACGACCAACAATCAAGCGGATCCTTCCCTGGCTTAGGTAGCAATATTATTACCGCTTCTCGCAAAGTGGGAGGTAGCTCATTGCACTCTAATGCCTCATTATAGACCTCTAAAAGACGAGGCGCCAGCAGATCCTTATATTCCTTATAAAAATCCCCTGAAAAGCCATCGAGGCCAGGGGCTGTAGAGCCCCTCATGGCATCTATAGCACTAATGATTTCCTCTGCGGAAAAAGGCTCCGCAAGAAAATCTTACATATATTTCTCCAGGTATACCATGACAATTTCCGCAAAATACTCCCCTTGCTCAGCCGCACTGTGCGTCGCCCAGGAGGTGTAGAACGTGGTGTAATATGCTAAAATTCGTCTCTTATTTCAGAGGTACTCATAAGGATTTGGCCCGAGGAAGACCGAATACCAGAGATACATGATCGCCCGGACGCGGGCCTCAAGAGGCGTGATAAAGTGCGACCTGGTCTGTCTCCTTCCCCATAGCGTCGGGCAATGCCGTGCTTAGTTAAAAAATGGGTTTCCCTTTCAGCGGCCTCCCTGAAGTCAGCCAGTAGGAACAGGCGTTGACTGTAACGGTCAGGGTCCGGATTTGCGATCTGCTACCTAGCTAATGCCTCCAATTGCAGCTCAATGCGAGATATCGTAGCCCTGAGGTCTCTCAGTACCCCCGCATGTTTGGAAATACACACCCCGCGCATGAAGGCCTCCCAAATGATGGCCCAGGAATTTACAGAGCCAAAGTTTAGATCAAAATACTCCTCAATAAAGACATGGAGTTCAGTCCTAAAAAGCTCATCCATCAGGGCCCTCCCCGGGAATCTCCAATGTCTCTCACTACCTTCCGGTCTGGGGACCCGGGCCTTTAACACCACTGGAGAGGGGTCCGAATACGTTCTTGGTAATGGCTGGGAAGATTTATACCAAGAGGACCAACTGGGAGAAATCAGCCAATAATCCAGCCTGGTTCATGTATCGTATTGTGCCGAGTAGTGAGTGTACGCGGGCCCCGGCAGGTTGCGCTGTCTCCCGATGTCAATCAACCCAACAGAATCGCACAGATCCAGGAGCGCCCGGGGTGCACGTGGTTTAGTGTCGGTGGAGGTCGATGGACTATCACGGGCCGGGTCTAATAATAAATTGAAGTCCCCCCCCCCATGTATATGTATTCCGCATCTAGCTGCAAGATCTGTGCATGCAGGTCATGAAAAAACTCTGGGTCATCAATATTGGGGGCATATATACTCACATAGGCAATAAAATGACCCATTAACCGCCCCACTACCGTTGTATAACGCCCCTCTTTGTCGTTGCGTAGCTCATGCAACCAGAAGGGAAGGCGTTTGTGTATTAATATCGCAGTGCCCCTAGCATAGGAACTATAGTTAGCGAAATAGCGATGAGGGCCCCAGCTGGACGCAAACGCAGTGACATCAGTTCTGGGCAAATGGGTTTCCTGAAGTAGTGCAATGTCAATCCCGTGTCTTTGCAGGTAATGTAGTACGTGCTTTCCCTTCCGAGCATTGTTAAGCCCCCTAACATTCCAGGTGATGAGCGACAGGTCGGAAAAGGTGGGCAGGTCATCTAATCGTGCCATTTATACTCATAGACGGTAATTGCTGTTGAATGTCACAGCTAGCCATAACCATTGTGTAGTGAGTAAACTGCAAATTCAGCTGATGTAACCATAAATTGTGAGCATCCCCAACCACCACCCCCCACCCATCCCTGCGCACCCAATCGCAGGGAGCAACCCCTTGAAGTAAACAACCATATGCATCATGCAAACATCGAAACAAATTAGGTAGTATATAAACCAGATACAATGCTATCATGCGACACATTTGACGTGCTGGACACGCGCGGGGTGGCAACGCCACGCCGGAGTTCCAACTTTGCAATAACTATGTTGTTTAAAAAAACATCCGAACCCCTTACAAGGAAAAAGCATACATTATTACACCATGTTCAACCAACTCAGCACACTTGGGTTATTCCGAAGAGAAAAGTTCAACACTGGCCACCGAGCCACTGTGAGGAGGCGAGCTTCAGGTCATGTCTTTATTCTTTAAGTTACTGCTGCTTTTATAGTCTCTACAAAATTCTTGCACCGCCGTGGGAGTATCAAAGATGCGTGTTTTGCCTTCAACGTCCACACGGAGCCGTACTGAATACAGCATGCCATATCGGAGCCCCAAGTTGCGAGCGCCGCCTTGACACCGTTATATTTGCGCCTCGCCTCCTGGACCATTGCTGTAAAGTCAGGGTACACGGCTACTGCAGATCCCTGCCATGTGATGGCGCCACGTTCTCTTGCCAGGCGCAACGCCGTGTCCCTGTCCCGAAAATTTAGGAGACGTGTAATTATGGGCCTTGGTGGACAGCTCGGGTTTGGGCGGGGGCCCAAGGATCGATGCGCCCGCTCCACGATGAAACCAGGGGTAAAAGCGTCTCTTTCAAATATGTCGGCCAACAACAGTTCCACAAACTGGTCCATCCGGCCGGTATTGGTCGACTCAGGGACCCCCAGTATGCATATATTATTGCGCCTACTGCGCCCTTCCAAGTCCTCATTCTTAATTGCCACCTCCTTGAGTATCTTTTCAACGCGGTCCAGGCGCATGACAGACTGCGCAGCGCCATCTTCAAGATCAGACACTCTGCCCTCCACAGTATCAAGACGTTTGTCATGTAACTCTAGCTTAGCGCCCATACTTTCCAGACGTTTATCCATTGTATCAAAACGACCCTCCAAAGCTTGAAAGCCAGCTCTCATTTCTAGTAATAATGAAGTAGAACCAGTGGAGGGGTCACCTATGGAGATCGAATCAGAGCCTCCTTCAGCCATGGTATTACCCGTCTCAGGCGGTTTTTCTGTGGTTTTGCTAAACTGCAGCAGTCGCTGTTTAGGGTCTTTATGACCCATATCCCCCTGTAAACCCCCAGTGTATTGCAACATTTGCCGCAGGACAGCTCTTTCTGAGGAGGGCGGGGGAGTAAGGGGAGCTTTACCACTCGTGGGTCTGCTCAGATATTAAAACTAGCTGCCGCGTTCTCCAGGAAGAGCCACTCAGCGCTACACTACTACAGATTGTTCCAATGAGTACTCTATGCCATGGGGGTTAATATCGCTATTCCGCACCACGCAAGAAGGTTATGCTCGTGGCCGCTAGTACTGTGGTTCCATAGGGCGCCTAAGGAGCTCCATCATGGTGCCCGATCTGCGTCATACGCACCAGGGCCCATTTTGCCAAGTGTATCGTCGTTGCTGCACTTGTGGTATGTGTGCAGAGCGCGGTCGGGGGCCCCCAGAACGTCCTTGCACCCCCCTCAGCCACCCGTGAAGTCGGGTGACTGCCTCCCAGGCTCTCCCGCAGCCTCTGACACTGCGGGGCCTCCGGGAGCAGAACGGGCGGATCGCGCTCCAAGCGGCAGCCAAGCCGGGAGCTGCTGTAAATCAAGAGAGAGAGGGGGGGAGAGGGGGCCTATACCCAACCACGCTCACCTCATCTGCCGGTGAATACTCGATCCCTCGGTGCCGCCAGGATTAAAGCGCCTGTCTGCTCTGCGCCACAGCGATCTGGACGAGGCGGTCTCTCCCCGGGCCCTGCTCCGTCGCAGAAACAGGCACCGCCCTCGCTCCTTCTTTCGGCTCCGTAGTGGGCTTGGCCGCGTAAGAACGGCAGTTACAAACAGCTCCGCGGCATCACCGTTTCGTCTTCGCTGCCTTCCACAGTCCGGCAAGCAGGTTGATGTTTAATTGTAACGGGGTAGAATGCGTATGTTGGAAACTCCCGGCGGAGCTTCAGCGCTGCACGGCCATCTTGGTCGGAAGCCTGGCCAAGCCCCCTCACAGTAGAGAGTTCAACGGACGGAACCACCCTGGGGGCATCAGGACAGGGAGATTGACAAAGAAATATAGCAGTCGGGCAACATGACTATTTTAGATAAGGAGATCCTAGCCATAATAGGCAACTGCAGGGTGCGCCAAAAGAGCACACAGGATCTAAGGGACCGTAATGCTCTGTTCAGATTTCCTTCCCTCAGATCTTCCATAGAGTGGAAGATATGGATACCCAGGTATTTGAATGAATGGGGGGGTCCACTTAATATCAGCTGTCAGGTCCGCAGGCCTAGGTATAGGACCCGATAGTGGGAATAGGTACGTCTTTGTTTTGTTAACCAGGAGGCCCGATAGGTGTTCAAACCTCTCCAGGAGCTTCATGGTCGAGGCTGTGCCCTTCACTGCCTCCCCCAGGTAAATCAGCAAGTCATCGGCGTAAAGGGAAATAGTATGGACCCGTTCACCCATCCTGAGACCTATCCCTTCACCACCTAAGCGGACCCTCTCAGCAAGCGGTTCAATTGCTAGAGCAAACAGGAGGGGCAAGAGAGGACATCCTTGCCGAGTTCCTCTGGAAATCTTGCATTGTTTGGATATCGTTTTACCCGTCCTGACCCTCGCCGTGGGGGATGCGTAGAGGAGCTGTACCCACTTCACCTAGCCACTCCCGAGGCCTATACGCAGCACTGCTTCGAACAGGTATTCCCAGCAGACTGTGTCAAAGGCCTTTTCTAGCTTAATTGACAGCACTGCAGCCTGCTGTTTGGATTTCGCTTCCGTGTGATAGAGGATAGAGTAGAGTCTGCGGAGATTGTAAGAGGTACTATGGGAGGGGATAAAACCATTCTGGTCAGGGTGAATAAGGGATTTCATATGAGGGAGTAACCTGCCCGCCAGTACCTTACTAAGAATTTTGAAGTCTAAATTGAGCATAGAGAGGGACCTAAAGTCTACCACCCGGGCACCTATCTCCTTAGATTTAGGGAGGGGAATCGCCAGCGCACCTTGGGTAGTTTCGGGAAGCTCACCGAGTCTGAGAGACTCTGCGTATAAATTCACTCGTTGTGGCGCTAGACTGGCGACATATCTCTTGTAAAATTCTTCCGGGAGGCCGTCGGGCTCCGGTATTTTACCAGGCGCCATATCCGCAATGGCCGCGCAGACTTCTTGCAGGGTCACTGGGCCCCCCAACTCTTCCTGCGTCTGCCTATCTAATATCCGAAGTGACAGGGGATCTAGGAAGTCTCTAATGAGTGTTAGAGGAACCGCTGCGGGAGCGGTATACAATCTCTCATAGTAGTCTTGGAATAAAGCGTTAATTTCCTCAGGGTTATAAACGAAGTCACCTGTTTCTACCCACAGTTGTGTGATCGGTGACCCCCGGGTCTCTGGTTTGATCAGCCATGCCAAAAGGCGACTAGCCCTCCCCTCCTCCCTCTGTACCTTGTCCAGATGCTCCTTATAACTGTGGCATCACAACCTTTCAAGCACTTCATTGTAGCTCGTGCGCATTTCCTGCAGTCTTAACAAGGAAATGGGGTCACGTCCCTGAGCGTTATCTAATTGATGTAGCTTTTTCTCCAGGTCTAATATTTCTTGACGGATTTCCCTCTGCGCCCCAATGGACTGACCCATGCAGAGTCCCCTTACCACCACTTTAAATGCCTCCCATTCCACTAGAGCGGAAGATGCTGTGTGACCGTTAGTGGGAAAGAAGGCTTTAATAAGTGTACTCAGGGATGTTCTGAATGGGGCGTCCTCCAGTGTTAGCGGGTTAACCCTCCATGAGGGGATCGGAGGACGCCTCTCCAGAGGCTGATGGGTCATCAATAGTGGACTATCATTGGACAGAGTGCACCCTGTGGGATGGAGCTACTAAAGACCGATGTGCACAGGAAGGTGTCAAGTCTGGTATGTACTTGGTGGATTGGGGAGAAGAAGGAGTATTCCCTGTCTGCTTCATGTTGTACCCTCCAAATATCCTCCAGTCCCCAGTGGTTTATCCAGTCCCAAAACCCTGATGCTGTCTGGTGTGCCTGTGCACCCAGAAGAGGGGGGTGCAAGCGGTCAGCTGCGGTGTCCGCAACACAATTGAAGTCCCCACCTAGTACCACATGTCCTCTCATATGTTCTGCCATCTTAGCTGAGAGGGAAGTAAGGAAAGCAACCTGGTCCAGGTTAGGTGCATAGATTTTGCCCAACATTACCTCCCGACCCGCAAACCTCCCTGTTAGGAGGACATATCTGCCGTCGCTATCTATTAAGGTAATTGTAAGATCAAAGGGGACCCCCGGTCTTATCCAAATCAATACTACTCGGGCATAGGCTGAGAAGGTGATTGGAAAAACATGCCCTCTCCACTGTCTGCGCAGTTTTCCAGCTGCATCTCTGGTTAGGTGGGTCTCCTGGAGAAAGGCTATGTGTACATCTCTTCGTCTTAAATAGGAGTATATATTATGACACTTAGCCATAGACCCCATCCCTCTTATGTTCCACGTTATGAACTTCAGAGTATTGTGTGTAGGTGACATATTTGTGGTGTGTCTCTCATCGACCGCTCTGTGCTGGCCTCCCGTTTATCTAATCCCATGTGGAAACGCTACATTGATGACGTCTTTGTTATTTGGAGAGGCCCTCCATTTACCATCATGGCATTCAAGGGGTGGCTCAACACCCGCAATGATTTTTTGAGGTTTACCTGTGAATACAGTAACAGCAAGTTACCATTTCTAGACATTTTGATTTCCCCAACTGAAGGGGGTTTATGCACTGAACTATACAGGAAGCCTATTTCTAAGAACTCGCTCTTATGATACAAGAGTTATCATCCTAAAGCCCTGAGGGATAATCTCCCTTTTGGGCAGTTCTTACGAATCAAAAGGAATTGCTCGACCACCTCCAAATATCAGGTACATGCCCATGATCTGGCCTGCCAGCTTGGAGCCAGGAGTTACCCCCATCAATTGATCAAGAGGTCGATGAAACGTGCAGCCAACAACAACCGGGAAGCTCTTATTGAACAAAGCGAACCCAAGGAAGCTAATTCTAGACTCACATGTGTCAACACCTTTTGCAGTTTCTCTAATAAAATCAAGAAGAGCATCCTCTCCAATTGGAAGATTTTGAACATTGGTGATACTGCCCTACCTCGACCGCTGTTCGCTTTTAAACGCAGCACAAATATTAAAGATCAATTGGTGCATACGCGACCACACACCACGAAACCAAGCAAGCAGAATACTCTCTGGCACTTACCTGAGGTTAGGGGGCATTTTCCTTGTGGTATGTGTGCGGACTGTCCATTTACAGAACATACAATGTCTGTTGACATTGGAACTGCACAACCTTGGATTCTTTCCAAACACACGAACTGTAATAGCGACAGGCTTATATACTTGATTACTTGTCCATGTGCCTTACGGTAAGTGGGCATGACTACTCGTAAGGTGAAAATCCGCATTTTAGAACACAGAAGCACCATCCGTTGCAAGAAAACTGCCACAAAACTCAAAAGCCACTTTTTAGAAAAGAATCATTCCTCTGAAGACCTGAAGTGGATAGTTTTGGAGAAACCTGCCATTCCTGCACACTTAACTGACGTCTCTACATATCTCTTTAGGCGTGAGCAACGTTGGGTACACAGGCTCAACACAGCTGAGGTGGGATTGAATGATGATATTCCATGGGTCGCTCTCTAGATGCTTTGTGCAACAATATGGTATAACACTAGGCATATAACTGGTGGTTCACGGAATTTAGGTTAATTATGCCTCAAGGACAACCTTATGATCAAATCAACACGCTTGCTCTAAGGGTTTTACCCGTGGCGCTGTTTTTCATGAAGACGGCACGATGTCTGGAGCTGTGTAACAAAAATTTAAATAATATTTGAACAAATAAGATTTGAGTATGGCTATCCAGCGCGCCGTAATAATAAGGACGCTCCAGATAGGCTCATGCATGCACAGCAAACTCTTACTGCTTTAAACTACATTCCCCAGGTTCTTTGACTCGCAACACACATGCGCGTAGGATTAGCGTTTGAGGACATCGCGCATGCGCGAAGGTTTGCCAATTAGCGCTGGCTGTTGGTAGCGCGCTCTAATTTCAGTATTTAAGAAGCACTCAGTCACGAGCGCACTTACCTCCCGCGATAGACTCTACCCGACCGGGGTACCGACGGAGAGGTAAGTGACATGTTGTTTGCCCTCCCATTATCTGATGAGGTCCTTACTGGTACGTATATCATCTTCATGTGCTCGCGCCTTTCCCTGCCTTTGAAGTTAGTGCTCCTTCACTTTATTCAGAATCTATGTGATAGGCAATAGTGGCACAGAGGCTCTATGAACTGTGGGTTTCTTTTGCGGTTTGTTTGCTGTTTCACAATTATGCAGCCTTTAATTGACATCACAGTTTTGTCTAGTGTGTCCAAGATAGCCATTTGTTGCAAACCCCCTCATTTCATCATAAATGCAACACGTGTATGCTAGAGGCCAAGCTGTAGCTTGGTCTTTTCTCAGCAACCTAGCAGCCGAACAATTCTACACTTGTGTAATATAATAGGGATGTTCACTTATTATGTGAGACATGACTGGGGTTGTTTTCCTTCCCCTTAGAATGAGTTTTTCTAATTCTGATAGTTCAGTCCTCTTCTATGATAAATACTGTATAGAGGCTGTCCCTGCTTTTAATATAGCATAGATTATGATACACATTAGTGCACCCCGTTTGAATCACACAAGGGGCCATGTGGTATCATTGTATATACGCTGTGTTTTTTATTGAGTCTGGTGCTCTTATGACTAGATTTGGTATCTATATGCTTTAACCGTGTTAGTGTGTTTGATAATTTGTGTGTTCTTAGCTGACATTAGCACATTTTACATACTGTTCCTCCATAGAGCGGTGCCTCCCCTCTGAGCTGTTGCCAGGTTGAGGTCTGCAACGTACCCAGTCGTTACGGGTAAGCATGACATTGTTTTTGTGCAGACACTTTTGTGGTGCAATATGCAGGAGGAGGCACTCTGTTCCTTCCTCAACTGCCTTGTTATCTGATGTTGTTTTTTGTGTTGTTTTGTTTAAGGCCTACATTGTCTCTTATTTATTTTCATTAGGTACGGGTACCTTCCATTGAACAGGAACCGCAAGTATTTCTGGTTCCGGGAGTTTAACTAAAAGTTTTTAACATTTTTTCCACACAATTCACTTAGCAGCAGCATGTTAGTGGTCCTGAAGAAAGCCTGGTCTGAATTGGGGGCCTTATGGCTGAAACATGTCGACCATAATCTTCCACTTGACACGTGCGGTTTAAATCCATACCGTAGGTGCACTGTTTTTTAATCCTGACAGCGAGAACTCCTGAATAAAGCTTATGCTTGGTTCTCTCTAGCCAGTTTTAATATCACTTCACTCACTTTAATTCTCTTGCGTTGCTTTTCTCACTCACACTAGCAGTCTCATTTGGAGGATCTAGCAGATCCAGCTAGAGCAGTTGAAAACATCCCTGAGCTCCTCCCTCTCAGAGAGGGGGTTGTAGCCCTCAGAGGAACTAGGTTTTTCCTCTGGGAGGAGAGTCCCAAATGATGAAGCATGCCACCATAGGTGGGTGAGGGATTTCTTCCTAAAGGGATTTTTCCCCCAGTTAGGTTGTGTGATAGTGCCTTTGTGTATGTTTGTCAGGTTTGTTCAGATAACTTAGACCCAAGGATTTGTGTTGTATTTGATTGATAGTTTGGGGATATAATCCTTTGCAGGTCTCTTAAATGTTTCCCTAGGACCCTCCGTCCATTGTATTTGTTTATTAGTCTTCGGGGTTACCACTGGCAGTGATACACTGTCACTGCGGGAAGAGTCTGATTCAATCCCCTCAGTCTCCCTTGAGGAGTAGGTCCCCGTCTCTGAGGGGGCTTTTCTATCCTGCATGATTGCCGCCACTGCCTGCAGCGCCTCCGCTCTCTCTTTTTCGGTTTGTGAAGAGCTCAGCTTCTTTGGGGCACCATGCCCCGGGCGCCTCCCGAACCCGTGGTAGCGCCATAATGCTCTGTACTACCTGGGGGCCCTCAGTTCTGTAAACTTCTATCCATTCCCATGCTGTCTTAGGATCGTCACAGAAGTGGGCTTTCCCATCAAGGAGCATACGCAGTCGGGCAGGAAATATCGGGGAGTACTGGAGTCCCTCCTACCTCAGCGCTTTCTTGGCCTCATGAAAGGAGGCACGTCGATTTTGAACCTCCAACATGTAGTCAGGGAAAATGGAAACTCTATTATCAACATTGTATGGGTCATCGGTCCGAGCCTTTTGTAAGAGGGTGTCTCTATCTTTGAAGTGGAGGAACCTGGCCACTACTGGGCGTGGAGGTCAACCCGGGGGCCTGGCTGGAACACGATGCGCTCTCTCCAGGGTGTAAAATGTTGACAGGCCCTCCGGTGCAACCGTTGTTCGGAGCCACTGCTCCAGGAAGGCCACCATGTCACTGCCTTCCGCACCTTCCGGTAGGCCCAGGACCCTGATGTTGTTCCTCCTTTTCTGGCCTTCAGCGTTCTTGGCTCTGTGTTCCAGGATGCGGATCCTATCCCCAAGGTCTCCCACCCGCGAGTTCAGTGCCTGCTGCGCCGGCTCCAATTCTGCAATTGTAGATTCCGTCTGCTTCACCCTCTCGGCCAGCTCCTTATGTTCCGCTCGAAGGAGGCCCAACCCTACCGACACCATGCTTATATCCTGGTGCAGAGTAGCCTTCGTGTCAGCAATTGCCTCCAATATTTTGGTCAATTGCTGTTGCACTGGATCCTCATGGTCTTTCTGTACTCTTTCTTAGGCTGCCAGCAACATAAGAAAAATGTTGCTGGCAGCCATTACAGGACTCGGGGATTAAGTCCCCTGTCCTGAACATATTAAAATAAATATATAAGGGGGCAGGGTAGGGATGGCCTGACCACCTATGCCTTATTGGGGGGGGGGGGGGCAAAGGTACCCCACCTGGGGCCAAAAATTAAAAAAAATCAGCAAAAATTGGCGCAATCCTGTGGGACTCCCATGGATTTGTAAAAAACAAAAAAACAAAATGGAGGCCGGGACCGCTTTGTTTTTATTAATGGGAGGGGGTGTGCAGCCCCCTCCCCTAGTCTTTACAGGCCTCAGAATTTATGTATTAATTAATGTATATGGGGAGGGGGTGGCAAGGCCCCCCTCCCCTAGTCTTTACAGGCCCTCAGGGGGGAGCCCTCCCTGAGTCATCAGAACCTCCTGTTAGCCCACCCTTCCGGCCGGAATTTCTCATAATAGGGAGGTAGGCTGCAAGGCCCCCTCCCCGAGCCATCATAGGTCCCAGGAAGCATACCCCCGGGGCTGAAATTCATCAAAAAATGGAGGGGGCCTTTAAAGGCCCCGGGGAGCCCATACCCAGGGGCCGCATGTCACGATTGGTGGTGTGTTCGCTCATTTCATGCATAAAGAAAAAGAAAAATAGAAAAGGTTATGCGGGAAATATCATGATTCCATAGGCAAGTCATGGTGGCATTGTAATGAAGTATCCTGTTCCAAGACGGTCGCTGCTCTCAGTGGGATATAGGAAATGTGCTACAGATGAGGAAATCGCACTCATTGGCCAATACTTAAGGAACAGGAAATAAGGGGCAAGCGTCTGTTATTTGGAATGCCTGACGCGTTTGGCTTTGCGTTGCTCAGCATTCAAGGACCTGCTTTCTGTTCTTTGAGGGATTCCGTTTCTCGACGGATTCCGGCTTCACGAAGGATCAGTTCTTCGATTTTCAGGTAAGTGGAAGCGTTGTTACGACTGAGTTTCATTTTTGCTTCGCGTTGGGGTTGACTGCAGCTGGCGTCTCGGTGATCCCCGTCGGACTGTGGTTGCATTGGATCATTGTCCGATTGTGGTTGGCATTTCAGCGCTCCTATTCGGACTCTGTTCACTTTAGATCGTTGCACAATTGTGCTGTAGACTTTTCTAAGGATTGGCTGAACCTTTTGAAGTAAGCGGGTGCGGGTGGTTCTTGATTTACTTCTCCCTTTAATTTGATTCATTATCCACTGCGCCACGGTACCTTCTTTATGGATCATTATTGATTGGAGTGGATAAAGCTTTCAGCTCTCATGGTCGGACTGGAAATTCTTGAGTGCAACAAATTTATGATCATTGAATTGTATGCTGGACTAGTGGGGGCATTAACATTAAGTGTTCTACTTACAAATAATATTTGAGATTGTTTCTATTCTGTGGAGGGGTAGGGTTTTGGTTGACTAATTGATTAATTAAGATAGCACAGAACAGAAACTGAAATGTTTCTTGGAGTTTGACAATAAGTTGCAATTATTACTAAACTCAGTGGCCGTTCGTTTTATCGACCTGCAGAGATTCAAACATATGCCCTATAGGTTACCTCCATATCTTTGCTGTAGGTGCTTCACTCACTGAGCTTAATTACAAGGATTCAAACCTGAAACTTTTAGATTGAACTCAGAGCTCGGCGACAGGCGCATTAACCCTTTGAGAATTTTATGATGAAAACTTATGATATACCGATTCCAAACAGACCCCGGCTGTAAGACTTGTGATCCACTGAACTCCTTACAATCTAATTTAATAAGACAGCAAATACAGCCAATATGATAGCTCAGTAGATTTATGTTCCTACTGCAGTAATGTTGTTTTTGGACAACTTAAATTTTCACGCTTCAACAGTCGATAAAAGGAGTTGGACAATAGTAACACCTATTATTTATAGTGCTTGCAAGTCTACTGTAACAAGGACTTTGAATAAGTAGTTGAAATATGTGCTTATACGGGCCAGTGTATTGATGTATTATATACAAAACAGAACTCTCAGGTTTTCAAGACTGAGAGCTAATTAGTATAATGATGACATCACAGAAAGTAGTATCACACAACATTTGAATTCGATGAAGTCAAATTAAAGAAGTGTCCAAAATAAAAGTAAAGTTATTAACGTAACACACCAGCTAACTAAAATACATGTAACGGTGCCCCTCACTTCGGGTACTAGGCTTGAGAGCGCTGCAGCAATGACACACACAGTTATATGTGTGAGCCAGAAGACCACATGCGGTCTCTGCCCGTTTATTATATAGCCTCTGGCCATGCCTGGCCAGAGGATGCATTAGGTGCAGTTCCGGGGCATGTCGTCACCGCAGGGGCGGTGCTTGGTGGTTGTTACATCCCTCCCCAACTTGGCGTTGGACTTTGCTGTCATGCTTGACATGCAAAGTCTCTGAGTCTCAGGTTCGGGGGTGGATTGGGCCTGAGGTTATACCGCTGATGACAGGAGCGGTTGTCACTGTCCTCAGGCTCCTGGCTGCCCTGGTGGGTGTTGACAACATTGTCTCTCGAGGTACTTGGCTCGGGGATAGAGCTGCTGGCTGGGGTTTCTCCGGAGCCTGGCTGCCAGTATGAGCTCTCCCACTCATTCTCTTGTTCCTCTGTCTCTAAGACTGGATGCATTGGGAAGTCCACTCTTCGGAACCATGACACATTTCTGGTTACTGTCTCTTGGCCCTTTCGGACGGTGATCATGGTACCGCCAGAGCGGATGACTTTTCAGGTTACGGGTTTAAATGGAGTTCGAAACTTCCACCCTGGTCTCCTGTCTTTTATCAATTCTTTGTCCCCAGGGGATATCACTCAGACTCTTGCATGCCGCCTCACGCGGGCGCGTGCATTGGTTCGGAGTTCGCATAGCCTGGGCATTAGCTGGGTCATATGGAGGGGGAATCCATCCTGGGGAGACTGGGATGGTGTCTCGTCTGTGCCCGTTGAGCATCAGGGACCACGGGGACCATTGTGTGGTGCAGTGAGGTGTCCCTCTGTACTCCCTTAGGAACCTCTGCATGCTCAGTTCTGGATTGGCAGCTTCTGCAACAGCGATTTTGATTATCTTGTTCAGGGTGCGCAAGAAGCGCTCAACTTCGCCGTTGGCTTGCGGCCATTGAGGGGTAATCCAGGGGTGTTTGATCCCCAGGTTGTCGAGTAGTTCTTTGAACTCTGATCCCTGGAACGGTGGGCCATTGTCTGTCTTTATTTTGTGTGGGAGGCCAAACAGTGCAAAAGTTCTTTCCAGCACCTGGGCTACGTTTAGGAAGGCTGTGGAGTCTACCAACTGAACAATGGGAAACTTGGAGTAGCTGTCGACCATTATGGCTGTAATGTGCCCATCTGGGAACCTCCCAAAGTCTAGGTTCACCTGACACCACGGGTGGTGCTCGGCTCCTTGGTGATGATGGGCGCTGGTGGCTCTTGGAGACTTGTGATTTGGCACGAAGGGCAGCGCCTCACGGCCTCATCAACGGCGGCCTTCAGCCTGGGAAACCAGACCTGATATTTCATCCTGGACTTCATTCGAACGGTCCCTTGGTGTCCTCCATGAGCTAGGGCCGTTACCTTGTCTTGCAGGTTTTCAGGTATAACGATGCATGCCCCTCGCAGCACTAACCCTTCTGGCGTGGCACTCAGTTCATCATGCAACCTCCACATATTTATCAGTTGTTCTTTCTCAGGGCCATGCCAGTCGTTGGCTTCTCTTAAGAAGTTCTGCCACGACCCTCGATGGAGAGCGTCCATGACCTTTACTAGGACCGAGTCAGACTTAGTGGCATCACTAATCTTCTGGAGGCTGAGTGCCTCCGGGCATACACCATGTGTCACCATGCTGACATACTCCTTGATGGCCTCTGAGCTGTCGTGTTGTCTTTGGCATGAGTAGGCAGGTGCCCGGAGAGGAAGTCAGCAGGGTTCTTGGCCCCAAGTCCGAACGTTATTTCCATGTGGCAATGTTGCAGTTGGATGTCCCAGCGCTCGATCCGCAGAGGAGGATGTGGAGCTGTGCAGCTGATTAGAGGGACAAGTGGCTGATGGTCAGTGACCACACGGAAAATGCCTGCCACTGAGGTACAGATGGAAATGGCCACATGCCCGTTTGATGGCCAATGCTTCTCTCTCTATTTGGGAGTATCGGGTCTTCCCTGGTGTGAGGGCTTTGCTAGCAAATGCGAGTGGTGCTCATTTCCCTGGCTTCACTTCTTGTGTGAGGATGTCTCCCAGGCCTACGGGGCTGGCATCGACCAGGAGTTCAGTGTGTCTCTTGGGATTGAAATAGGCCATTGTCGTCTTGCTCAGTAAGGCTTCTTACACTTTTTGGAATGCCTCCTAATCCTTCTGGCCCCACTGCCAGGGGGCATCTGTCTTCGTCAGGGTGCGTAGAGGCCCAGCAATGGTCGCTAGGTTTGGGATGAACGGCCACAATAGGTGTCCATACCCTTCAAGCTTCGACGTTCAGAAACTGTTGTTGGTCCTGGGGCTTGCTTGATAGCATGCGACTTGAGGGGATCAATCTGGACTCCATCCTGGTTGAAGACGTGTCCGAAGAACTCAATAGAGTTCTGAAAGAAAGAGCATTTCTACCGGTGGAGGGTGACACCATGCTCTGACAGTCTCTTCAGTGCTGCTTGGTGGTGTCTATGGTGCTCCTCAGCGGTTGCAGAGTGGATCAAGATATCTTCACTTACATTCATGACCCCCTGTAGGCCTGACAGTGTCTCTCTGATGGCATCTTGGAAGACTTCCACCGCTGACAATATCCCGAAGTTCAACCTCTTATAGCTGCGTAATCCTAGATGCGTTAAGAAGGTGGTGATGTCGCGACTCTCCTCTGCAGCAGCTGGTGGTGTCCTGTGTTGAGGTCTAGCTTAGAGAACCACCTTGACCCATTCAGGTCAGCAATGATGTCGTCCATTGTCGAGGTGATATGTCATTCCCTCTTTATGGCTTGGTTGAGAAGTCGCATATCAATGCAGAGCTGTATTTTGCTGGGCTGCTTTGGCTTCTCAGCGATGACCATCGGGGACACCCACAGGGTTGGACCGGATACCTTTTCGATCACCTCTAGGCTTTCCAGTTTGCTTAGCTCTCGCTCTACAATTGGTCTCAGATGGAAAGGCACACGTCTGTGGCGAAGGGTGAAGGGAGACTGGCTTCACGGTTTTGTCGATGTGTAACTTGACTGGTGGGGCTTTTAGGCATCCGGGCCCTTGGAATAATTCAGGGAACTAGCTTAGGAGTTCGTCTGGTTTGGAATGCCTTAACGTTCTTTGCAAAAGATACTAGTCCAAGGTCTTCCGCTGTGTGGCTGCCGATTAGAGTGTTGGCTTCTTGTCAGCGACATGGACAGGTGCTGTGACCTCACGGTCTTCAGATTTTATTTGTACCGTCATCTTTCCTTTTAACGGTAGTGGAGATTGGCTTCCATAAGTGAATATTTTGGTGTTCGTACAGACCAATGGCGGTCTTGGTTGAAGACGCTGATATTGTTGAATTCCCATTACATTCAACGAAGCGCCGATGTCAATGAGGGCCTTGACGCTGGACCCTGCTACGTCAACCAGGCAGGTGGGTTTGGGCCGTCTGTGTTGCTTAAGTTAATTTGTGAATGAGATAAGGAATAATTCCTCTTCGTCATCGGGTGAGGAGTCTTCCAGCTGGTGTCGCTGGTGGGGAGGCACCTGGGCGGCACCCAAGGATGTATGGTCATCAGTGGATAGTTGTCAGACTGACTTGGGCTGGGTCTTCCGACCTCGTGTGTCACTTCTTTTAAGGTCCCTTCTACAGATTGTGGCAAAATGGCTCAGCTTGCCACATTTGGAACACATGCAACCTTGGGCTGGGCATTTGTCCAGGGGATGTTCACTGCGGCGCAGTGTCCACAGCTCGATTGTGGCTGATGGAGCACCAACGTCTTTGTTTTCCTTGCCTTGCCACTAGTATGCACAGCGTCAGTGTGTTCCATTTTTACTGTGGGCATTTGTTCTGGTTGTTTCGTGATCGCGATATCCATTTCAGCAGTCCTTGCTGCAGACAGGTCATGAGACTTGGCCAAACTCAGGATATCGTCCAGGCTGATATTGGGTTGCCTTAGGAGAAGTTCTCTCAATACCTTGTTCCTGCAGGCGTGGGTGATTTGGGCCTGCACTTATTTGAGCTGATTGTCAGCTGTGCAAGTACTGGCTAGCTCACGCAGTCGTGCATAGAACGTGTGTATTGACTCAACGTTCCTCTGGCGAGCTTGGCGGAGCTTGAAACGCTCAAAATCTGGGTTTAACTGCGAGTCAAAATGTGTATTGAGTGCCTTTACTGCAGCTTCATAGTAGGTCGAGGCACCTATTTTAGGGAGGTGTCAAACAGTTTATATATATCTATTCGACTGCATAATGGAGTAGGAGAGAATGCTTTATGACCCATCGGACTCACGGGTATCTATGAAATAGTTCTTTAACCTTCCAATCTACTTTTTCCAGCGTGGTGAGGCTGTAGCTGGATCCACTAGCTCACGCAAGGGTGGCAGTGCGGCAACTATGGCATGTTGTGGAGCAGGCAGGTCTTGTTAGGACCTTGGCTGAGGTGCGGCATTAGCATTATCTGGATTTGACATGGTGTCGTCTTCTGGCATGCCCTCTCACTTTCCTGTACTTCGTTTTTGTATTTATTTCTTATATTATCTTTTCATGTATTTTTTTTTCTTCAGGTCGGTGGTGTTTCAGCCATGTCTGACTTTCGCCTGCCTCACAGATGGGCCCACCGGGAGCCGAGTGTGGAAGCAATCGGGCGTAGAGTTGCGGAGGGAGGGATCAGGACTTCTCAACAAGATGCCCCTGGTGTGTGGAGGTGCGAAGGAAGGAGGGCTGCTGAGCGTTCTGTGCAGCCACGCTGGGCCAGGCAGCTGTGAAGTGATCAGCCGAAGGTTGTGCTCCGCTGCGTGACACATGAGGTGGGTGGAGTAGCGAGGAGGTCGGGAGAGGAGGCCTGCACGGCCAGTTGAAGGATAGAAGCCGCGCTGAGTATTGAAGATGGTCAGGGTGCAGCTCTAACTTCTGTCACCGGGCAGGTAACCAGTCGGTGGTCCGTCATGGCAAGCGCCGGATGATGTTGTTTCTGCTAGGCGTGCGCTGCACACCGCCGGCAAACTTAGACTATATCAGAGTCGATGCAGTCCATGCGGACTTCATCACTGAACTGGTCGATGCGGCCAGCGGGAGTCGGCAATGCCGTGCCCAATGATTCGCTGTAGTAGCGGCAGTGTGGCCCTTGTCGCAGGTGGGGTTGGGGGCCCACCCTCATCGCCAGTGTAACGGGGCCCCTCACTTTGGGCACTAGGCCTGAGCACGCTTCACTGCAGCAATGACACACACACATACACAGTTATAGTGTGAGCCAGAAGACCAAGTGCGGTCCCTGCTCATTTATTATATGGCAGCTGGCCACGCCTGGCCAGAGGATGCATTAGGTGCAGTTCCGGGGCATGTCATCACCGTGGGGCGGTGCCTGGTGGTTGTTACAATACATATATGCGGTGTAGGGTTTTAGTGTACTGCATCCAGGATGTTTTTTTGATTAAGGCCATTATTACAAGTGGCACAGTTTTATGTGTGATAATTAATGCACAAGTTAAAAACCAACACCGGGTTGTAGAGAATATATTGTGTGCAATAATTATTGCCTCTTTCAAATGTTGCCTCTCACATGGGGCACAATGTTAGCTACTTTACATATCGGAAGTTACTGGGCCACTCGTAATGAAGGCCTCAGAAGGGAAGTTGTCGTGGGGCGTACCTAGAGATGAGAGGACGTCTAACAGCCTCTTAAGCTGACGGACTCTGCTCTGCACACAGCAGAAGTTTGACCAAAGTCTCATGTGGAGTGCACATTTGGAACTTTGTCTAGGATGCCCAACCATCTCAAATGTTTCATGTTTGTCCTACAATCGTGGCTCTGGTCCTGCTGTCCGCACACAGGTAAGCGGGACATGGGACGTCATTCCTACCATAGAAGGGAAATAGCTTATAAGCCAAGATCGAAATACAGGACCCTAGAAGGCTTTGAATGCATAACAGTGCTCCTGCTTGTATGAAACTTTGATCTCGACATATAACACGCCCTCAGGACTACACTAATACCAGAGATTTGTCTCTTGGGAATCTAACAAAAACAAAGTGCCTCCCATTTCTCTCATTCGTGAGTGAAATGCTTGCACAATGTACACGAATGCACTAGGGGATGTAATGTAGCTTAAAGAGCTACTGCATCTTACTCCCTCCTCTACTGTGCAAACATGCTAATGTTAAGGTGCTTAAGTTATTTCTTAGGATTGTTTCAAAGGGTCGCCCTGGGCTCAAGGTGCGTAATGTGAGTTAAAGTTTAAATCATCCTCCTCCGCACTGCTGATATAGGCGCTAGGCTGCGGGCAAACATAGTAAGCCAGTGCTATCTTTGGCGCATTTCTTCCAGCTCCCAAATTCAAATAAAACAACAAACTTCTGCAAAAGCAAATTTGTTTTTCTTTCCATGCAACGTAGATATAAGTTGCCACCAGGATAAAAAATTCTTCCGAATCATTGCCTGCAAGGAGTTACTAAGAAATAATATGACATGTAAAACAGCTTCATCACCTTCTTGTTTGTAGTTTCACATAGATGAGGATGCACTGGACCACTTGTTGGTATGAGTCATTATTGGTAGTGTTCCTGTTTTGAACATTGTATACAACAATCTTTTTATCTCTGGGAATGACTGGTCCAAGTACTGTTCATACGAGGCAGAGGGTTTAATATTCTGGAAGTAAGTCATTAATTTGCCTCTTTTTTTTGTTTTTTTTGCATTTGTATATAGCGCGAACTCGACCCGAAGGTATCAGAGCGCTTTCCATGAGCACCAGTTGCATTACAGACTGACGCATTCATTTTCTTTTTTTTTAGGCATGGGGAGATTAAGTGATTTGCCCAGAATCACAGGATGCTTCAGCCTTCCACCACCCCCTTTAGGTGGTCAATGACTGAGGATTAGTCCAGAATCCTTCACAACCTATAGCAGCTAGAGTACTTCCAATATAATTAAGCCAAGGTAGTTTGAATGAGTCACAGCTTTGCCAAAGTTCATGAAGGGCTTTTATGTAGATAGTAAGCTTGTTTTTAGTACATATTCGGATCCAATAGAGCATCGGTTTAAGTGCCAGATGGGAGTCAAGACTACGCCTGCCCAATTCCAGCCTTTTTTTTTAACCGCGGCGCGAAATCCGCCGCGGTGCGGCAGTTTAAAAGAGTGGGCGGGGCCGCGTCGGCCAACGGACGTGCGCAGCACTAGCGAGGTAGTGCTCGCAACGGCCGTTGGCCGACGGAAGCACGGAAGGGGTTAAAGGTAAAGCAGCTTTATTTACAAAAATAATAACATAACAGAAACAATATGCAGGAACTTATATAGACTGCAGGAATGAAATCAACAAAAATGTCATAAAGAATTGAAGCTGTTTAACAATTCTGAAATATAATGGGGAAAAGGAGGAAAGGGAAGGAGTGGGAATACATACAGGAAGACCATATTAACAGCAGCTTAGAGCATTATCTGAAAAGAAAAAGAGCAATATAATGTAATATATAATAAACCGAACAAGGAGTAGCAAAATTAGTACCCATGGCAGAGAAATAGAAAAATTATGGCGGTTTAAAATTTTCAGATGAAGTACAAAGAGGAGATTTAAGGGCTACATCATCTAGAAAAGAAGTCAAAGGTAACCAATATAAAACTATATTAGCAGACAGAGAATAAAAAGAGGAAAAGGCAGTATCTAATCTATGGTAATGGCAAACATTATTCCAATAGGCTTTATAAGAAATTTTGAAGCACATTTCCAATTAATAGAAATTTGCTGAAAGGCAAGAGCTAGCATGAGATCTAACAACCGCGAGCTACTACGTGGCAAGTGGATATCTTCAGAAAGAGTGCCCAAAAGTAGTATCTGGGGAGTTAGTGGACAATTTAAATGAAATATTAGAGATAACTGAGCCCAGACCTTTTCCCAGAAAGAAGCTGTAGGGGGACAATGAAACAACATATGCATAAGGTCACCAAATTGGTGGTCACAGGACCAACAATTAGGAGAGGAGTCCATGGAGAATCTAGCTAGTAAGGAAAAGGTAAGGTATAGTCTATGATAGAGAAAGAACAAAGACTGAGGAGTAGAGGCTGTTCTGGAGGTTTTGTAGAGTTTATCCCAAATCTTATTCCAAAATGGGAGAGTCCAAGTACATCCCAAATCCAATTCCCACGGCAGCTCAAATTTAGTTTTGGATCTGACAGAGAGAGTGAAGAAGTCTATACATAGGTGAAGCATTAGGAACAGAAGTAAGAACTGAACCAAGGGGGGATTGAGAAGAGGAAGAAAGGGAGGTACTTGGTAAAGAATGAAGAACATCGAGAAGAATATTTATGAGAAGGAGATATTTAGGTAAAAAGGAACAAGGGCTCTTAAATAAGCGTTGAAATTGTGAAAAGGAGAAAGGATCATTATTAGAAAATAAATCTTTGACCCAAATAATACCTCTTTGCCTCCAGGCTTTCCAAAAATCAGTTTGTTGTAATAGTAAGAAGATTGTTATACCAGAGAGGAGATTGACGAAAGGAATCATGTGTTAAAGACTGCGACTGATAAATCGGTTTTAGAATAGTACAGGTATGTTTAAAGAGAGAAGAAGAAATTATGGAAGGCTTTGCCGAGAAAGATATAACTTCACGGGGAGAAAAGGAGCTAGAAAAGAGCATTCAATGTCCAACCATAAAGGGGTAAACGAGGATCGCAACAAAGAAAGCCATCTAGAGGCTTGTAGGAGACAGAAAGCTTTATGGTATAACCGAAAGTCAGGGAAATTGACTCCACCTTCCTGTTTAGCCTTCCTAAGAGAAGATAGAGAAAATCTGGCTTTTTTATTCAGCCAAAGGAATTTAGAGAGTTTAGAATCTAAGGGGCTCATTACGATGGCGGGCGGAAGCACAACCGCCGTGCTGGCGGATGCAAAAACCACCAGTTACCGCCGGCACGCAGCAGTCCACACGCCCGCACAATTACGATGCAAAAAGTAGGCCAAACACCGCCGGCAAGCCAGCAACACCGTCCGCCATCAAAGTGCGCCCGTACACGTAGCGGCGCAGCACAACTGACACACACCGTCCGACGAAACACGTCCCGCCCGGCGCATAAATTACGATGCCGCAAACAAACGGCTCCCACGGCCAAGAGATACCGTACGACAAACCGAGCGGTAACACGGACGCCGAGCACGGACAACGAAGAAGCGGCTCCCCGAGCATGAATCCAGCACTGCAGGCCCTCCCCATGCTCCTGCTGATGCACCACCAAGGACGCAACGTACCGCGGAGGCGCAGGTAGGCACACACACAACAAGTGCACGCAAACAGCGCACACAGTGCAAGGGCGGAAAAAGCGGACAACCCCCACCAGCGCGTGTACACTACACATCCACCATTGCATCCACATATGACACACAGGCCAAATCGTAACATCGCGTAACACATGTGTACACACCACCTGGGACTAGGAACCAACGACCCCGTCACGGCCCCAAAGCGGCGATGACGCCGCCACACATGCGCACAACGCAGAGGCCAACCGCAGCGCCATGCATGCGTCGCACACAGACACAGGGACACAACCAAGCAGCACACACATCAGCCCCACCCCGAACGCACATGACACGTGACAGGCCTGCCACAGACATGTCCCCAACGCCCAATTCACGGACAACACCCAACGCCACACAACCGACGCACACATGTCAGTGAAGACACGCAACAGCAGGACACACCCCAGTGTAACAAACATGGCGTAGCACACAGCGGCGGCAACACCAACTAGGAGAAGCAGGGTCCCTTCGGGAAGAGGAACGCCAGTACCACACTGAAACACCCATACCACCCTGCACATATGAACAAGACATATAAAACGGAACACCAAAGAGCCCGGGGACCGACAACAGGTGGCCCAAGAATAACATTCACACACAAGGCCCAACGCAGAGCGGAAAGGCAGCCTGCCGCCCACACAAGGGAGAGCAGACAGCACTGAATGACCTTCCATTCCAACTCCGAAACCACAGCCCTACGACAGAAGCCGGTGAATACAGCCATTGTCCAAGAATAGACCAACACAGGCATGCCGAGGAGACCGACCACAGGGCAGATAGCGCATATCACAGAAGCACACAACGGACGGGGAAGAAAGAAGAAAACACTCCCCCATGTCGGCCACATGCAAGTTAATTGGAAGGAGTCACACATCACTGACCTTGAACTGTCTGAGAAGCATGTGGGAAGAGGGCCCGTGTCCTCCAAACAAGCCAACAGAACACAAGTCCTGTCTCCCTACGACTACACAGAGCTCACAGCAACCTCGGAGCGTGCACATTGCAGACTGCACACACAGCCGGAGCACGCCACCACAACGCACCGCTGCGAAATGGCAACCGCAACACACCTACCCAACTACGCCGAACAGCTCAAGCTGTACAAAACCAACCTGTTTCATACATTGGGATGCGATCTCCTGTCCCTGCTGAACGTAAGTTACCGACTGACTTACCGCATCACATTGTTCAGCTGCGTCATGCCCGTCTTCTACTGTCGGAGGTGTCCCTACCAGCATCCCGTGGAGATATGCCTCTCCAACCCGGCATGTCTGAAGGCGGACCTGCTACCACTACTCCTCCCTCTGGACGCACACGACAGGGCCTGCTCTGCCTATGGGGGCATGGCGTATGTGGCCAACATCGCACCCGCACTGAAATGGGACCACTGTGCCTCCACACGACGGATCATCGAGAACAGCTACATCGAATGTCACCCAGCATGCCCCATCATGGTCCTCCAAGGGACAACTTACGAACAACACCTTGACAGCCACCATCCGCTACATTGGCTGGCAAACATGTACACCACCAATGACATGGAAGCCCTGCTGGACGGCATCGCATACCTGACAACCTGTAAATTCGTCGGACCACAACGCAGGTTCCCCGATTGACCTATGATGTCCAACCCCGCACCCATGCTTAGCTTCCGCACGGACTGGCCAGTCACCACCACAACAGCCATACCAAACGACCGGCAACTGTAACCACACCATCAACGACATCGCCATGACATCGGATATGACCGGGACATGCACACTGTTCCCCATCACATCCAGGAACACTGCATGCATCGTGGGAGGCAGTGGCATGGGCTCTGTGTATCGCACCCACATGGACGGAACTGCACGAACAACCAGGACACGACATGGATCCAGCGCCCATGGACACACACACCGCTCAGTGGACATGAATAGGTCGCCTGGAGTCTGTGGGTGCTGCACCCCTCCCACCCCCGCCCCGGGAATCCCATACCAGGACCTTTGCATGGACGACAAGTGCATACAACAACAACACAACCCCAGTGACTGTGACATGTCCAGTAACCACCACAGTGCAACAACAAGTGGCACGCCGCTGCATGCACGCAAGCACATGCCCTGATGTCATCTCACATGCACGCGTGCATGAGGAACAACCGCAGCAAACCTGTCACATGGAACTGAGATGGACTGTGCCCATGATGCCAAGCGGTCTGGTAGGCTACATGTATACCGTCTGTGTCAAAGTCCGCAGCTCCGCAGCTATACGTAAATGTACATTAGCACAGACTTGGCCAAGCAGATGTCACTCTGAAGCCCACATCCCACATGCAACAGCCAATCACATGTAACCCCACACCCTATCCCATTTGCAATCATGCTCAGTATATCCTCAACATGTATTCCGCTGCCAGTAGTGTCCACTATACTGCATCACAGAGGACAGAAGACTCAATATAATGTTTGAAACCAAAACTGTCTCCGCTGACTCATTTCACAAGTACGAATGAGAGAGGATGAGAGTATGTGAAGTACACGGCAGTCGTGACATGACCATGTAGTCCACTGGTATTGGATGTCAACGCAAATGAGTAGCACTACTGTGGAAGACACACATGTGTCGTGTGAAGTCGTATGGACGCAGTGCTCAGGTGGGTGGGTGCGACGGGTAGATGCGCACATGCCAAGTTGGAGCACGCCGTGTTGGGAGGGGTCATGAACAGTACACCACCGCTTCCCTGGGCATTGTGAGAGGACACCTGTCGGGGGGAGTGAACACGTGTGTGCACAGCAGCCGGGCACACGTACAAAGCGGTACCAGGCGCACCTCAGCCCACCCTCTGTGGACAAGCTGGATCCTGTTGTGCGCCCGCCATGCCCCTTGACAAGGCACACACAGCCCCAGTCGACCAGGTGTAACCCCAACATAGTCAATCCGCACAGGCGATACAGGGCACGGGATGGCAGTGGAGCATGGTGTGTGAGAGGTCTCCTCGCGCTCCTCCTGGTCATATCACGCAGGCAATAGAACCTCAACGTCTAGCATGGCACAAGTCAAATGGAAGTGTAGGGGGACGCACCACAGCACGAGCAGCACTGACGTCACGGGAGGTGGCTCGCACCATCCCATCCATTGCCCATCATACCAACCACGCCACATGCCATTGCGACTAAGTGCAAGCGCGTGCGCCACCACCCCCGAGCCCTCCCCAGAGAGGCCAAAGAGTGAATGTGTGGGCCATCAGCCACAGACGGACGCGGCCTGGCCGCAAGGGCAGCCACAGCCACTGGGTGTCGCAGGTGGCGGATCCGGAAGGCGAAGACTGTGATGCATAGTCCATGCAGGCCGGGTCTCCATTTTGGGCACCACGCAGGTGGACGGCGTCCCGCCACACATCATACCCTGAGACAGCCCACTCGTGCAACTGGACCCACACATACACTCCTTGCCCTCTCTGGTGCGAGCTTGGGGCTGCCTGTGCAGGCGCTAGCCTCGCAGGTGAGCATGCATATTGGGGGAGCGAGGGGAGGACATGAGGGCTGGGGCGAAGATGACTGTATCACTGTCAGTAAGTACAAGGGATGACCCAGATGTGGAAAGGAAGAGACGTGTCTCGTGTGTACTGCAACTAGTCGCCAATCCAACTACCCCCCATGTCCGGAATGTAAGCCCGCACCTAGGCCCGCCCATCCGCCACATCGAACATACCACCAGCACGACAACCTTCCCATTCGAAACACTGACTGGGGGTGGCGACCAGTGTACAATCATGTGTAGCCTACCCACGCGTACATGTGGGCCCTCCATGATCCATGTCACCTGCGGCAAAGTCATGACATGCGCAATGAGGGAAGTGAGGAGAGCTGTCCGCCCCACGCGCAGAAGGTGCATCAGCTCCACAGACCCAGCAGCGAGTCCAGCAGGGGTCACATGTGCAGGGGCAGCTGTGCCTGGTGTGAAGGCACATGCATATAGACAGCACATCGACCAATGTGTAGTCTGCCCACATCTACAGTCCATCATCATGCGGACATAGGAATTGAACACAGGGCAACACATCTTCAGTTGGTGCACCCACCGTGACCAACAATGCGCAATCATCGACGTACCCGCCCTGTGCATGGCCCCCCACCCAACGGAGGCACATCCAGTGCCACCATCCCACACACACAAGCCTTCCACGGAACATGCTGTGTCCAATGGTCAGTACAGAGTCAGCGCCCATCTGGTGGATCCTGAACAGGAGACACATGCACACACATGCCAGCTCCCACTATGTACGTCTGCCACCTGGCACGTGCAATGTAACCTCTCACCTGTGACGTGTGACTGCAAGCACACAGCCGTCTTGGCATGGGGCTGTCAATGTGGACACCTGTCAATGTTTCGGGAGGTGTGATCCGTACAGTGCTGTACATAGGGTGCAGTGCTGACACCTACTACTGTCTCATATCCCCTCGTGCCACAGGTCCCACTTGTTTTGGCCGCTCAGCCTGTGCCCACATCGTCGTCGTCGTGTGCCATACTCATCCAGCCGCGGAAGCAGTTCCATGCTCAGCAGACATTCATGTTGCCGTAGCGTTGCCGCTTGACGGATATGCAGTCAGTCCCCATCAGCACGCCCCGCAAGTCATTGGGGCCTAGATCCCCATGTGCATGCACATGGCAGTGGTTTGTATCACTAGCCATTGCCATTGTTGGGAGACCTGTGTAAGTGTATTGTGGCCGTGCCGTCCCAGCTTGACAGCTGGGCTGTGGCTCATGTGCTTGCTCAGTCATGTCAGTGATGTGTATGCGAAATTGCTATGTGTCGTGTTGCTTTGACATGTGTCCTCTGCCATTGTCCCTAGGCGGAGACCGATCATTGACCGCCCATACCAATTGCTGGCGGACATGGACGATACAGAGGTTATTAGGAAGTTTCGGCTGGACAGGCCAACCCTGCATCGACTGTGTGCCATGTTAGAACCCCATCTCCGTCCCCGCAGGGTGTATCCGACTGCTGTCACCCCCACGGCTAAGGTGATGGCCGCCATGCATTTCTTCGCCACTGGGTCATTCCAGCACACAGTGGGCATTGGAGGAGGGATGTCCCAGCCCATGTTCAGCAAGGTGCTGAGGGATGTACTGGCAGCCATGATGCTGTACCGAAACAGGTACATCCGCTTCCCCAGGGCTCGTGAATTGGCGGCAGTGAAGGGTGCATTCTATGCCCTTGGCAGAATCCCACACGTCGTTGGAGCCATTGACTGCACACATGTCGGCCTTGTTCCACCACAGGCCACTGAGCACCTGTACCGCAACAGGAAGCACACGCACTCCCTGAATGTGCAAGTGGTGTGCCTTGCGGACATGGTGATCACCCACGTGTGTGCAAAGTTCCCAGGCTCGGCCCATGACGCACACATAATGCGCAACAGCATCTTGCCACGACTGATGTCCAATATGCAACAGGATCGTGCCTGTATTGTCGGTGAGTATGTGGAGTGGTGTAGCGTGCTGGTTGTGCGATGCTGTCCCCTGTCCAGTTGGAATTGCAACGGTTCTCTGTGTCCCTCACACCCAGGTGACTCTGCGTACCTGAATGGGGCATGGCTGCTCAGTCCATTGAGGAATCCTCGCACCCCAGCAGACGATCGCTACAATGAGGCACATGGGAGGACCAGACGTGTGGTCGAGCATACCTTTGGCCTCCTCAAGTCCAGGTTCAGGTGCCTGGACCGCACCGGGGGTGCGCTGGCGTACTCCCCACAGAAGGTGTGCCGGATAGTGGTGGCGTGCTGCATGCTGCACAATCTGGCCATTCGGAAGCAGATCCCCCTCATCGTGGATGACGGAGATCAACCAGGGCCCCAGCCCGCAGACCAGGACAGCTCGAGTGAGGAGGACAGCGGAGAGGAGGAAGCTGGTAATGTGCGGCAGCAGCTCATCGCCCGCTACTTCACTTGACGGTGAGTGTCCATGTACGACGGCTGATGTGGCTGTATCTGTGCAGGTGTGTGTGTGCTGTGTCAGGGTGGCCGTTTGTTCACTGCGTGCTGTGTGTCAACGCTCCATGGCCAGGGTAGTATGCCACTGTTGGTGGCTGTGGCATTGTGCCCTATTGCTCTGTGCGATGTGTGTACATTGCTTGTAGTTGTTGACATGTACTGTGTGATGGGTGTGTGACACACTCATTGAATGTGCTCCTGTTCTGTCTCCCACCCCTAGGTCCCTACAGGCCCTACGGATTCAATTGCCATGCCACGCATCAGGTGCCTTTCCGCCCAAGGTGGCCGTTGTATTCCGTACAAATAAAACACAGGGCACAAACAGCAGTTAGTGTAAAGGTGCATTTATTACAAACTGTGACATGTGATTGTGTGTAAGGTGATGACAAAAGTGGTGCGTGCAGTGACAATGAGCTGTCGGTCATGGCTGCGTGATGCTCAGGGTGTACCCACTGGTTCTATGTCCATAGTCCAACACACACATGCCATCCAGATGGCTGTGTGGAGTGGGATCGTAGTCCAAGTCAATGCAGTGGCTGGTCAAGGAAGGCTGGCGGAAGGCTGGCTGGCTGCCTCACTTGCGTTTGGAGCGTGCGAAGTCCTCCCGGGAGATCTGTTTCCACTTGGACGGCCCCTTCCACGCTTTGCGAGGGGGTGCCTGCTTGCGACATGCTGGTGGTTGAGGTGTGCTCACTGGCTGTGGACGCAGGGGAACTGGACACTGCTGCTCCACCCTGCGCCCCGGCAGGTGGTGGCGGAGGGGAGCTGCTGTCCCTGGCTGTGACCTCACCGCCACCACCAGCTGGCCCATGAGGTCCACGAGTTGGCCCATACGGGCGTCCATGGACCTCAGCACCCCCAGCACCTCACGCGTGTCTGAAGCAGACCGGACTCCATTGTCCTTGGGCCTCTTCATAGGCCCCAAGGACTCTGGCCATTTGAGGCAGGGCATGGCTCCCAGGGGAGGCTGGCGTTTCCCTGACCCTGCTCCTCCTACCAGTCCTGCTGCCACCGGCCTGCCCACTAGCCACATTGCTCACCACGGTCCTCGCTGTGGCTCCCAGGGTGGATCCAGTCGGCCGGGCCACCACCTGCGCTGGGGCTGGTGCCAGCGAAGACGTGGTGGTGGTGGCGGCGGTGGTGGTCGGTGCGGCGATGGTGGCGGTTGCGGCAGTGGTAGTGGCCACAATGACCGTGGGTGTGGCCGCAACAACAGTGGCAGCAGGGGGCTGGGAATGTTCAGCAGCCCTGGATGATGGGTTGGTGGGTAGGAGGGGTCCTGGGGAGCGGCTGGGCCCTGCCACACCAGATGGGCCTGCTTGGTGGTCCGTGTCCGAAGAGGAGGACAGATCCTCCAGATCCGTGTGTCCTCGTTGGGGGCTTGTAGGCTGGCTGTGCTGGCTGCTGGCTCCATCCCCAGCATCCAGCAGTTCGTCACCTGTGGAGAGAATGAGATTTGTTATTGTGTTGCACCTGGCGAAGTATGTATTTGTCGTCTGACATTAACAGTTCGTGCAATCTCGTACATGGGTTTCCCGGAGGCGTGTGTGTGGCTGTAGCATCTGTAGTTGTGTGTGCTTGGCAATGGGACTGTGTGCTGTGCACATGTGGCATGGGACGGATTGGCCATGCCGATGGGTGTGTTGCTGTGCCCCTACTTATTGTGACTCTGGTGTATGCGGGCTCCTGGCCCATCCTGGGTCTGGTTTGTACTTTGCTTTTGGTGTTCAGATGGGACGCTTAGGAACGCATATGGCAACATGGGGGCCATGCCCCAGATTCGCATTTGGGAGGGGATATGCTTTTGGGGTTCAAATGGAACGCTTAGGAACGCATATGGCAACATGGGGGCCATGCCCCAGATTCGCATTTGGGAGGGAATATGCTTTTGGGGTTCAAATGGAACGCTTAGGAACGCATATGGCAACATGGGGGCCATGCCCCAGATTCGCATTTGGGAGGGAATATGCTTTTGGGGTTCAAATGGAACGCTTAGGAACGCATATGGCAACATGGGGGCCATGCCCCAGATTCGCATTTGGGAGGGGATATGCTTTTGGGGTTCAAATGGAACGCTTAGGAACGCATATGGCAACATGGGGGCCATGCCCCAGATTCGCATTTGGGAGGGGATATGCTTTTGGGGTTCAAATGGAACGCTTAGGAACGCATATGGCAACATGGGGGCCATGCCCCAGATTCGCTTTGGGAGGGGATATGCTTTTGGGGTTCAAATGGAACGCTTAGGAACGCATATGGCAACATGGGGGCCATGCCCCAGATTCGCATTTGGGAGGGAATATGCTTTTGGGGTTCAAATGGAACGCTTAGGAACGCATATGGCAACATGGGGGCCATGCCCCAGATTCGCATTTGGGAGGGGATATGCTTTTGGGGTTCAAATGGAACGCTTAGGAACGCATATGGCAACATGGGGGCCATGCCCCAGATTCGCATTTGGGAGGGGATATGCTTTGGGGTTCAAATGGAACGCTTAGGAACGCATATGGCAACATGGGGGCCATGCCCCAGATTCGCTTTTGGGAGGGGATATGCTTTTGGGGTTCAAATGGAACGCTTAGGAACGCATATGGCAACATGGGGGCCATGCCCCAGATTCGCATTTGGGAGGGGATATGCTTTTGGGGTTCAAATGGAACGCTTAGGAACGCATATGGCAACATGGGGGCCATGCCCCAGATTCGCATTTGGGAGGGAATATGCTTTTGGGGTTCAAATGGAACGCTTAGGAACGCATATGGCAACATGGGGGCCATGCCCCAGATTCGCATTTGGGAGGGGATATGCTTTTGGGGTTCAAATGGAACGCTTAGGAACACATATGGCAACATGGGGGCCATGCCCCAGATTCGCATTTGGGAGGGGATATGCTTTTGGGGTTCAAATGGAACGCTTAGGAACGCATATGGCAACATGGGGCCATGCCCCAGATTCGCTTTTGGGAGGGGATATGCTTTTGGGGTTCAAATGGAACGCTTTAGGAACGCATATGGCAACATGGGGGCCATGCCCCAGATTCGCATTTGGGAGGGGAAATGCTTTTGGGGTTCAAATGGAACGCTTAGGAACGCATATGGCAACATGGGGGCCATGCCCCAGATTCGCATTTGGGAGGGAATATGCTTTTGGGGTTCAAATGGAACGCTTAGGAACGCATATGGCAACATGGGGGCCATGCCCCAGATTCGCATTTGGGAGGGGATATGCTTTTGGGGTTCAAATGGAACGCTTAGGAACGCATATGGCAACATGGGGGCCATGCCCCAGATTCGCATTTGGGAGGGGATATGCTTTTGGGGTTCAAATGGAACGCTTAGGAACGCATATGGCAACATGGGGGCCATGCCCCAGATTCGCTTTTGGGAGGGGATATGCTTTTGGGGTTCAAATGGAACGCTTAGGAACGCATATGGCAACATGGGGGCCATGCCCCAGATTCGCATTTGGGAGGGGATATGCTTTTGGGGTTCAAATGGAACGCTTAGGAACGCATATGGCAACATGGGGGCCATGCCCCAGATTCGCATTTGGGAGGGAATATGCTTTTGGGGTTCAAATGGAACGCTTAGGAACGCATATGGCAACATGGGGGCCATGCCCCAGATTCGCATTTGGGAGGGGATATGCTTTTGGGGTTCAAATGGAACGCTTAGGAACGCATATGGCAACATGGGGGCCATGCCCCAGATTCGCATTTGGGAGGGGATATGCTTTTGGGGTTCAAATGGAACGCTTAGGAACGCATATGGCAACATGGGGGCCATGCCCCAGATTCGCATTTGGGAGGGAATATGCTTTTGGGGTACATGCTGTGAGCCATGGGTGCCGAACGTGACATGTGTTGTGGCAGCATGACAGTGCATGGTTTGAGGTGTGTGCATGCTTGACATGGCCTGCATATTTGCTGTCTGTTGTGATTACTGGACATGGCATTGGACGCATCGTTCTGAGTGAGTGATGGTTGTGTGCCAGCCAACGTATTGCAGTTGTCCCATCTCCTTGGTGTGCGTGCTGCCCTGTGCCATGTGCATCACTGCAGTGCTCGGGGGGGGTGGCCCATGTTGTGTGTTGTTGCTCACAGTGTGTCGTGCTCTTCATTGACTTCTGGCACATGGTTGGTCATGGGCATGTATCTTAGCGTGACTGCTGTATGTGTGGCAGCTGTGCGGATGACATGCCTTTCATGAGACTGGGGCTGACGGATGGGATGGATGGTATGTTGTATGTGCATGGTGTGTCTGTGTGTTTGATGGGTTCAGTGGTGTTCGTGTGCATTTATGTTGTTCCGCTCTGTTGCGTCTAGTGTTGTTTGTCTTACATAGGCGTAGTTGTGGGGTGTGTGGTTGACAGGCAGTAGGGGCTACATGGACAGGACTTCAATGGTGTTTCGGTTGTGTGTGATGAGTTGCACAGTGGCTGCCGTGGTGGTACTATATTCAGTGTGGCTTGTGCATGCAGACGTGGCTCCTTGGGTGTTGCTATGTCTGTGATGGGTCATGTGGGGTGTGAGTCTGTTGTTCATGTCCGTGTGCACATTGTTCACTTGTTCGTGACGGTGGGCGGTGCTGCGTGTTCGTCTGCTACGTGACATGTCCCATGTGTTGGTCGTGTTATGGTCCTCATGCCTCCAGTAATCCAGCCCTGTCCAGTTTCCCACCTGCAAGTTGTTTGTGCGTGCACTGTACTGGATGCCACATGGCTCTAAGCGGGGGTGCTCCATGTTGCAGGTCTGTGGGGGTGGGGGGTGTTGTGGGTCGTGGGGTGGCTGGACACCCACTGACACCGATTGCTGTGGACCGTGATGTCTGCCTTTCGGCTGTCGTTGTGCACTGCGGTGGCTGACACGTGGCTGTGGGGTGTGGGGATGCTCCTCCTTGCTGTGCTGTGGGACTAGGGGCCTGGTGTGTGTTGTACTTGGGCTGTCCACCGTCCCACCCACTGCACTTTGTGTTCCTGCCACTTACCTGTTACTTGTCGGTTAGTGCAGCTGTGGCGGACACATGGGTGTGGTGGGTGCTCGTTGTGGCGCTTCTGGCATATTTGGGGACCTGTTGGTGGTTACGTGGCTGGCTGAGTGTACACATGTCCCCACGTATGTTACAGTTGTTCGGTTTGGGCTGTGTGTGGTGGTGTCTGTTGCATGTGTGTGTGATGTGTTGTGTATTGTGTGCTGGACATGGGGGTGTTTGTCCCTGGGAGCTGTGGCATGGTGGTAGTGCATGTGAGTACATAGCGGTGTGCTGGTATACATTAGTTTGTACTTACCAGCCTCCACTCCCCCTGCTAATCCGGCGAGGATCTCCGGATGTATTATGACTCGCACCTTCTCCTCCCACGCTTTGAAGGTCTTGAAGAGCGCGGGATTCCCTCCGCCAGTGACGGCAGCCAGCTCTCTGTTTTTGCCCTCCTTCTTCTTGACCAGGCTCTTTACGTCATTCCAACGTTTGTTTATTTCTCCTCTGTTCCTGGGCAGGGTCCCGACTGCATTGACCTGGTCTACGATCCGGTTCCACATTCTGTTTCTGGTGGCTAGTGGTGTGTGCTGGACCATGTTCCCATAGATTTGTGGGTACACCTTGATGATCTCGTCGACCATGACCGTCAGCTCAATGGGCGTGTACTTGGGCATTCTTTGTGGTGCCATGGTGTTTGTGGTGCTGGTGCGGTGTGTGTTGTGTAATGTGCAGGGGTTTGTGGTGCAGGTGTTTGGTGGTGGTGGTGGTGGTGGTTGTGATGTGTGCGTTTCTGTGGTGTGCTGCTGTCCTTGCTGTGTCACTGTGTCCTCTCCTCTCCTCTCTGGTTTGCAATGTAGCAAGGGGTTGTGGTCTGTGGGAGTGCTGCTTTTGTACTCACCTATGTGGGTGTGTCCTCATGGTCTGTTGTTTTCAGGTGTGTTGTGTCTGGGGTTCTGGCCTTTGTATTTTTTGTTTGTCCGGGGGGTGTTTTCGGGATGTGTACTGTGCTTGTGTATTTGTGCGTGCCTTGCTGTGTGGACTTGTTGGCCATGTTGTGTGCTATTGGTTTTGTGAGCGGATGGTTTCTGTGCAGGTACGTGGGCGCCATGGCTTCTGCCGTGTCGATTCTCATCGGCGTTGTTTGCGCTGGCGGGCGGTATATTTGTGGTTTTCCCGCGCTCATGGCGGTGCGATCGTAATTTCACGTGCGGTGTGTCGGCCGTGAGGGCGGGCGGTTTTGTGTTGTCGTGCGTGTTTCCGTCCGTGGCGGGCGGTTTGACTCCGACTCGGACGTTGGCGGGCGGTATTTTGTGTGATTTTTCCGCCGATGGCGGTTTTCGGTTTGTGTCATCGTAATGGCGTGGTCGGTGTTCAGACGGTGTGTGCGGGCGGATTTTTGCCGCTTCCATGCCTGGCGGATTTTTTTACGCCGGGTATCGTAATGGGCCCCTAATTTCTTAAAGAACACAGCAGGAATATTAACTGGGATCATTGAAAGGGTAAATAAAATTATGGGTGAAATCATCATTTTGATAGAGTCCATACGACCCCACCAGGAAAGAAAGAGGGGATTTCAGGAGGAAAGAAGTTTGTCTACTTTATCTAAACAATCATTGACATTTACAGAAACCGAATCCTTAATGAAAGGGGCAAATCAGATGCCCAAATACTTACTTTTGGAGGTATTCCAATGAAACCCCATGGCAACAAAAGAATGACTAAAAGTAAACTTAGTAAGAAGCATGATTCAGTTTTCTTAGAATTAATCCTGTGTCCAGAAACAGAGGAAAATGTATTGATTTCCTGAAGAAGAGCCGGAACAGATAGCTCAGGAGTGGAAATGAAAAGAAGTATGTTGTCAGCATAAGCTGACATTTTTAAATGATCAGCTCCATATTGAAATCCACTGATTTCGGCGTTATTTCTGATACGGGACAGGAAAGGTTCCAAAGCAAGTATAAATAATAGAGGGGATAACGGACAACCCTGACGAACACCGCAACCTAACGGAAAGTAACTAGAGATCTTCCCATTGACTAAAACTGATGCCATGGGGGATTGATAGAGTAAGGAAACAAAAAAAATAAAATGGGGACCTAACCCATGCCAGCCTAGGGATTTGAGCAAGAAGGACCAGTCAATTCGATCAAAAGCTTTCTTAGGATCAATTGAGATAGCTTCTAGAGGATGAGAAAGAGAAGATGCCTTGTTTAAAACATAAAAAAATAATTTAGAATTATCACAGGCAAATCTACCTTTAATAAAACCTGAATGCTCCTTACCAGTCATTGAAGGAAGGAAGGGTTCAAGGCGTAAAGCTAGCAATTGGGCGAAGATTTTATAATCCACGTTGACTAACAAAATAGGCCTGTAGTTTTTACAGAGGGCCGGTTCCTTACCATCCTAATGGATAAGACAAATAGAAGCCTCTAGGAAGGAGCACCCAGTGGAACCAGATGCAGAGAAAAATTGAAACAGTTGTAACAGCCGAGGAAGGAGATTAGAAATGTGAAGAAAAAATTTGACTGTGAAGCCATCCGGACCAGGGGATTTGTTCTTCTTAAGAGATTGAAGTGCATGAAAAATCTCTGATAAGGAAATGTCAGCTTCTAAGGATGAGATGTCTCTATGTTTGCCAATGGGAATTCTCAGAATTTTGTAAATAAGCCTCTATCTGAGAAGGCAAGGGTGGAGATTCAGGCGTGTAAAGAAATTGGTAATATTTAACAAATTCTGCAAGAATCTCAGAATCTTTCAAAACAGGAAGCGCTATATCGTTCTTCACTGAATCTAACATGTGACCCTGCTTACGGATTCTCAAATAATTAGCCAAAAGCGCACCCATTTTATTACGGCCACCATAATAACGAGCACTACTACGAAGTAAATTTTAGGAGGCTTTATCTGTAGATATCTTATTGAACTGTAATTTTGCACGAATAAGCTCTTGCAAGTTAGATGGAGTAGATGAAGAATAATATTGATGCTCCAACTGTTTGATATCAAGTAAAAGGGATATATGTTGTTTAAGAAGAGATTTCTGTTTCTGAGATACAAAATCAATAATATGACCTCGAGCAGAAGCTTTAAAAGTGTCCCAAAGTAATTGAGGAGATATAGTAGGGTCTGCATGAACACCAACAAAATATTCAGAAAAAGCCAAAAAAGAAGAAGAAAAATCAGGGTCGAGTAAGAGAGAATTATTGAGTCTCCATCTATTGGATTTGGAATGCACCAGGAATAGATCAAGATCTGTAATGACAGGAGCATGATCAGAAATCACAATTGGTTCAATAGAAGAACCAATGAGATTTTGGGAGAGCAGTTTAGAGACAAAGATATGATCCAATCTGGATAGGGAACCATGAGGAGGGTAGAAGAAAGAAAATTCTTTACTAGATGGATTGCAGATTCTCCATGAGTCCACCAAAAGACGTTGAGATATAAAAGAATGAAATTGTTTGTGCATTTTTTTGGGAATAAACTTAACTGGGGATTGACGATCAATAAAGGGGTCCATTACTTGATTACAGTCACCGCCCAAAATAAAAAAGTCATCAGCATGTTGCATAAAGTTTTTGGAAATGTTAGACCAAAAGGAATTATCAACTTGGGTAGGACCATAAATATTACCAATAGTTAAGAGGATATCATTAAGAATTAACTTAACAAAAAGCCATCTGCCTTCAGAATCAAAGTTTTGAGAAACAATTACCAATTTTAAATTCTTGTGGCAAAAAGAATAACGCAATTTTTCTTATTTAAGGAAGGAAAAAACAAAAACAGAACTCACCCAACCGCGTATAAATTTCAAAGCCTCAAGCTCAAAAAGGTGAGTTTCTTGGAGGAGAACGGGGTCAGGAGAATATTTAGCCAAATGAGATAAAATTCTCTGCCTCTTTATAGGATTAATTACTCCTTTAACGTTCCAAGAAATAACTATAAATGAAGTAACAAATGGGAATATATACACAAAGTCAGTCTTTTAAGACAGAAAATACATCAAACTGGAAGACATCGAAAGAGATAACAGAAAGAAAAGAAAGAAAGAAAAAAGAGATCAAAGCGAGCAAAGAGAGGAGAAGATCAAAAAAGAGAGACAATCAAAAATAACGACTGCAGAAACATACTTGATGAGGATGAACACGGGAGGAAGAGTCGACGACAGCACTGGGTAAGACGGCACAGCAGAGGAGAAGTGTCGACAAACAAGCGGAACATGACAAGGTAAATGACTGGATAAAAACATCAAGGAACCTAAAAAAGAAAAGGAAGGTTAGTCAGCAACCGCAAAGAGCACAATAGTCATAAAAGAAGCATAAAAGAGTGAGCATAAGACTGCATATGAAAAATATCATAAAAAACTAGGATATTATGCAGGAGGATCCCTGCAACACAAAGAGCATTCATCTTGGCAAAGAAGCAGAAGTCTCCATGGAGCTGGAAGAATGAAGATTAAGAAATTCTCGCAGGTCTGCAGGAGCAGTGAAGGAGGAATTTTTATTCTGAAATGTCACTTTGAAGAGACAAGGGTGAAACAGACCAAAGCGGGCACCCAAAGAGCGTAATTGAGGACGAAGATCCAGGAACTCCTTCCACCTGGCAGCTGTAGCTCTTGAGACATCCTGTGAAATAAAATCTTTACTTCCCTGTCATAAAAGTTGCTTTTTAGATTTCGCTGCATTGAGGACTTTCAGTAAATCAGTAAACTCCATAAAAAAAAGGTGATGACATCGCTGGGCTTGGATGACGAGGAGGATGAAAGAGAGTGAGGACCTAGACAATGAGCTCTCTGAATATTCAAGCATCTGGAGGAAGGTAAGCCCACCAGCTGAGGCAAAAAAGAAGTAAAAAACGAAATAGGATCCATTCCCTCCAATCCTTCCTGAAGACCATAGAGGCACAGGTTATTCCTTCTATTTCTATTTTCTAAATCTTCAGAGTGATCCTTCAATACCTCAAACTCTTTCTCCAAAACTGCAATTTTTAAAGACTCATCATGCACATCACTGACACGTTATTCAAGGACCGTGACTCTGGTTTTTATTTGAGACCATTTGCCATCTAAGTTCTGGATGCTCATATTGGTTTCTTCTATGAAAGGACGGAGCGCACTAATTTCCTCAAGCAACAGGTCAAGAGAAAAAGGAGAAGAGGATTTCTCTGGAGAGGGAGGGTCCTGTTTAACTCTCTTGTGGGTAGACGAGGACGCAGCCGGATTGATTATAGCAGAAGAAGAGGAAGAGGATGACATGTTGGTTGTAGATGAAGTGCACCTCAATGGACAACTGACAGACTTTAAAAATGAGGACAGTTTCCGGAAGAGGAGGCTGCATGAAGAGGAAACGCCTTGAGTTTCTTCAATCGGCCCATAAAGCGTGCAAGGAAGCATTCCCAAATAATAGAAAACAAGAACTGATTGGGAAAACAGACTCCTGCTTTTAGTGCTGGAAAAACAGAGCATTGCAGAAGAGTTACAAGGGAAAAATTACCTCAGCGTGGTGAGCCTCAAATAAGCAATGCAGAGTACAGCAGGGAAGTCAAAGGCATGCATGGCATCAGAAGAAATCCATGGATATAGCAGAACAAGTCAATGAGCCTTCTGGAAAAATACAGCAGAAAATGCAGGACAAAAAGTAACCTCGTCAGACAGAAGCCAAATGCATCTAAAATGGCCGCCGCAATGAGGAAAAAAAGAAAAAGTCCTAGTAACGTCGACGTGAGGAGCTCCCGAGCTAGACGGCCATCTTGTTCGGCGGACGCACGCGCTCCTCAGCCAAATCCAGCCTTAATGCAGCCATAGGGGTCCTGGGACCCAAATGTAAAATACTTTGTAGGAATTCATTCTTGGTTTTCTTCAGTCCGGTGGCCGTTTTACACTCCCTTGGCTCTGTCTCATAAAAGCCTGCAACTAAAGCTTTCATTTGGTACATGTGGAGGGCGGGTTCAGTGGATCTTCGTCCCCCTTTGTTGGAAATAGTTAAAACAGCATTTGCATATTGACTCATGATTGCTTTGCTTTTAATAGCTGGTTGGCCAGAACAACTTCTCGTCAAATCGAATCTCCAGATAATCGTAATTGCCAAAATGACCTAGGGCCTTGCCATAGATTTTGAATGGATCACTGACAGAATAACGAGGAGAAGAATATCGACCTGCCACAATATCGAGGTAAAAATATCGAGTGACAGAATATCGACTTCCTATCTACAAACAGGTAAGTACAAAAATATCGAATCCTAAATATCGTTGTTAATAATATAGTTTGTTAAAATACCGACTTTTTTAAATGTCTTAAAAGTAATGTAAAATTAATGAAATAATAAATATAATTAAGTAAAACATACTTAAAAATGATTTAAAAAGGTTAAAATTAATAAATAATAAATGTAATGTAAAAAAACATGCATTTTTTAAATATATATTAACTTAATAATATTAAAAAATAATTAATATTTTTAATTATAAAATGTTACAAACATAATTTAAAATATAATTACATATATATATATATATATATAAATAAACCTATAATATAAACATAAAAATAAATTATATATAATAAGTTAAAACATTAAAATAAATATTAAAAAAAAATTATATTTGACACTACATGAAATATAACAATACTGAAAACGTTGCATAGCGTAGGGGATAAAATTACTATTCCCACTCCAGCGAGTGGTACAGTAGGGAAAGTGTTGGATAGCGGGTGAATAAAAATTACTATTCCCACTCCAGCGACTGGAACAGTAGGGAAAATGTTGGATAGCGGGTGGGTAAAAATTACTATTCCCACTCCAGTGAGTGCAACAGTAGGGAAAGTGTTGGATAGCGGGTCAGTAAAATTACTATTCACACTCCAGTGAGTGCAACAGTAGGGAAAGTGTTGGATAGCGGGTGGGTAAAAATTACTATTCCCACTCCAGTGAGTGCAACAGTAGGGAAAGTGTTGGATAGCGGGAGGGTAAAAAATACTATTCCCACTTCAGTGAGTGCAACAGTAGGGAAAGTGTTGGATAGCGGGTGGGTAAAAATTACTATTCCCACTCCAGTGAGTGCAACAGTAGGGAAAGTGTTGGATAGCGGGAGGGTAAAAATTACTATTCCCACTCCAGCGAGTGGAACAGTAGGGAAAGTTTTGGATAGCGGGAGGGTAAAAATTACTATTCCCACTCCAAATAGTGCAACAGTAGGGAAAGTGTTGGATAGCGTAGGGGTAAAAATTACTGTTCCCACTCCAAAGAGTGCAACAGTAGGTCAAAGTGTTGGATAGCGTAGGAGTAAAAATGACTATTCCAACTCCAGAGAGTGCAACAGTAGGGAAAGTGTTGGATAGCGTAGGGGTAAAAATTACTATTCCCACTCCAAAGAATGCAACAGTAGGGAAAGCATTGGATAGCGTAGGGGTTAAAAATAACATACTTATAAATTAAATAATTTTTGTAATTAAATAATGAATTATTAATAAATTAACAATAAATTAATTGAAAATACCAATAAATAAAAAGTAATAATTACTTTAATAACATTAAATTACTTCCCACCCTATTCCCCAATAAACACACAACCCACTCCACATAAAATTTCTCATAATTAATATAATTATCAATTAATCAATTAATATAAATTAATTAGCAATTAATAATTAATTAGCAATAAATTAATTATCAATACCAATAAATAATAATTGATATAAAAAATGTACCAAATAATAATTAATTAACAATAAATTAATTATCAATACCCAAAAAGAAAAATTAATAATTACTTAATTGCAATTAAATTACTTCCCACCCTATTCTCCTATAAACCCACAACGCGCTCCAATAATAATTAATACAATTAATATAATTATCAATTAATCAATAAATAAAGATTATTTACCAATTAATAATTAATTAACAATAAATTAATTATCAATACCAATAAATAAAAACTAATAATTACTTCATTACAATTAAATTACTTCCCACCCTATTCCCCTATAAACCCACAACGCACTCCAATAATAATTAATACAATTAATATAATTATCAATTAATCAATTAATAAAAATTAATTACCAATTAAGAATTAACAATAAATTAATTATCAATACCAATAAATAAAATTTAATAATTACTTAATTACAATTAAATTACTTCCCACCCTATTCCCCTATAAACCCACAACCCACTCCTAAAAAAATCCACAATTAACATATTAACAGATTAATTATTAATAATGAATATCAAATTAATAACTAATTAATTAAAAAAATACACATTAAACATAATTACCAATAATTTATTAATTATTATTAATCACTTTATAATTAATTAATAATTAATTAATTAACACAATGAACAATATAAATTATTAAATACAAAATTATTAATTAATTAATTAATTAATTTAAATTAAATTACTTCCCACCCTATTCCCCTATAAACCCACAACCCGCTACGGAATAAAATTACACAAAAATCAATTAACATATAAGTAATTAATTCAAAAAAATTCTTAATTAATATATTATAATTAAATTACTTCCCACCCTATTCCCCTATAAACCCACAACCCGCTATGGAACTAAAATACGCAAAAATAATTTAACATAAAAATCATTACTTTAAAAAATTCCAACATACATTACAAACATAATATATACTTTTAACACATATACTAACACTTAAAACACTAAAAAAAAAAACGATATTTTTTACAGCTATATTATGACTGTCGATATTACTAACTTCGATATTATAGAAAACGATATTTCTTACCTGCATTTCGATATTCTGCACCACTATATTTTTGTAAGTAGATATTTTGGCCCTCACGAGGGAATGCGAAGCTCTAACGGTCCAAGACAAGTTCAAATACCTGGGCATGTGGATCACAACCACGGCTGAAGAATTCCTAAACTTAAATGTGTATCCACAGGTGGCAAGACTGCGCGGCGACGTGAGGCACTGGCGCGCCCTCCCGATCTCCCTAATGGGCAGAGCGACAATATTTAAGATGATGGCTCTGCCGCGGTTGCTCTACGTCTTACAAAATACCCCGTACACAATCCCGGACTCCTTCTTCAAAACTGTTGAGGGGGAACAGCGCACGCTTCTTTGGGAAGGTGGTAGACCCCGAATAGCACTGCGCAAATTACAGCGCGAAGTTTACGACGGCGGCCTAGCAGTCCCGGATATCCAGAGTTACTATCTGGCTTCCCAACTGATAAATATTAACGGGTGGGTCTTTGAGCCACAGACGGAACCAGCCTACAGAGTTGATAGGCACGCAATGGGAAGAGGCGGACACCTAGCAGCCCTTTACCGCAACCAACGAGGAAAGCAGCTGCCCCCACACACCCATGAGGTCATTAGAGCATGGCGAACCACGAACAGGCTACTGGGGTGGGAGTCGAGGTTAACCCAACAGACACCACTCTGGGATAGCGATGGGCTGAGAGATGTAGGGCACTTGCAGGGGTTCCGTAAGTGGAGCCTGATAGGCCTGGACGCCCTGGGGGACGTGTGGCGGGGTGGAAAAATGCTAACCTTTGCTGAACTTAAGCGTGAATATCAACTGGCAGACTCTGAACACTTCCATTACTTACAGCTGCGGCACGCCATACACCACCACATAGCGGAAGGGGAATCCGTCCCGGAGTACTCCCCCCTTGCAGACCGCCTTCTACTTGATCCCATGATAGACAAGGCAACATCTCTAACGTATAAAAAAATCATGAATAATCTTCCGGACCTCCTCACCTCCCTAAGGGCGAACTGGGAGACTGATTTGGGACTGATAGAGGATAATGATTGGCAGGAAGCAATCCAGAGCCCAAGGGAAATCGCCAACTGTCACCCGCAATTGGACAGACCTGGGGAACATGGGAGATTTCTCAGGTTTTTTTTTAACATTTTCAAATATAGGCAAATCTAACAGTAATTTTGAGAACTCTCCTGTTGGTTGTAAATGTGTTAAAAGGTGTATTAGAGGTGGGCGGACCACTATAAGCTTGAGACTCTCCTGCTCAGATCGGCTACAGTTTGCACTAGGTAATCAACCAATTGCCAGGAAGGGAGCTTACATTAAAACCTGGCAGAAAATAAAGTCCTCATCAGCCAATCCTCTGAACAAGGCTCTTTGGTGTGAAATCTTTAAAAGCCAAAATGCTCCTGCCCGACTGTACCTAGACTCTGCCACTTACGCCTTGGATATATGAACATTATGGGACCTAACATCCTTCTATGGGTCCTTTAAAAAAATCAATAAATCACGTAATGAAGAAAGTTTCGGCAGCCAGCGATAAGGTGGTTTTATCAAGTAGATGTAGATCACATGGTTGGATGATTCTGAATGGTATAAATCCCTTAAACCACAAGCTTACTGGGAGGCTGCATGGTCCATGCAGTTAAAGAAACAATTTATGAGGTTCCGCTTCTTTCATTTTCCTGGACTTGCGCATACCTTGCTATGGCTTCAGAGTGTGGATCCACACACCTGCCGGCTATGTTATATGGAGAAGGACATTGTACACTTACGGCCTGATTTAGATCTCGGCGGACGGGTTACTCCATCACAACGGTGATGGATATCCCATCCGCCAAAATATTTTTTTTTGCAGAGTTTTATATATCGCGAACTTGACCCGAATCGGGTATCAGAGCGCTTTACATAGCACCAGTTATGTTACATTAGGACACACATTCATTTTTGTTAGGCACGGGGAGATTAAGTGATTTGCCCAGAATCACAGGATGTTCAGCGTCATTGCCGAGACTCGAACCCAGTTCCCCAGATTCGAGGTCGGACGCCCTAGCCGTTAGGCCAACTCCTCTGCCCTAAAATATAAATCCCATTATATCCCATCGGATTTATATTTCGGCGAATGGGTTATCCATCACCGGAGTGACGGAGTAACCGGTCTGCCGAGATCTAAATCAGGCCCTAAGTCTGTATTTGCCCTAACCTCCTAAGTGAAAGGAGGGTCTTTTTAAGAGTGTTTTATAATCAACGGGTCATCCGATCATGCAGACAGGCGGTGATTGTTGGGACTGCCCAAACTCTTACCTGAGTGTGCGGTCCTTTTAAATCGATGGCGCGCGTAGCCTTTAAGTCTACGCGCTGCACCACAGGAAGTTACTCATCGCCTGCCCTTCCTGTTGGTCACTCACCTGATTCCTTGGATCTGCGTCTTTGGGCTCAGGATTCCTGCTGGCATCTTCGTCTTCCTGGATTCCTGCTGGTGTCTTCGGCTTCTGGATTCCTGCTGTTGTGTTCGTCCGCTGAAAGCTTCAGGTTCCTTCGGGCTTCTGAATCACCTCAGCATTCTTCGGAGAGTTTCCTTTTGGTCACCTGCAAGTAAAAATAGAAAAGGAAATCAGGTTTAAGACAGCAACCGTGTACTGTATGGTAATGCACTACAGTGCCAATTATATGTTTACTTTACTTATCTGATTTATTTCTTCAGTTTTCTTCATTTAGAAGGATTGTTAATGGAAAGTGAAAAGGCAGTCTCTAAGTTAAATGTAGTTCTTTTGATTTAATCCAACTAACAGACGTTTATGACAAATAACTGAACTATTTTAGTTGTTATTCTACATAAGTTGTTTATGTTAAGAAATGAAGTATTTAGGCTGAATGTTTTAGGAGAACGCCACACAGACACAAACAACACCAGGGGCGCAACTAGACTTGAACTTCGGGGGGCTAATACTTCAAGCAAGTGGGCAGGGCTAAACGTCAAGCAAGGGGTGGCTCTAACACTTCAAGCAATGGAGCAAGGCTACCTCAGAGCCAATATGACAAAATGGAGCAATATATTGAGATTTGTAAACATAGTGGACAAAACTGATAAGATTACAACAAATGTGATTTTTGGGGAGATTTATACCTTATAGGCTGCTGTCAGTGATCTTTGAAAAGGGATTTAGTGCATTTAAAACTAAAAAGAACCTTCTACCAATTTTATTATGAAGCATAGTAGAACCGTTTTTCGCAAAGTTATTTCAAGAAGATAACACTTTTTGCAAATTCTCACACAATTCTTTATGGGGCAGGAAAATGTTTTTGAGAAATATTTATAAACACAGGCAGATCCAGGAAGGTACTCCTTCCTGATTGTTGACTGAACGCATGTTTTCAGTCTGTCCATAAGGACATTCAGCATTTCTATGTTTGATGCTGCACATATGTGTGAATATCTCCAAATATGAAGCTTAGTGGATTGACACACATGATGTTGGGGGTGGGGGTGTGACTAGCAAATTATCAATTTGATTTTTAACAACCCTTTCCTTCCTCCTGAGATTGAGGGAGTGCCAATCAGTTGTCATTATTACTGCTTGTTACTTACTCTACCATGAATCTGCACTATACTACATAAAACAAAACAGTTGCTGATAGTACCTTACATTAAGCAGTTCTCACATACTTGTGATATTTATCCTCAAGACATCTGCCTCCACCTTCAAATAAGAACAATAAGGTTTTTTCTGTTTGTTCTGAACAGGAAGAAAAACCTTCCTCTCTGGCAAAAACATGACTTTTCTGAAAATGCCAGAATGACTCTGACTGGCCAGTTGGAGGTCAGATGCAGCATTACGTGGACCGCTGTGAAAATCTACTTCAGATGCTTGAGTTCTTTAAGGGAATGAGCAACAGATATCAAATCAAGTTTTTCACTATTACTACAGATTCTTGGCCCATATGTACTCCATGAGTAAATTCTCATTACAAAAGCCTGCCATGCTTCAAGTCGTCCATTTCACATTTCAAAGCAAACAATAGTTCATGTACTCAGAGAGGAACACGGGGCTAGAGACTACTAAATAGACTTTCTGGTTCCCAAGTCAACAGGGAGATTCCAGATGATCCTCGGTATTAGAGAAGTCAACTTTATGAGTACAGAAGATTCCCTTCGAAGTAAAGACCCTGTAGAGAAAAATTCCGAAGGGAGCATTCATAGTAACGAACAATCTCTTGGATGCCTATCTTCATATTACATAGCTGTATGCCACCAAAAATACTGGGTTTTGCCATTTGGACTTTATCTTTTTCAAGTGTCCTTGTCAAGATGGTGGCTCCCATTGCTTCTCTTCCCCATCTTCAGAGTTGGAAATGCTTCTTCTCCAGAAGGGACTTGGAAAGGAATTGCTCTTGTCTGATGCTACAATGATTTTTCTTGAATCTGTCAAAATGTCAGACAGAGCCATCTCGAAACAGAAGTTTAATTGGAGCCCATTTCTGCACAGACCTAGATATATTTTATCTGCCTGCATTTGGAGAAGAAAGATTAAGAACCACACTAACATATTTACTGTCTCTCATTCAAGCTCCAGTCAGACTGTTCTAGAAAGTTCAGGGACATATCGTCTCAAGCATATTTGCTGTTTCTTGGGTACATTGCATCTTGACCCACTTCAACTTCATATTCTACACCACTGGAATCCGGAGCCACAGAACTATTACCTGTTGATTCCTGTTGCAAGTTCTGTACATCCTCTGCACTAGTAGTTTATCGCAGAATCCTTAATGAGAGATTTTCCACTTCATGCAGGTTTTCCGATGGTGCCAACAAAGGAAGTCAGTTCCTTAGGAAGGGTTGCCACCTTAGAGACACTGTCAGCTCAAGGATTATGGGCATAGACAGGCCCCAGGCACTCTTCAAACTGAAGTGATCTGTCTGCATAGATCGATCTCTGTCTCTTCCAACATCAAATGAAGAGATAAAATGTTCTAGCAAAGGCAATACAGTGACTGTGCTTATTTGAACTGACAAGTAGGACCTCAATCAAGTTCTCTCTGTCTAGAGGCCCTACAATAAGAAGTTTGGTCAGAATTGCATCTTCTCTCCTTAAGGGCTTCTCACATCGGGTCAGACAGATTAACAGATTAAGCAGAATATTTCCACCTCTCAAGATCCATGCATATGCCCATCAATCTTCAAGATATTATGCTGAAGTTTTAGGGGACTTTTGTAGATTTGTGTGCCTCCCTTGATAATGCCGAACTGCCCATGTTTTGCTTCCACTATCCCTCGCCAGTGCCTTGGAAGATGGACGCTGCTAGTTTTCCTTTGGCTCTGCCATCTACTCTGTGCCTTTCCTCCTTTACCATTGATCCTTCAGATACTTCTTTGAAATAGAAATGAATCATTGGATGTTGTCTGGTGCTTCCATTCTGGCTAAGCAGGTCACAGTTCCCCCTTTTTTGTCCATGTCCAATCTTTCAGTTTGGAAACTCCCTGTTTCTCTTTCTCCTCAGCTTCCAGGTGTATTATTGAGTAGGGTGTCTGCCTCGCTTTCTGAGTGTGAAGTTTGAAAGAATAGGTTTGCGGAACATCAGATTCACAAAACATCTTAACAGGGCCACTACAATCAGAAATCTAGATGCCCCTTCACCTTAAAAATCAAATTCTTAACATTGGAAATCTTTCCAATATTGGTGAACTACTCTCTCTCTCTCCTCTATTCAATGTAAACTTCTTTCTGTATTACCGTATTGCTTGGAGAGTTTCAGGAAAAATCTTGCTGTCCCCATCCTGAGAACACAATGGACAGCAATTTGACCATTTCAAGATCCTTAGGTCAATTTTGGTGACGAGGAGGTTCTGGTTTCCCATGTCCTGAAAGCTTTTTCTTCTCTTGTTCTATGTTTAGGCTTTCTTCTGCTCCTTGGGTCTTGCATCTTGTCTTAGAATCAATTTGGGTATCACCTTTTGAACCTTTATCTTCAGTTGATCTTACATTTCTGACAATTAAGTTTGTTTTTCTGGATTTTAATCTCTTCAGCTCGTTGGAATTGGTGATGTCGGTTTTCTGTATTGTGCAGACCTCCCTTCCTGAAAATCTTTGAGGATGGTATTGTGCTTTGTCCAGATCTTGAAGTTCTCCCCAAGGCAGCAACCTTAGCTCATAAAGATACAGAGATTGTTTGTCTGTGTTATTCCCTTTCCCCCCCTTCTTCTCTGGGTGGGGAAGCCTTACATTCAAATGGTGTAAAGAGGGCAATTGTGATTTATTTGGAATGTTCTAAAAGTGTTAATCTGATCATGATTTTGTAACTTATATAGGAGTTTGAAGGGGGTGCAAGGATTCATTAGCCAATAGTCCTTCGATTTCTTCCTCAATTGCTTTAGCCTACTCCTTGGCGTATACTTCTTTTCCCTGAGCACCTCCAGGATAGATACACAAGGGATGTGGTTACCTCCGTGGTGAAACTCCAGGGTATTCCTTAATGTGAAATTTGAAGAGCGGCTACTTTGATCTCTTCCCTCACCTTTGTACAACAGTGCAGGCTACACAAGAAATTGTCTGATGGTTGCTCTTTTGGACAGGGCATACAAAGTTCTGTCCTGCCTTAAATTGTGTATGTCACCAATAAATTATTCATTGGGTGTTTCATTAGTTAGTAATATACTATGTGCATATTATTTTATGTTATAGGTTGAATGCTGGTTTTTGGCTTTGGTTTAGCTCCTAAGAGGATGAGGGATGTAGGGGTAATGCTTTGATTACTTACTAGCACTCTTCATCACTCCTAATCCTACTCGTCCTCATCTCAGACTTCACAAAAAGGCCGCCATTCTTTGACATCAGCTTTTGATTTAGCTAAAATAAGTCAGGGCATATGCTGGGAAGCCATCCCTTTTGTAGCACTCAGTAGAGTGGATGTGGTCTGTCTTTTCAACGTGCTCTTGAGTTCTTCCTCTCTGGAGATAGGCTTACCTCACAATTGATGATTTTGATGATGACCATTAGGATTAGGAGTAATGAAGATTACTGGGATGTAACCTGGACATTAGTGATTGTGCCATATTATACTGATATGTGCAAAGAGTAAAAATAATTCCCATGTAGACCAGACACCCTAGGAAAACCTATGCAGCTTGGATTGCTCAGACTCAACATTTCTGTTGTAGTTCTGGAAATTGTATTTGTGATGTTATGTAGTCTTTCACTTTGGTCTTCTTATTCCTGGTTAACATTAAATTGTCCTCTAGCTAAAGACGCGCATAATTATTTGGCTGCCATAGTGTAATGAGTGGCAGCTTCTTATCAGAAACAAATTAGCTGCAGTTCCACAGTGTGGAAACAGAATACACTGCAGCTGGCATCCTGGGCCAGGTGTGGAAATATATCTGGAATTGCCAGGAGAAAAGCGGGACACTGTTAACTGAGAGATGCTATGCATGTTACCAACATTTGCGTAGTGTAGTTGCACCATTTGTAAGGCCTCATAGTGCTTTCAAATTCTGGTGTGTGTACGTAGAAGTTTGTGAATTGCTGACATTGAAGGTTTTGAATCCAAGGCTGGAGGAACTTCAGCCCTGATTCTCTCCTTCTGGCCTCTATTTGAGGCCCCTGACCTACATTAATCCTGCCCTGCTCACTAAAAAGACTCCTTTGCTCATCAGATCATTTATTGGTGCGAGGGCAAGTTAAGAAGGACTAGGAAATTCAGGAAAGGAGCAGTGTGTGGGAACAATATGTGCTGAACACAAGTCCGCAGCACCCATTATACACATTCCTTATGCTCACAGTTACATGGGTAGGCCCATTCACTGGGGTTCAGTGGAAAAGACGGGTTGAGAGTACAGGGGCAGTACAGGTAACATGCTGTATCCCCCTTGTGAGGCTGATCTGAAGATGGCACACAGGAGGAACAGAGGATGGGGTAGAGAAAAGGTGGGAGAGGCAGAATAAATAAAAACCAGCAATGCAGGCAGCTACAAGGCCCAAGAGTTCACCCAATCACCCAAGCAGGTTCTGTAAAAATAAAAAAACACATGCATGACACACTACAACAGGAACAACAGCACCTGAAATGCACATTTCTTAAACCAGTGTTTACATGGGATGAGTAGAGCACTCGGGCTGAGCAGAATGCAGCATTTATTAGTATCAGCCATAGAGCCTAGAGTCAAATTTACTATTAGTTCAATCAAAGTTGCTGTGCTGTGCTGCGCCGCGTGAAAAAGAGAGAGCGGGGGGGCGTGGCTAGCGGCCGGCAAAGATGGTCGCAGGCTGATCGAGCTGCGGTAGCCGCCAGCCTAAAACCCCGCAGATATCCGTCTAAATCCGCTCAAATCCAGGGAGCTGACTGCCGATTCCAACGGAGGGCTGCTGGGACCCTCGAGGCAGGAAAGATTCGACCCCGGCAGCGGGCTGCTCCAGGTCACACAAGGAAAGACGCAGTGAAGCTGAAGGGCAAAATGGCAGCTCCCGCACACTAGCAAAGGAAGAAACGGCCGGAGAGACTCGTCCGGAGCAAGGTGGGCGACCGAAGCACGGTGGCCATGCTCCCAGTGGTTGCGGAGGACGCTTTGGGGGGCTTTTCCCTTCAACAATAGTCGGACAGTCCCGGGCGTGCCTCAGGGGAGTTCAGTATCAAGGAAGCCGCCGGGCGAAGAGAGGGGCCTTCTCCCCCCACAAGTGGCTGGAGTGCGATCGGCAGTGTACGGAGACAAGAAGGAGCAGGGCACCGCGTAGCGTGATACGCCCCGCGACCGATTGAGATCCCGGGCACGGTCGCAGCGTAGCGACACAGCAAGAGAGACGGGCCAGCAGTAGAGCGGATCCCAGCACTGTGAGTAAATCGCCGGCCCTGCGCTGGCGCCCTGCGTGCTGGTCTGGGACCCCCTGGGCCGAGGGAAGTGGGCACGCGCGGATGCTGTGCAGCACTCATTGGGGCTGGAAGTGGGCCTGCACGGACGATCCCGGCGTTGCACGCGGACTTGAGCAACAGCGAAGGCCATAGACGAGGCCTGGTCGATGCGGCTGGGCGGTCCGGCGCAGGGATCGGCTGGAAGGCTGGGATACAGGCCCCTTGCCCCACCGCTGAGGGAATGAGAAACTCCCGGCGGCAGCAGCCAGACGTAAAACCTAGGCAACTACCGAAGCAGCATTGTAAGGCCTGGTGGGGTGGCATATCTTCTGATCACGGTGTTGAGAGGAGCTGCCTCCCTGAACTCGGGGTCGCGACTCGAGGGCCGGTGGCAGCCTGCAGGGAACCTCTTCTAAAAGAACTGCGTGGTCACTGTGGCGGAATCGCAAAACAAAGCACGCACAGTCATAGTGGAGGAGAGCAGTAGTCCCCCCCCGGGAAGGAGATTTGGCGATAATTGAGACGTAATACACCCGGAGGGGAGGCAGTCAGTCTAATCCGTAACTACGCTCCAGAAGATCCATAGCCCTACATCGCAAGGAGAATGGTGCGGCCTAAACAGAGTGGAGCCGGTCATTCGAATCAAATAGATAAATATACTGTCACAATGAGCCGTGGGGAGAGCACCACTGGGGCAGAGGCACCAGAGAGGGACGAGGAGCCCTCTCTGAGAGACATTATGTTGGCAATCACGGAGCTGCTGGGCACGTTAGAACCAAAACTAGACTCCGTGACAGAGGTGGTGAATCTGCTCCGAGCCGACTTCCGGAAACTAGCTGACAAGGTGAACACCGCAGAGGCAAGTGTGGGGAATTCCCAATCTAAAACGAAGCGCCTAGAAGACCAAGTGGCCGTGCTAACATAAAACCAGGCAGACATCCTGGCTAAGCTGGAAGATCAGGAGGGCAGAGCGCGCCGCAATAACATCTGCGTGGTGGGGGTCCTAGAAGGTATGGAGGGACCTTCAGTAGACCTCCTCAAGGAGGATCTCACCTTGAATAAGCTCAAGCCGAAGCGCCTGTCCACTTTCTTTTCAGTGGAGCGATCGCACCGGGTGTTGGGGCCGCGTCCAGGCCCTGGGGCTCCCCTGCGAACAATTATTGCACGGATATTAAACTATAGGGATAGAGACGCTACTCTACAGGCAGCACGGCAACAAGGAGACCTGCACCACGAAAATGCCTGTATTTGTTTCCTTCCAGTCTTCACGCTACAAGTTCAACGCCAACGACGCACCTTCGACGCAGTAAAAAGAGCTCTCGAGCGCAAAATGTGAAATACATGATGCTGTTCCCGGCTAAGCTAAAGATTCTGGACGGAAAAAAGGCCTACTTCTTCACGACACCGGAAGAAGCGAGCAACTGGTTGGAGGGTTGGCGGAAGGTGAGTCGGAAAGGAAGTACACCTTGAACGCCCACCGTAACAGGCTTCGACTTGGAGCAGCGGGAATCAACCCTTGAGCCCAACAGCATCACCCAGCGCCAGAGACCAGATAAGTGACAAAAGAGATTTACGCTGCTGCTAGAAGCGCACAGACTGTACTGGGGGCACAAACTGCACATGGAGAAAATATATGCCGAAGTGATATAGATCGCAAGAGGCACAACGTTAAGACTTGATTGATGTAAAAGGGAAATAGAAAACTAGCGATGTACGTGTGGGGTATGAGGGCCTGCCTGCTTAGGGCAAGAATAAGAGAATCTCCCTACCTAGTTGTGGGGTAAGAAATGTTAAGATTACGCAATGATTCGACAAATGCTGGGGCTGGCCTCCGCCCCCTCATTAACTGTTCCCATTACACACTTAGGGTGACAGGCATGTTGGGGAGGTGGGGGGTTAACTACTCACCTAGCAGGGTCGCAGGGAAGGGAGTGTTGGGTGATCTGTTTGAATTGTTTACATTTTTTGTTTATTTGTATGTTGTTGCTCAAGATGAATATAGTCGATGCATGACGCATGTCAGTGATAGATGGATTGGGATGGAGGGACACTACAGGGCCAAACGCCATAGCATGGACTGGTTCAGGTGACAAAGCTAATATCCGGGCTTGGACCTGGAATGTTAACGGCCTGGGGAACAAGATAAAAAGTACACTGATCATCCAGTATATAAAGCAACACTCCCCAGATATAGTGATGGTACAGGAGACGCATCTTAGAGGTAGCCGCTACAAGGCTCAAGACCGTTTTGGATATCGTTTGATAGCACACTCGGGGTACTCATCGGACGCCAGTGGGGTGGGAATTCTGATACGAAATACACTGCCCTTTACGATTGAGAATATCTGGTCAGATGATGGAGGCTGCTGTGTGGCAGTGGCGGGTAAATGGGGGCGAACCATGGTGCTGTGCTTGTTCTATGTCCCTCCGAGGCTGCAGGCGGTGGTCTTCCCCAAGATAAGCTCCATCCTGGTGGGGCTTCCCACATGTACTCTCCTAATGGGGGGACACGCCAACACAGTCTTGGATCGATCCAGTTCGCAGATGGGTCAAAGAGGGGAACAGGCTCTCACGGGATTCGCGGCGGCCATGGGTCTGACTGACCTCTGGCGGACGTATAATCCTCAGGCTAGACAATATATTTACTATTCAGCGAGGCATGCCTCCTTCTCGAGAATCGACTATCTGCTTACTCGCGTGGACAGTGTGAGCAGTTTCGCCTCACCGGTGATATGGCTAGGGGCATATCCGATCATTCCCCAGTGAGCATCCTGGTCTGAGGGCCAACGACTAACAGAGCACAGTTCCCTAAGATAGATCCCTGGCAATTGCGAGACCCCCAATCCAAAGATAAACTCCGAGAGCAAACAGACCTATACTTCCGTGAAAATACAGGCTCAGTGGAGTCTCATCAAACTTTGTGGGAGGCCTATAAAACTGTACTTACGGGCCACGCCCAGGCAATTATAGGGGGCAAGAATAAAGAGGAAGCCTTGCAAATGATGACGCTGGAAGGTGAAATAAGGTGCATAGAAAGGAAGACCACGCTGGAGAGGAACTTAGACAGGCAGCATGATCTGGCCCTACGCCACAGGGAACTGCAGGCATTGGCAGATGGTGAGGCGAGAGCCTACGCACTGGCGACGCAGCATCGGTTATATGACGTGGGCGACAAGGCAACTAAGCTGCTAGCCTGGCTCGACAAGCGATACAGGGAGAGATCATGGGTGGTTAGCATACGAGATGAAGCCGGGACATTGCACACGTCTAATCTAGAGATAGCGGAAGCCTTTGCTTCATATTATGAGAACCGGTATGCACAAGATCGGAGAAGGACTGTGATGAACTGCTGTGATATTTTAGGCTGCCGACTATTTTGGAGGAATCGAGGGATGCCTTGGACGCAGATCTTACGACTGAAGAGCTGTCTGAGGCGCTAGGTGCCCTAAAATCAGGGAAGGCAATGGGCCCAAATGGCCTCCCAGTCGAACTGTATAAATGCCTCGCACCCAAAATAACAACACCACTATACAACAATGTTAGCAGAGGCACGAGACGAGGGGCAGTTGCCCGTGGATCAACCAGCAGCCACCATTACAGTCATACACAAGGCGGGCAAGCCGCCGGACAAATGCAGCTCATACAGGCCAATCTCTCTGCTCAATGTGGAGGCAAAAGTCCTGGCCAAGCGATTGGTGCCCACCATAACAACTATCGTCTACGTAGATCAATCCGGGTTCATGCCACTTAGAAGCACTCGCCACAACCTGCGGAGGTTGTATGGCGTGCTCCATTTGACTAAAGACCCAGCCTCGCAACAGACAGAGCTGATGGCGCTTGACGCCTCCATGGCCTTCGACAGTATTGAATGGCCATACTTGTTTGCGGTACTCACTAAATTGGGTTTTGGTCCCATTTTCTGCAGCTGGGTTAGGCTGCTATATCGTGGCCCACTGGCTCGAGTTCGGGTTAACGGAGTGTTGTCTAAGGAGTTCCGGGTTAGAAGAGGCACGAGACAGGGCTGCCCTCTGTCACCATTATTGTTCGCCTTGACTCTGGAACCGTTGGCAAACTGGGTCAGAGCGGACCAGATGATCTGGAGCACAGTAACACCGAGGGGTTGGGAGGAGCGGATATCGTTATACGCTGACGATATAATCCTATATCTCTCACGTCCGTACTATTCTATAGCGCGAGTATTACATATATTCGAATTATTCGGCAGCTACTCTGGGTTCTCCATAAATTGGGCTAAGTCAGTGATCTTCCATATGTCGCCCCCCCACCCGCGATTGCCAGCAAAATGCGAGGCCCCGATCATGACAGATGGCTTTAAATACCTAGGAATATACGTTACCCGAGACCGCCAGACCTTTCAAGCGAGGAATCTTACTCCCCAACTGGAGAGACTCCATACTGTCGTACGGCATTGGGGAGCCCTGCTATTGTCCCTGATGGGCAGAGCGGCATTATACAAGATGATGGCTCTGCCATGCTTCCTATACATTATGCAGAACTCCCCGTATCCAATTCCATCGACAGTCTTCGCGCGACTGGCACAAGATGTCCAGACAATGCTGTGGCAGGGGGGTACACCAAGAATAGCGCTAGGCAAGCTGCAAAAAGGAGTCTATGATGGAGGTCTCGCGGTCCTGGACATAAAGTTATACTATTTAGCCTCACAGCTATTGGTCATAAACGACTGGGTGTTTGCAGAACCCGCCTATAGAGTAGATAGAGAGGCAATGGTAGAAAGGGAGCTGTGAATCGCTTATTTACACCGGAAAGGTGTGCCCCACATGGCCTAGCCACACCGCAACAGTAGTGGCATGTTGGAAGGAAGCAAACAAAATATTGGGATGGCGGGGCAGATTAACGAGCATGATGCCCCTGTGGGTAGGGGATCAGTTAAAGGAAGTGGCGACCTTAAGGGGCTTCGTAAGCTGGCAGACAATAGGAATAGAGAGGTTGGGAGATGTGTGGCGAAACGATGCACCTTTGCCGTTCGAGGACCTACAGAACCTACAGAAGGAATATAGTCTATCCCGACTCAAGGATTCACGTATTTGAGACTGATGCACGCCCTGCGAAGTCATGTACAGCGAAGCGGGCCCTTCCAGATCATTCCCCCCTAGAAGATAGACTCCTTGCGGATCCCATCCCCGAGAAAGACATCCACAATTTATCGTAAACTCATAAATAACATGCCAGACCCTCTGAGTACCCTCAGGCCAGCTTGGGTTGATGATTTGGGCAATATAGACGACGAGGAGTGGTCGGAGGCACTCCAAGGCCCTAGAGAAATAGCAATACGATCGAGATTACGGCTAGTGCAGCTTAAGGTGCTACACCGTACATATTATCCATGCACCAGGTTGTTCAAATGGGGGAGGGCGCTTTCGCCACTCTGTATCAGGGGTTGTCAACAGGAGAGTACCTTCTTTCATATTCTGTGGGAATGTCCCAAGATTGTGCTCTTCTGGCAGACGGTTACAGACATAATGGCAAAGGTAGCCAATGTGGATGTCACACTGGAGGCAAAGGGGCTGCTCCTATTGATTAAGGGGGAAACAGACAGACCTAGAAACACCAATATTTGTTTGACATTGGCGGCTGGCGTTGCAAAGCGAAATATTGCTAGACACTGGGGGCGCCTCAGCCGCCAGCAGTGTCCGAATGGGAAGGAGACTTAGATTGGTGCCGGAGAGCAGAAGACACAGTTTACAAGAGAATGGGCTGTACTAAGAAATGGGAGAAGATTTGGTTGCAATGGCGCAAATACAGAGGGAGATGAGACACCCAGAAAGTGCATGTCATTTGTATGTATACATAAACAAATTGGCCTGTTTTAACCCCTTCGATGCTTATGACGAGCTGGACTCGTCATGGCACACAGTGGTCGTGTGCTCATGACGAGTCCAGCTCGTCATAAGACCCACCCACGGGGGAAGCGCTGGCGCTCCCCCCGTGGGAATCCGATCGTTGGTTTTTTTGGGGGGAAGGCAGGGGAAGGGCTTCCCCTGCCTCCCCCTGCCCCCCCCCCTCAATGACGTCAGCGCGCGAGGCGCGCTGACGTCATTGGGGGTTTCCCTTTGTTCCCCGACGCTTTCAGCGCGTCGGGGAATAAGGTGAGTTTTGGCTCCGGGGAGGGGGGGTTTGAAACAAAAGAGGCATCGAGGGAAAGGAAAGGGTTTTCCTTTCCCCCGATGCCTCTTTTGTGCATTCCTGCTGCACTATCATGCGATCGTGCAGCAGGAATGCCCACTAGACACCAGGGAATTTTTTTTTTTTTTAAATAACATGAAAATACTGTTTTGGGGAGCGCCCCTTGGGCAAGGGTCGCTCCCCTTTTGGGGGCCATATGTTTTTGGTGCTCTACCCCCCCGGGGGGGCAGTTTTTTTTATATAGCGCAGGCTTTACCCGAAGGCATACATGCCAACATTTCAGAAGAGCAAAGTGGGAGATTTAAAAAAAAAAATCGGGAGAATGGGGCCTTGAATCGGGTTACTGTCATGTATGGGCTTTTGGAAGTGTGCTGCTGCAGGATCGGACATTTGAAACGCAAATGCACGTTTTTTTATTACCTTTCAGAAGCATGGAGCGCAATGGCAGGCAGGGAGAGGGTGATGGCAAGTGTTGTGCACCGGCCTGGCAGGTTGCTGGCAGTGCATACACCACCCCCCCGTGTGTGGCAGCCCGGGCTGAAACAGCTTCCGGGCACACACACATGTGCATGATACATGAGATACAAAATACAAATAGAGGTATAATACTGCAATAAGTGGCAGTCACTCAGAACACACTGGGAAGGCACTTCTATAGGCATGGAGTACCGAATTTCCTATAGTGGAAGAACTTCCTTGAGGGAGTAGAGAGGGCGTGAATTAAACAGGAGACTTAAAATGAAGGGTACACAAATCCAAATTTACAATGAAGAGCGAACTTCCTAGAGGGGGCTGAGAGTGAAAGTATTAGTTCTGAAAGTGTCTTTGGAAGAGAAGAGATTTCAGGTCAGCTTTGAAGATCCGGGTAGAGGAGGTGGCACGGAGCAATGGGGGAAGCGAGTTCCAGATTCTCACCGGATTGCGCCATCGATCTTTCCCTTTTGAAGACGGGGGGGGGGCTCAAGCAGAAGCTTTTCCGCATTGCGAGAAGGGCGAGAGCCACCGGACAATTTCAATTTATTCGCCAGGTAACGAGGGGAGGACGTGTGTAAGGCTTTGTGTGTGATGCAGGCAGTTTTGTAAATAGATCTTGCCTCGATCGGAAGCCATCGAAGAGAGGACAGGATAGGAGTGACGTGGTCGCTTCGTTTAGACCCTGAAATGAAGCGAGCTGCTGAATGGAGGATGGATTTGAGAGGGGAGAGGTGGGATTTGGGTAGGCCCGTCAGAAGAGAATTGCAATAATCCAGTCTTGAGAGAACCAGAGATTGTACCAAGGTTTTTAAGTCTTTCTCCGGGAAGAACCGACGGATCCCCCATAGAAGGCGCAACTGCTAACGTGCGTTCTTAGCAATAGAGTTGATGTGGGAGATTAGGTTGAGTCTTTTGTCAAGAATGACACCTAGGGATTTAGCGCTGTCGACAATGATGGGTTTGTTGTTGAGTAGGTTCAGCTGATCCATCCAAGATTGAACAGGAGGAGGTGAGAGAGAGGTAGAGAGGAGGAGGAATTCAGTTTTGGCAGGATTCAGAATGAGTTGGTGAGCTAACATCCAGTTGTGAATAGAGTTGAGAGTAGAGTTGAGTAGTGAGAGATCGCGTGCGGAAGATAAAGGTATCTTCCCACTAGTCCACCAGGCATTTATTTGTGGAGAGTGACCCCTTGGGCAAGGGTCACTCTCCTTTGGGGGCAATATTTGTGGCTGTGTCTGCCCCCCAGGAGGGCAGATCGCCATGTTTTTTAAAAAAATTGGGCCCACTAGACCACCAGGGATTTGTTTGAGGGAAGTGGCCCCTTGGGCAAGGGTCGCTCCCCTATGGGGAGCATTAATTTGGCCGTTTCTGCCCCCTGGGTGGGCAGATCGGCTGATTTTTTTGTATGGCCACTAGGCCACCAGGGATTTTTGTGGGGAGTGGCCCCTTGGGCAAGGGTTGCTCCCCTTGGGGGCATTGTTTGTGGCTGTCTGCCCCCATGGGGGGCAGATGTCGCCATTTTTTTATATTTGGCCCACTAGACCACCAGGGATTTGTTTTTGGGGAGTGGCCCCTTGGGCAAGGGTTGCTCCCCTTTGGGGAGCATTAATTTGGCCGTTTCTGCCATCCTGAGTGGCAGATCGGCTGATTTGTTTTTGTAGGTCCACTAGGCCACCAGGGTTTTTATGTTGGGGAGCGGCCCCTTGGGCAAGGGTCGCTCCCCTTTATGGGGGATGATTGTGGCCATTTCTGCCCTCTTTGGGTGGCAGAATAGCAGTATGTTTTTAGGCCCATCTGCCCCCAAGGAGGGCAGAAGCCACTAGACACCAGTTTTTTTTTAATTTTTGTGTTGGGGAGTGGCCAAAAGGGCAAGGGTTGCTCCCTTTTACGGGGGTGAATATTTTATTTATACTCTTTGGCACACCTACCCCTTAGCTTGGCTGGTGGATTGTGTGTGGACTGGTGCATTATTTGCATATGTGATTGTAATGTTTTTTTCTCCTTTTTATTCTAGTGTAAAGCTTTTGATTCCTGTTTGCAGTTTCGGCAGTGGTTGTTCTGCAGTTTTGCGTAATTGCATTTATTTGGTAAGAAAAATATTTTTGATGTGTGTACTCCAAATGAGTATTATTGTCATGCATGAATGATTTTTTTGTAAGTGGTGTCATAATGGCAGCATATTTGTTAGTGTTCAGAGCATGAAATTCTTTGCGATGTTTTGCATTGTCTTATGTGTAATTTTTTTTTCTTTTTAGTGGGATATTGTTGATCCTTACTGTGTCTGTGCAGAGTAGGTGGTGGTGAGTCTAGCTGCTTCTGTCACGTGAGTGGTATAGTGTTGGAGTATATAGGTCTTTGTGATAAAGCTACATTTTGTTTATTTCTTTTTTTTACAAAGGGTTTGTTGTTGTTGACTTGTTTGGCAAGTAACCTTTATTAGTAAGCATTATGACTAGCCATAGAATGACTGCTCAGCAGGTGGTTGGTTTGCTTCTTGAATCTTCCTCTGAGCAGGATTATGAGATTGACAGTGCGTCTGAGGGAGAGGAGGGAGGGGAAGATTCAGGCAGTGAGTTTTCTCTCCACATGGAATCATCGGATGATGAAGGTACTCTCAGTGCAGATGAAGTGCCTGTTTTAGAGGAGGATACTACTGTGCCGATGGTGCAAGAGGCATCTGGATTGCAGCCTGGGGCTGCTAGGCTTCCTACTGGTAGTGCTGGACCCTGGGTTGATCCAAACATGGTGCAGCCGGTGTTGCCTGCCTTTAGTGGTTATGCAGGGTGTAGAGTGGATTGTGAACATTATTTGCCTATACAGTATTTTCAGTTGTTTATGGATGATGTATTTTTGGGTGAGATTGTTGAGCAGACTAATTTGTATGCTGAACAGTTTTTGAGGGACAACAGTGCCAGACTTAGGCCCCATTCTAGAGCTACCCGGTGGAGTCCCACAAATCTGGAAGAGATGAAGAAGTTTTTGGGTTTGACTTTTTGATGGGTTTGATAAGGAAGCCGTCCATGGGTTCATATTGGTCTACCAGTCCCTTGATGGCAACGGCCATATTTCCTGCAGTTATGACTCGTGATCGGTATTTACTTTTGCTTCGGATGCTGCATTTTGTTGATAATGGTTTGGCGTTGCCACGAGATCACCCTGAATGTGACCGTCTTTTTAAGATTCGGCCTGTTCTTGATCACTTTGTAGATCGATTTTCAGAGATCTATACTCCAGGGAAAGAAATATCTATTGATGAGTCTTTGGTCCTGTTCAAGGGCCGTTTGGTTTTTAGGCAGTACATTCCTAGCAAGAGGGCACGCTATGGAATTAAGCTGTATATGTTGTCTGAGAGTAGGACAGGATATGTTTTTAATTTGCGTGTGTAGACTGGTAGGGATTCCACTATTGACCCCCTGGTTGTCCGTCCACTTTTGGAGTTTCAGAGAAAATTGTGTGGGATCTTGCTAGAGGACTGTTTAACAGAGGCCACCATTTGTACCTTGATAACTTCTACACTGCTGTGCAATTGTTTAAGGAATTGTTCAAAGTGGACACTTTTGCTTGTGGCACAATCCGCTCTAACCGTAAAGGTTATCCAAAAGAGCTTGTTTGCAAAAAACTTCAGAGGGGACAGTGCAGTTCCTTGCGTAGTGATGAACTACTAGCTGTGAAATTTGTGGACAGGAGGGATGTGTACATGCTGACTACCATCCATGATGAGAGTACTTCACCTGTGGCTGTTTGGGGTCAGATTGCTGAAGTGCGCAAACCTGTGTGCATTTTAGACTACAATAAGCACATGGGTGGTGTTGATAGAGTAGATCAGAGGTTGGAACCTTACACTGCTATTCGTAAGGCTTACATTTGGTATAAGAAGTTGGCCATCCATCTCTTCAATTTAGCAACTTTCAATGCTTTTGTTGTGTTCAAGGAGTGTTCTCCTGCGTCAAAGTTGACTTTTGTTCAGTTTCAGCAGTCTGTCATAGGCAGCCTTGTTGTTGTGGAACAGGCAAGTGTTCCTAGAGTTGGAGTGGTGGAGGATGTGGCTCGATTGAAAGATCGCCACTTTCCTGATAACATTCCTCCTACACCCTCAAAAGACTTTCCCACTAGGAGATGTAGAGTCTGTTGGCGAAGAGGTACGCGGAAGGAGACTCGTATGAACTGCACTGAGTGTCCTTCTAACCCTGGGCTGTGTGTGCCTGCTTGTTATAGAGTGTACCACAAGCAAAAGAATTATTGGGAGCAACCATGAGTGGTAAAGTGAACTGCCTGGTCTGTAATGTTTAAGAATTGTTGTTCTGTTTCAAGGTTGGCATTAGTGCAATGTATTTAGTTTCTGATTTTGTGTTAGTAGATTTGTATCTATTTGCAATTTGTTTGTGTTTTCTTTTTTGTATAAAAAAATCCTAAATGTGATGGTGGTGTGTGTAGGCTGGTGCTTGGCTGGCGGTGTGCGTGGAGTGGTGCTTGGCTGGCAGTGTGCGTGGAGTGGCGCTTGGCTGGCGGTGTGCGTGGAGTGGCGCTTGGCTGGCGGTGTGCGTGGAGTGGCGCTTGGCTGGCGGTGTGCGTGGAGTGGCGCTTGGCTGGCGGTGTGTGTGTAGTGGTGCTTGGCTGGCGGTGTGCGTGGACTGGCGCTCGGCTGGCGGTGTGTGAGTAGTGACTTGCTGCTGGTCACTACACACACTGCTAGCCGAGCGACACTCCACGCAATCCATCAGCTTGTGTGGTTGCTGTGTTAGGAATGTGGGCGTGTGAAAGTGATGGGCCCTTGAATGGCGCTGTCTGCTGGTGTGAGTGTTGTAATGTGATGGGCCCGCGGCTGGTGGTGTGAATGGTTTTGTATGTGTCACACGTATGAAAGGTGTATGAATGGCCTGTAAAGAGGTTGGTGCCTTGTCGTGACTTTACGCTGTGAGTCAATGGTTCAGTTTCTCGTCCTTTCAATTATTAACAGTGCATTTCATTTTTGGGAAATCACTTGTTAATACAATTGTATATACTGAACCATCACTCACCCTCGTGCCAAATCCAACCAGTATGTGTGTGTGCTTGAGGATTAGATGGCTGTGCAGTAATATATTTTTTTGTCTTTCTCAAGCAGGGTGTACCTTGTCCCTTTTTGTGAATGTTGTAATGTGTTTGTTTCGTGGCTGGTGGTGTGAATGGTCTTGTGTGTATCACGTATGAAAGGTGTGTGAATGGCCTGTAAAGCGGTTGGGGCCTTGACGTGGCTTTACAGCTCACGAGCTGCGAGTCACTGGTTCAGTTTTTGTCCTTTCAATTATTGACAGTGCATTTCATTTTTGTGAAATCTCTTGTTAATAAAATTGTATATACTGAACCATCACTTGCCCTCGTGCCAAATCCAACCAGTATGTGTGTGTGCTTGAGGAATAGATGGCTGTGCAGTAATCTTTGTCTTTTTAGTCTGTCTGCCAAGGTGTACATTCCGTCTAAGAATAACCTACCAACTGTAGATATTGTCATAAACGAAACACCCATGGGAGTACATGGTGATATCTCTCTTGTGGATCACAACAAGTTATGTTACCCACAATGTCCTGCAAACCTCAAAATGTCTGTCACATTTTCCTTGCAATATTGTGCCAAAATTTTCACGCTGCAGAAATAAACAACACATTATTTCAAAACGACCTGGTTTTGCAAGGGGGGTCCCATGAAGTTTTGGCCTGGGGCTCGGCGGCCACCAAGGGAAACTTACCAAACCCACACATTTCTGAAAAGTAGACACCCGGGGGATTCCAGGGAGGTATGGCTTGCGTGGATCCCCCAACGTTTTCTTACCCAGAATCCCATGCAAACCTGACATTTTGCTGAAAAAATACCTTTTTACACACATTTTTGTGTGGTAAAGTTGTGGCATCACCGGGCTGACACAAATTTCCTACCACCCAGCGTCCCCCCAGGTCTCCCGATAAAAATGGTGCCTCACTCGGGTGGGAGGCCCAAGTACCCGCGACAGGCAAGGGCCCACAACGTATTGAGGCGACCTCAAAATGGCCTTTCACAAAACGACCTGGTTTTGCAAGGGGGGTCCCATGACGTTTTGGCCTGGGGCTCGGCGGCCACCTAGGGAAACCTACCAAACCCACACATTTCTGAAAAGTAGACACCAGGGGGATTCCAGGGAGGTATGGCTTGCGTGGATCCCCCAACGTTTTCTTACCCAGAATCCCATGCAAACCTGACATTTTGCTGAAAAAATACCTTTTTTCACACATTTTTGTGTGGGAAAGTGTGGCATCACCGGGCTCACACAAATTTCCTACCACCCAGCGTTCCCCCAGGTCTCCCGATAAAAATGGTGCCTCACTTGTGTGAGAGGCCCAAGTACCCGCGACAGGCAAGGGCCCAAAACGTAGTGAGGCGACATCAAAATTGCCTATCTCAAAACCACCTGGTTTTGCAAGGGGGGTCATCTGGGTTTTTGGCCCCGTGCTCGGCGGCCATCTAGGGAAACCTACCACACCCACACATTTCTAAAAACTAGACACCCGGGGGCTTCCAGGGAGGTATGGCTTGCGTGGATCCCCAAACGTTTCCTTACCCAGAATCCCCTGCAAACCTCAATTTTAGCTGAAAAAATCACTTTTTTCACACATTTTTGTGTGGGAAAGTGTGGCATCACTGGCCTCACACAAATTTCCTACCACCCATCGTTCTCCCAGGTCTCCCGATAAAAATGGTGCCTCACTTGTGTGGGAGGCCCAAGTACCCGCGACAGGCAAGGGCCCAAAACATAGTGAGGCGACATCAAAATTGCCTATCTCAAAACCACCTGGTTTTGCAAGGAGTCACCTGGGTTTTGGCCCCGTGCTCGGCGGCCATCTAGGGAAACCTACCAAACCCACACATTTCTGAAAAGTAGACACCCGGGGCTTCCAGGGAGGTATGGCTTGCGTGGATCCCCCAACGTTTCCTTACCCAGAATCCCCTGCAAACCTCAATTTTAGCTGAAAAAATCACTTTTTCACACATTTTTGTGTGGGAAAGTGTGGCATCACTGGGCTCACACAAATTTCCTACCACCCAGCGTTCCCCCAGGTCTCCTGATAAAAATGGTGCCTCACTTGTGTGGGAGGCCCAAGTACCCGCGACATGCAAGGACACAAAACGTTGTGAGGCAACATCAACATTGCCTATCAAAAAATGTTTTGGGCCCTTGCCTGTTGCGGTTACTTGGGCCTCCCACACGAGTGAGGCATCATTTTTATCGGGAGACCCGAGGATCGCTGGGTGGTAGGAAATTTGTGTGAGCCCGGTGATGCCACACTTCCCACATAAAAATGTGTGAAAAAGTGATTTTTCAGCTAAAATTGAGGTTTGCAGGGATTCTGGGTAGGAAACGTTGGGGATCCACAGCATACCTCCCTGGAAGCCCCAGTGTCTACTTTTCAGAAATGTGTGTGTTTGGTAGGTTTCCCTACGTGCCGGCAGAGGTAGGGTTCAAAAACTACAGCTAGGCACTTTGCCAAAAAGGGTCATTTTCACTGCGAAATTGAGGTGTGACCACGTTGCGTTTTGTGCCGTTTCCTGTCGCAGGCACTAGGCCAACCCACACAAGTGAGGTACCATTTTTCTCGTAAGACTTTGGGGAACGTGGGGTGGGCGGAAATTTGTGGATCCACGCAGATTCCAGAACTTTCTACCACAGAAATGTGGGGAAAATGTGTTTTTTTGGACAATTTTTTAGGGTTGCAAGGGATTCTGGGTAACAGAACCTGGTGGGAGGCAGTCAAGTCACCCCATCCTGGATTCCCCCGGGTGTCTAGTTTTCAAAAATGTATAGGTTTGCTAGGTTTCCCTAGGTGCCGGCAGAGGTAGGGTTAAAAAACAACAGCTAGGCACTTTGCAAAAAAAGGGTTATTTTTCACTGCGAAATTGAGGTGTGACCACGTTGCGTTTTGCGCCGTTTCCTGTCGCGGGCACTAGGCCGACCCACACAAGTGAGGTACCATTTTTCTCAGAAGACTTTGGGGAACGCGGGGTGGGTGGAAATTTGTGTATCCACACAGATTCCAGAACTTTCCACCACAGAAATGTGGGGAAAATGTGGTTTTTTTGACAATTTTTTAGGTTTGCAAGGGATTCTGGGTAACAGAACTTGGTGGGAGGCAGTCAAGTCACCCCATCCTGGATTCCCCTGGGTGTCTAGTTTTCAAAAATGTATAGGTTTGCTAGGTTTCCCTAGGTGCCGGCAGAGCTAGGGTTCAAAAACTACACCTAGGCACTTTGCCAAAAAGGGTCATTTTTCACTGCGAAATTGAAGTGTGACCACGCTTGCGTTTTGCGTCGTTTCCTGTCGCAGGCACTAGGCCGACCCACACAAGTGAGGTACCATTTTTCTCATAAGACTTTGGGGAACGCGGGGTGGGTGGAAATTTGTGGATACACACAGATTCCAGAACTTTCCACCACAGAAATGTGGGGAAAATGTGTTTTTTTGACAATTTTTAGGGTTGCAAGGGATTCTGGGTAACAGAACCTGGTGGGAGGCAGTCAAGTCACCCCATCCTGGATTCCCCTGGGTGTCTAGTTTTCAAAAATGTATAGGTTTGCTAGGTTTCCCTAGGTGCCGGCAGAGGTAGGGTTCAAAAACAACAGCTAGGCACTTTGCAAAAAGGGTCATTTTTCACTGCGAAATTGAGGTGTGACCACGTTGCGTTTTGCGCCGTTTCCTGTCGCGGGCACTAGGCCGACCCACACAAGTGAGGTACCATTTTTCTAAGAAGACTTTGGGGGACGCGGGGTGGGTGGAAATTTGTGGATCCACACAGATTCCAGAACTTTCCACCACAGAAATGTGGGGAAAATGTGGTTTTTTTGACAATTTTTTAGGTTTGCAAGGGATTCTGGGTAACAGAACCTAGTGGGAGGCAGTCAAGTCACCCCATCCTGGATTCCCCTGGGTGTCTAGTTTTCAAAAATGTATAGGTTTGCTAGGTTTCCCTAGGTGCCGGCAGAGGTAGGGTTCAAAAACTACAGCTAGGCACTTTGCAAAAAAGGGTCATTTTTCACTGCGAAATTGAGGTGTGACCACGTTGCGTTTTGCGCCGTTTCCTGTCGCGGGCACTAGGCCGACCCACACAAGTGAGGTACCATTTTTCTCGGAAGACTTTGGGGAACGCGGGGTGGGTAGAAATTTGTGGATCTACACAGATTCCAGAACTTTCCACCACAGAAATGTGGGGAAAATGTGGGTTTTTTGAAATTTGTTTAGGTTTGCAAGGGATTCTGGGTAACAGAACCTGGTGGGAGGCAGTCAAGTCACCCCATCCTGGATTCCCCTGGGTGTCTAGTTTTCAAAAATGTATAGGTTTGCTAGGTTTCCCTAGGTGCCGGCAGAGGTAGGGTTCAAAAACAACAGCTAGGCACTTTGCAAAAAAGGGTCATTTTTCACTGCGAAATTGAGGTGTGACCACGTTGCGTTTTGCGCCGTTTCCTGTCGCGGGCACTAGGCCGACCCACACAAGTGAGGTACCATTTTTCTCAGAAGACTTTGGGGGACGCGGGGTGGGTGGAAATTTGTGGATCCACACAGATTCCAGAACTTTCCACCACAGAAATGTGGGGAAAATGTGGTTTTTTGACAATTTTTAGGTTTGCAAGGGATTCTGGGTAACAGAACCTAGTGGGAGGCAGTCAAGTCACCCCATCCTGGATTCCCCTGGGTGTCTAGTTTTCAAAAATGTATAGGTTTGCTAGGTTTCCCTAGGTGCCGGCAGAGGTAGGGTTCAAAAACTACAGCTAGGCACTTTGCAAAAAAGGGTCATTTTTCACTGCGAAATTGAGGTGTGACCACGTTGCGTTTTGCGCCGTTTCCTGTCGCGGGCACTAGGCCGACCCACACAAGTGAGGTACCATTTTTCTCGGAAGACTTTGGGGAACGCGGGGTGGGTAGAAATTTGTGGATCTACACAGATTCCAGAACTTTCCACCACAGAAATGTGGGGAAAATGTGGGTTTTTGACAATTTTTAGGTTTGCAAGGGATTCTGGGTAACAGAACCTGGTGGGAGGCAGTCAAGTCACCCCATCCTGGATTCCCCTGGGTGTCTAGTTTTCAAAAATGTATAGGTTTGCTAGGTTTCCCTAGGTGCCGGCAGAGGTAGGGTTCAAAAACAACAGCTAGGCACTTTGCAAAAAAGGGTCATTTTTCACTGCGAAATTGAGGTGTGACCACGTTGCGTTTTGCGCCGTTTCCTGTCGCGGGCACTAGGCCGACCCACACAAGTGAGGTACCATTTTTCTCAGAAGACTTTGGGGGACACGGGGTGGGTGGAAATTTGTGGATCCACACAGATTCCAGAACTTTCCACCACAGAAATGTGGGGAAAATGTGGTTTTTTTGACAATTGTTTAGGTTTGCAAGGGATTCTGGGTAACAGAACCTAGTGGGAGGCAGTCAAGTCACCCCATCCTGGATTCCCCTGGGTGTCTAGTTTTCAAAAATGTATAGGTTTGCTAGGTTTCCCTAGGTGCCGGCAGAGGTAGGGTTCAAAAACTACAGCTAGGCACTTTGCAAAAAAAGGGTCATTTTTCACTGCGAAATTGAGGTGTGACCACGTTGCGTTTTGCGCCGTTTCCTGTCGCGGGCACGAGGCCGACCCACACAAGTGAGGTACCATTTTTCTCGGAAGACTTTGGGGAACGCGGGGTGGGTAGAAATTTGTGGATCTACACAGATTCCAGAACTTTCCTACAGAAATGTGGGGAAAATGTGGGTTTTTTGACAATTTTTTAGGTTTGCAAGGGATTCTGGGTAACTGAACCTGGTGGGAGGCAGTCAAGTCACCCCATCCTGGATTCCCCTGGGTGTCTAGTTTTCAAAAATGTATAGGTTTGCTAGGTTTCCCTAGGTGCCGGCAGAGCTAGGGTTCAAAAACTACCCTAGGCACTTTGCCAAAAAAGGGTCATTTTTCACTGCGAAATTGAAGTGTGACCACGTTGCGTTTTGCGTCGTTTCCTGTCGCAGGCACTAGGCCGACCCACACAAGTGAGGTACCATTTTCTCATAAGACTTTGGGGAACACGGGGTGGGTGGAAATTTGTGGATCCACGCAGATTCTAGAGCTTTCCACCACAGAAATGTGGGGAAAATGTGTTTTTTGGACAATTTGTTAGGTTTGCAAGGGATTCTGGGTAACAGAACCTGGTGGGAGGCAGTCAAGTCACCCCATCCTGGATTCCCCTGGGTGTCTAGTTTTCAAAAATGTATAGGTTTGCTAGGTTTCCCTAGGTGCCGGCAGAGGTAGGGTTCAAAAACTACAGCTAGGCACTTTGCAAAAAAAGGGTCATTTTTCACTGCGAAATTGAGGTGTGACCACGTTGCGTTTTGCGCCGTTTCCTGTCGCGGGCACTAGGCCGACCCACACAAGTGAGGTACCATTTTTCTCGGAAGACTTTGGGGAACCCGGGGTGGGCGGAAATTTGTGGATCCACGCAGATTCCAGAACTTTCCACCACAGAAATGTGGGGAAAATGTCTTTTTTGGGACAATTTTTTAGGTTTGCAAGGCATTCTGGATAACAGAACCTGGTGGGAGGCAGTCAAGTCACCCCATCCTGGATTCCCCTGGGTGTCTAGTTTTCAAAAATGTATAGGTTTCCCTAGGTGCCGGCAGAGGTAGGGTTCAAAAACTACAGCTAGGCACTTTGCAAAAAAAGGGTAATTTTTCATTGTGAAAATGTGGTACGTCCACGTTGCATTTTGAGCCATTTCCTGTTGTGGGCACAAGGCCTACCCACACAAGTGAGGTACCATTTTTATCGGGAGACTTAGGGTAACACAGAATTGTAGAGCAACTGTTATTACCTATTGACTTTCGATGCATTTCTGCCTTCCAAATGAAAGACAATGTGTAAAAATAAGTCATTTTGAAAAATGACCTATAATTCTCATGCTAGTATGGGTACTCCCAATTTCGGAAATGTGCAAATATCTACTGTTTATAAAATCTACATTTTGTTCCCATTTCAGAAATACATAGGTGTCTTTCATAACAATTTTTCCATGTATACATTTTCCCAAAATAATTGCTATATACCCGGTACATAATAAAAAACCATTGCAAGATGCTGCTCAGTTATTGGCTCTGGGTTCGTCGGGTTCTTGGTGAACCTACAAGTCCTATATATCCCCACAACCAGAATGGTCCGGCGGATATAACGGTATATTGCTTTCAAATAGCTGTCTTAATTAGAAGAAGTTACAGGTGAAAATGTTGACACAAATGGCTGTTTTTTTCAACTAATTTTCAATTTTTCCTTCATTTAACTGTTAGTTTCTATAAGGAAAACTTTAAGGATCTACACAAATGACCCCTTGCTGAATTCAGAATTTTGTCTACTTTTCAGAAATGTATGGCTTTCCAGGATCCATTATTGGTTTCATACCCATTTCTACCATTAACTGGAAGGAGGTTGAAAGCACAAAAAATAGCAAAAATAGGCTATGTCCCAGAAAAATGCCAAAACTGTGTAAAAAAGTTGGTTTTCTGACAAAAGTCTGCTTGTCCCTGAAAGCTGGGAAGATGGTGATTTGAGCACCACAACCCCTTTTTTGATGCCATTTGCAGGGAAAAAACAAGACGCTTTCATCTGTAGCCCTTTTTTCGCATTTTTCCCCAACAAAACAACATTTTGCTGTATTTTGGCTAATTTCTGGGTCTCCTCCAGGGGAATCCACAAACCCTGGGTACCTTTACAATCCCCATGATGTTAGAAAAAAAGGACGCAAATTTGGCGTGGATACCTTATGTGGTCAAAAAGTTACAGGGGCCTAAGCGCGCACTACCCCAAATAGCCAAAAAAAGGCTTAGCACAGGGGGGGAAAAGGCCTAGCAGCGAAGGGGTTAATATATGTGAGGTTTCAGTACTTTGGACATAAGCCTCGTCATGGACCTCCGAGTGTGTGGGGGACGCAGATCAGTGCCCGGACACCGAACAAATGTATCACTGATTTATTGATTGTGTCGACTTGTATGTATAATTATGAAAGTATGTATTTTATCTTGAGCTTGTTCAATAAAAAGATTTTTTTTTAAAAAGAAAGAGAGAGAGCAGGACAGCACAATAGCTACAAAGATATAGCATTGCTGCTCTCTTTCCATGCACTGGTACAAAATCAGACTGCTTAGTGCCATGTACATACCTTTGCATCATAGTATAAAGGTGTATGTGTAAGTCTAGCCTAGGTTTTGTACTGAAAGGATACCCTTCCGGTGCTAAACACTACTACCCATATTTACTAAATTTTCATGCAGCAAAGGAACTTACTGTGTTGCATCGGGAGAAAGGGAGAGAGCAGAAACGCACCATATTTACAAAAATATGACCCATTTCTGCTCTTCCTGAACAAGTTTATTCTTAAAGGTTTATTCCTCTTTGTATGTGTGCTGCAGAATGCAGAACACATAGAAACAGGAAGTAACCAGGAGAAATAAAGATATTTCTCCTCGTCATCACAGCCTAAGACAGGTGCACCATTTTGGCGCAAACCTGGGTTTACAGAATTTAGTAAATCTGAGTTTTTCTCAAAATACATGGGTGGATGCACCAAAATGCAGATGCTCCACTCATGTGATCCCTTCCTGACCAGAGTGTATGCGTTGCCTTGAGTTACTTGTGTTTTTCGTTTACAAAGCTATGCAATTTGGGCTTTGCGTGGCTTTGTAAATACCGAAATACATTTTGCGTTGCGGCTGCGCTAAAAAAGTGGCGCGGCCAGCATGCAAAATGTTAGTAAATCTGGGCCTATGTTTAGAATAACTATTCAAACTTTTACCACTTTGTATGTGTGCTCTACAGTGCAGCAGAAATGCAAAGTTTGGAGGAATAAAACCATTTCTCCTACTTTGTGCTTGCCTCGAGGAGGTGTAATTTTTTGGCGCAAAGCCCTATCTAGCATTGGTAGTAGAGAGGTCTTTGCGTACATAACATTGGTGTTAGAGTGGGAACAGCCATGTGGGATGACCCCTTGACGCACACTAAATCAAAGCAGCGCAAGGCGCTACTTTACCTTACCTTTAGGGATCTTTCCAGTGAAAACAAGTTGTGCACCGAAAAGTTATTGGCAGATTTACTAATATTTCATGCAATGCAGCTCAGTAATCAAATTACGATATGGCCCTGCTGCTTCCTTCTGAAGCGCTGGCCCATGTTCAAGCTCCCTACTGCATAGGGCTTTGCATAAAAGCCATGCATGGTGACATGGAAAGGTCCACGTACCACCAATTATAAGCCCCCTTGATGCAAATTTGTGCATAGCTCTATTTGTGTTACTTTTTAAACAGCATTCCCGTGCAAAAAAAGTTTTGCGCCGGAAAGTATACAGTTTACCAACACTTTCCGTCACTTTTGTAACTTTGCACCAGTGCAAAGTGTTAATACATCTGGTCCCTAGTGTTAGAATGCAACTTTTCTTACTTTCACTTTCTGTTTAAATAGTGCCTCGTATTGTGAATGATTTCAAAGCACTGATGAGGAGGATGATGATGAGGATGTATTTATAAAGCGCAACAAATTCCCTAAGGTGTCTAGGCGCTACACTTGGCACGTACAACTGTAGCTGGAGTAAGTTTAAGAATTAGGCCTTAAAAAGCCAGGTTTTTACGCCCTTTCTACATTTTTTTTTTTTTTTAAACAAATTTTATTCGTCAAAAGGCACATATAAAGCAGGGCTCTGTAACCCAGAGACGTCTGCACAATAAACGTATAGCATCATGACTTTGACTTTTCCGTGATGAGAACAAGGAAAAATGAAGAGCAATACAGATGAAAGAAATTATATGAAAACCCCAACCCAACAACCCCCCCTGTCGCACAAACAGCCTCCCAGGAGCAGCACAGCAATGAAATATGCAGCACAACAAATCACTGCAGCATATGAATACGCACTAATCTACGATTTGCACCAGCAGGGTAGAATTAAACTGGATTAAGGGGCCCTGCTGCATAGACCGGCTCCAGCTGCAAGCCTCGGTAGTCCGCCCATCGCTTCCAAACCTTGAAATGTTTATGCGGGCACCCTCTTGCAGTAAAAATGGGGAGCTCCAAACCCATGCAGAAGTCCAGACCCCTCTTCCATGCAGACACTGAGGGTGGTGCCGGTGCCTTCCATGTCCTAGCAATGTCTCTCTTCGCCAGAGTAAACCCAAGCAACATAAGATGGCGTTTATAGATATTACCCCCTATCCCGTCCATGACATGTAAGAGCACCAGCTTCGGCGAGCGGGGCAGGTCCCAGCCCAACACCTCAGAGAGGCAGGTCACAACCCCTCTCCAGAACCGTGACAAGGAAAGACAGTGCCAAACTGTATGCATCAGGGTCCCCTCCTCCCGTTCGCACCTGAGACACACAGGGGAGGCCACCAGTCCCGCCCTCCACAAACGAGCCCGTGTAAATTAGACCCGATGAAGATATTTGAACTGGACGAGGCGCAAACGTACTGCTATAGCCGCCCCCCGCGGGGAGGCCAGGGCCTCCGTCCAGTCCTCCTCATCAAGTGGACCAACATCTCCCTCCCAGGCCCCTCTAAGCTTCTGCAGTGTGGGAGAGCAGTGAGTAACCAGGGATTGGTAAATCTTAGAGATCTTATGATCCTGAAGGTCTCCCATGAACACCTTCGCTTCTATCGGACTGAACTCCGCCAGTGACCCCAAGCCCTCCAGACTAGGGGAGAGGGCGTGTCGGAACTGGAGATATTTATCAAATTGGGTTCTTGGCATGTGGAAATCTTTTTGTAAGTCCTGAAAGGACTTCAGGACCGGCCCACGCATTACATCCCCCAGGGTAGAGATACCGATGCTATCCCATCCTCGAAATCCCGACAGAGTAGCTAGTTGTGGCAGACGCCCATTGTTCCATAAAGGGGTCTCCCTCGTCAGTGTGTTCCACCACCCCATCCTCCGCAAGGCCTGCCGCCAAATTTGGAAAACTACCTTCGTCGCTGACGGCAATGAATTACGTATCGGCGCAGAGTACAGTATCGTGTGTAGGGAGAGATCCCCCATAAGACGCCGTTCAACAGCATAGGCAGGGTCGCCTCTATCTCCATACCACCATTCATTTAAAACGAGCAAGTGTGAGGCCATGTAGTATGATAATATGTCGGAGGTCGCCAGCCCACCACAATACGTAGAGAGGAAGCATGTCCGCAAGGCAACTCTTGCCGCTCCCCCGGCCCATAGAAATTGACCCAAGGCAGCATTAACCTGCCTGAACCATCTAGGGGAAATCGGGTAGGGGTGATTCTGCAATTGGTACAATAAACGGGGGAGCGAGACCATCTTGAAGATGGCCGATCTACCATATATGGACAGTGGCATATGGGACCAAGTCTTGAGATCCTCCCGCACACGTTCCCAAACCGGAACCAGATTCCTTTCCCATGACACGGCAGGTGAGTCCGATAGAAATACTCCGAGATACTTCATCCCACCGGTAACCACTCGAACCGACGAAGCCCAGGAGCCCAGACCCGACGCGTCCCCAAGAAGCCATAGGGTAGACTTGCGAGGATTCAAGTAGAGACCCGACGATTCCCCGAAGATCTGCATAATACGGAGCAGCCTCGGCCCCGTCCTATCCACATCAGTAAGAAAGAATAAAACGTCGTCAGCATACAATGCAATGCGATCCGATAATCCGTGCGCCCATTCGAAGCCAGTCACCTGCGCATCAATACGCACCCAGGCGGCCAGGGGTTCAACAGCCAGTGCAAACAAGTAGGGAGACAGAGGGCAACCCTGCCGGGTACCCCGTCCAATGGAAAAGGTGGAGGAGGTAGAGCCGGCAACACGTACCGACGCCGTGAGGTCAGTATAGAGTAAGGCCAGGTAGGACAAGAAGCGCGGTCCAAAATTCAGCCTGCGTAACAGCGCAAATAGATACACCCAACTAAGGGAGTCGAATGCCCTGTCCATATCTGCCAGCAATAGCGCCGCCCGTTCACTAAGCCCCCGAATGGTCGCAACAGCAACCTGTGCCCGTCGAATATTATGTCGAGTCGCCCTCTGGGGCATAAACCCTGCCTGGTCTGGGTGCACTAAGGTAGTAATGTGGGACCGAAGGCGGTTGGCAAGCGCCTTGGCCAATATTTTAGCCTCGACGTTCAGGAGAGAGATGGGACGATACGAAGCGTGTTGGTCTGGGGGTCGGCCGGGTTTATGGAACACCACCACCTCCACGTGTCTCCAGTCGCGAGGAAGGCAGCCCCGGTCGCGGGACTCCTCCACCACGCTGAGGTAATGGGGTCCAAGCTGCAAAAAGTATTTCTTAAAAAATTCACAGGGAAATCCGTTCGGCCCCGGAGCCTTACCAGAATTAAGATCCCCCAGAGCAGCCCCCAATTCCTCCTCCGTGAGCGGTAGGTCCAGCTCCGCGCTCGCCTCATCGGACAAAGCCAGAGGCGGGAGGGCGTCTAAAAATCGGCCTATCACATCTTCGCGGAGACATTCTCTGGGGGCGTATAGCTCCGCAAAATATGTGGAGAAGCTTTCAGCAATGTCAGAGGAGTCCGTAAGGGACACCCCATCCGGGCCTACTATACCGGGGAGGGCCTGGGAGTGAAACATCCCCTGACACAACCGGTGAAGCATCTTACTAGACTTATCTCCCCACTGGTACACCCTACTGCATGTTGCCAGCCAAGCAAGGCGGGCCTCATCCAAAAGGAGAGCAGCGTAGTTCTGTTGCGCCAGCAGCAATTGTTGCCAGGCTCGATTACCCCCGGCCCCCCTATTGCGTTGCTCTAGGTCCGAAATATTAGCTCCGCTTGTAGCAGAGCCTCCCTCCGTGCCCTGCGGGCTGCCGCGCAAAAGGAGATGTCGACACCCCGTGTAGTGGGCTTCAACGCCTCCCACAGGGGTTCGGCCCCAGAAACCGATCCCACATTAAGTGTCAAGTATTGATCGAGGGCGCTCCCCATATGCTCCCTATAGTCCTCCTTCTGGAGGTTCCAAGTCGAGAGGCGCCAGCGGAAAGGCTGTCTCGCCCAGCCCATCTGTACCGTAAGGGCAATCGGCGAATGATCAGAAAGACCCTGCGGAAGAATATCAGCCTCGACCACCCTGTCAGCCGCCACACGGGGAACAAACAAATAATCAAGGCGAGAGTAGGAATCATGGACCGCCGAGAGATATGTGTATCCCTGAACATTCCCATGTAACCGGCGCCATGGGTCCACCCAATCAAGCCCCGACACCAGAGAATAAAGTTTTGTGGATTGGCGAACAGCTATGCACCCCCCGGGCCTCCAACGATCACTGGACACAACCATCACGTCGTTCCAGTCCCCCCCCACCACGGACAAGCCATCAGGCATATCCGCCCATAATGACATAAGCCATTCCACCAAACCCCATAAAAGCGGAGGGGGGGCATAGACACATCTCAACACCACAGGTTCCTCCCTGACCATACCCTGCAGGAACAAACACCGCCCCTGAGTGTCCTCCCACATCTTGACATGTGTGTAGCGAACTCGGCAGTGGATCAAGACTGCCACCCCCGTGACCCCCGCACAAACCCCGAGTGGAACACCTGGACGTAACTATAACGCTGGAGGCAAAGTGCCTTCGAACCCATAAGGTGTGTTTCTTGTAGCATGAGTATGTCGGCACGGGCCCTTTTAGCCTGTTGAAGAATGGCCCGCGTTTGATTTTGTCCAGGACCCCCCTGACATTCCAGCTTACTATTCGGAGGGTACGGGGAGGCACCCTTATGCTATCTGGCGGGACAGCCATGGAAGACCCTGGTAGTGTGTGCTGGTGCGAAGAAAAGTATGTGGTGCATGCATAGAGGCCTTACGGTATTGTAGCGAAGTGCGAACTGAAAGCGAAAGCAAGAACAACCCAACAACCCCCCCTCCCTATACCTCAATAACGATGAAGTATCTGTCGCGGCGGGTGCAGCCCGCAGACACCAACGGGGGGTCCCGACACACCTCAACCAATGGATCCCCAACTTACAGCCCATTGTCAACAGGCACCCTCTCCGTCGGGGAAGATCCAACAGAGAAACCAGCCCTCACACGGGCTCCTCCGATCAAAGCAACAATGTCAAAGTCACACAGGACCGCGGCCTCCCCCTCTAATTACGAGGCCGATGTAGTCTGCCGGGAGGCCGATCCGTCCCGAGAGGATGCACTGCAGGATTGAGATCGACGTCGGGATCTGGAGCGTCTGTGACCCTTAAGCTTCGATTGAGGCTGCTTACGAGCTGCCTCGCTGGACGAAGAGTCTGATTCCCGCCTGGGCGGTGTGTGGGGACGCAACCTCACCGTCTCATCCGTCCACTGAAAAACTTCTTCCGGCGAATCGAAAAAGTGGGTGCGGGATCGGTACACCACCCGCAACCGGGCCGGATACAGCAGAGCATATGGAAGTTTGAGATCCCGAAGGCGAGCCTTGGCCACCAAAAAGGATTGCCTCCGTTGCTGGACCAGCTTCGTGTAGTCGGGAAAAATCAGCATGCGAGCATTATCAAAGAGCAGGGGTTCCTTGGCTCTGGCCTGTTTGAGAATGACGTCACAATCATGATAGTTCAGCAACTTTGCGATGACCGGCCTCTGGCGGGCCCCAGGCGGAGGCTTCTGCATAAGAGCCCTATGGGCACGCTCCACCACAAAGCAGCGGGACAAGGATTCCGGGGGAAGCCAGCTCTCCAGCCACTGGGTAAGAAACCGCTCCATATCCCCCCTCACATCCCTCCGGGAAGCCCACAAAGCGTAGGTTGTTACGCCTGGCCCTTCCTTCGGTATCTTCCACTCGTGCCGCAAGGCCCCGCTGAGTTGTCTCTAGTGTGGCCACCCGCTTCTGTAGGGTGGTAACGTCATCTTCCACTCCAGAGATCCGTGTTTCGGCCTCCGTGATACAGGCCACCGCATTCCGCAGATCCTGCCGAAGTAGCATGACATCGGAGCCGACCGCCCCGATTTTGGCATCAAGGACATCCCTGGACTGTGTGATAGCGGCCATGAGTGCGGCATTATCTGGCATGTCCGGCACGACCCCCTGCGCCCCCCCAGGCGCCGCAACAGCGGCCCCATGGCCCGTATATTTGTCGAGTGTGCTCTGTTTGGCCGAGCTCCCGCCTACCTTGTCTCTCGTCATGGCGGCCACCAAGCCCTCCTGCTCTCAGGAGACCTGCCACTGATTCACCCAGCCGCTGCGTCAGAGGACTGCGGGCCCGTCCGTGTCAGGGGGAGGGAAGGCACACTCCCTCGTGCGTAGTGAGCTGACTCAACCCCCAGGTCCAGAGAATAGTCAAAGTGATGAGGGGCCACAGAGATGTAGATACGGGGCCCGCGCGACCCGATCCGGCCGCCGATCGCGGGACCGGCTGCAAACAGAGGGGGGGAGCAGCGAAAGAAGGGGGCCCCGGGGACGACCAATGTCCGTCTAACAGTGTTCATGGGCAGCCGCCCACTGCAGAAAGGCCACACTGCCTCGCTGAAGCCCCCTGCGCTGACTACAAGGGTGGCTATGCACACAACTGACAGAGCTCTCATTCAGGGAGCCAGGGGGATCACCAACACACTCCCCAGGGCCCCTTCATGGGTCCACCACCAGCCTCCAGGAAGCGCAGCCGTGGCCAAGGACTGCTGAGGTCTCCGGCAGTCCCACAGGCCGCATGCACCGCCGCCGACTCACGCGACCCGAAGCAGCCGCCGGACCGAGTGCGCAGCGCCGTTGATGTAGAGAGGAGCAGAAGGCGGCCCTCCAGGTGTCGGAGAGTTAAGGGGGCCCGGACTCAACCCCGGCCCTATAGCAGTAAAGCGGCCGCTGGCCTCGGTCCTCGGCACCACTCCCTCTCGCCGCCCCCGCGGCCAGATGGGACCGCCGATAGACCAACTCGTCACCCCTCGCGGCCCGATGGAACCGCCGATAATCCTGCTTCCACCCAGGTGGGAGAGCGGGGGAGGGGGCGGCCTCACGCAAGGCGACTGCGGCTGAATCTAGAGAGCCACCGCCGCCCGACCCCCTCACCTCACAAGTAGACCTCGCGGACTCCTCGACACCGTCTCAGCGCTCCATCGGGGCCCCCGGGCACGGCACACTCCGCCCACCAGCCGCCGCTCCAGGCCTCCAGGCTATGGCGCAGTACAGCCTCCCCCAGGCCGCGCTCCGGGCCTCGGTTACCGCGGCACTCCGGGCAGAAGTTCAGGGCCAGAACGGGGCGCGGAACGCAGTCCACACTCGCGCCCCACCCGGGACACGATCTGGATACACGAAGGAGATCGGAGGAACAGGATAAATGTAGGATAATTGACTAGGCTGGACGGAGCTCGCCTAGCACACGTCCGCCATCATGGCTTGCTAGGCCACGCCCTCGCCCTTTCTACATTTTAACAAGTTAGTTTCTTTTTTAAGCGAGTTTGGCAGGGAGTTCCACAGTTTAGCTGTTGTGGTAGTGAAGCTCCTGCCACCCAACCTGGCTCTCCTTACTCTAGGAACAGCAAGATTTCCAAGCTCGGCTGACCAGAGGGACCTTGCTGGAATATATGACTTAAGAAATTTTGTCAGCTGCGTTGGCCCTAACTTGTTGAGTGATTTAAAAGCAATGCAGAGTGATTTAAACTTGATCCGTTTAGCTACCGGCAACCAGTGCAGACAGGATAAAGCTGAGGAAACAGAGTCAAATTTAGAGATTCCTAGGAGTAATCTTGATGCTGCGTTTTGAGCAGTATGCAGCTTTTGGATGCTGCGTTTAGTGGCGCTGGTAAAAAGAGCATTGCAATAATCCTATCTAGACAATATTAATACAGATACCACCGTTTTCCTTAAATCTTAAATCCATAGGTATTGAGGGAAGTATCTTCCTCAGAATTTTAAGGATAAAAAAACAGGCAGAGGTGATGAAGCTGGTTTGCGCTTCAAAGGACAGCTTAGTGTCAAAAAGGACTCTGACATTTTTTGATTTAGAAACTGGTGTAGGTAATGGACCAAGTTGGATCGGCCACCAGCTATCTGTCTAGAATGAGGAATTATTGCCAAACAGCAAAACCTCAGTCTTAGATTAATTTAACTTCAGACAATTGTCTGTCATCCAGTTGGCTATATGGCTCATACAGTCATGAAAACTGATGGCTGTGGAGTTGGATGAATTGCTTACCGATACAATGATCTGAGTATCGTCTGCATACAACACTAGGGCAAAACCATAACTTTTTATGAAGGTGGCCAAGGGAGTGACGTAAAGATGAATAAGCGTTGGGCTCAGGGATAATCCCTGAGGGACTCCACACGGCAAGGAAAAGGAGGGTGAAACGTAGTTTCCCAGCGCGACAAGCTGAGACCGCTCAGACAGAAAAGAGCCCAGCAGGGAGAGCGCCTTATCCCTGATCCCAATGGAAGCTTGGTGGACCATCAGCAGTTCATGATTAACTGTATCAAAAGCTGCTGATAAGTCTAAAAGGATCAGTGCAGCGCTCCCCCCACCATCCAAAGTCTGCCTGAGCTCCTCAGTAGCTGTGATAAGGGCCAGCTCCGTGCTATGGTAAGCCCGAAATCCAAATTGGGAAGGAACGAGAATAGCATTATCATCGATAAAAGAAGACAATTCAGTGTTAATAGCCTTCTTGATCACTTTATCAGGAAAGGGGAGTCTCGATATAGGTCTGTAATTAAGGGTCTCCTTAGCATCCAAATTGGGTTTCTTTAATAAGGGAAGTATGGAGGCTTTCTTCCACTCCATTGGAAAACATCCTGATGTGAACATACCATTAAAAATTGCTGTGAGGGGAATAGCTATGATTTCCGGAGACAGGTGCAGAATTTTGGGGGGGCAGGGATCTGAGGGAGAGCCTGATTTAATCGCACTAACAATTTTAGTAGTCTGTTCAATGGTCAAAGCAGTAAAGGATGAGAGGACTGGGGTATCCGATTCTGCTGTGGATTGTATCTTATTGAGTTGGGCGGGAGTCTGAGCCAGACAGTTGTCCTGGAGCACCAAGGTGTCAAACACCGACTTAACCTTGTGTTGGAAGGAATCAGCTAAGGAGTTACAAAACTCCTGACTGGCATTAGTGTCTGGCATAGCTGGTAGTTTAGACAACTTCTTTACCGTGGTAAATAGAGCTTTAGGGCATCTATTGGCCGCTCTAATTTTCTCTGTAAAGTAGGAAGCCTTTTCCTTAAGAATAAGTTTCTTGTACATTTGAAGGGATGATTTATATTCAGTTTTAGTGGGTAAGTTGTCCTCAAGTCTCAATTTCCTCTCCAGTTTGCGGCATAGTTGTTTCTGAGCTCTAAGAGTGTCATTAAACCAGGGTTCAGAAGGTGAGCACCTTTCACGTCGTCGACAATTTTTAAAAGGGGCTAATTGTGTCATTGCTGACTCCAGCCAGAACTGGTAGTTAGCTGCCGCTCGATCGTGGTCAGTGGACATGGGTGGCATCGTTTCTAAGAAAAGAGGATTTAGCCTCTAGTTTGTTCCATGAGCGACTGACAAGAGATTCCCTGAGAACTTTGGGGTGTTGCTTGTGAGGGAGTAAGATTTCATAGAGAACTGCCTTAAGAACAGCCCAAATCAAAGGAAGGGATCTGGTCCAACTTAGATGAGGGTTATCCGAGAAAATCCCATCTAGACAGTGTCCAGCGATATGTGTTGAGCCCTTTACAAGTTGACATAATCCCACACTGGCTATCTGGTCAGTAAGCCCTTCAGTGTCAGGGTCGGTGGTATTTTCCAAGTGGAAGTTAAAGTTGCCTAACACGGAGAAATTGGAATATTCGGCTTTGCGAGCTAAAAGAGGGCCTAAGTTGTCATTAAATGAGGCCTTTGGCCTAGGTGGACGATAAAGTAGAATGCCATTGAAGGAGTATTGACCATCTAATTCGATTTTAAAGTCCAGAGCGTCACAATCCCCATTGTCCAGATTCACTTTGACACAAGATTTAAAGCTTGATTTGAGGATAAGAGCTATGCCGCCACCTTTTCTTCCTACTCTGTCAACTTTATGAATTTTAAAACCTGCCGGTATGGCCAGAAGAGAATCGGGGTCAGAGGAAGCATCTGTCCATGTTTCCGTTATAAAGGCAATTTCGATATGATCGGATTCTAAAAACTCCCGGAATGCAACAGCATTCTTAACTAGCGACCTTGCATTAATGAGTGCACATGATATTACAAGTCTCGCTTCCCACTTAGGAAGAACAGTAGGGATGATGGAAATATTATTAAGCAATGAGGGGTGCTGGAAAGTAAGGCCACAGTGAGAGCAATGCGATGTGCCCTGAGCTGAGTAAGGTTCACAACATGGACCAGGACAGGTCTTACCTGACACTTTCAAGTTCATTAAAGTGTCTCTCGTATACTGAAGTTTAGGCTTCATGAGGGAAATGTCTGGTTCAGAACCGGCAGCGTGGCTGGCACTGAGCGCGGTCTGAGCGCGGACAAGCACATACGGGCTTGCCTTTGGCGCGCCAGCGGCACGCCCGCTGCGCGCCCGGGTTTCCATTGCGTTTAAAGAGCGCAACCGGAAATGCCAGAGAAAGTCAGAGAGAAAGGTTGGACCGTCACCCTCCTCCAATGGCGGCCAGCCGGAAGCCGAGATAAGTAGAAACCACTCTCTCCCCAACAAACGGGACACCCCGCGGCGGACCGGAGATTTAGAATAGCAGCAGCAGGTAAGGGCAGAAATGTGTTTAACTAATTACAGCACTTAAAATGTTCTTTTTAAAATTATATTAAAAACTCATGCACTCTCTCCAGATTAGCAAGTAGCTAGCATAAAAACATAAAAAGCGTTCACCAAACAGCGGCGCCTTGCTTACTATACGCGTCCGCCTAAAAGTAAATAATTATTAACAATTAAGTTTTCATTTTATACACTTTTTTTTTTTTTTTACTTGGACGGCAACTTCCTTCTCATGCTTAATGTGTCCCTCTCTTGATTACATACTGCTGACATTTTGCATTTTCGGCCTCTTGCTGTAGTGTGGCAGTGGACACATTCTATGCATTTGTAGATTGAGTGAGAAGTGTTAACAGTGGCTCTAACACCTGCTGTCCTTTACCCAGACACTTCAGGTAGCCTTGATGGTTACCATTCAAGGGGACTGAATAGGCAGTCAGAGCGGGGACAGCAGGGGTCCCGGTCAGCAAATGAAAAACAAAACAAAGCCTCATAAGCCAGTAAATGGCTTTTGAAAGGCCGGCAAAGCACCTTGGATGAAGCTGACTTTGCGGCCCCCGTAGCCCCGGTCTAGAGCAACTGAGTGCAGCTGGAGAATTGTCTTTCAATGTTCCATGCTGCAGCAGCCCAGGCTGTGAAGACGAAGGGGGGGCTAAAGCCCTTTCAGCCCAATGGGTGTTGTGCGCCTGACACACACACACGTGTGTGTGTGTGTGTAAGATATAGATGCATATATGAAGTGAATATTTTGTAGAGATATCTGCAAGTTTTTCCTTTCAGAAATTATTTGTCTTTCCCGCTCTCTCCAGAAGTATAATAGATAAGCCATTGTGGAACGTGAACCTCTGATACACTCTAGGTACATAGAAGAGGGGACATAAGAAAGAGAAGAAGGTGCGAGGAAATATAAATGACCAGAGTTTCAACCCAGTGACGTTACCAGGCTCCTTCGTCCTCTCTTCCCTGAGGTTCAATTTAGACTTTGACTGTGTTGAGTCTCTCTTGACCCACAGGAAGTTTGGAACTTACGTTGTAGCCCATTTCACTCCTGCGAAAAGATTCAGGTAAGAGCCTGATACAGATTGCCTGTTATACTGGGTACTGGTGTGCTGACAGTGATGTACTGACGTGGTGAGGCGAGGTTCGGGGAAGCAGCAGGTGAAGCATACAGGACAGCGTTTGTACCGCATTCGAGTTGCTGGCCTTCTGTGGGCACTGAGAGGGCAGACAGCAGCAAAATCACCCCATCCCGGGTCCAACTTTCGTCCCGGTCTACTGATCTGCTCGGTGCGCCGGCCTACGAACATCCCCATAACTACTGTAGTTGGAGTAAATGAAAGAAAATAAGAGGGACTGTGAGGATGTGAGGTGAGCGGGGGGAGCAGTCTTTCAGCCTGAGTACCCTAGTATGGGGGGCCACGCCAGGGGGGAGAGCGCGAAGGCAGCAGAGGTGGCCGCATTTCGGTCGCGGTGCGGCTTGTTGCCTCGTGCCCCTCCATCTTGCTCCCTCTTTTCCTCCTCCTCCTTGCAGCTATTTTAAAAAGGAGCTGGAAGAAATGGTCAGCATGGCCAGCAGTTCCTTAATGTACTCTTCATTTCACTAATCTTATTTATTTATTTATATATAAAGTTTTATATAGCGCTAACATGATCCCGAAGGATATCAGAGCGCTTCACAATTGACGGGAAAGGAAGGTAATCATTGCAGTACAGGCATCAAATAAGAATACCAAACAAAACAGTTACAAAAGGGGTCAACAGAGAACAAGACAATAACTGGTACATAGCGAACTGGGAGGGGAGCAAATGATTAATTAAAGAAGAATAGAAACCAGCTCAGGGCTTAAAGGTGTAAATCCAATACTTTAGAACAGACGATCCAAGCCTGTTTAAGGTAAGAACTTGTTCATAAGGAATCTTTTATCTTCCAATTTGAAAGCAACCGTGGAGGAGATTCTGCGTACTTCTTCGGAGCAGAGCCGGAGAAAGCTCGGTGACACATTCTCTTTTTGCGAAAGATCTGTGGTTTCAGGAGGAAAGAGTTAGCACTTCTTGAAGGTCTACCACCTCCGGATAATTCTAGCTTTTGAGCTAGATAACTGGGGGTTTTGAAATGGAGGGCTTTGTGAGACAGGCAGGCAATCTTTAGCTGTATTCTTGCTTCGTAGGGCAACCAATTTAGGGATTTTAGGACTGGGGATATGTGCGCATTTCTTTTGGTACCCGTAACCAATCTGGCAGCAGTATTCAATGAAGCCCTTAGTGGGGCCAAGGTATATTTGGGGAGGCCACAGAGCGCAGCACTGCCATAGTCTAGCCTCGGCAAAACAAGCGCTTGGACTACCTGCTTGAAGTCAGCTTGTGGAAGGAATGGTTTGAGATTCCTGAGTAGCCTCATCAGGTGATTAGCTCCCTTGCACACCTTGCTAATATGATTCTTCATGTTCAGATGCTTGTCCAGGGTGATTCCGAGAGATTTGGCTGAGTCAATAATGATGGGGGAGCAGTTGAAGGCAGTGAGGTGGTTCATCCAAAGGTCTAACTTGGGGATGTGCTTTGGAGGAGAAATGAGAAGGAATTCTGTTTTGGAGGTGTTGAGCAGGAGGTGGTTCTCGGTTAACCAGTTTTGAGTATTTGTTAGGGTAGTGTTGAGTGATATGAGGTTTTCCAGGGAGGAGAGCCGATTCGGTGCTGTGCCCACTCCGAAAGCCAGATTGATGTTGGTCCAGTAGTTGGAAATTCTCGATGTGAGCGCAAAGTTGTGATTGAACGCATTTTTCTAAGAGTTTGGCTAGAGTGGGTGTGACCAGGTGGGCCCGGACTTGAAGGGGGCAGAACGATCAATGAGCCCGGGGAATGAGGAAACCACCCTTTCCCCTCTTCTTTATCAGCAGCAGGACGAGTGGGGTTACTCAGTCCCACGAAGAACGGGAGGCGAGGAGGGAACCATACACCGCCCCTTTAACTGGGAAGGCTGGTCGGTGGGTCACGCCCTCCGCGATGACGACGAGGAGACCTGGCCAATAAAGACGGGAGGAAGACGGAAGCCGGTTAGTGGCATCACCGGAGGAGTCGAGGAGAAAAACTGAGGCGAGAGGAGAGCGAGACGGACAGAAGCGAGTGACGGGAAGGAGACAGCGTGGTCGATTGAAGGCGGAGAGCCAGGAGGCCAACGTCCCCGTGAGTCGCCCAGCCACGCTCCCGGAGGAGCGTGGCTCTCGCAGGTACGCGAACGTTTTGCGGGCTGGGTGGGAAAAAGGGAGAGACCGGATATTTGACCTGTGGGATCCCCGTTCCCAGGTGTACCCTCCCTGAGCACTTCCCTCACACAAATAGACGTGCCGTGCACAGAGTGATCCCACCACCACCCTTCCTTTTCAATCCTAGTGCACTCGTACACCCCACTTACACCTGGTATCCTGTTTATTTTGTTCCCTCACTGCCACGGATGACGGGACCGCGCTGGAGCGAGTAAGAAGAGGGAGGACCTCCTCGAGGGACCAGGAAGCGAAGGACCAGCCCCTGCTACCTTATTACAGACTGGCCACAAGAAGGCGTGTGTTACATGCAATAAAACCCTCCTTACCACAACCCAGTCTCCGGCCCCTTTCTGACACCCCGCTAGAGTGGGGATGTTAGAGATAGGGCGGAAGTTGTTAAGTTCAACACTATCTGCGTTGTTTTTTTTAAATATAGGTGATACCTGAGCTGCTTTTAGGCAATCCGGGATCGTGCCTTGTGACAGTGAAGCGTTGACAATCTTTGTCCAGATGGGGATGACGACATCCTTGATTTCTTTGAAGACGGAAGGTGGCAACGGGTGGCTGAAGTGATTAGATGGGTTGATACTCTGAAGAATCTTGTTAATGTCTCTTTCACTGAAGGGAGTAAAGGTGCCCCATGAGGCATTGTTCTTGGTGCTCAGGCTAATTGGTTCGAGCTTCTCTAAGAGGGCCGGGGGGAGGGGGGGGCAGACCCATAGGATGGCAAAAGAGCCTTCTTAGAATCAAGCTCAATATTGATGAGTCTTGATTTCTCAGTAAAGAAAGCAGCCAGTTTGTCGCATGAGGGTGGGCTGACTCCAGAGTCAGAGCGGTTTGGTGCTTCCACCGATTGTTGTTTAACCAGTTCAAAAAGCTTCTTGGGGCGATTAGCGGCTTGATTAAGTTGGGATCTGAAGTAGTCGGCCTTAGCGCTCTTGATTTGTTTGTTATAGGAGCTCCTTACCGATCTAAGGATTTTTAGCTGACTCGAGGATGGTTTGGATCTCCAAGATCGTTCAATTGCCCTAAGGTTGTGGCATTCCGAGTTTAAGTTGTCGTTGAACCACGGTTTGGATATTTTTGTTGAGGCACTTTTTTGTTGGAGTGGTGCAATGGAATCCATGATGCTAGAGATAGTAGAGTTGTAGAAGTCAGTGAGTACATGAACCTCAGACATGTCAACTTGGGAGGAGAGGGCATATTTACAGTGGGTTGCTAGCTCAGCTGTATTGATAAATCTGAGGTCCCTTTTCCAAATCTTCGATTTCGTTGGTTGAGCCTTCCTCAGGGACACCTCCCTGTTAATATAAAAGAAGATGCTGTGATAGTCGGACCAATCGCAAGGGGTAATGGTATTCAATGTGATGGTGTGTCTTTTGGTGATGATGAGGTCCAGAATTTCTCCTTTATTATGAGTTGGCCGGTCACAATGTTGAATCAACTTGTGATCACTTAAGAATGATTTAAGGCATGTTACAGCTTGGTCATTGGGGTTAGACCAGTGAAGGTTGAAATCACCGAGGAAGATTTGGGACATTGCGGAATCGACATTGCCGGAGATGATTTCCATTAATTGTTCGATGAAGGAGAGATTGTCCCCCGGAGGGTGATAAAATGTATGTAGTTTGCACACCGGAAGGTTGTTACTTGAGATGTTGAGACAAAGGTATTCGCTGGAGGATGGCGTGGAGGACTCAGAGTGGGAAACCGAGAGTGTGCTCCGATGTATACAAGCTAGGCCACAGCCCAGCTTCATAGCTCTGTCTAGACGAATTATGTCATGGGTAGGAGGCACTAGGAGGTCTAGGATAGGAGTGGAAGAGGGATTGAGCCAAGTTTCAGTGAGGGTGATGATGTCTATCTCATTGTGTTGGATGAGGTCGAAGATATCAGAGGCGTGTTTACTGGCTGATCTGCAGTTGAGTAGTACGCATTTAAGTCATACTGGTGTATGGGGGAGGAGTCTGGATGATGTTCACTCGCATGAGGTTGTCATTATTTATGACTCTAAGGTTGTGAGGGGGTTCTCTGTTCGGGTTAGCGTGAATGGCTTGAATTTGCCCCGGAGGAATCTTGTTGGTGTCTAGAGTAAGCGAGTAAGAGTTGAGTAGATCATCGATATCATTAGACGCAAGATAGGCCTTCGATCTTCTGGGGCGGGAGAGGGCGTTAGGTAGGGGTAAGGTTTTAGAGATAGAGAGGGGGGAATGCTGGCCAAGGCGAGCTATATCGCTAGCGGGGGCTCTGGGCAAATTCAAAAGGGAGAGGAGGGAGCTGATCAAGGGGAGATGTTCAATTGAAATGGCTTTCAAATCATGAAGTTCGACGGTGAGAAGTTGAAACTTGAGAGATATATCATCCAGGCGCGCCACCAGGTCTGAGTGCTGGGTGAGGGGTAGAAGTTGTGTGGGGAGATCTGGCGGAGAGGATGGGCCTCGATGTATGCCAGAGAGGTCTATGCTGGTATTGCGAAGTTCCAGGGGGGGGGGAGTTGGTCATTGAGGACTTGCGGTGTACCAGATAGCTTGGATAGAGAGGTTGATAAAAGTGAGAGGGTGGGTGGACCAATGACCTGTGTGTCAGGGACGGTCAAATAAGGGTTGAGAGGGTTTGGGTGATCATGGTCCGTGGAGGGCAGTTGCCAGGTCTCCGACCTAGCGGGTGGCGTAGAGAGAGGGATGAAGGGAGGGGGATCTTTCGTTGAGAGCAATGGCGGTAGGGCGAGAGGGAACCTCTCAGCTCGAGAATCACCCTGTATCGGACTGGAGAACGGCGAGTAGAGTGAACCCGTAGGCCCGCCAGCCTTCTGAGTCGGAGGTCTAGTGGATTGATCCAATCCGACAGGGGACTGAGAGGCTCTGAGATCATCTGAGGGGGGAGAATGGTTTAGTGAGAGTGGGGATGTGCTTTCTTTATAGATACGAACTGGCTCTCCTTACTGGAATCTGTAAGGAGTTGGTCATAAGCCTCCAGCTGTATGGCCACCATGTTTTTTTACTTTGTGGCTACTTCCAGTGCTGCTGAAGGCCTCCAAAGGGGATTAGGTTCAGTACTTCCTAGAGCGGTGTGATACATAAGGGAGTATGCTTCTTCTTTATGTGAAATTAAATACAGATAAGAGCCTATTATCCACCATTAACCACCTGACAATAAATAAAGCAACTACATTCTCCACCCTGGGGACTTGAAGCTTATGTCTTGCCCCTGAGAATAGTGGAGGTAGCAAGCAGAAGTAGCCTGAATAGAACTGGATAGGGCGTTTTTCGGCCTATATATAGTGACAGAGGACATAATTTGTAAAGGGATCTTGGCGGTCACTGATACTCACAAACATAAGAAGCAGGTCTGCAATTCTGGCACTTGAGGTATTGGAGGAGCATTAGTTTAATGACGACAAAGAAATTGAGATCTGGATGCCTGCTAATGGGGGGGGGCATGATGAGAAACTACATCTAATCAGCTACGAAATAAAGATCCCTTAGTCACTGCGGTAAAAGGCAAGAATCAAATCTTCTTTGTATGTGAAAAAGAGAGGACAACTCAAGAAGAACTGAAGGACAATGTGAACCCCCATTCTGGGGCCAAACGGGGCTACTCTGCTTGAAAGTTCAAGTGGGATAAGCTCTGTGGTGGTTATCCCAACAGCAATGCCCTGTGAGGAGGACAAGCTAATAGCAACACATCACGCGGGGCATCCTCAAAGAGAAGAATCTGGATCCCAAAGTGTGGTTCTTGCACTACCTTCTAACCACCCCTCTTCTTTATGTCTGGTCTCTGACACTCCATCAATAGTTCCTCATGTAGTGGGCAAGCCAACAATAACTCCTATTGAGAGTTCCTCTCAAAGAGAAGCTTCAGGCACATTGGATGAGGATTTTACGTTGCCAGACATAGGTTTAGAGATATGTAGAAAGTATGGGCTACAAGATAAGGATCACAAATTGCAGCCCTTGGATTCTTCTCCTTTGACACTACCTACTGGCCTGCAACTTTTCAGTAACACACCCTCAAATCACTCTCCTTTACTATCCCAATGATCCACGGCGCCAGATTTGGAAGTAATTGACAATCAGCTGTGTCTCCCCCCCGGATCAGTAAGTAAAGGTTTCTGCTTCACTACTCTGTTTAGAGAGACTTTTACCTTCCATTTGAAATCTGCTGGAAAAATAGGTAGAAGGGTTGGACTCTATTCTTGACACAGTGACGGCAATTTTGAAGGAACTGATCAATGGAAAGAAAGACAAGGGATATGGCTCTGGCCAAATGGGCTCGACGGAGGTGATTTCAGCGACAATCAGAAAGGGTGAACGTAAAGAGGCACATACACAAAGTGATTTTGGTTCCCAAGCAGGAAAACCGCAATGCAAAGCCACTCCTAAAGAAGCCCCCACAGTTGAAATTCCAACTTGTACTATAAGATACATCTTTGATACTGATATGGCTATTCCCACAGTTAGCGATTCCGCTGAGAAATTCTAGTATAAAGAACAGGAAGTGTTCCATATCTTTAAATCTTGCTCCAGCCAGGATACAAATGAGGGTGAGCCATGTCCCACCCAGTTAAATCCTCTGGGTGAGACAAAAAAACTGAGAGGGAAGAAAGATCCAATCGCAGAATCACAAAGAGGGGTCGCAGAAAACTGCAATTCGGAGAGGGGGCAAACCTCTCACAAAATCTTAAAGTTTGCAATGCAGGGCTATCAATGTTTTCCCAGAGTTGGAAGAGAGTGGTGGACAGGATGTATGCATGGACCCATGCCAGAGTGGTGAGAGGGGTAGGGGGTGATCCCCCCCTTTGCTCTCTACTGGTGATCTGTTGCCCGTTTCCCAGGGGCTGAAAGTCCACCTTGATAAAATGGTAGACGGGTGTCATTCAGGGAACCCTTAATAATCTCTGATCAATGTGCAAACGACAAAATACAGAGTTGGAATTTGTTGCCTTGCGTTTTAAATAGTGCATGTGTGACAAGTTGTTCTCTGCTGCCCCATAATTAGCAATGAGCTAAAGGTTATCTCCTGGAACGTAGCGGGAATAAAGAATAACAGGGAGAAGTTGCAATTCTTGAGCTCGCTAAAGGCGGATGTGATTTCTCTCCAGGAGACATGGTGTGATGAGGAGTTTCAGTGCAAAAACTATTACATTCTTGATTGTAAAGCTAGGCCCTCTAAGAGGGGACAAGCAAAGTGGGGAGTAGCATTTCTCTTGTCCAATAGATTCAAGTGGAAGTATGTTTGTCATAGAGATTCCACCGACTTATGTGTACGACTTATGAGAGTTATGGCTGTAACTCTGTTCCATCCTGGTGGGGAGCTTGGGGTACCACCTCTTTTACTGGTAAATACTTATATTCTGCCTTATGAAACATATGATGCACTTTTGAATAGGCCTTTTCCTTTAGCAAAGACTTGGATGAGTAACTGGTTCCTCATGTAATACTGGTAGGGGATCTAAATTGCAAAATATCTAAGTATGCCTTGCATCAACTATGTGATGATGAAAAAGAGGAGGCCCTGCAAATCCCCCTATTGCTTTTCTACCAAAGATAAGAATGGATAAGAGAGGGAAGTTCCTATTGACCAACTGAAAAGCAATGATTATATTATTGCAAATGTGAGACTACCCTCGGACTCACCTGCACAATACATGCATAAATCTCTAATGGGAGGGGCAATTTTGGATTATGTGGTGGTCGGTTGTACTTAATTTTATCTGTTGGGCGACGTAAAGGTAATGGAAAAGCCCATCAGTGACCATTGTATGTTGATCTTTTCCCTGGGCTTAAGCATGTCTCTTATTTGCTCGTGGAGGTATGATGGGACTACATCTAAATTTGATTTAAAAAAAACAGGGAGAACACAGTGGGACCATAGGATGATCACTGGTCTAAAGAGTAAATTAGAAATTACACTTGAAAATGTTGATGCCTAGGTGGGAGATGAAGTGAATAGTTTCAGTATGTTTATGAAGCAGTTAGTAGCAAGTGCCAATTGAAAATCACCCAAGGGCAATTCTATGTCTATACCCCTCCTGATTCTCTTACTGAATAGAGAAATAAATGCCCTAGTAAGGAAACAATATGTGTTATATTGACCTGAGAGGGATTCTAAGGTGTCTCCATTAAAGAGGCAAAGGAGCCGGCTAAAGGCCCGCCTAAAAAGAGAGGTGTGCGACCAGCTCTAGGTTGATCTAATAGAGGCAGTTGTTAAGGGACAGACAAGGTCTTTTGGGACTTTAGTAACAGAAGGCTGTGGGTCAAGAGTTAGATCTTTTCTCCCTGCCATTGAGGAAGTTAGGTTGATTGACTTATCTCTAACCTGTATGTGGCAAATGGAGAGGAAGGTGATTTTTCCAAACCAGAAGTGGGTATACATACCCACTACCTTCCATCAGTAAAGGAAATCGAGATGGTGATCTGAGGAATGCATACCTCTGCTGCGAGGGGTGCAGATGGAGTTCCAATCTGTGTTATAAAACAAGAAGCAACCATTTGGAGCAAAATATTGTTCCCGGTTTTCAAAAGCTGCTATAAGAATAGGAGAGTTTCCCCCTCCTGGACTGGCAGCATTATAGTCCCAATTTTTAAGAAGGGAGATCGAAAACTGCCAGGGAATTATCGTCTGATTGCCCTCTTAGACGCAGTGGGCAAAGTTTTCTCAAAATGCTTATTGACCCAGATAAGCGAGTGGGCCGTAGATAAGAAAATCCTACCTATGGAGCAAACTGGGTTCAGGTGAAATCATGGAACTATTGATAATATAGCTGCTTTCCAGATGATCAATGAGAAATATGTAATGCTTAGAGGAGGAGTGAACTATGCAGCCTTTATAGACTTCTCCGTAGCATTTGATAAAGAAGATCGATCTCAGCTGTGGGGAAAGTTCTTAAAGCTGGGCATGCCGTGCACCCTGTTAGATCTAGTTATTGCACTCCACTCCTCTACCTGATGAAGAGTACTGCTAGGCGGCGATCGGGCCTTTCTAAGGAAATATACACCCAAAATGGTTTAAAACAAGGGTGCCTCCTAGCCCCATTACACCCATTACTCTTTTCTCTATACATTCCGGACCTCCATGTCCGTCTATCACAGAGTGAGGTTACAGCTCTGAGAATTGGCGGAAAAGCAGTAGCCTATTTACTATATGTGGATGGTGTATCATTTCTGGACCTTACTCCTAGAGGTCTAAATAGTCGTCTGCAGGCATTGCAATAATTTGCCGATACTCATCATTGAAAGAGTAACATCTCTAAAAGCAAAATCATGTGTTTTCATGGTAAGAAGAATCCCAAATACTCTAATTTTTCTTGGTCCCTGGGTTCCCACAAGCTAGAAATAGTAAAATCCTATACCTTTCTGGGGAAGATAACGTGTGGTAACCTTAGTGATAAGGCCCATATTGAGAATAGCATGAGCAAAGCTCAGTCTCAGGGCAAAGGATTGGGCACTCTCTACAGGGCAACTGGCAGAAGACACTTCTCCTACCTCTTAGAGGTTTACTGAGCGAAAATCCCTGCCTCACTGCTCTATGGATTGGAGCCGATTGGAGTAACTAAATTGGGCTTCTTAAATTTAATGCAAGGGCGGGTGTTAAGAAATATCACCTCTGGTAACTATGCAATTTCAGTGGCTGCCTTAAGGTTGGAAATAGGCTGGAGAAGTGGTTTTTGTCCAGGGCTTGTACACTAGGTCGCATGCTTATCAAGGAGCGAAGAAAACACATTAAGTAAGGTCTCTTATGAAGAAAGAAATTCTGATAGACAAAAAAGAAAAGTCATTAGTCTACAGAAATGTTTTTATGCTGTTTATCAGCTCCAATTAGATCCCAATTTGGTTCTCACATAAACAGCATCACAATTAAAAGCTAGCCTAAAACAGGTAACGTGGGCGATAAGCTTTCACCTAGACAGAAAGGCGTGCCTTAAAAAAAAGGGGGTTTCAAAACATAATAGACTCCATCTCAGCAGATAGAGTGCAACCATATATTAATTGTAATTTATCTCACGGGCTGAGACACTTTTGGATTTTGCTGAGCTTGGGCATGCTCCTGCTTAATACCCTTATGGCTAAATGGTATGGAATCCTCATGGAATGTAATTTAAGTCAAAACAGAATTTAAGACCCGAATCACGTCCTTTTTGTCTGTCTGGCGCTTTTATTATACCATTGAAAATGGCTGAGGCCCATATGCTCGCAGGTATCTATACGATCTGCCTCAGAAGTACTACAGTCACTTTATATGCCCCCTAATGAAATGTTATAGAATTTTTAACTTTTTTTAGTGCTTTTTAAATTTGCATTGAGTTTATTGCACTTACAGTACTGTTGTTTTAATGTTGTTCTGGATTTTAATTAATTTCTAGGAATCTGAACATCGTGTCATACTTCTTGGCACGTGGCCCCGTCCTCTTTAAGGCCCCGGCCCCTCCTCACACTGTGAGATTGTTCTTCAAGTTGGCAGGTATGTCATGTGAATTTGTAAGTTTCTTGAGCATATGTAAATTTGTAAGTGTTTTATGTGGATCTCTTCCGAGTTCCGTAACATAAATAAAATAAACTCGAAACTTGCCAGTTTAAACCCCACGGACATTATCCTGAACTGTCGTTTTACCAAATTTTTAATAAAGCAGAAAAAAAATTAAGGACTGTGCAATATCCCCAACTCCTGTTTCTACCTCTGAATGAACATTTTAATTTTTTATTTTCTTCTTTAAATGATAATGTCATGATGCGGCGTGTACTACTTGGAACGTTGTAGCACTTTTTTACTCATCATACTGTTTTATTATATGCAATTTTTTTATTTTATTAACTATACATATTAAATTACTTACTTGCGACAGTAAAAGCTTGAGCCAGATGCCTGGCTTCAGGCTCAGCTTAAGACGTGCTGGGCCCTCAGCCGAAAACGAGCCAAGCTTTCAAGTGACTTCGGTCTGCCACTGACACTGTAACCTCAATCACCAAGGATTAAAGACAACACATTAACTTTTGATGTAAAAAAGTAGACAGAAAAAGATACCCACTTTCTGGCTGAATCACGCAGTGTGAAACTAGAAGATTTGTGATCAGTCCTGCCTTCCCAGTTTGACCAAACTGTCTGATCCCACACAATTATTTTATTTCATGACACCCCGTTTTAATACATTATCACCTTGAAATACATGAGTCCAAGTTGTAGGCTGTTCAAAAACCTATTTTGTGTTTGATTTCACAATATATAATGATATACCTTACAAGTGTTTTGGCCTTTTAGTTCGCTAATATCGTCGTACTGGCACGAGGGGTGGAATGTTTCTAAATTCCAGTTTACAAACTATTACTTTTAATAAATCCCTCTAAAAGCAGCTACATAATATGATGTACTAAGTTGAGACGCTTCCGCATACTAAATAAATACACTTTTTGAATTCTGAAGAGACTTCAGAATATTTTCACATATAATCTGTTGCATGGTTTACATGCCATATATTAATTATCATAGCTCGGCTCAAGTAAGACCCTTGGCTCTCCTTGTTTATTTATTGGTTCGCCCACCTATAATATATCTGCAAACCCAGCTTAGCTGTGTGTGTTTGGTAATTGCCGAACACTCGCCCTGCTATTATTGGCACTGATAGAAAGAAGGCGCCCACAAAGTACACACCTTTCGAGAAGGTCTGAGATCAACATCAACTAACCTGTAGTAACCTCTCCCTCCGCCCATCGATGACGTAGAAAACCAGCCCCTCACGCGCCACTTTCCAGGGCCAATGAAAACGAGGCATCGCCGTGCGTGGGGAGGAGGGTAGTGGGTGTGCGCGTGCGTTTTTATATATATATATATATATCAGTTGCGCACTGCCCCTTCTATTTTGTACTACGCAAGTTGCATTTTTCCTGGTTGTTTCCTACAAACGAATCGACGTTTAAGAGTTTTATAACAAAACAGGATTTCCTAGGAGTCTCGGAAGCTTCCATTCAATAGGATACTGACGGGGGATAGACAATCGTTGCAAAATCATGTTTGAATGGGAAAGGCTGCTTCTCAGTGTTCGCCAGGCCTTCGTTCTGAAAGGAGAAAAATCGTAAAAACAATTCTAGAGGGGAATGTTATAGCCGTAAAAGCATTAGAATGAAAGTACTTCGCTGTTACTTCTACGCATTTTCGGGTACGGTGGGGGATATCTTGGACTTCTTTTGGTGGGCGTGTGCTTGCTTCTCACTTCTTTTCAATGGCGGTGGGGCTTGTTATGGTTTTCAGATCCGGCCACACACTGCCGGTGTTCAGCTGAGCAGGCGCAGCTCTCTCCTCCTCCCGGGCCGCGAGACACCGGCAGCCGCCTCCCTGCAGCTCCAGGCGGCACGACCCGGGGTGAGTGACCAAGCAGTGCAGCGGGTGGGAAAACAGAGGGTTTGTGCGGCAGCTCCGTGGATGAGGTACAGGCAACCCCAGTGACACGCATGGCAAAGAAAAATGAGCACTTGTCGCTACTTGTGATGCACATGTAGGCATTGGGGACTTGTGGCTAGCAGCGAGCGGCACATGTAGTAGCACGCAGGCTGCCACTGAAGGACATGTCACCCGTTGACTTCAGGGCGGACGTTTGCCTCTGTAAGGGTCATTCTGCTCTTTTTACATGTGGACTCCAGGGAGGGGCAGGTCTTCTCCGGGAGCGGATATGCCGGCTCGGGCTCACAGAGCTGTGTGGGTCATTTCTTTGTGAGGAGCCCATGCACCCCCTCCTTCCCCCATTGAGCTTTCCCCTCTGAGAAACACTTGTCTCTTGGGACATAAAGGCTTTCACTGATGAAACGTGGAATTTCCTTGTGTAACGCCACGCTGTCCGTGGTTTTGCTATATAGAAAAGTACACCTTTTGGTGGTGGTTCTCGGAATTTCTGGAACACAGGCTTTCTAGGGTGAATTCCTGGCTGGTAGTGTTTTAAGTGTAGGGCATTTGGCTCGAAGTATATGTGGCTTAAAATAAGGGATCGTAACGGCCAAGGACTCTGCTCCAGGGGAATGTAGGCGAGAGTAACAGGGTACATCACCTCGAGCACTATTTCATGTTTCCAGTGAATCTCATTTCCTTCTTAAGGGGCAAAATGACAGACAGGCCTTCCATTGGAATGCCACCTGGCGTCTTTGGTTTCTGGAATTCGTATTTTTTGTATTCTTGTAAGGCGTTTTGCCCTACACCACAGCAATAATAGATGGGATGTTATATGCGACTGTCACAGACCTACGACCCATTAGAACATCCTTTATTGACCAGAACAAAAAGTAGTTGTGTTGCTTTTTATATGTCAAGGCGCACCGGCCTAACAGGGATTCTGGGGTGGCCCAAAGAGTGTCCGAATTCTGATGTACACTGTCGGTCCAGCCAGTGGCTACATCGATAAAGGAAAAGCGTTGATGTTTTCGTTTAGCGCTTATTCTATTGTTTCTGTATTGTGAGTAGTGTGCTCGCGCTAGTTGTCTGTGCTGTCTGCAGAATAGTTGTCTGGATGGGGCCCTTGGTCCAGGCAGCTCAGCTGCTGATGCTGCGTTATCAACACTGCCGGAGTCCTGCTCACGCGTTGTCATGGGTGCCTGAATCTTGTTTCCCGTGGGTCGCAGCCGGTCGGTCACCCCTTTCTGTTTTGTTTTTAATCTGTGTTTTGTAAATACGGATGCTGAGAAGAAGGGGCGGGGCACAGTGGGTTGCAGCATCACAGTCATGTGCTTCGTCTTGTTTTGGGGAATTACAGCATGGCTGCGGGCTCCGTCATGCTCACGCGTCCACGTAGCAAGGCTAAAAACCTAGCCAATGTATTTATTATCTAATGTCCGTCTGAGTACAGGAGCATCCCACCTGCCCGGTGTGCATAGAGGTAGCCGAGGTTATGGTTCCTCGTTGTGCGCTTTGTTTTCCCACACATCTTCTTTGCCGTTTAATACTTGTTGATGTTGCTTGGAGCCCATTTGTATTCCTTTCGCTCACTTTGGCAGATATATTTTTGATTTGGGTTGGTGGTGTGCATTCTTAGGGGTACTGAGACAGCTTTAATTTTTGTACTTGGTGTAAATTAATATCCAACATTATTTCGTGATTGCTTGACATGTTGCTTCCGTGCACCAGGGTCAATGAGTAGCAATCTCAGGGCTTTAAGTGTGATGAAAAAACCGTGGGGGGGTTTGTGGTCTCTTAAAGGGGCGTGGCCGATGTAATTAGGGTGTGGCTTAAAAACGGAAACGAAAAATCTGTGCTTTAGGTAATTTGCTGCTTCTGTAATTGTATCCCGATATATAATACAACACGTACCATTCCACATCTAACAAGCCAGGACTATTGGCTTTGCCAATGGTTGTTAGTTGCATAAGATAAATAAGCTACAACTATGGCTTCGTTGTATAGAATATTGAAAATGTTTCAGTTCTGAAATGATGAGGCTGAAATAACTATATTGCGTCTCTTTGAAGTTACATCAAATCAGTGAAGGATGGAACTGCTGCAGAGTTGAGAGATTTTTTTCCCACCCTGAGGGTGAAGGCAAAAATGTAGCCCAATAGCGACCCATCTCAGCATCTGATTTGCAGAACTGCCGGTGCCGAGCACCGACAGGACCCGGGCTACTTAAAGCCCTGAGCAATTGTATAAAGTGAGTAGTATACTTTATGATGATTATAAAGATTTGTCGCATGGTGCTGGTTGACGCAACAGGCGTAAATACTTAGCTCGTTGAAGATGTCATCACACGTATAAATTAGCTGATTAATGGATTATTGTGCCTTGCATCCAGGGTTATTCCGGTCTTGTTACCACTGTGATCCCATGCATCTGAAACCATTGTCCACAAATTTGATAACCAAGTTAGTTCCTTGGTACTCTAGATTCTCCAAGAATTGCTTGGCTGAGAAGTCAGAGCTTTGTACCCTTTCCTCTGTCGTATGTATAATGGGACCCCTGGCACTAACTCAGTAAGAGACTCTCACCCACTGTCTCTGTGTTTTTGCTTCCTATGTGCCTCATTGCTATTTAAATCTGTCTTTTTCCATATTTTTTTGGGCTTTAATTCTGCATGCTAACTTTTTTCTTATCTCAGTTTGCTTTACCCATTGTTTAGTTTGTCAAAGTCTAGGATCTAGATTTAGATGTTTCTTGTAAACTTTGTGCCCTTTTGAGACTGAAGGTGGGCACTTAAGTGTTCATGATGAAGAGAACTCACCACAGATCTGAATGTTGAATGGTTGGTCGTTCACAAAATATCTATTGACTGGAATAACGGAATTACCAGGTATTTAAACTGCTTACTTGAATATTTTTTTCCTTGCACCTAGGTGATTTTGATAAGTGCAGAACAATAACATTGGATTCTGAGTGTCTTAAGACCATAGGTTGATCTAGCGTTTCCCTCGTTCCAAGGGAAAATTGACGCTGCCAACTATTGAACATCATGGTAGGTATTTCTTTAAAAAATAAAATGGCAGTCACCCCATACAATTGGCAAGCTTCTTCATTAACTTCCTCTTCATCATGGCCTAGTCATTGGTGCATGGTGGGCTCCTTTGGGAGCTCTGTGCAAGGTTTATTGCTTGGATAGTTATACTCCACCTTTGAGGTGGTAATCAACTGTTGAAGTGTAAGAGAGCAGATAGGTGGTGAAAAATGAAATCGGATCGCCAAGAGAACTGTTAAATATTTTGTTAGCAGTTGTTGATATCTTCTGATGAAGGACTAATGGTTGCTTTTGTAGATAGGCACTCTTTTAGACTTGCGCTACTCATCAGTAGCCTGACTTTACAATACAAAAGAAACACAAATGATGAAAGGAATGCAGAACAAATCAAACATTCACCCCGAGTCAAGAGATCTGGGTTAAATCCATCATTCTTTTGCTCACCATGCCACCCAGTTTAGACCCAGCCATATGCAAATCAATCTTGACCCTGCTCCTCATGAGAACAGTCCAGCCTGAACTCCTAAGCCAGGTCCTCACTGGACCAGAAACAAGCGTCCTGGGCCTGGTTTCAGGGTATTACCCCTCGTCAGTCAGGCTAACTTGAATCCAGTGGCACAGGTAGCCCGCGTTTTTTTTCTGGAACTGTAACCCTCAAACTGATCTTTTAGTCGCAACACAGACCGATGAGACCACTTCTTACCCAGAATCCTAAATATCTCTTCAACAAGTGTTATCCACTATGGGCGAAAGCTGAAGGTCTCACTCTCTTAGCACTAATATAGCTGTCTGTCTGATTCCATCTTTAATAATGGAGAGATTATATTTAAATCCAGTTTAAGACGGCATGCATTTCTCACAATGTCCTCCTCAACTCCACTACCTCATACATGATTGGAAAACTGAAAATCTCTGGAGCTGATAGAAGATCAAGAATCACTGAGTCGCTCCTGCTCAAACCTTTGACTTTCAAGCAAGAATGCTGAATGAGACAAGAATTATGTTGGTGAACAAGGCTTTGGTACTCCCTCCCACCAGCCTTTCACACATTCTCTTGTCTATTCACATTAAAAAGGCAACTCTGACTCCTCCTATAGGAGAGACACTTTGATTAAAGTGGGGATCGTTGATAGCACCTCCAATGTTTACCTGACCTCTTTCGTGATAAGTGTATGCCTGGCGATATCTGAGGTCCGATTCCGTACCAACAGCTGTAGAGATTGGCCATCAATCTCATTTCCTTGGAGCTTGTTTCTGCCCAATTTTAACAAGACAAGACCCATCTACATTGCTTTACACTTGTTACATGTGTAACAGATTTTCTGTATCCTTGTCTGCTACTGTGAGGAGGCAGTGCTGCATAGTCTCTGTTTTATGTGTTTGTTCTTCATATAAGTGTTGTATTCATTAACGTAGAGCCATTCCCATCAAATGCTTATGAGGGTCACCTGTTGCAGGCGCATTATAGACACTCTGAACTCGTCAGTCATACTTTTTTTTAAAAACTTTTTATTGTTAGAAAACATGAAGCAGCAATAAAACAGTGCATGAAGGCCACAGTAAACATATGCATGTCGGTAATTAGTTGACATCCGGGAGTCACAGTACACATCCCCACGTACTATCACATTGGTAATATCAGCCATGTCCACTAGATAGATTACAACATTAGATCAAGGCTACGGGGTAGATACATGCGGCACATGTTGATCAATATACATTTAATCACATTACTCAGCCCCATGTAGGGTCACATTCTCAATATCAGATATGTCCATTAGTTTGTCGTTCACGTCGCAATTCAACTGTCGGGGAGAGGCATATGTCGCCTCTGTATCTGTTCCACCCACCCCATTTGCGATCCCATTTTCTGGGGCAGCCCCTGTATTTGAAGACGTCTTTTTCAGCTACCATTGCCCTATCCATGTCAACTTCCCAGTCGCGTACAGTCTGGATCACCCCCACCCCCATTTCTGTGCAATATTGAGTTTTGCAATGGCCCATCCCAATGAGGCCCATGTTTCTCAGTTTGCGTTAGATCAGTGGCATCCCAAATATTTAATAGGCAGAGTTTGGGGGGGGGGTGGCCTTCAGAGTCTTACCTCCCGCTTTTTCCATTTGCTTTGTGACATCACCCCAGTATAACCGCACGGTTGGGCAATCCCAGATGATGTGGAAAAAGGTTCCCGTTTGGTGGCATTGTCTGAGGCACAGAGGGTCAGCCCTTCTACCCATTTTGACCAGGATCCCTGCGTCTAAATATACGCGGTGAAGGATCTTCAGTTGGACCAGGCGTAATCTCATGGGGATAGCCACTTCCCTGGGAGAGTCCAGTGCGTCTCGCCAATCATCGTCCTCAAGTTCTCCCAGGTCCGTCTCCCAGTATTGCCGCAGGCGTAATAAGCGGTCTGGGCGATTGTTTAATAACTTTTTATACGTGAGCGATATGGCTTTTTTTATTCATATGGTCAAGTATCCGCCTGTTTTCCAGTGGAGAGGCCTCGGGTAGTGGGTCATCCTTGGGTAGCACCGCTTTGATTGCATGGCTAATTTTGTAGATATCGAAATGTTTCGGTCTGTGTTAGTTGGTATTTATGCTGAAGGTCTGCAAAGGTGGCCAACCTCCCCGCGGTCCACATATCTCCCACCGTTGAGATGCCAATAAGGTCCCATTTGTCGAACCCAGGACAGGTGCTGAGATGACCCAAAAGGTCTGGTTCCCAGAGTGGTGTGGCTCATGTGAGTTTATGCCAGCCCAGCTGTCTGTTCACTCTATACCAGGTATCTACTGTACGTGCAGTGGGTCCCTTGAGGTTTAACTTCCGGGGGTTCATGTAGAGTGCCCTATTATATCCCCCCTGTCCCATAAGCCATCGGTCTGTACGGAAATTTGGGTCATCACGGTCCCCATTTGTTGATCGCGACCAATTGGGATGCCTGGTAATAGTCTCATGTCGGGTAATGCAATGCCCCCGTCGTACCACCCCGTCAACATTTTCATGGCTATCCGTAGGGCTCGGCTGTCCCATAGCAGCTCTCGCACGGCACTTTCGATGTTGGCGAAGTAAGTGTCAGGGATTTTGTTAGGGGTGTTTTGCAATGCATACAGGAAGCGCGGCAGTGCTAACATCTTAAAGAGGGCTGCGCGTCCCAAGAGAGTGAGGGGGAGGGAGTGCTTGACGTCGGCTCGAAAACGTGTTAGGGGTGCAAGTAGATTGGTCTCATAAAATAGGGTCGGATCGGGTGTGATATAGATGCCTAGATATCTAAAGCCCTTTGATGTCACTGGTATGTCATATCCTCTAGGGTTGTATGGAGGTGTCCCCCACAACACGTAGAGCTGGGACTTGGTCCAATTAATAGTGTACCCTGAGTGGACGCCAAAAATGTGGAATATGTGTAGGACCCGGCGGAGGGACTGTGATGGAGAGGCCAGATATAAAAGGATGTCGTCCTCGTACAATGAAATGCGGTCCTCATGGCTCTCCGTCCACCTCAGACCGTGGATCAGTGGGTCTCCCCCTAACCCAGACCTCCAGTGGCTCGAGTACTAGGGCGAAAAGCAAGGGCGATAGAGGGCATCCCTGTCTAGTTCCCCTTTCCAAGGGAAACTGTCTAGAGGTGTGATTCATGTCAATCATACTTAATATGTTCATGATTTGATAATTGTTCTCCTTCTCAGACTTAGGCCTTCATTAAGGTTAGTTGTATTTCACCAGAGCATTTACTTCGGTGGATTTCTGCTGCTTGTTATTACAAGTGGCTGATATCTCTGGCCCTGTAATTACTGGTTGTGAAAGTTCTGGGCCTGATAATTCCAGGCCTGGAGGCACAGGTCCCAGTTTCATTTGGTGCAGATGTGCACCTTGTGAAAGCACTACAGGGGCTGAAGTGCAGGAGCACACACTCTCTACATAAAAGCCACATGGTGGGTGTGAGGACAAACTCCCCGGACATGTTCACAACCCAGGGGCAGACGGGGATCTGACCCATCTTTTCTGAACTGCCCTCCCCAAGGAAGAACAGCATCATGCTAGTGCCAGAGTCTGTAGCTTTGTGCCCCCCCCCACCCCCAATGCCCCTTCCAGCCCAGAGGTCAGAGCAGGGGAAATGGACAACCCACCCCACCCCCGGCACTGCCATGGCCTGATGTACCCCCCCCAACGAACCCCACCAGTCCGCCTGCTCACTTCTTCCTTATGCAGTGAGCATTTTAAAAACATCATCACGTTTTCCACTGGAACACAGCAAAAATCACATTGAGAAGGACCTGCTATCCCTGGTCCACATGGACGTTCTCCATTCCACTCCAAATAGCTGTAATTTTGGCATGGGATACTGATTGGAATTCTAGATTTCGGCCCTAAAGTATTGCATCACCAAATTCTGCCAATCTGATACAAACATTTTTTTTTCTTTGGCTTGTTCTTTGAAGGCTAACCTAGAAGTCTGAATACAAACCGCGAGTGGAGGGTCCAAGGGAAGTTTTTAAGACCGGCGCAGATAAATTCCCCAGAAGAACTATTGTTAAACACCTAATTATCCACAGGTCTGATAGGCTTAGAAAAGCACTAAAAAACATAAAGCACAAGCAAAGGCTCTCAATCATAAATGAGGGGAGTCCTTTTATAAGGACGGAATCCCATCACCCACCGGAGTGGCATGCTTCATCATCTGGGATTTCTCCTCTTGGCTGGAACACCTAGTGCAGCCAAGGGCTACAACCCCCTCACTGTGAGGGAGGAGCTCGGGGATGTTTTAGATATTAGTCTTATACAGGATCTACTAAAATCCAACAGATGTAAAGCACTAAAGTGCTTGAGTGATGGGTGCAGTGCAAAAAATGTGATGTGTTTTAAAACTAACTACCAAGAGAAAAAAGACTTTATTAGTTGACTCTTAGTGTCGGGGTTAAAAACAGTGCATGTGCAGTTTTGAAATATTAACTGCATCTGTCCGATAAACGGGTCTACATGTTTCGGCCAGTATGACCCCTGTGGTGTCGTGGCCTTCCTCAGGACCTTGATGTTAGATGCTACTGCGTAATAAAGTGAAAAAGATAATGCAAAAAACACTTAAAGGTGTAATTTTGAACAAATACAACCTACAGCACCAGTAGTCTCACTTTTGGTGGATTAAGAGCAAGACGCCTCAGCTCACCTGGCAACAGCTCAGGACGGGAGGCACCGCTCTATCTGTCGGTATCCCGGAGGTCGCAGCTTTTCAAAGTCCGGGGTACCAACTGATAGATGAGTAATCTTCTGCAACTCTGTTTAGTAACACAGAAGTGACTTGCTGCATCTGTGAAACTCTATATGATTGTGAAAGCCTAACTTATTGAAATAATTGGTGCGATGTGAGTCATTAATTGTGTGGGAGAGTGTTGCACATGAGCTGGCAAGTTAGCACAGAGGGAGTTTGGCCACTGGTGTCATTGTATGAGGTGTGGTGCATGTCCTAAGATGAGTTATCTTTCACAATAGATGCTGGGAGTGGACACTCTTGAATCAACCCACCCTAGTGGGTTATCTGACTGTTTTGTGGGTTAAAACGTATCTTTTATTGCTTCACTTCATTACCAATTATTTTTTTTCAGTTACTTTCTTTTTTGTTAAATGCCTACTATTCTGGTGATTTCCTTTCTCTTTTTGTGATGGTTATAGTTCAAGAGGAGCTTATAGTGAGGGTGGACTAATTTGGGATATCTGAACATGCATAGTTAATCTGAACTTAATTGCAATCACATGAATCTAAACTCCTGAATGTTGCCTTTTAAATCTAAGATACTGTTTGACTAAGATAGGTTATGCAGACAAGTCAGTGCTTTTAAACTGAACCTTGTTTGATAGTTGAGAGCTGAAATAAAGGGTTAGAATAAGAATATACCACCATTTGGTGTTTTGTAGCTCCTGAAAAGGAGGAGGAGGTTTTATAAGTGGAAGGCAATTCTAGAGTTTTGGTGCAAACACAGGGAAGAGACAGAAGCGGGGGAAGAGCATGAGATAAAAGGAGCAATAAGTCGATTTGAAGGAGTCTATGCTGAAACGGGTAAATGTGTCCAAGTTGAACATACTAAAAATATGTAGACTTATAAGCCTTGTACCTTCTTCAAGAGAGTCACAAACACTACAACACAGCTGAAATTCCATTTGTACTGGAGAGTTATGTAGTATCTGACGGAGGACAAGCAGTAGAGGATATAAGGATTTGTACGAATAAAGAAGTGATTGTGGATATTTGTGGATATTGCAAAGGATGAATCCCCATCACCCAACAGAAGGAAGCATGTGGAATGGATTCAGAAAGAAGGCAAGTTTCAGGAGGGCTCAGAAAAGAAGAAAACATAGCAGCAAATTCTTAGGGGCAGTGAAAGTAGAATTCAGAGGGACAGAGAGAAAGGGGGACCGGTGAACAAAATCTTACATTTAAAACTAGACATGATAAAAGTGTTAACTTATGCAAAGTGTGTTAGACTATTAGTAGGTGTGTTTGAAACATGTAGTGAACTGACAAAGCCTGTTAAGATGAAAGGTTGTTGCACTGTGTAAATAGGAGATTAACTTGGACTCATGGGTGTGCTCAGTACTCCCAAATTGATGGGCGAAGTCTGTTTTAGATTTCAAAGGCAATGACCTGGGTGTTGAGTAAATTCAAGCGGGGTGGTACAGTTTTTTCTTTTTATGTGGGCGCTGCTGTGTAGATTGTAATGTGTCAAGCCACCCTCGGTTGTGTTAGTCTGTTCCATCAGTCATTTGAATTGATTGGACACAACAGAACAAATCTTCGGAGCCATAGTCTGCTCTCACCAGTTCTCCACCCTCAGAGGTATTGCACCTCCCATGTGAATCTGAACAAGCTCTGCAGTAGTGAAAATGCATTACTCTCTGGTGATTTAATTGGTGGCTTCTGTCAAGTTATCAGAGCCTATGTGATGTACCGCACAAACTACAGTCTCCATCAGGTGGTGCTGGCTGAGTATGCTTCTGTCTTGCTGTCCCCAGATCAAGAACATAAAGGGGCGCAGATTAGTCAGTGTGGTTCGGGGGGGTGTGAATCTCAAATTTCCCAACTAAAAAAGCTGTGGTCTACAGATTGTACGGGTGAGATGACCAAGGTTCGGTATGGACTGTTTCCATAAGGAGAATGGTCCATACTGATTGGCATTAGGGCCAAGGTCTCTGCCTAGAGTGGCACAGTGGGCAAAAAACAATGGACTGGAATGCTACCCTGAGCGATTAGTGTGTTTACAAGCAGCCATCCCATCACCTCTTGGGTGTTTGATTGCCAGTGGTGTGCCTGGAAACCTGAGAATGACAACATTCCAAGCCTACTACTGCTAATGCTGGTGAATTCCAAAAAGCAGTACTTCTATGGGTGCAGATTTTTTTACTATTTATTTTTTAATTTTTGGGGGGGATAAACCAGTAACTATATACGTTTACAAATCCACTTTAAACAAAATGAACAAGTTAAAAGCTCCTAGCGAAACGAGAACAACGAGAAAATTGGACACAGACATGGCAAAATCCACTCCTGGATGCCAGGCCCACCACCAAGCCAAGAATGCATTTGGAGGGTGTCACACCCCCTCTAGAACTACCCCCCTTGCCCGTTCCACCTGGGCATGGTAGTTCTCCCTGGGGACTCATGACTATGGTCATGTACAACACAACAGCCTGAGTCCCTGCCCTTGGATCTCTTACTTGAAATATATTTTCTCTGCATGATCTCCTTTGTCTCTGCTATGAGAAGCTTGATGGTAGAGTTCTCAAATTGGTGCATGTAGTCGGGGCTCTGTTTCCAGTCCTAGCCTTTTCCAAATTATTTTATCAAGTGACTGCTGGCCCCATGTACTACGCCCAAGTTGCAAATAGAGGTGGGTGCACCTGCAAATTAATAGGATGAGCTGATCAAGAGCCGAGCCACGGGTCTGGCTTGGCTTTAAGAGTCCAAGCATGACCCAAGCTATGAAAATGTTTGTCATGAATATCGTGCAACAAACATAATGTAAAAATATGATACAGTATCTTCAAAAATTTTAAAAAGTGCATTCCTTTAACATGTGGAAGCGTTTCACCTTAGTACATCAGATTATATCACTGCATTGACAGATATTCAGTGTACTGCTTTTTTCTTCAACCAATCATTCTCTGAAACTGTTACAGGTGTGTGGAATTACCTCCAGTTATTTATTTACCCTATACTTTCACAGAGCTTTTATGATTACTGTCTTTCTCATGCAGAATTAACTTTGTCCTGCGTTTTTTTTCCTGGGCTTTATATTTTCCTTTAATGTTATTTGAGCCTATAGTTTCCCGTTTTTATTTTCTTTAATGTTGTTTGAGCTTTTAGTTTTTCATATCCATAATTATCGAAGAACTTGCGTGCCCTAAATATAACAAAACAATGTCTCTGGTATTTGATCCTCTCTCCATTTTTCTGAAACTGCATTGGTATGGGAGATTAGAGCCAAATAATTGCTTGTTATGCATGTCATAAATGGAGACTTGTCTGTACATACATAGTCTTTCGTTCCAAGCGATCATTTTATAATTATAATGTTTAAAGTTGTCTTTTGTGGAGCCAAAGGTGGTTCTCCAACTTTTCGGAGGTCTGCTTGCGATATGAAAACGCATGCATAACACTGCATACAGTGGCGTCACGCGGGGGGTGCGTACCGCACCGGGTGACACCATCACATGGGGTGACACCTTTCCCAAATTAGACTATTTACTAAATAGTCTCATTTGGGAAAGGTGTCACCCCATGTGATGGTGTCATGGGGTAAGTCGTGAGGGGGTGACACCATGAGTTACCGAGTTACCGCACTGGGTGACACCAACCCTAGTAACGCCGCTGACTGCATATACAATTTCCATGAGAATCGATATTCCACACTATTAGTTTCTGAATTTCTCTATCATTCGATGTAAACTGGACGTTTTTTTGGCCGGTGCTTGCAAATTGATATCCATAAACTGTTGTTACTTTCTGTATGGGGACCTGGAGCATTACTTCTCATTTTTCTTCTCCCTACTTCTAGTCGGTTTTTAATTGTGTTGTTGCTGAATCACTGGTAGGCCTATCCTCTACCGAGATTCAGTTATTCTGCCTTTCGGGGTTCAGCGTGGCATGGTTTACTGAATTTCGTGGTACAGCATGACGTCCTGGTCTTGTTTTGATATACTTTATAATATCCTTTATTACATTCCAGATTTACATTTTTGCCAGAAATATACTAGACCTGGACGCAAAAGAATTTAATGTATTTTTCAAAGAAACCCTGAGTCGTCTTTTGATTCATGTGCTCTGATGCAAATGTGGGTTTATCTGGTAGAGAACTCGAGGCTCTATTGCATTATATTACATACTGATTAATTGCCGATGACTGGTCCTATGTGGTAAATGTTTGCAGGAAATGGCTTAATACTCCCAGCACACTAAAGCGTTATAATCTGAAATGTCTTAATCTGGGTATAATCTATGAAATTGCGTGTGTTTTGGACCATTTTATCGTGTGGAAGGGGGACTGGTCTTCTCCTAAAGCCATATTGTTAGTATTGCAGTTGGCAGATTCAAAGGTGGGTCTCTGTCTCACGCTTATATACCCGTTTCCAGCCCTATCTCGTTTTGTAAAGTTTTAAAGTCTTGGGCTGGGAATATGAAGTAGTGCAGATGCAGTGGAGCCAGTGACCTCTTTGATTGGTGAAGAAGAGTTCGGGAATTTAGTTACCTTGGGGTCTCCTCTGTTTTTGTACCGTCTAGAACAGTGATACTCAAAGTACGCCCAGGGGTCGCATGCAGCCCTCCTGACCTTTACATACGGCCCCCTGAGCAGCAGCAGCACTGGCCTGCTGTTTACTCGACTCAGCACTAACATTAACATTTTTTTTTTTTTATATACAGCAAGGTTAATTGCAGTTAAACAAAAGAAAGTAACTAGGCCCTTAACTTTAGGAACACCTTCATTTTTAAAGACAGCAAACATGTAAAAATACCACAGTCTTTTCAAAATTCAAAAAGTTGTATTTCATTGACCTGTAGAACCATTTCACCTTAGTAAATCAAATTATAGTAGTGCATTCAGCAGGTTTTTTTTTTTTTTTAAATGATGGTTTTCAAACATGAATTTAAAAGCGTTCATGCTTTCCACCCACTTCTTAATACAATGCCATTAGTGATTACATCCAAGCAGAGGAGATGGTTTGTACAGCACGTATCCTGAAGTCATGTATTTTGAGGTCCTTTTATGTGATAATAAAAAAAAAAAAAGAAGGGAAATTGAAATAAAACAATTGCCCAAGGTCACACAATTTGGTCAGGTGGTAAAGCCGGGATTCATCCAAGGTTTTCTGGTTTCACATTGTGCAATGGATTTCAGCCAGTAGAAGATATAATAAATAAATAAATCCAGTATTTGTAAAGCGCGAACAGCTACCCGAAGGCATCCCGGCGCTGGGGGCCGTCAGGAAGATTAAGCAAGCTATTGCCCAGAGTCACATGGTGCTGGGCTGACCTGCCGCCGGTGCCGGGGATCGAACCGTGAGCCCCAGATCCCAACCTCAGTCGCCCTGGCCGCGGCGCCACACCTCTTAAATGCTACCCTTCCCCCTACACCCACTTTACAACCCTCCTCCCCCACTGGCATCAGTGTGGCCCTCAGCCACACCAAAGACCAAACTTTGCGGCCCCCGGGAAAATGTTTGAGAGTACCCATGGTCTAGAATGGTAAACTGCATCCACTGAAATACTTGTTTTGTACAGATTCTGTTCAATATGGCAGGCCTGAATTTGGTATGACGACACGCCAGCAAACAAGGCTCTATACTGGTTCATAGGGAAAAGCTATGTCATATGCCATAGGCCTGTTATATTTATTATGAACAGTTGTGATAAAGGCAGTAGGCCTAAGATATTTATTGTGAAAACCTTATGTTAAAGTCAATAGCTATTTATGAGTGAATTGTTTTACACTTCGTTAATGCCAGTAGGCAGGTATTTTCTAATCTGGTTTCCCACAGATTACCTTAGTAGGCAAGGGTTTTGATTACTACCTCTGACAAACCTAGTTTTTTTTTTTAAATTTCATTGTTTTTAATGTCTTGATTGACAGCGCAGTTGCCTGCGACAGCTTGGTGTTCACCATTACAAGATCCATAAGAAGTAGTACTAGGAGAGAAGCTGCGGTTCCTCCAACATGCTTGTCTTCTCTACTTGCATTTGATTGGAAAATGTAGGAAAGTCATCCTTTTCACCCGATCACCCCCATTTTTTGACAGATACAGGTGGTTATTGACTCTGAAAGTGTCCTAGGCTCTGCTAACCAGGGTCGGTGCTCTGTCTTTAAAAGGAACATGGTAATTGGTGTCATTATAATTGTCCAAGGCAACCTACCTGTATGTCCCTTGTATATGGTAGGGCATGTAGGTTTAGAGACCCCAGTGGACTTAATGCACCGGAGTTTGCACTGCTGTATTGTCTGGTGTCATTTTAAGGCCAAGCCTGCCTTGCAGGTTTGGTTTTAAAATAAAACTGTGTCCCAATTCGACTTTGGAATTAAAAGTACGTCCAAAGACCAAAACAACTTTTTTTTTTAGCATCCTAAGGTCTGTATTGGTGCCCCCAAGGGTAGGGTTTCTTGTTATAAAATACGTTTCTATACGCCCCGAAGAGGGAAAAGCAGCCAAAGTCGTTTTCCCCATTGAAGTGCTGCTAGCTCCTTAGGCTAACAGGGGAAGGCTTTATTAAACTTTATTAATGTCTAACTTTTGATTGGAAGTAGCTGGCAGCATAATTCAAATATCAAAATAATAGTTACGGTCGGATTTATTATAAGTTTTGCAGGAACATTGTTTTAGAACTTACTATCCTGAAGTTACCCTAAAACAGCCCTGTAGCATCTTCTTCTGATTGGCCAGCCTCTGTCTGCGTGAGCCACGCTGTTGCCTGAGAAGGTGTGAAGAGACCTGGGGCTGAAACCATACAGCCATTTGGTGGGAGGAGATTTGCTTCCTGGAGAAGCCAGGGACAGGAAGGGGGCTGGGGAGATAAATTGAACTTCAAATGTAAAAGAACAGATGTCACGGGACCCAGGCCAGCCCCCACTTCCTTGATCCCCCAGCCAGTTGGGAGCACCCTAATTAGATTAGGAGTAGGGCTGGAAGGGGAGTTTAGGGAAAAGTTGGCATCACCTGTGGGTTGGGTTAGCTAGACCTGCACTCTGAGATAATTTCTCCATTTTGGTTTTTGGTGAAATGTGTATTCTGGGACAAACATATTTCACACTTCCCAGGAAGTTGTCATAGCAGAAAATGGCAGCGTGAACCCCATTAATTGGGTTGTCCCCCCCCCCCACCCCTGCCAGCCCAGAATGGGGAATAAATATAGGAGACCTGCAGGAGCCCCTCAGATCCCTGCCTGAAATATCCAGAGAAGGACTGCCCTGCTGCTCTCTAATGGCTCCCCACAAGAAGGACTGTGTCTGTCTTAAAGGAGCAGGAGTGGACTCCCTGAGCAGCAACAGGTACAAAAGTGCTCGAAGAAGTCACCTTCAACATCCACTGAAAGGACAACTCCAGCTGAAGCAGTCACCTGGATTTTCCTGGACTGAACAGGTGCATTGTGGGAGTTGGAGTCCCAGACCCCAAGAGGCCTTCCAGAGCACCTGAAAGCTTGGCTGGTGCTGTTGGACTCTTTCTGACCCCCCTCGGGAACCTTTCAGAAGAATATCTGAAAGTTTGGAAGCTTTTTAACCAACTTTTGTGAAACTGCTCTATAAGAAGACCGGCATTGAGAGTCAAGCTGGCGACTTTGGACGGCACGTCAACCTGATCACACTGGTTTGTCCTGCTGAAAGCTCCGGAGCTCCTTGCCATCGACCAAGTCAGAGTCTTCCAGAGCTCACCGAAGCATTGCGCTACAGCCGGCCTCCGTCGACCCGATCGATCGACGACAAGAGAAAAAGCTCCAAAAAAGTGACTAAGTCAGAAGGTAAAAACTTGACCGGGCCCAACCACTCCTCGTATCTGACCCGCGATTGGACTGAAACTTTGACTTTGTCCTGGTCCAGCGCTCCAGATAGCCGCAATCGCTGCTTTACACTTTTTGGCGCTAGAAAGCACGTTTTATTCAAACTTGAAAAATTCATATCTCCAGTTTCTTAAATTGGATTATTGCTGTCATTTTAAATTGGTGGTGGATTTTTATTCTGTTGTGTCCTTTTACTTATTTACTGGTTTGGTGATATTAAATGCTTTACAAACATGTCTCCTAAGTGAAGCCTGACTGCTCGTCTGCCAAACTACCAAGGGTTGAACAAGGATTAATGTATTGAGACTTGACTGGGCCTTATTAGTGATTGCGGTATTATAACTAGCTGTAGGTATCTACCTACACCTACTAGTAACTCCCCTTGCTACAGAAAATAGTTGTGTTTATCCACCTAATAAGTGGTTTGATTGCTCATTACTGATAGGGACATTGTTAACATGCAACCCAGGATAAATTCAATAGGAAGCGATTTTACACAGTGTAACCCGTGACCAATACAGAAGGAAGGGGCTTCACATTGTTAAGTCTCTGGCAAATATTTTAGTAAGGGGTTTTAAATTGAATTGGCAGCCATCATAGGAAAGCATTTTACATTGGGAACTCCTTGCCAAAGTTGGAAATAATGAGCCCTCCGACAAATTAAATAAGAAAAGTATTTTACATAGTGAGCTTTCTGACAAATGCAGTAGGAAGGGCTTTTACATTGTGGATGCCATGACAAACGACGTAGAAAGGGGGCTATGTATTTTTAAATTATTTGACAAATGATACAGGAATTGGTTTTGCATTGTGACCTTTCTGATGGGAAGGGGCTTAGTACAAATGTTCATATAAAGGCCTGGCCACAGTAAATGCTTGCTGTCATTTTTAATGTACACTTTGGGTTTGCCTAAAATGCTTGACAGGTATTTTAGGCATTGGCCACATGTTTATGTTCAAGCAAATACTTGTTTAATGATTTTTTAGATGTGGTGACAAAGGCATTAGTCCTTTCGTTGTGAATGCCTTGGAGCCTGTAGGCCAACATCGCTGAATCTGTTGCGGTAGGCCCCAAATATGCACATTATTCTTTTCTTGGGTACAGAACAGTTGTGTGCAAATTGCTACCTTGTGCCACACATAATGGAAACGGACTAGATGAACCTGGTTAGTTTCTCCCCTGTGATATTTCTGGGGTGCATGATTCGATCCTTGTGATTATGTGACACCCCTTTAGGAAGGATTTCATTTTGCAATCCCACTTGAAATTCTGTACATATTTGTAATTTTCTGCATAGTATTTTTTGTGTTCAATACAGTTCTTCTTTTTAAAGAAGCATTGGCTGGACATCGATTTCTTGTTATTTTTGTGTGTTGCTGCTGAGTGTTGGTTTTATAGTCCGTCTAATCTCCCTGAGTCAGCCGTGCACTGTTTTCCCTCATTACCCTGTGATTCAAAAGCTTGATCCCATTTGAGGAATCGAGTTACGGAGTCTCTGGGTCACAGAGAAGAAAGGTCTCCATTTATACAGTTGGTCCCACTTACTTACGACTGCCCTGGAACATATAAAACCAAATCTCTCAAATAAGACAGAAAGGGGGCTTGCATTTGGAACTCTCCGAGTACAATGGGAAGGGTTTTTACATTGTGAACTCTCACAAATATAACATGACGGGCATCTGCGGTGTGAACTCTGCGATAGCCAACATAGGAAGGTACTTTGCATGGGAACCTCACTGACAGATTACATGGCAAATGGTTTTGTATTGATGACTGTGACAACCACAGTAGGAAGAACTTACCCTTGTGAACTCCTTGACAAATGCCATAGGGAGGTGTTGTACGTTGTTGAAAAGATCTTCTGACGCAGATTTCTACTTCAGGTTGTGATAGAGCGTTCTCATTTTCATTATGTGTGTGTTTTCATTTTAAAAGTAATAACGGAGGACATTGATTTCTTTAGAATTATTGTGGCCTTTGTCAAGTTATTTGTTTATTTAACCCTTTTAGTTGCATGAATTCTTTCTTTTGGCTTTACTTTTTTGTTTAACTGTCCTGTTAATAGTCTTTTTCCTGACAAAACAAAGTGGTAGCATCTCTGACTTTCTCTTTAACTTCTGGAATGTCTTACTGCAGTCACGTTTGATTACCAAGGACCATGGCCAGTGGAATTATGTGATTCCGCTGCTGCTACATTTTCTGCATAATTATGGACTTGCTGCATAATCCATTAACTGCTGCGTGATGTGCAGAATTTATAACAAATGTTGTTTCTAGCTTAGATGGATCAAAAGTTACTGAAATCACTTGTGTGTTGCTGCGCTGAGGATGGCCCATTGCAAAGGATAACCTATGATCTTGTGCTGATTGCTGTGTTTTGGTGGTAACCTGGTGTTGGAAACGGGGTAGCGAGGTGCGGAGCGGGAAGGCTAAACCAGGAGCATTGTGTAAAGCATCCGCGCTGCACACACAGGCGACACACCAGGCACACTACAAAAAGGAGACCACACCAGTTTGAGTAAGAAAAATAACATTTGTATTATGCAACAGCATAGCAGGTGGTAACCACAGTAGTCAACACGGCGCCAACCGGCACCCGGTAGATATAAACAGTGGGGACTATTTACAGTGCAGCGCCAATCGGGCCGCTGCCAGAACCAACATAAGCACAGGAATAAATGAAAGTCCATAAGCAACAATATTAGGCGCACAATCCTCCTTAACATGAAGGCATAAACCTGGGGCATCTAAACAACGCTTTATGCATCACATCAGGCCCCCACTCAAGTTTAGCATCCGGCGTAACCTACGCCTAAAGTATCATTGGTGCATAACCATCAGCAATGTACACCCTAGGAAAAAGCATTGGGCACATTAGCACAAATCATGTGAGCATTAGACATACGAATAAAGCACCATTGCCGTAGCCTGCAAGCATGAGCCTGAACCACGTTGGCATGAAAGCATTAAACATGCACAATAGGCATAATCACATGCATTAGGCATCCTTGTGGGCAGGAACATTAGGCGGAACGCCAACAGCATCGGGCATACACATAAAGCCTAGAATGAAAACATCCGGTCAGGCATATAAACACACTATGCGCATGAAGGCATACATCAGCAGTGGGCATCATCCTCAGTGTAGGAGCATTAGGCGTTATCATTAGGCATCACTCCTATTAGCATAAACCCAGGGGGCCTCAATAGCACCTTATGCATAACCAAACTACCAGGGGGGCATTAGCCGCATGAGGTATGGCACATGAGGCCTTCCCATAACCTTAGCAGGGCGCCCCCTTAGAACACAATAGGCCTAAATCAGCACTGCAAACTTGAGGGAAAAGCATTAGGTATCATCCTAGGTACAAATGCATCATACAACCCTATTCTGCAATAAATCATATGGTGCAATAGGCCTCGCCAGCATAAACCCCGGTCGCCCCAATCGGGGGCACAACACTCTGAAACTGGGCCCAGGCCAACTGGCCTCTCTCAGGGGCTCAGAAGCCCTATGTCCCGCAAAGTCAGGGCTGGCTGCCAGGGCAGCGAAAACAATGGTGCGCTAGGGCAGGAGGGTCTCTCACTCCTCTCTCTGTTCTCCTGGGTAATCCAATGCCCCCAAAAGAATACTGGCACCGGGGGCGGGCACCGGCAATGTGCCCAGACACCCCCCCCCCCAACCACGGGATGACTGAGCCCCACTCACCACCGCGGGGTAATTGAAATATAGCGCTTAGACAGCACAGCGCTGCAGGCGCCAGCTCCTCTTCCCCTGGCACCTTGAATATAGCGCTTAGACAGCACAGCGCTGCAGGCGTCCGCTCCTCACTCCTGGCACTTTAGATGTAGCGCTTTGGAATCACAGCGCTGCAGGCATCAGCTCCTCACTCCTGGCACTTTAGATGTAGCGCTTGCGATGGGTTCGGTCCCACCAGCTTCAGGGACAGCAGATAGCGCACCTCTTCTGGTAATCACGCAAATAGTCCCACTAGGCGCTAGAGTGCAGGCAGAGCAGCACAGGCACTTCAACTCTAGAAATATAGCGCTCTCGCAGCGCTGCAGGTGTCAGCTCCTTACCTCCTGGGCAGTAAGATATAGCGCTCACCAGGTGCTGGGCTTAGGACGGCAGGAGAGCAGGCAGGCAATACTGGGCAAGATCAGCAGGCAGTGGGTACTCATCAGAACAGGACAGCAGCTCCTAGAAGCAGTCATCTCCCATAAAGTGGCACTCCTCCTGACACAGCAGTCTTCACTCCAGTAAAGGGCTCTCACTGGCCCTGTGGACAGCGGAGGGGTGCAGATGGACACAGGGGCCAGCACACAGGCCCAATGTGGCGGTACCTCATGGCAGAGTGTCCCCTCTCAATCAAGTCCACGCTCAGTCTGAGCACATGGAGGCACAGCCCCCCTCACCCCACCTACCAGAAAGGGCTGGAAGGTTCCCTGGGAAACCGGTCCCTACTGGTTTAGGGGGAGGTGTAGAGCACCCTGGGTGTCAGGCTTCCCTCCAAAAGCTGGGAGTGCTGGGTGACAGACAACTAGACCGGCAACCCACCTCAGGCAGGCGGCACAAGCAGACAGAAATGGCGTCCATTTTAAAAGTAACATTGCTTTACAACAGTACAAATAAATCTGCGCACGCCATTGTGCAGCAGGTATTATTTCACACATGGTAAAAAGGCTAGGGTGGAAAAGCGAAAAATTTTAGGACAATAAGGGCCCAGTCCAACACCTGGTAATGAGGTGAAACCTTTTTCCAGACAGTGTTGACATCTTTAAAAATGACTATTAAATTAATATTGCAACAAAATGTGCTGCATAGTGTTTGTGCCTCATAATCTAGTCTATCCGGAGTCATAATTCCGGTGACTTTGCCAATAACTTTTTAAGTTGAATGCAGATAAAATGGAGATATTGGTTCTGTGGCATCATTTTAGACCTGGAATTCCATTTAGTAGATACTGTTCTTGGCCCACTACCAGCCTTGCTACTGTGACCGTAAATGTTGGTGTTACTATTGTTATGTCCCCTAAACTAGGCCGAAGTAGCAAAGTGACCTTTTACCTACATTTTTCATAAATTACGCTGTATAACGGTTCTAGCACTGACCTTTTACCTAGATTACGTGCTGAATAAATGTCTATTGGTTTCCTTGAAACTAGCCTCATTTATCATGCATGAGGATTCTTAGTAAAATCCACTGCCCATGACGTACATATCTCTGTACAAAAGTCATCGCTATCTTCCATCCTAGGGTGACCAAGCTACTCTACATAATTACAATTATTGATTTAGGCTCTTCTACATAATCGTACTTGCAACATAACGATTTGTGGTAGAACCCCTGAGGCTACCATTTCTGTATAAAAGAACTGCACCTTCAGTGGTAAAGGAGAGGAGACGCTTCCACGCTGCCACAGACACTGAGGGCCCGGCCTGCAGAAGCTTCATCACGCAACGGTCTGACATCCCTTGCGGGATGTCCAACACGACACTAAGATAGGGTCCTTCATTCTCTCCTATCCGGTAATGGGGTTGGCTTTTTCCTAGGGGATTCTTGGCTTTACACCCACATACATGCTAGGTATACTTAGGTAGGGTCCGCATCGTAGGAGTATGCACGGATTTCTGTTTTTATATATGCCTCCATATATTTGTTGTTTAGCACCATGGTAGAATTCTACCTTCCATTTACTCTGTTGGTGCTTGTAATCTCTTACGTTAGCTTCTGTCTATTGATTGTTGCAACACATATGTTTTACACTAGAATGATTCTGGTTCAATAAATGCTTATTGAAAACGTCCTCAACGTTTATTCTGTATATTTCTCAGACTGAGTGAGCACGAGTGACTCAGTGAAAAGTACTGTACTGTTTCCACGATCCCTGACGGATCAAGGGTTGTCATGTTCGATGGTTGCCAGCAACTATTCGCTCCATGGTAAGGTTAGGAGGCTTATGGTGGCACTGTGAGCTAGCTGGTCTAATAGGCCGAAATATCCTGCAGGGGTGTCCGGAATCAGTCTTGACACCAATCCCTTAGTTTATGTTGTCCAACAAACATGCAGATCCTAGGTAGTTTTAGGAACCACACATCACTATCAGAGCTAATATCTTGTTCCCGCATGTGAATGAGATCACTAGTACATGTTGCTACCTTTTTAGAAGAGCTTAAGGAAATTTCTTCCTTGCCCTGAAGTAGACATTTGGGTATCCAGGCAGCTGGCTCATACTGTTTGACTGAAGAATGCAGACTTGCTTGGCTTCCCTAAGCATCTTAACTGTCGCATACAGAATGTGCAAAATGTAATTGCCATGTCTGTTACCTAATTTACCTCCGCATCCTTCCGGTAAATCCCATTTGTACCTTCTCTGCAGGTTACGAAAGAATGAACCAATCTTGTTGAAGACACTTTGCATTGTACACAAAGCACTTGTTTTGAGTGTCTGAGAACACGGTTTCAGATCTCGATTTCAGCCCTACATGCCCTCTCACATGCTTTGTTCTTTTTCTCATGCACTCTTGGTTGTGCCCATGTTCCATCTCACCAGAGCTGGGAGACTTTTTTTTAATTTTTTTTATTCTCGCTCCTGTTCCCAGTACTCCACAGATAAGATTCTGCCCATGTGAATGCAAGGTGAACGGCATGCCTGTGAGGTTGAGGGTGTAGTATTTTGATACCAGACCTATTTGTGTTACCAGGGCTTTTTTCAATGCCAAGCAGCTGTGCTTCTGAAGCTTGTTAACGTAATGGTAGGATGAGCACCAGCACATGTAATTATTTTGTTCTGTTTGTGAAGTTCCAGAAAAACTTCTTCTGCAGAAGTTCCACAGTTCGTTACTGCTGATTATAATTGCTCCATTCATATTAATAGATACTTGATACGCTGCACAGATTGTGTATGACACAAGCATATTTGTTACCATTTGGAGGCATCTTCTGAAATGACACGATCAGTATTGTCCTGCCCTAATCCGATATGTTTAGGTCTTGCCTAGACATAGCTTTATTTGTCTCATTAGCCTCATGTTTTCCTAATAAAAAGAAAAACACTCAAACATTTATATCTATAGATCTGTACACGCACAGTCACAAGGGGGTTGGCCAGTCTTTTTTTTTTTTTTTCTTCTTTATTTGGCTGTCATTCACAATTTGCTTCTGCATCCAACAGCATACAGAATGAGGCAGTTGGTCAACCCAGTTCAGCCATTGACTCTTCACCTTAAGAGACTGGATTTTGCTTCTTTACATCCAGCTTTAAAAGGATGTCACTCACTTAAGTGCATGGTTTAGTATGCCGATCTATTTTTTTATCTTGCTTTTATTTCATATTTTTTATATTTCTTTTGCAAACATATGAATGCTACTTTTGGACCATAGAATTTGTTCTTCTTTTTTATCATGTTTATTGTTGCTTGCAAGTTTTTAAACTAAATAAATCGTAAAAGACATTGCAGGCTTGCCAAGACCTGGTCTGCTGGCTTTGTCAGTGCTTACTGATTGTTTTACAGATTTGTAGGTCGCACCGTCAGGGTATCCTGGTGCTGAGCAGGCCTAGTGGGACTACTGGAAAAGCCAGGTCTTCAGCTTCCTGCGGAATTCAAGTAATGAGGAAGAGGCTCTTATGTGTAGCGGCATGTCATTCCATGCTTTAGGAGCGATGTAGGAGAAGGCTTGACCTCCAGATCTGGCTTTCCGTATGCGTGGGATTTGTGTAAGTAGGAGTCCAGGCAAGTGGAGGTGTCTGGAAGGTTTGCAAAAGCAGATGCAATTGAGGTATGCTGGGCCAGTGTTATGTAGTGCCTTGAAAGTGTGGGTGAGCAGTTTGAATTGTGCTTTTTTGTGAATGGGAAGCCAGTGGAGCTCCTTCAGGTGTGGTGTGATGTGAGTGCGGTGTGGGAGGTTGAGAGTGATAGTTTCCCGCAGAATTCTGAATGGTCTGCAGCCATCTGGGGAGTTTTTTTGTTGATCCCGGCATAGAGGGTGTTCCCATAGTCGATCTTGCTTTTGACCAGGGTAGACGCAACGGTTTTCCAGGTGCTGATTGGAGACATTTAAAAATGTTCCTCTGCATCTTCAGGGTATGGAACCAATAAGCGGTGACTGCATTGACGTGGGTGGTCATGTCGAGTTTGCTGTTGATGATCTTGAGTTTCTTGGCGTGGGTGATGGGTGTCGGTCTTAGCATTGTTAGCCACCAGGTGGAGTTTCATGGTGATATGATCTTCCTGAAGATCACGGTTTCAGTCTTTTTGGTGCTTGTGTTTAGAATCTACAGCTTTTAATTTCGGTTTCCTTTAAGAGGATGTGCTTTATATCTTCTTGTGAGTGTGCACCTGGATACACCCTTACAGCACACTGATCATACCTTACTATCAGCATACATGGGAAGGTACTTGTGAGAAACCATCTGCCCACTCTTAACAGCCAGGATTTCGTTTAGGTGTTTTTTTTTTTATTTTATTTTTTTTTACTAGCATTTAATATTATTTATTTTACATATGTATGTATTTAAGAATTGTTAATGGAACTCACCTACAGGGGATTGATCAACATGTTACTGTAAACACTGTTGTCTTTACAATATCAACAACAGAAATGCTATTGTCATTGCTCTTTTTCCTCCTTCTCTTTCCAGTTCACCGCCCACCCCACCTTTGCCCTGCAATTTATATTCCAGCATAGCTTTTATATCATTTCCTCCAATTTCATTATATAATCCATTTCTAACTTTTCTCTTCAAGATTCTGACCTACTCTTGAACATTTTCAAAGAAACTACTGAAGTGCTTTTATCCTTAGTGGGCATGGTATTTATCGCAATTGCAGACTGGCTGTCTTCAATTTGGAAATGTTCATGTCCTTTCACTTGGGTGGGCCATAAGTCATTCAACGTCTACTTTAATGTCGGGTTAAAATTGAGGCATGCATCCCTTGTCTTCCAGTTGACTGCCTTCAACGTTTTTGGAGTGAGCAGCAATTGTACCATTATTTGTGTCCACATTTGCCATCCTGAGCGTGATCTGTTTTTTCCCGAAGGACAAAATACTGGATTGCAGTGGGACTTTAGCATCCCACATTTTCCTTACTGGCCCCCAAGAAGTTTTTATTCCACATTTTGTGTAGTTTTGAACCTGGCCACTAAATGTGTGTGGTTGCCCCTTTTTAGGTCTCGTGTTGCAGCACAACGCGCTGCTCGCTCTGCGAGACCTCTTGTGATCAAGGAGATTTCAGAAGGGGGCTTGAAGCCCCGCCCATCATTTTCATTGGGTCGCGTCAGCGTTTATGCTAAATGCTGGCTTCCCATTGAAAATGATGCTTTTTGGCCACTGCCCTTTCTCCCTTTCGTCCGGCCCATCCGGACTGGCTCGTCTGCTTCACGGCTGTCGTGAAGCAATTTCTTATCTCAACATCAGCCGCGTGTTTATTTTTGCATCGCGCTTTCACTTAAAGTGAAAGCGCGATGCAAATATAAACAAGCGGCTGCCTTCCCGCAATGGCGAGCGCTTGTTCTTCTTCCTGCCATGAGGGAGACCCACGGGCTCCCAGCTTTTTATAGAGATACCTCCTTTACATCACCCTATAAGCGCTGCCTTGGTGCTCACTGCGCCCCAGCGTTCTTTGTCTCTTGTTCGGTCTACCTGATTGACTGACTGGATCTTTTTCTTCAGCTGCTACGGCCATATTATGACAGAATCCGTTCCCTTGACTCTGCTCTTCTTTCCATTCCCCCGTCGACACTTGTCGTCCCACTCTGAAGCTGTATATTCTGTCTCTGTTGACGAATCTGATCACGACCTCCGGGCAGTCATCCTTTGTTGCTGGCTCGCTTGTCTAGCGCAGCTGCTCTGCATGCTCCTTTGCGCGATCAGTGCACCCTCAGTTTCAGCGTTTGCCTTTTCCTGTGATTGAGCGCATCCTCCGGTCCATTCCCAGCGCAGGTCATTCTCCATCTTACGTTCTCACAATGGGTCTCCCTTGCTTCTGCCAGTGCACGCCGGTCTCCCTGCCCTCTCACTGCGCACATCTCGCATTTATGTCCGTGTGCTGCTTTACCAGGGCATGCTTGCCTTGTCAGTGGCGCTTCTCCCTGCCCGGTGGTGTTTGCTTCCTTGTCAGTGGCACTTCTCCCTGCCCGGTGGTGTGTGCTTCCCTATCAGTGGTGCTTTTCAATTCCCCATAGTGTGTGCTGCCCTGTCAGTGGCGCTTTTCAATTCCCCATAGAGTGCGCTGCCCTGTCAGTGCCGCTTTTCAATTCCCCATAGAGTGCGCTGCCCTGCCAGTGCCGCTTTTCAATTCCCCATAGAGTGCGCTGCCCTGTCAGTGCCGCTTTTCAATTCCCCATAGTGTGCGCTGCCCTGTCAGTGCCGCTTTTCAATTCCCCATTGTGTGCGCTGCGCTGTCAGTGCCGCTTTTCCCTGCCCTGTCAATGACGATTCTCGCTGCCCTCTGGTGCGCGCTAATCTGTCAGTGCCCCTTCTCCCCGCCCCGTAGTGTGCGCTGCCCCTTCTCCCTGCCCTGTGTGGTGCGCTGCCCTGTCGGGTTCCCTTCTCCCTGCCTTGTGTGCTGCCCTGTCGGGTTCCCTTCTCCCTGCCTTGTGCGCTGCCCTGTCGGTGCCCCTTCTTCCTGCCCTGTGGTGTGTGTACTGCCATGTCTGGGGTATTTGTTTCTGCCCTATGGGGTGCGCTGCCCTGTCGGTGCCCCTTCTCCCAGCCCTGTGGTATGTGCTGCCCTGTCAGTGCCCCTTCTCCCTGCCCTCTGGTGTGTGTTTCTGTCCGTGCTGCTTCTCTCTACCCTGTAGTGTGCGCTGCCCTGTCAGTGCCCCTTCTCCCTGCCCGCTGTTGTGTGTTTCTGTCAGTGTCGCTTCTCCTTGCCCTGTGGTGTGTGCTGCTCTGTCGGTGCCCCTTCTCCCAACCATGTAGGTTATTTTTCCCTGTCAGTGCCGCTTCTCTCTGCCCTGTAGTATGCGCTGCCATATCAGTGCCCCTTCTCCCTGCCCTCTGGTGTGTTTCTGTCAGTGTCGCTTCTCCTTGCCCTGTGGTGTGTGCTGCTCTGTCGTTGCCCCTTCTTCCAACCCTGTAGGTTATTTTTCCCTGTCAGTGCCGCTTCTCTCTGCCCTGTAGTGTGCGCTGCCATGTCAGTGCCCCTTCTCCCTGCCCTCTGGTGTGTGCTACTTGCTGCTGTCAGTGCCACTTCTCCCTGCCCTGTGGTGTGTGTTTCTGTCAGTGCCGCTTCTCCCTGCCCTCTGGTGTGTGTTTCTGTCAGTGCCGCTTCTCCCTGCCCTCTGGTGCGTGTGTTTGTCAGTGCCGCTTCTCCCTGCCCTCTGGTGTGTGTTTCTGTCAGTGCCGCTTCTCCCTGCCCTGTGGTGTGTGTTTCTGTCAGTGCCGCTTCTCCCTGCCCTCTGGTGTGTGTTTCTGTCAGTGCCGCTTCTCCCTGCCCTCTGGTGTGTGTGTTTCTGTCAGTGCCACTTCTTCCTGCCCTGTGGTGTGCGCTGCTCTGTCAGTGCCCCTTCTCCCTGCCCTCTGGTGTGCGCTGCTTCTGTCACCTGAACGAGTGTGTCACTTGCCTGTGCCCGTCTTTAACTGCTCTGCTCGATCAGTGGCCCGATCTAGCGTCTCTTATTTTTTTTTTTTCTCCTGCTGTCTCGTCTTTACTGTCGCTAAACAGACATTTGTTTATCACCAGTGCAAATTCTTTATAGAGGCAATGGCAATAACATCTATGAAAGTGATTGCATACGGTTTTATTTGTTTTTGTTTTTTTGTAGTGATCATAGGTGAACCGTTACATAATTACTAGAAGGGCATGGGACCTTGTATTCTGACATTAACCTACGGAAGGCTGTCACGTACGGTTATGTGAAACGACCGTTGCCAAATGACATCGGTGTAAAGAACATAATCCCTATGTAAGCAGTTCCTTTCGTTAAATATATCTATTAATTAAATACATTCCTCAATATTTATTTAATAGAAAGCATTCATACCCTGCATGCTAGCTGGGCACCCTGCACCAGAGCGCTCGTGGCAAGAGAACCATCTTGGTAAAATAGTGCATAAGTGGGAAAACGGGTGCGTGCAACAACACTGTGGTAGTAGGTACTGCTTGATATGGAAATGTTGACTCACTGGTGCTCACTACCTGGGAGTACGTACTTGTGACGGAGAAGTGCGGGTACTTTCAGGCTCGGATTGGCCCAGGGCAATCTGGCAGTGCCCAATGGGCTGGTCTGACAGATCAGTGCGTGGCCTGTTTTTTACCAGTTTGTGTACTTTGTTTATGCCCTGTGGGCCGGTTTATACTGTTTATTTTCTTGATATTAGCACAAACATTGCCTGCAGCAAATATAAATGCCTGCAATCTCCCATACTTTGGAAAAATACTCATGCAGTGTGTCATTTCAAGCTCAAACTGGCGGGCACATGCTGATGAGTTTTGCGGGGGTCAACAGGGGGTAAAAGACATTGTCATTTACAACGCAATTACTTGATTAATGCTTTACGAAGGGGAAAAAAGCAATAACATTTTCAATGCCAATAGCTCAAAACAATGTCATTGCGAGACCTATTGCATTGTAAATGCTTGTTTCATTTTCTCCTGAGCTGTCGTTTCCACGGCATTTATTCGACATATCCAGAAACATTTGAGTTCGTTTCTCTAGAGTAAAGGATCGTCCATGTAATAGCCTGAAATTCCATTATGTGCTTCGGGCACAAACTGCTGATTCTGGAATGTTCCTCCCAAATCGCCCATCATTTACCGTGCAAGACATTTTCTCTCGACCATATATATACTTTTGGCTTTTCCTCATTAAGTGCGTTTCACGATTCTGTAGAATAGGCAGTAATCCTCTCCAAGTCTAAATCAAGTTATAATGAACTTGTTGAACGCAGTTCTCATTCTCAGTGATCATTGTTTAGTTATTGGTTCCTATCGGTAGTGTCAGATTTGAAAATGGCTTAATCTTCCCTATTTAAGCATGTAGAATTTTTTTTTACATTTCTCAAATGATTTGATTTTACCACCTTCCAGCACCTCACAGATTGTTCTGCAATCTTCCATTCTCCAGCTTGCAAGTGCTTTACCCTGGCTCAAATGTGAAAACTGAAAATTGTAGTTGAGTGTTTCAAGTGATGCGAGTGGTGGGATAGCTGCAGTATTTGTTGGACCTGATTGAAATGCTGGCTGATGTTTGCCCGTCATTGGGTTTTTGTTCCTTGGGTATCCAGATCAGGTCACAAAAAGGGCACCCACCACAGCTTCGCCTGTGGGTCGAGTCGTACCCTTGTTACCCTCGGATACCACTGCTCCATTTTTCGATTCTAGCAGCATTGTAGAATTTGAAGAAGTGAGGAAATGCTAAGCCTCATTTAGTTTGGCCCTTTTTCGCACTGCATGAACTTAAAAGATAAACAGAATTGAAAACAAGGTGACGGACTAGTTGATTTGCACTTCACTATATTTCTGCTGCCATATCTGGCTGGTTGTGCACAACACTCCGGCACCTGTCACCTTTTAGTGCCTCTGCGCACAGATTCATTCAAAATTTTTTACAAATGGAGGTGCACCAAACATAATGCAAAGGAGTCCAAATTATTTTCTTTCTATTCGTCTTTATTTCAATCAATCAAAAATACTTTATTTCGGCCACTTGGGCCATAAAAGTGCATCAAGAAAACAAACAATCAATACATCTATCTTTAAAAAAATTGATAAATACTCGCATGAAAATTCATATACATTAATCAACCCTCAATAAAAAAATGGGAACACAAACACATGCCTCATAGGGGCGGCAGGGATGGAGATTATCTATATAAAACATAAACAGTTGTAGTACAACCAACCAGATAAAAAAACACTAAAAAAATCACATCAAGATGCATAAAAATGTCCAAGCAATAAAATCTTGAGCTAAAATCTTGTAAAAATAGAGCAGTGGGGCTATATTGGAGGGCCGGGAACCATAGCAAAGACCTACTCACCCATATCACAAATTCCCCCAAGCCCCAGTTGTCACTTTATATAACCCCGTCGGATGAGCCACATACAATTTAAAAAGCGCGATACAGCAAAAACAATTGTGGGATGGGTGTCGTATTTTAAGACTCTGTGCGCCTCTGTGGCGCGCTCAAACCCTAGATTTTTACACAGTTGGATTAACCAACGCTGACGTGGCAGCCGATAGGCGGGGCAGAGGAGCAAAACATGGATTTCAGACTCCAACCTGTACTTACACGCAGGGCATTCACCGTTTTGATCCTTCAGCCATTTGGTAGAATATGCTGCAAGTGGAAGAGTCCCCAACCTCAATTGCATATACAGTTTCCTTGCAATTGGGGGTTCGACAAAGTCCAAAAAGGTTTCCCTACTATATACATCCTTTATTAATAAAAACTCTAGGGTTAAACGACCACTTGAGGCACTTTCTCGGATGGCACTCAGCTTTACTGCTCTATATGTATTAACTAAATCCAGCCTTGAGAGCTTAGCACACGAGATCTCAGGCGTGTTCCAAAGGTCCGGCTTACCTATCCTACGGGCAAGATCCCTTATATGGCAAAGCCATGTGATTTTCTTTGTATTACTCATAGTTAAAAACTCAGACAGTTCATCCCTAAAAACAGACAACTCCGGTGTCACCCACATCCTCCGCCAGAAAACTAGGGGTCTTATAGCAATTTCTTCATCCAGCGGTCTCAATCCGAGGTCCAAACGTAGGTCTTTATTTCAAATTCATTCTTATTGCAAGATGACAGCCAACGCGTTTCGTTCCTTAAAACAGAGGTTCTCGGAACTTCATCAGGGCTGTGAAGTAACACAAAAAACATATATAAGACTTAAAAGATGACCTTGCAGTACTTTCATTACTATCCCAAAGCATCTTTTTTTGTAGTGCAGCCACGCGGTTCTATAGGCTGTCCTCGGATTTAACTATCACTCGCAAAAGCCTGTGTACAAAATGTAAAATTGCTTCGAAAGGCTGAAATGTGCGGCAGCGCTATAAAAATCATGAAAAATATTTTTCCATGGCCAAAAAGCTGGCAGTTACCCTCTGCTCGGACTGGTGAGAAACTGCAACAATCCTTCAAGTCCGAGATCAAGCACATTCAGTCAAATTTGAATCCTGTTCCTCCACGTAATAGGTGTCTCACATCTTGTGAAATTGCCAAGTGCTCGTCTAAGACTAGAATCTAATTTGTAACCTGGACTTAAACATTTAACACAATCAAAAGTACTGCTTGTATATCTCAGCCAACCCTGTCGAACATTAAAGTTGCATCCTTGTACACCTCATCAGCTGATCCTTTGCTTGAGGATAACTGCCTGCAGCCTTCAAGCATGATATGGTCACACCTGTCCTGAAGGAACAGGAAATTGATCCTCTTGACTCACCCCAATTGCTGACCCCCTTCCGCTTCTACACTGAAGCCATTTTATGTCGAGAGGACAAGAAAGGTGTAGGCATCGGTTATCTGCATCTTTTTAGGTCGAGCATTCGAGACCTCTTGTATATACTTATTATATACTTATGTGTATGTACTTTGTGGGCTCTGGAGATCAGCCCTAGGACTTGTCTGCTTCCGCTTAGGGACTTTTTTTTTTTTTTCTGTTCAACTGCCTCTATTTAACTGTCTTGATAGAAAACGACCAGCAGAGGTCAGTTAAATACCAGAATTGCTTTCTGCTGAGGGACTTTCTTTTTTAAAAAATTTCTGGCACCTGCCTCTATTTAACTTTCTTGATAGAAAACGACCAGCAGAGGTCAGGAAAATACCAGAATCACTTTAGCATTCTCTAGATTCCAGTCCATAGAAATTGTCTTCCACGAGCACCCGTAGACAATAATATTTTTTTCAAATCTTGTATTTTCAGTGATATGACCACAGAAGGCCCCGATTTTATATTAAAAACCGAGCTTTGTACTATACCATTTCCAGCTGAAAGGCAATATTTCTCTCCATGTGTTCCCATACCTGGCGTGTCACGCAGTTTGGTGCTTACTTTCCCTCCATGTTAAAGAACAGTAGATGTTTCAGCACCCAGGCGCATGTGCTACATGGCTAAATACATATAAGGTCCCAAAGGCGAGACCGTTTGCATTTCAAATGCTTGTTTAATGAGGCAACGGTCGCGCATCTGTGCACACTCCAGTAAATGCATGCTGAGCTTAACAATGATCTGATCTCAGTAACATGCAATCTTGATGTGTGAGTGCAGCCTGGTCAGTCACTGTGTTTGTTAGGTGATGTCAGGTAACGCTCCACACGACTTGTAGTGTTTGAGTTCTTTATTCACAGGCTCAAACCTGCCATCGACAATACAACTCTCCTATTCAACCATCTCCCCAATGACCACCCTACGGCCCAACATTCCAAACCCTGCCTATAGACCATTCTAAGCATCATAACATCCCCATGGTAACAACGCAATCCTCAATGCAATTAAACACAACAGGTGACCGGATGGGTAAAAAACGTATACAAATTGTACACAGATATGAAATGCACATCAGCTGTGTACCACCACATTCAAACAATTTTCAATTGTCTCCTTTTCTTTTTCTCTCTTTAGTATGCGGAGTATTGCACAGGTTCAAAAGCAAAGCATCTAAATAGGTAGCATATGTTTCTTCTTTTGTTGTAGGTTATAAGGCGCCAGTAAAGATGTTGTCATCTGGTTCACTGTGAAAGCTTGCCCGTGATTACTCGATTCCATTGAAATATTAATTTTGCTCGAGTAGTCTTTAAATTTGTTTTATTTGCTAATGAATAATTGGAATTTGGGTTAACATATGTAAGATGAACACAGTGAGGAACATTCTGCTATGAATTTTCCTCAAACTGTTATTTTTCCCTAGCCCTCAGATGAGCCTCAAGCGTAGGAAGCAATTATCTCGGTGGAGGAACGACGGAAACAGTATTCCCAAACTTGTATTGGACTCCGAGTTCCTGACCCAATGTTTAGAAAATAGTCTTACGGCAGTAGCGGCTGCAGTGGGGCAGTAGTTGTGGGCTGGGGGAGCGGTGTGGGTTTAAAAAAATAAAGGGAAAAAAACTTGCCATCCGCCACTTCTCCTCCGTCGACGCTGGAACAGGAAGCACCCAGGCTTCCAGACTCCCCTAGCCAATCACGACGCTACTGATAGCGTTGTGATTGGTCTGAGCACAGTGGTTCGGCGCTCAGATGGGGACTGGGAGCTTGGGCATGTTCTCCACCCAGGCTGTGCAACACAGCCAGGTGGAGAACATGCCAAACTGTCATGCACACTTAGAGAGTGGCCACCACTCCATTCCCTGCTCTCTGGGCTGTCCAGCCCGCCCTGCCCCTACAGAGGAGTATTGAAAAATAGAATATTAACATGCTGTTGTTTTATTTTTCCTGTGGGGCGACGCTGCTCTGCCTTAGCGGAGGATCCGCCCCTGTCTTACGGTGATGTTCAAAATAGGTTTATGCAAAACCAGTTGCTCAAGGATTGATGGTGGATTATACTTCACTCAATCTCATGTGTTGTGTACTCTAGGATCTCCAAATGTTTCTTACCATACTGACATATTTTGGAACTACTAAGCCTTCAAAGCGATTGACCACGGGATGGCTTTGTCATGCAAACCTGGGCCTGGCTTAAGTGCTGCTTGTGAGAATTTATAAAGTGTAAATCCAGCCCTTCTTATTTGTAGTGGATGAACACAACTGCAGAGATTCCATTAGGATAAGAGCACTTCGACATCTTCAGCATTTACAGAAGACCACTAGGTGGGTGTATTTTGGCCTTCTCTTCCAAATGCACATTGGTGTCAGTAAGCTGGTGGTGCACTTGCAAAGGCTGCCTAAAGGTATGGGTCCCCAAGAAGCCTACCCTGACAGCCCTGTTCTTGCTTGTTGGACTTGGCCCTTTCTGCAGGGTCATACGCAAACATTTTGCCTTCACCTCCCTGTTTCTAAACCCGTTTTTGCTGTCTTTAAGGACTTTGTGCACTTTACCACTGCTAACTAGTGCTAAAGAACTTTTGCTCTCTCCTTTAAACATGGTACAATTGGCTTACACCCAATTGGCACATTTAATTTACTTGTAAGTCCTTAGTAAAGTGGTACTACATGTTCCCAGGGCCTGTAAATTAAATGCAACTGTTGGGCCTGCAGCACTTATTATGCCACCCACTTAAGTAGCCTTTTAAACATCTCAGGCCTGCCATGGCAACATATGTGTGCGCCATTTCGTCCTGCAGGGGCGGGTGGTCCATAGAGGGCGCTGGGGCGTAGCCCCACTGACTTCATCAGACATACATGGAGAAGTTGCTTTTTGCACCTACAGCAGCAGAAATTACAACAGACGAACTAACGCACCAGTTAATTCGAGTGCTTCATTTCTGTAGTGTGTGTGCTGACAGCATTAAGTGCACATGTAACAGTAAAAGGGAAAGGGTTTCAGCAGAGTTCTGGAGATTGCGCATGTTTGAAGGGCGCCTTACATCTCGGCTCCCTTCAAACATTTGCAAGCCATAGACATGCTGCACTTGCCCAAATCAGTGCAGCATGTCTGAAAAATTAAGCCTGCTTAGACGGTGATGCATTTCACCCTAGCTATCCAAACACCATATCAGAAGACGCGTTAGAACGAGGTGGAGCAGGGTCAACCCCAGCCTTCTCCTGACTTATGATTGGGCATTCAACAACCCATTTCCAGTTGGATAGGTGCGCACTGCCCAGCCTGTCAGATGTCTACAGGCAATATCCGTAGAGTTCATATTAAGCAACAGAGGTAAACCTAACCAGATGCTTCTTGGCTGTGCCTGAGTAGGTTATAAAAACTTTGCAACTCCAGTGCATAATGTTCACTGTAACTGCTGTCTATCGTTCCATGTCTCACTCGCCCTCAAATCATGTTTGTTGTCTGTTACATGCATCAATCAAACTACTCGTGGGACATAAGCTGAGTTTCAAACCAGAAGTCCTCGATTTTAACCGCAACATCCCTACTTGCCTGAATTGTTATTCCAGTCAAATGCTCTGCTTCAAGTTCAATTTCTGCTATTATGAACACTGAGCGGAGGTCCAGTTTGCACTGACAAGATACATTAGTTCTAGTACAGTTTAATTTAAATTTTTGTGCAGTGTTTGTATTCAAGATATTTGCAAATAAAGATGCCCACAAAATCCAAAAATATGTGCCCTTTCCAAGCAGACTTGTTTTCACTTCGGCGCCATAGCTTCCCTGTTCTTCTGCCACCGCCGCCCCATCCCTTCTCACCTCTTACAGTAAGAAACTAAAAACATTTTTCATTTGTTAGTGCAGTTACATCCACAGATTAATTTGTCTGTGCCATGAACTTGTTGGTGTTTACACGCTCTGCCAAAAACCCTAAATTCAATAATCTAAAAAAGAAATATTAAAAAGCAAAATTCAGGCTTTGATAAGATATTTAAAGATAGACTTACTTTAAGATTAGTATAGACATCTGAGCCAATGTCCCTAGATTTACGCGCTTTTAAATCCCTTCCAAATAACGCACAGAAAAGAGCAGTGATGCCATGGCAGTGGCAAATTGTGCACTATAAAAATGGCAACATCATTACTACAAAAATAAACGAGGGGAGATGCCCAGGTGCTATTTCTTGGTAAAACAAGTTGCTCTAACATAAGTATTTATAGATCATAATGGTCACCCACAGGAGGCCCTTCAACCTATTGAAAGATAACATGTTTTTTGTTACCTTCTGCAAGGATAATCGACCTTGGAAAGATGAAAGGCTGAGTGGGTAAGGCTGGATTCCCAGATTTGTCATGCTGGTTCAATCGAGCTACTAGACCCGGCTTGTGCACTATATAATGTCCACTTAAAAGAAAAAAATACTGCAATTCCAAATGAAACCTTTTTAAAAAGCATCCTTTCAGTATTGAAATACCCTCATACAGTTTGTGTGAGCTAAGTTTTACTAAAAGACTCCTGAGGGCTACATTGCTGATGCAGAGAGTTTTAACAACTCAGTCATCCCGGGATGCACTGCTAGTGCAAAGCTTGGCTTACCAACTTGAAAATTTAACCTAGGGCTGCACTGCTACTGCAAAGAATGTTTTACCAATTCAACAGTATTTCCAGGCCCAGATCTTTTTCAAAGTTTCTAGGCGGAAGAACCCCAGGGCCCTCCTTTAGTGACAAGGCATGTACTTTTGTCCCACCACTTTCCAAGTTCACGAGTGGCCAATGTTGACCTGGTAAAATAAACCTTTAGCCAGGCCTAAACCTTCTTTTTAAATATATACGTATAAGTCAACACTAGATATGCCCTAAACAGCCCATAGGGCAGGGTGCAATGTATTTAAAAAGTTGGGCATGCATTTTTAACTTTTACCTGGCCTGGTAGTGAAAAACCCTTACATTTGTTTTTCACTACTGCAAGGCCTGCCTCTCCCATAGGATAACACTGGGTTAACTTATTACATTTAATAAGTGATAACTTTCTGTTGGGAGCCGGTAGCATGTCGAGTGTGATGTCTAAAGAATTGTAATTAAACCCTTTTTTAATGATTATGTTGGATTTTAGGCACAATTCTAAAAATGCCACTTTTATAACGTTTGCATTTTCTTGTCCCAACCATTTGGTGCCTGTATCCTGGGCCACATGACTAGGTGTAGCTGGCAGTTGGTCTTTGTGTATTGCTACCAAACAGTGAGACAAAGGGGGTTTAGGTGTTGGCAGGATGCACCATCTCTGACTTGATGAGGGGGAGAAGCCGTCACCTACCACACTTGGACATCACAAAGGCTCCACCTGAGCACACTCGCAAAGGGTTTGAAACTAGTCTTTTGTGACCCCAGACAAGTTAGGGCCAAGGCAAGGAGGCAGCGAATTCCAAACACCTGTGGGCAAGGAAACCTCCACAGCTTTCTCCTACTTTAAAGTGGACAACGGGTATAAATAATGGACCCTCAGACCCAGCTCTTCAGTACACATCTGAACTTGTGGAAGTCTCAAAAGAACTGCTGTACTCCTCTGCAAGGAGGACTGATACTCTGCTGCCATGATGCCTGAGTGAAAAGGACTGGACCTGCATCTTGAACCCTGGACCACCAGAGTGACTCCAAGAGCTAGTTCGCAGGCCTTCTGATCAGGGCCATGGACAGAAAAGGCTACAACCTCCTTGAACCAACCAAAAGGACTCTGCTGTGAGTCTTGCCCCAAAGTGGTGCCACCCTAGTCCTGGAGCCTTGGAAGTGGTCCTGAAGGTACTCTGCCAACCCAGCTCTGGTCCTGTGGGCAGATCCAATGCAGGTTGACGCATCTCTGTTGCTCCGCTTTGGTTGCGCAACAGTGCAACGCATCACAGATGCCGGACCTTGCATCGCAGCTCGCAGTCTCCTCTGAACCGCCACTGCGCAATGCATTCTCGACACAGGCCCTCACATCACAAGCACCTTATTTACTCTATGGCATCCATCATCGCTGACCGAGGAACCGCATCACAGCCCACAGCTTCTTCAGAACCGCTGGTGCGCTACGTATCTTCGATGTAGGTTCTCGCAATGCTCCACAAACCAGGGTTTAAGGTACTTTGTTCAGCGCATCTAACTGGGCCGCTGCATCGCACCCGCGCTCCATCGTGGTTGACCTGAACTTGTCTTTGTTCCGGGTCTGGCACAAACAGATAACCGCAGTTGGTGCTTTGTGCTACCAGGAATTATTTTCCCTTAAATCTTTAAAACTGTTTATCGCCTGTTCTTCTGATTGGAGCGATATAATTTTGATCTAAAATAATTTATTACATTTTACTCTTATTCTTTTTCTTGTGGTATTTTCACTTTATTACTGTTTGAAGTACTGCATATATACTTTACACATTGTTTCTGTTAAGCCTGACTACTTTTGTGCCTAGCTACCAGAGGGTTAAGCACGGGTTAATTTGAGGTTTGCTTGTGACTTCACCCTGACAGAAATTGTGGCAGCTGCTTGAGTAGGGTTTCACCCCCCTCAACCAGTAACCCATCCTACGTCGCTTATCTCAGCACCACTCTGTCTTTGATGAATACCTGTGCCTTAACAGGTCAAAACAGTTAATTGGTCGTGAATGCCGTGGCCCTTTTATGATTTGTTTCCATTGGCCAAGTGCTGTGACCCACTCCTGTGACATTCAAAGAAATCTGCAACATTAGTTATTTTGACAAGCGCTCATTCATTAATGTAATCTCTTATGTGCTAAAGTTCTTTAGTCATCAGTTTTGCTTTGCAAGACGAGTTAGTTTTTTTTTCTCCTCAGTGAGACTCCAAGTTTTGGACATCAGAAACATTCTGTCATTGATGTCAAGGCAAATACAGTAGACTCCACAGTTGCTTGGCTACGACATTTACTGTATCTTGCCATTAATAGTCTGTTTTTGTAGCCTCATAGTGCCCCCCTTGTCCATAACGTATCTGTGCTTGATTGGAGGTATTTGTAAATGTTGTTGGGCATAGACTTTGAGGCAACAATTTGGTGTTGTACATGAGATTCCGAAAGGTGCTCGGACTCCTGAACACTGATGCTGCCCTTAAGCTTGCAAATGGTAGGAATAGTGATGGAAGACGAGAAAAGAGTAGCACATTCATATATTTATCTTCATCTGGAATATTGGTTTTACTCTCCATAAGCTTGTCTGATATAGGTATTCGATTGTCTACTCAAGCTTACTTTGGTAGTGTCAGATTTCATAGATACTCTCAAATAGTAGAGCCCTAAGTTCAGATGGCTCGCAGACTGCAGTAAGATCTGTTAACAATGATGAGTCGAGTGGTATTAGGTGGTTGACATAGCAAACACAAGATGATGGACGCAGTGCTGAAACTTTTCAACCACTCACCCCAAGTCAAGAGATCTAGGTTTAATCCATTGTTCTTTTGCTCACTATGCCACCCCAGTTTGGACCCAGCCATATGCAAATCAGTCTTGACCCTTCTTCTCATGGGAACAGTCCAGCCCAAACTGCCAGGCCAGTTCCTCCCTGGACTGGAAACAAACATCCTGGGGCCAGTTTCGGAGTATCACCCCTCATCAGCCAGGCTAGGAGGTGCCAGTTCCAGTTTTGGGTCTCTAGAGGTTGTTCCTGCTGCTAGGAGCTGGAAGAGACCTAAGAGAAGCAAGAAAAATAATCTCTGACGCCATCAGTGACGCCACCGCGAGGTCAAGGCAACACTCCTGAAGTGCACTACTCACCGCCCTGCCTGCACCGCAGCTCCAACGCCTGCTGACTCCTGCAGTTATTGGCCTTCCCGACGCTTGTGCTCACACCGACTCGTCGATGCCAGCGCCGGCATCCAGTTATCGCGGCGCCGATAACCGCCAAGTGTAACTCCATGAACTCACCGACTTCGCACGGCCTCACCGGAACCGATGCCTCACCGCTGACGCAACAGACTTCCCCTGTCCTGGATTCGACACATCACCTCCTCGCGGACACGCCTCTCCTCCCCCAGGGCAGCCAGGGAGCTGGCCTCTACCTTGGCACCGACGCCTCTCCTCCACGACGCCGTGCATAGTCATAGACTTCGTTTTCCAAAGTACTGTTTGGTGGTCCGTGTGACTCTGTGCCCGACGCCGCGCACCTCGCGGTCGGTGCCGTACTTTGGATTTATTGCTGTCACAACGCCGTAGTAGTCCCAGGTGGAGCTATTTGTTTTCTACAAGTTCTATTTTTGCAATAACTGTTCTAAAATCGTAATTTGATACATGTATATTGGAGTTTGGTCGTTTTGGTCTTGTTGAGTTTAGATAAAGATACTTTATTTTTCTAAACTGGTGTGGTGTTCATTTGTTGTGTTCTCACTGTATTACTGTGTGTTTGGAATACAAATACTTTACACATTGCCTTTGGGAAAAGCCTGTCTGCTCGTGTCAAGCGCCCAAGGGGGGTGAGCAGGGGTTATCTAGAGTGTGTATCCCCCTTACCCTGACTAGAAGCAAGGGTCCCTAATTGGACAAAGGTACCTACCTCTGCCAACTAGAGGCCACCAGTTCTAACAGTACTTAAGTAAATACTACTTCTAAAGTGGAGGGAAGATGGCCAAAGAGAAGACGAGAAATGCCGCCTATGTCATCAGGCAGATGAAACTTTGTAGCACATCTATGTATCTGCCCCGCCCTGGCCATACAGCTAAGAGGTTTGCTGAGAAAAGAACGTATTAACCTAAGGATCAGTTCTTGTAGACCAGCACAGATGGAGTTACTAGATCCAAGAAACACAGTGCTGAATATTAGAAAGGTACAGTTCCTGGAGACTCTTCAGTGCCTCGCCAAGGCAAATGCACAGACACAAGGAGGGAAAGACGAATGGCAAAGAATGCCTCTGATAAGAACCCCGGTAAGTATTTGTCATGGTGGGCTGCTAGGGACTATGAACTCTTGTTGCTTCCTATCCCGTCAGGTTGAGTACCAGTTTGCCATTACCCTATCTGTTCCTTGGCTATTGGCACCTTTTGCGCAAATTTGCTCATTGAGCATATGTACCTATGCTATGGTGGGCTGCTAGGGACCATGAACCTTTTTCCTATCCCGTCAGGTTGAGCACCAGTTTGGCTAGTGTCAATCTGTTCCCCAGGCTAAATATCAATGCCTTCTGTGCAAATTTGCACATTGCTAATAAATAAATAAATAAATTGCTTAGGCTTTTGCCAGTTTTATATAAAAAACAATGGGAGAGCAAGGGAAGGAGGGGGTGCGTCCGTATCCCCTGTATTATATATAGTAAACAATGATGGACGAACCCTAGCTATGTGTGGCACTATCACTGGTAGGTAATGTTTGGAACCCACTGGGTTTGTTAAAAGACCCCTCACACACCAACCTAGTTGGTGTCATGCTTCATCATTGGGGTCCCAACCGGGTGGCCGAGTGCCCCCTGGTTGTGCTACGACGCCTGATTACAGCGGAGCTGGTGTGGTGCTTAGATAGTGAAGTGGTGTGGATTAAAAATATCTCTGAGAATCCTTGCCTCATTAAGTTTATTACTGGCGGCTCAGGATATGGTTAAAAAATTGTATGTGATGCAACTAAAAAGGAAATTATTATCTTATATTTGGCTATGTGATGGGTCTACATGTTTCAGCCCGCAAGAGAATGTTGGAGGGGCTTTCTTCAGGACCGTGGAAATAAGTGAATTGCAAAAGATGTGATGCCACGTGAAAAGTGAAAACAAAAAAGTAGTACCTACACACGCGCTAAGGTGTGTGTGGACTGCGTGTCTACGTACTTACTGCCACTTATGTAAAAAGAAGAACACTATGGTTGAGTGTGAATGGCTGATCGGGGCTCGGGAGGAGTTCGCTCCTCTGAATAATTTTGATATCCGAGCGAACCCGCCAAGAACCTGTTGTGGTCTCTCGTCGTCGTCCCGGATGAGTTTTAGACATCAGTGCTGGCACTTTTTCACTTTATGCCAGATTTGTCTATTGTAGGCCCAGCAAACTTTGTATCGTTGACCGCTGTCCAAATGAGAAAGTGTTTTTTACATGACCGATTACCTAATTTCAGTGTTTACCTATTTATATGATCTGTTGTGTATGTTTTTAATGATGTTCATGGTTTTTATCAGCTAATAAACGAATTTACCTACCTAAGTAAATACTCGTGTGTTTGGACTGTGCACTATTGCACCAAGGGCGGGGCAGACCTAGGTTAATAAAACGGGTGCAAGGTCATTGCCCCTTTCAATCAAAGTCCGCGGACCCCTTACAATTCGACAGTCTTGTGGCTTGTGCTCGCAGCATGAGGCCTGGTGAAGACTGATCATTTCCAGTTACTGGGACACTTTCCAAGCAGGAAGGATGTGTGAGGTACATACATTCTTTCATTTTGAGAATAAAGCTAGGGTCTATGCAAGCCACCAGTGCAAGTCAGCCAGACGGTATGATTTATGTCTCCTTAAAAATGTAACTTAATTGCAGTATGACTAGTTCGTCTGCACTGTCTTTAAAAAGGGTGAAGGGATGGATCTTTTAAAGAACTACCATCTGGACTGAAACGATGGTTTGAGGCACGTCGGTCTCCATGGATTATTCACGTATGGAGACCGTGCAATGCCAACAAATACTTGCCATTATATCGATCAGAAACGAAGAGCACGTGCAACTGAGCAAAAACAAACGTGGTATAAATTGGATAAATAATATTCTACGCTGCTGTTTTGTTGCAGCTGCAGGTGTGCCTTCAGTTCATATTCCCATTGTGATCATTTTGGGGTCTCAACCTACAGACATCCTAAGCTTTCTGTTATCGAAGGTCTATTTTCTACAGTATGTACATCAAGCTCCAAAGGAGCGCATCGCGTATCTCACTCTCTTTCATGTCCCCAGCTTGTGTTTTTTTATTTTTTTATTCTTTTTGCGATGACCTGTACACTACACCCAGACCACTCAGTTTTCGTATTATCTCCTGCCCCCTGGTGTCAACTTTCCACCCTTCCCCATGCCCCGCTCCCTTTTTTAAGGTAAATTTTCTTTAAATAATATTTTTGTGGTCTACTACCAGGCTGCTTATTTTTTTCCCTTTGTACAGGATCCTGTGCATACTTTATTAGATTTTAATTTGCCATTCTGTGATGGCCATTCATCATATTGGAATGGTAAATTAGAAATAAAGTAAAAAGATGGCTGCCATGCTTGCGTGTGTACACATGGCAGCAGCCTTCTAATGGTTTTACTTAAAGTAATAGAAAAATAATTCAAAGATGGCAGCCTTGTGTGCACATGCATATATGGTACCAGTCTTTTAAACCATTTTTCTATCTTAAAGAAAAATCATGACTAGATTGATGCCGTGCCTTCGTGTACATGCTCTGCGGTCATCTAGGGAAGGAAAAAGCTGCCACTTGGCTTTTTCATCTGAGCTTTTTAGATAAATCCATGTTAAGGTTTTGTCCAGAAAATCATTTAGTATATTCACATAAGGCACATTGGAAACTATAATGGGCAAGGGGCCAATTTTGAATTTTCGACTCTGGACCCATGAGGTGGCAGAGTTAAGATACTTTTTTTTGTTTCTCTTTATTGTGACATTTTAATGTGAGAAAAGGTTTGTTGCTTATAGAAGACTTTTCTATTACATTTTATGTGATTACATGTTCGGTTTTAAGGCCTTATGGCTATTTAAAAACTCAAAAATAACTTGGGTACATTGAGGGTTGCCAATTTAGATGCATCAGTTGAGCATAGTCTTTGGAGAGTATTTCTCCTTTTGTATCCATCATCAATTACTTAATTATGCAAAGTAAAAAAAAATGTTATCACAGTAATACACACTGGTCACTGATTGTCATCACTTAATCATAAAGTGGGTCATCACTTAATCATAAAGTGGTTGCAGCTTGGTACAAGATAGAAGATTGTATTTTGCTATTTGGAAGAAGCGCCATCCTGGGTATGCATCTATAAGATCAGACCATTTTGTGCAGGCTGGGCTCGCATGTTTTATTTCTATTCAGTAACCTTGTGTGTTGAGGCCACTAGAGGACATTCCACAACGTTTTCGTTGCTCCAGAGCAAGTGCTCAATTTTGCCTTACTTGGGGTTTACCCTTAATGTACCGTCATAGACCCTTAAGGAAAATTACGAGCGTCTCGAAAGCTTATGAGGTGACCTACAGTTGGCGGCAGTTTATGATGGACAGGGGCTCAGGCCTCTTTACCTGTCTCTTGGGAGCAGTGTTTACTAACTTGATGCATCTTTGCAATCGCTCATAACTTTGATTTTTCCCGCCCCCATGTGTTTGTGCTTGTGTGCGTTTACACATTGGTGTTCATGGACAAAGTGTGCAGCAAGAATTGTATTTTCTACAAGGATTGATTTGCAAGCAACATACAGTGGTGGTTTCCTGCACAGTGCTAAGGCCATTCTGGCTTCCTTTGCCCTTCATAGCAGATTCTGTGGTACTGGTTCCTGATCAATCTGCTGTACTGTCAACCTTGTCTGATTTCAGCATGACCTCTACTTCTAAGCTAGATACTTACCAGAATACAAGACAGACCTAAAACCTTTAACCTTCTGGACAGATCTGCTTCCACATTTGCCTGGTGATCTTACTCCCGCTTTGGGTGTCTTCGAGTAGTTTGGTTCCCAGTCCATATTCCAGTTTCAATGTGTAGCCTCCCTCATTGCTTTGCGTTATTAGCGGTTTCAAATCGGAAAGCCCTACTTGGGTAGCGTTAAATGTCTATCTTACAATAAAGTTCCCATTCATTATGTTCTGCCTGACTAGTCAGGCCAGGAAGATACGCCAAGCTCTGGTTGGCTGGAATTATAATGTCCGTAGCATGTGTAGCTGTAAATACACATGCTGTCCATACTCCTGCAATCTAAGGACATTTGCAGTTTGTTTTTCTTCGAAGAAGTTTCGAGTCAAAAGAACTGTTGTGACTCCTGCCTTAGTCCACAATGCACCTGGACAAAGCTTCTGCCTCAACAAACTGCTCCTAAACCTAGACTTTCTTACTCAGCTCCAGGGTCCGCTCAAACTCTGAACAGCTCAACTTAGCAATTTGGCACCTGCAGTTCTAGAGTTTGGATTCCTTAAGCTCCAAAAGGAATGTGCGAGGCATACACTCACACATACCTGCTATGCAGCGAAGTGGAAGAGGTTTGTCCACTTCTGCCTTAACTGCTACCTGTTACATCTCCAAAAGGCATGGTTAGCATCCAATTCCATCTGTTTACATCTGACTGCTGTTGCAGGATCCAAACAGTATTGGAAACAAACATCCCTTTTCAAACTCCCTTTTGTTGAAGTCTTTTTTGAGGTCCTCAACAGATTTATGCCTCCCAAAACGCCTCCAGCCCCCATGTTGGAACTTGAATGTAGTTCTCACATGGTGGATGGTGGGACCACCCTTCGAAACCCTCCACTTCGGTGGTCTGCAGTCCTTGTCCTAAAAGGTGGACTTCTTAATAGCAGTCTCCTCCCTCTGATGCATCAGTGAGTTGCAGGCTTTAACCATAGGGAACCCTTTCATTCAGGTCCATAGGGACAGGATGGTCTCTAGTACAACACACCCCAAATTCCTTCCAAAGGCAGTCTCACTGTTTCTCATTAATCAAACCACTGAGCTGCCTTTCTTCTTCCTGCAACCAAACTCTGGAGTGGAAAGGGCTGTGCGCACACCATATTTTAAAATGGCACTTGCAGCCCATTGACGCAATTGAGTTCTTATAAAAGACAAAACAACTTTTCGTAGTCTGTGCTAAACCTCCCATGGGACAGCCCATCTCCAAGTCACACACTGCGAGATTGATTGTGAAATATATACACACCTGGTGTGCCATGGTGAGCACATTGCAGGTACAAGGAAGCCTCTGCTGCGTTCTTAGCTAACATCCTTTTTGCAAATATCTGTAAATCCCCCAAACTTTTTACCTTATCTCCTCCTGTTTTCTGCATTCGTTTTTGTTGCCATTAGGACTTTGTGGACTTTACCACTGCTAACCAGTGCTAAAGTGCTTGTGATCGCTCTGTAAAATATAGTAAAATTGACCTGCACCTGAGTGGCACATTTAATTTATTTCTAAGTCCCAGATATGGTACTAAGCGCCTTTAAATTAAATGCTACTAGTGGGCCTGCAGCACCCATTGTGCCATCCGCTGACATAGTACTTTAAAACTAATCTCAGGCCTGCCAATGCAGCTTGTAGTGCAGTTTTAAACTGACATTCTGGCCTGGCAAAATAAACCTTTTGCCAGGCCCGATGCTTCCTTTTTAATACATTTAGGATACTCCTAAAGTAGGCCTTAAGGGCCCATAGGGCAGGGGGCATTGTGTTTAAAAAGTAGGACATATGGATTTAAGATATACATGTCCTGACAGTGGAAAAACTCCTAAAGCAGTTTTTCACTGTTGTAAGAGCCTATCTCTCCCATTGGATAACATGGGTTACCTTATTGCATTTAATAAGTTCTAAATTTTGATTGGGAGCTAGTAGAAATGAAATGTCATGTTTAGACTCAAACTGTTATGAGCCACAAGGTACCCCGATATAGGCCTAGGTAGTTGCACAACCCTTTACCTATATTTGTCCTACCATTGTTCTACATAACGGTCCTGGCGCTGACCTTTTACCTAGGTAGGTGCCGCATAAATGTCGTTTGGTTTTCTCCGAAAACTAGCCTCATTTATTATGCATGAGGATTCTCCGTATCACAGCAGGATTACCATCTTCTGCATATTAACTCTGTGTAACGGTCACCACTATTGTCCTCCTTGGCTGACATGCCCACAGTACCATGACACATCTAGATAGAACCCCCGAGGGTACATTTCGGGTATATAAGTACCATATCTTTGCTGGGTAAGGGAGAGGAGAAAAAGACTTCCATGCTGACACGAGATGCTGAGTACCCTGCACGCAGACACTCCAGCACGCAGTGGTCTGACATCCCTTGCGGGGTGTCCAACTTGAGACCAAGACAGGGTCCTTTGTTCTCTCACATAAGGTAATGAGGTTGGCTCTTTCCTAGAGGGATTCTTGGCACTACACCTACATACATGCTAGGTACACTTAGGTACATCTAGTTAGGGTTAGCATCGTAGTAGTACGCATTATTACAGTTATGTATCCATATGCCTGCATATATTCATTGTTTTAGCACTATGGTAGAATTCTACCTTTTCTTTACCCTGTTGGTGCTTATAACCGTATCCATATGTTCCTGTCTAATGGTTGTTGCAGCACACATATTTTATACTAGAACGATGCTGGTTCAATAAATACTTATTGAAAACGTCCCCACCGTTTATTCTGGGTATCTTTCTGAGACTGAGTAAGCACGAGTGACTGAGCGAAAAGTACTGTACTGTTTCCACGATCCCTGAGGGGTCAGGGTTGTCATGTTCGATAGTTGCTAGAGACAAAAGAGGACCAGGTGTTGGCAGGATGGGCCATCCTGCTGGGATGGCTGGAGGTGGAGCCGTTACCTGCCCCACTTACACTTCAAAGGGCTTGCCTCCAGCACACACAAAGGAACCTAACTCTAGTCTTTTGTCACCCAGGACTTCTTGAAGCCTTGGTAGGACAAGGGAAGACATTTCCAGAACCAGATGGGGGGGGGGGGTAGTATAGGGAAGCCCCCCACTTCAAAGGCTGGCACCTGGTATAAATATTGGACCTTCAGAACACCTCTTCAGTACACTCTCGGACATGTGGACATTATAGAAAGACTGCCTTGACCCCCAAAGTGCTGCCCTGCTGCGTGAGGACTTCCCTGCTTTCTGAGAAGGAAGAATGGACCTGACCTCTTCATCCCAGGCTACCTGAGTGACTCAAGGGGTCAGTTAGTTTACCTCCTGTCTGAGCTACAGGGACACAACAAGCTTTAGAGGCCTCCCTCCAGCTGCACATCTGACCTGCTGCAACGGACTTGCCTGAACCTGCAACTGGACCTGCCTGAGCTCTCCTGGAGTGAGTTCCTTATTCTCTACGAGGTGCGTCCCCAGGTCCTGGACCATTGGCTGGCATCAGTTGACCTCCTATGAAAGAAGGCGAAATTCTTGAGTTTTGGGCTCTTTGCAACCAGGCCCGTTCGCGCCGAGACTCTGCTGGCCGTGACGACCCCCAGTACGAAGCTCCGCTGAACCCGTCTCTTTGCGCTATAGCAACCCCCGGCAACGCAAGATCTGCACTTTGCGTTACAGTAATTACAGCCTGCGGTGACCTCTGATGCGAAGCTGCAGCCTAGACTGTCTGTGACGCCTGACCAGATCTTCACACTACAGCGACGACCATCTGCGACTCCAGGCCTGCTCTTCGCACTATAGCGACAACCGTACACGACACTCACCCTGCTCCCCGCAGCCTTCTCCGCTGTGAACAGAACTCTTCATGGCGGATTTTGAGGGGGTAACTTTTTCAGTGGAACTAACCTAGTCCCTGTATCAGGCCGGTACTCCATTGTGATCGGCCTGAACTCATTACTTTTTCCCCAGTCTAGCCCGACCAGGTGACCGCGAGTGGCGCTTTTAAGCATTATATCTGTTCAAAACTTTAAAACTGAAAATCTCTGGGTCTGCTGATTGGATTTTTGTTTCCTGGTATCCTATTTAAATTTACTCCATTTGTCTTAATTGGTTTAGGATTCTTCTTGTGTTGTGTTTACACCTTATGTTTGTGTGCTGCATACATACTTTACACATTGCCTCTAAGTTGAGCCTGAATACTTTGTGCCAAGCTACCAGAGGGTTCAGCACACATTAAGTTAGTGCATTTTATGGTTTACCCTGACAAGGATTGTGGTGGTTGCCAAAGTGGGGCTTCCATCCCCTCAACCAATAACCCAAATTTCTTACAGTAACCATCTCTAGTAGTGTATAGTGCCATAGATTTATTTATTTATTCACTTATAGAGCGCATGAATCACCCCATAAGGGTATCTCAGCGCTATGGGCACATAAGCGAACATGAGGAGACTAAGTTAGAAGAGTGAAGTTTTCAATAATTTCCTGAATGCCAGGTAGTCTGTACATTGTCGTAAGTAAATGGGGAGATTGTTCCAGAGGCGTGGGGCCAGATGGTAGAAGGCCTTACCACCTTGTCGAGTCTTATTAAAGCGCTGGACTATAGTCAGGGCTTTGTCTCCTGAACGGAGAGGTCTGGAAGGCACGTAATTAATGAATTTGTCATTGAGATAACTAGGGCCTAATCTGTATACGGCTTTGTAAGCCATACAACATATTTTGAAGTAGATCCTTTTCCGAATGGGTAGCCAATGAAGTTTCTGCAGCAGAGGAGGCTGTTCTTGGGGGGGCATTAGTTACCAAACGAGCCGCGGTGTTTTGGGCAACCTGTAATCTATTAATGTCTCTCTCATTGGCAGAGATCAACAGCGCGTTGCAGTAATCTAAGCGGCTTAAAATCAACGTCTGAATCAAGGTTTTTCTCGAGGCTAGGGGTAGGAAAGGGAAGACTCTGCTGAGCATGCTCAGGTTATGGAAGCAGGCTCCAATAGTAGAGGAGACCTGGTCTCTCAGGGTGAGTTTTTGGTCCAATCGTACTCCCAGGTTTTTCACCACTTGTTTAGGACAAGGGGTGGGACCCAGTTCCTCTGGCCACCAGCTAGGCGACCATTTCACAGAGGCCTCACCAAATAGCATAATCTCCGACTTGGTAGCGTTCAGCTGGAGAAAATTCGATTTAATCCATTCCGCTATGGATTTCATGCCTTCACCAAAGGTGGTTTGAATATTGGGGTTGGATTTGTCAAGCGAGAGGAGTAATTGTGTGTCATCAGCGTATGATATGGGGATGAAACCCAGATTTCTCAACAGTCTCGCCAAGGGAGCAACATAGACGTTGAACAAAGTAGGGCTCAAACATGAGCCCTGTGGAACTCCCTTGGTGGTCTTAGAGTGGTAAGGACCTAGGTTAATGGTCTGAGTTCTGTCGGATAGAAAGTTGGTTAACCATTTCAGAGCTATTCCTGTGATGCCTATGTCCCTCAGTCTACTGAGTAGAATTTGGTGTGATATGGTGTCGAATGCAGTGGATAGGTCAAGTAGCACCAGAAGTACTGCCTGACCTTTGTCCAATAGCATCCTAATGTTGTCCGTTACTGCCACCAGGGTTGACTCGGTGCTGTATCTGGGGCGAAACCCTGATTGTGAGGAATCTAGGCTATTAGTGGATTCAATGAAGTTGGAAAGGTGAGTGTTGTGTTTTTCTAAAATTTTGGTGTGCAGGGGAAGGAGTGAGATGGGTCGGTAGTTGGTTACGTCTTCAGGTGAGAGTTTGAGGTTTTTTTTGATCGGAAGTATTTGTGCAGATTTCCAATCAGGAGGGAGGGCACCTTCCTTCAGGGAACTGTTAAGAATGTTACAAATAGGATCAGCGAGCTGTTTGGCCAGAGTGGAAGTTAATTTGGCAGGTATCCGATCCAACGGAGAACCTGATTTTGCACCTTTTGGGAGGGCTTCAGTACCTTCTATTGTGAGTAGTGGGAAGTTTCCTAATGAGCTGGTTACCGGTGGGAAATGTTGGGGTTCAGTTCCTGGTTTAGGTTGGGAGTTCATGGTAGCAGTGATTTTATTATATATCATGTCTATTTTCTGAGTGAAGTGACTAGCAATGTCATTGCACAGCGCCTGGGAGGGTGCTGACGCCGTGTCGCAGGCCAAAGGGTTGGTGAAAGTTTTTAGGATCTGATAAAGGCATTTCTGAGAGCTCCCAGCTTGTTCGAGAGCGGCTGCGATATGGGTCTTCCTTGCATTTTTTAGGTTGCGGTGGTAATGGTTTAGAGCCGCCTTGAATTTTTCTTTGTCTGAAATGTTTTGATGGCGTTCGAGTTTTTTGCATGCGCCTTTTTCTAGTCCCAGTGAGGTCGAGTACCACGGGGCCTGGCGTCGTTTTATGCTAGTGGGGCATTTTTTCTGGGGTGCTAAGCTATCTAGCGTGGCAAGTAGTCTGTTGTTAAAAGAGGCTAGGTGTTTCTCCACTTTGTCTGTATTCGCATAATGAGGTGGACAGAATGCCCCTTCAAAGAGTTCTGGTGTAATTAAATTCCACTTTCTATAGCTTTTATTAAGATGGCATTTGGGAGCGAGGTGGGCCTTGTGGTTGTTGATGCGAAATTCGACCATCGAATGGTCCGACCAGGTCAGAGAAGTCGTAGCAACATAAGATAAGTTAGAGAGGAGTTAGTTAAGATGATGTCCAACGTATGTCCTGCCTGGTGAGTAGCATCTTTGTTAATTACAGTAAGATTGAGTGCAGCCATTTCGGTCAGAAAAGATGAAGTCTCTGGGTTGTCTAGAATTTCACTATGTATGTTAAAATCTCCAAGAAGAAGGAAATTCCTGGAGGAAATGACATGTGGGGCAATGAGTTCAATGATCTGTGAGGTGACGTTGGTTAGTGGTCCTGGTGGGCGATAGACTATAGCGCCTTTCCAGTTAACATTGTGGTACAAATTCATGCTGAAAACCAGAATTTCCAGCTGATCGTTACTTACTTGGTCTAGGATGGTAATGTTAGTCGAGTTTTTGTATACTATGGCAATTCCCCCCCTGTCCTATGAGGTCTATCTAGTTTTAATATGTGGTAGTCATCGGGTAGTGCTACAGCTAGGTCCGGGTTGGAGTGGGGTTTGGTCCATGTTTCCGTTAGAAACCCTACGTGGGGATTGTTGGAAGAGAGCAGGTCCCATATATTAGCCGCATGTTTGGGCAGTGATCTTACATTAGCCAGGAAACAGTTCCAGTCATTGTTGGTATCTGCACTTGCCGAGTGTCTGTTTTCTGTAGGATGGGGAACGGAGTTAATGATCTGCTTGGGCCTAGTAATAGTTCTCATGGGGTGGGTAGGAGTGCTTTGATATTTACAGTTTGTGCAAGAAAAAGGTCCCCACACTTCAGTAAGGGCGGGGCAGGCGCTGGTCAGAGTAACTTTGTTCATATAGGCGTTCTTAATTGCCACCAGCTCATTGCTCGTATAAGTAAATGAGCCCCTCGCCTTGTCCACCTGAGCGTGAACAAAACAGTCAGGGATTCCTGCTCCTGGCGACGACCAGGCACGGACGGGCGCAGACGGGCTTGCCTTAGGCGCGTCCGCTGCGCGTCTGACTAGGCATAGATTAAATAGATGTGGCACTAGACTGCTAACCTCCCGTTGGAGTTGGGAGGAAGCAGTCGATTCTCACTTCCGGTTTCAGGCACCTCCCTCCAGACAATCGGAACACTCCGTGCTGGACCGGGGAGGCTACAGAGTGAGCGACTAATCAGTGCAGGTGAGTCAGACCAAATGTGCAAAGATGCAATTTCTGTAAAAACAGTGACTATTAAAACACCTTTAAAACATCAGAGCCCATTACCAGGCGCTCTCTAAGTGCATCGGGTGAAAATTGTGCAAGCGTACTTTTAGCAAACCGCGTAATGCAGAGAGGAGCCCTTTACCAGGCGCTACCTTCCCGTTCTAGCGAAGATCACCAATGTCAGCTTAAGCGCGTCCCTGCGATCACTCTCGTCCCCAGAAGCCAGTGATAACTTTTTGTTCTTTTCAGCTTACAACTCAAAATACACTTGTCTTTGACACTACACTGCACTTGCACTACTCACCTGCTGAGCGTGAAACAATCTGAGGTGCAGTCTTTGTCCTGGTGCATTGTGGATTAAGGAAGAAGTCAAAACTGGTACCATACTATAACGAGCATTGGCATAGCCAATAGTTCTCGCTTTTGGGACCTTATAAGTATTTAGTTATGCAGCACAATATCCTTGGTGCAACAACATCAACCGTTGCATGGCTAAACACTTATAAGGTCCCCAAGGCGAGACCTAATGGCTATGCCAATGCTTGTTTTGCTAGGTGGTTCTTTGTACTTTGAGTACGGGTGACAGGATGCTGGAGCACCATTTGAAAAGGCAAGATTACGTCACTAAAGCCCACATAGACCCTACTAGGCATAACTTTATGCGAAGGGCAGAAGACCACGCTAGGAAAAGCAATAGAGCTACAACTATAATTTCTTTGCAGCTGGGCTCCGTCAAGATGGGGAAAAGGTATAAACTAAATGAAAGCACTGAACACCGCTCTTATTGGCGATGCATGAGAGTCTTGCAACTTCTCACTGCTCCCACCAGCCCCAACTGCACATACGTATGGAGCAACTTTTATTTGCTGGCATGCTTCCCTCCAGGCCTTACAAACAACATGATTATCTTAACCAGGATGGTGCAAACAATGAACCATATAGTCCACGGCATACCCTGGGAGCAGTCGGGTTGGAGCTTAAGAGCTCAAAGCAACGCTTTGTTAATTCTGAAAGCTAACGCTCTGACAGGGAGACAAACTGTACCGCTCTGCTCTCAGCGCCATGCTCACAGTGGGACACACATGCTAAAGCGAACTGCTGCTTCAGTCTACCCCCCAGTGGTTTGCACAGCTAGTGTGGATTATTTTTTTTTTTTTTTTTTTTTTAAGTGTCCCAACAAGATGTCCAGGAGATGGAAGTTCCAGATACTGTGAGCACTTTTGGAGAATGACTACCTTGAGGTCTTTGCATTCTGAAGTAATATACTCGTTAAATATTCCCAGCGAGTTGCACTTTGAATGCCTGCCTGCGGGACGCCGGGATTCTTGGCACTTCCTGAATCCTCTCGGCTACACCGGTTCTCTTTTTTTCTCGAAACCTGTTCTATTTTTGTGGTTCGCTGGAGTGTTCTGATGTGGCGGGGTTCCTGCATCACCCTCCGCACTGCTGCAGCACATCATGCAAAGACCTGAGCCTGCGCGTGGGGCGGGGAGCCCTGTAGTGTGCCTGCTGCAGAGTGCAGGCAGGGGATGACCTTACGGAAAGCTGCAAGGATTTCAGCGCGGAGCAGGAAGTGATGAAACGGGCCAGGCAAGCACCCAGCTGCTGAAACTGGAGGCCACGCGCACTTTACCAGCTGTGCGAGGGAAATGGGTAAACCATTCTTTTCGGTCACCCGTAGATGGCGACTGCCGGCCCTGTCCATGCGGTGACCGTGCGCTTGTACTGCAGGCTGTAATGCAAAATACAGCGCGCCTTTCAATGTCCCAAGCGGGGTTAATGTAAGTGACTGCTTAGAAAGAAATGTCATCACCTGTACTTCTGCCTTGATTTTCTTTCTCTGTAAACATATTATATTGGCATTTGATAGGGAGAAACAGGAAGTGCAACATATTCAACTTCTGCCTTGATTTCTTGTGGAATGATTTGTTTCTCTGAATTGCTGCTGAAGAGATGGAAAATTTCCTTACAACTGTGAAATCTTTTGCTTTTCTATATTTTTAATGTTTGTGATTTTGCAAGTTTTAAGTTTCTCGGACAGCATGCGCGTGTAGGCTGCGTATGGCTGCTTATTGAATGCTAACCCAGCAGCTATTGAGGTAAAGAATGACCGCTTCTTTTCCTCTGTGAGTGGCATTTAGTGTATGTTGTGGGACGTGGCAGTACAGTAGTACCCAGTAGGCTGTGGATGGTAATATATTTTAAGTTTAGGAAGGCAAGCGTGCATATAAGTTAAGGACGGAAAGCCCATTTCGCAAATTTTCTGTGCACCTTGCCTCACTTGTATGTGTAAAAACAACGCAGTGACGTCTGTGAAGGCCGCTCCATCTGGCTGAACTCCTCTGCTGATGGTTGATTGTGCACTTGAGAGGGTCATTGTTTAGCTCTTCTGCACTCTTCACTGTGTAGTTTTGTGGTTTTACACAGTGTTGATGACTCTGCATGTCTACTAGTAGTTGTGCTGCATTGCTGTTTAAATCAATAAAACAGATGTAAAAAAATGTTTATGAAGGCCATATCAGAAGGATCAGTGGAACTTCATGATTGGAAATTGCTCTTTTGAAGGGTTAAAATCCAATAAAGTCAGAAGGTGAGATAAAGCCAGATGGCGCCGGGAGCAGCAGCAGCCAGCGGGAGGAGCGGGACGTGCTCTGTGGTGGGGGAGGGGGAGGAGCGTTGAAGCGCGCGCTTGGGAGAGCAAATGAGAGGAAAGCCAGATGGCGCCTGATCGAGCGAGGAATGCGCGTTACTGTGCGCGTAACCGCACGCTCTAGGCCAGCAAAAGCTTGTGGTGGGATTTCTAAAGCCCACTCACTAAATGTCTCGCCAGAACAGCGCATGCGCTGGCTCAGGCGAGACCTAAAAAGGGTTACCAGACTTTTTAAGGGTAAATTACAGTACAATGGTGGGGGTCTCTTATTTGTGTTGTTCAGTGATCAGGTCATCAAGAGCATGGAAGATGGACCTGAGTGGAACGAGGGTGAACTCCAGGTGGCACTCAGGAAGACATTGACCTGATCAGAGACAGATTGCACAGCGTGCATACTGGGAGGTAATGCTAACCTCCACATGCGGGCCTAGCTGTTACTTAGAATTTAGGATGGCGTGTGCTTGTTTTTAATTGGATGAGCCCGGCCTAAGGTCTTTAAGTTGATGCACATTGTTTGTTCGAACTAGGTGAAGCGGGATCGGATTTAGTGAGGGCGGGTCCTATGAATTTCCCACGGTTTATTTAGAGTAGTCAGAATGCTAAGAAGTGTTTCATGTCATAATGGATACTGTTTTGGCTGACTTTCTACATATAAAAAGAACATGATAATCGTGATAATCGTACAGCTTAATGAAAACAGAAGTGTCTGTAGTTGGTTCTAAACCTACATCTATCTTTCACTTCTTACAAATATGTGCTTATTAACAGCTGTACTAAACTGCTGTTTTCAGGATCTGTATTCCTCCAAGGCTGGCAAGGCCGTGTTACTCCAGAGTGCATAAGCATTCACTAATGCTTACATAGCACTCGGTTAGAGGCAGTCTAATTCACCTTCCTTCCAAATGGTAAAATTTGAGTTTTTCGCTTGTATAGATCCAGCCAGAAAACAGCCTTCTCGCCCCTAAGTACTTCAGCGGTTTACACAGGCCAAGACGTTTGTTAAAAGTTGGTGGTTGTGTCATCGCATAAAAATTCAAAAAATATCTAACCACTGTAGAAGCCTCTTTAAAATATGCCATTCACATTTGGTTATCATTGTAGCAAAGTGTAATACAAACATGATAATGGCTGCTATCTTATCTTTTTGTTTCCGATTAATAGTTTTATAGTAGTCTGGCATGGACCTATCTTAACTGGGTACACATTGCAACATTTGTTATCAATGTTTGCAACACAGGTTCTAAACTTGTTTTAGTAGTCTCCTGTTTTATCACAGTAATCTTCTCCCACCCGCTGCACTATTAGTACAATTCACACGTCTAGTGATTAGCACGCCTACAGCGTAACTGAGTGCACCCACTAAAGCCAAAACATAGCACTTTAGATGGGTAACTGAGTTGTCAATGATGTCACTCGGAACCCTGTTCAAAACCATCTCCTTGTGAGCCTGCTTCTACTGCGTCATCTTCTTTTCCCCCGCCGTCTACAGATCCCTTGATCTTTCAAGGTGCTTGAACCCTTTGTACATCTCTTTTGCCTCCACCCCCTCCCCCCCACCTCCCCCTGTTCGGGTTCGTCCCACCGATATAGATATCTCTAAACTAAACATAGGGAAAACACGTTTGCTGTTCCAACTAAGTATATTCATGACAATGAGTCATACCCGAAGAATGCTTCACATATTTCCAAAGAAAAATAAGTTTATTGTGCAACAGCCATTTCCAAATAGTCGCTCCTATGTTTAGTTTAACAGCTTCTTTTTGTTGTATTCATTGTTTCTTCTCTTCGGGTCTCCAATTACTGTGGTAATGCTTTTACTGTTAGTAGTAGTATGAATCTTTATTCGGTTAAAATTTGACCATAAAAGAAAACATGACCCATATAACATATTATAAAAACACATAAACTTTTAAACGTCAGTTGACACACACAGTAAATTGTCCAGATTCCAGGGCAACCATTATAATTCATTACAAGCTGCTTAAGTCCTAAAAAGAGAAGGGGGTCACCGACATAACAAAAGTATCCAGTAAGTTTCAGTAATCACATAATCGATTGTCCATTTCCCCAATGCATCAAACTAACGATCATTGCTGTACAAAATACACCATAAATAAGGAGTATCGAGCATTTCAAGTGGTGCATAAGGCATTTTGGTCACCCCTAATAAACAAGACAAAACAAAAGTGAGACCATGCCTCCCTTCACTTAATTGCACAGCTCAAAGTTAATTACGCACACACAAGTGTGAACATTCCTGAGCAGCATCAGCAGGTCTCACTTTTGTAAATTTTAGATTTTTAAGAAGGGGTATTAGAAAACCTTTTCTTAGCCAGCAGAAGTGGGAACAAAACAGAACAAAATGATCAAGAGTTTGTGCAGACAAATTCTCACACTCACAGGGGACCAATGCGCCCGAAGTAGATCTGCCTTTAGGGAAACAAATCCACCTTTAGAGAAACTAATCAGTTGTGCTAAAAGATTAAACCTAAACCTTGTTAACAACTGCCGATGATACACATTAGTCATCCATGTCGGGTAAGGTTCTATAAAGGGTACTGTTTTTATTAGACAAAAGGCATGTGCAGCAGATTTCTGCAGTTCGTCACTTTCCCTCGTTGCAACAACGCAAGTGCGTTTGACCTAATCACAGTCTGCTTTAGTGATCTCCCCCCTAATTAAAAATACATCTGGGCGGCCTATGCTGGTTGACCTTTGACTTTATATAGCCAAACCAAGGTATTGCTTTTTACATTGTCTAGTAAGAGGCAATCCATTCTATTGATCAGTCTGTTCAATGTTGGATCACTTTTGTACCACGCTGAGATCCAGCGTAGCTAGACCCCCAAGGGGTGGTGTTAATCTGATGGTATAAGTTAACCTCTTTAGATTTGTTTCTACAAAATATAGGAAATGGAATACTGTCAGAAAAACCGAATAATGTGGACGATTGAGAAGACTTTTTTTTAATCCAGTGCACATTCGTTATATTTTAGCCTTTTGTTAAGAAACATTCTGAGAACACGCATTAAAACATAGATTCAATTCAATATAAGCTTTATTCGGTATGTACAAACAATCATAAAAGCAGTTGCAAAATTAAAATACAATAATAAAAATAATTGTTTAAAAAGGTTTTAGCAGCAAATTACATAAAACAAATCCTTTTCAAGTACATACTGATTTTTTCAGCAAACAATGCTTTTTCTTACATTTATAGTTTTTAAAATAAATGATGCAACATTAAAACAGACCCCAAGATTATTAAGGTTAGCGAGTAATTTCATTGCAGCTTTGGTCGTTTTCACATTTTGCGTTCAAAATGCTGGTTTTAGATAATGACACCTAAAATACAGGTAAAAATCACAGAAAAGCATAAAGTGAACAGTGCTTTGCTTAGACTGCCCGTCACATGGGCATGGGGTAGAATCTGGGGGGCAGGTTTTCATTGCAGGGAAAGCGACTAGATGGTGTACTATTCCTAGTCTGAGTCTAGTCAGTACAAAGCAATGTGTTGGCTTTGTCACCCGAGTCAAATAATTTTGAAATCCCATCTTAGACTCAATTGATTGATAGAATATAAAAGTCGATTGTTTCCCTGCCAGTCTCATACGAGTTTCTAGTTCAGAAAGACACCCTTTAATTACCTGTTTAGTTAAGGTAGTCACCTGCACAGGATTCGACTGAATTGGTAGATTAAACAGTTTACTATATGTATTACTGATATATCTTAACCAAGGGATACATATTTTTTAAATCCAGAAGTAGACAGTCCATGATAATAGATTTGGTGAAATTAGTTTCATCTTTGGCCCAAATGGACCTCCATAATAGCAGCGGTCGCAGAGAAACCAAATCTGCTATCTCCTGTAATCCTACTTCCTGGTGTATTATTTCAGTGGACGCTGAGGAAGGTAAACTTAAAAGACGCTTTAAAAAAGAATTTTCTTAACGCTGCAATACCGGACTACAATGGTAGCCCCACACCCCAGCACCATATAAGGCAATGGATCTAGCCTTGTAAACCAGTAACATATCCTCAATTGGGCGGTTGCCTAATTTTGTCGCGAATCTAAAAACCCCATGTGCACTCCTGTTCATCTTAGATCGGACATTGGTTATTTCATGTGACCAATTTTCACTACCTGAAAAAGTTACTCCCAGATAACAAAGTGTTAACAGTATCTATCGGGGAATTATTAATATAGAAAGTTTTGCATTCCTTTAATTTACCATGGTAAAAGTCTTTGTTTTGTTAATTATCAGTTTCCTTGCATTGATAAAATCCCTAAAACTGTCAATCGCTGTACGCCTACCGGGGTCCTAGATAGCAATGCAGCATCGTCTGCATTTGCAGCACTGGGATCGGGCTCCCAGAGATTTGTGGGGCATCGGCTTGTACCAGTTGCAGAACTTTGTCCATCTCATTAATAAACAATGAGAACAGGAGTGGGGCGAGAACACAGCCCTGACGAATGCCTCTTTTCACGTCAAAATTTGGCGTGCATTCTCCCTGCTGCCCATATCGTACCTTACTCGATAGCATCTCGTAGAGCCTTGCAAGAAAAAAAATAATTGGTTTGGGTGCACCAAGGCTAAGCAAAGTTGGCCAAAGAATTGAATGGTCAACGAGGTCAAATGCGCTGCTACTGTCTGCGAAGCATAAGTACAATCTCCCATATTTGGCACATGTGTATTTGCCTATTTAGCAACTCCAGATTTAAACACTGCTCTATGGTCCCCACCTCTTTTCTAAAACCATATTGTGCTGGAGAAAGTATTGCCTTTTCGTTTGCCCACTCTTCTAATCTCATTAGAAGGACTTTGCTCATCACCTTAACTGAGGAGTCTAGGAGCAATATGGGGTGGTAATTTTTTGCTTCTGACTTATTACCTTTCTTGAAAATGGGAATAATAATGGATTTACCCCACGAATGAGGGATATGCTCTGTCACACCTTTATTAAATACCATGGTGAGAATAGGCCCCCATAAGTCTATTGCAGCTTTATATACATCTACTGCAACACCGTCTGGACCCGGGGCTTCCCCCCCCCTCCCCTTACTACATAGATGATAAATTTGTATTATTTATCAATCCTGTCATCAAATTCATTCGTTTTACTTCTTAATCCTTCTAGGACTGTGAGACTAGTGCTGTTAGGATTTGCAGGGATTTATAAAAACCTAGAGGCTCCCAAGGGGCCTCGTGGAATCTGTGACGTAGCCAGCCCTGGATTTTTAGCCAGGAGTGTATTGCCTTTGGTGACTTGTGATTTCAATTTAACATTGCAAGAATGAGCTCTAAATTAACAGTTTGTAGAGAGATCCAAAAAGTGTGGCATGGACATAGGGCCCTTTGACTGTAATGGAAATCTAAGCTTACCTCTGCTGTGCACTTTATTTTGCTGGCAAGCTCTTGCGATCTCACTCTTATCTGCCTGAAGGGAGAAGCTCTTATTATCTGTCTTGTATACGTTGCTACTTATATACTCGCTGTTGACTTTCAGGGTGCCCATTAATCTCCAGTAGCATATCAACAGAGTCTGCTTGTCTCTTTCTCTTCCAGAAGCGCACAAGATATCAGTGGATGTACTTGAATCACTCCATGACAGACGCTCCCCCTTCAAGCTCCCCCTTCATTCATCCACCAAAGGGAATTCGTATGAGCGTAATTGGGACCCTTTCAATCCTACCCTGAAGTTTGAGTGTCGGTGGAGTGCAGCATTTGTAGGCAGGATATTTTCCCAGATGCTATTGTTAAAACCTCTTGGGACATAAGTGCAGCTCAGTAGAGGTATCATCGCTATGAGATGGTGTCTGCTGGTAGAGCGTACGGTTGAGTGAAACTTGTGTGGAGCATGCAGCGGGAGGGAAGCGGAGTAAGATGTGAAGGAAAGCAACGTTTTTTAATTAGCGAAGTGGAATTGAGCATGCATCAGATCTTCTTGAAAGGTTGGGCAAGAAAGTGGATAGATTAGGGAGAGGAGGGATGAGTAGGAGAGAATATAAAAATGATTTAATAAATAGAATAAATGGTGCACCCTGTGTGTTACCAGCTCTGGCATGACAGTCCTCTAGATGAGGAACTTTTTATAATGTCCCTACCTCTAGAAGACAGCCGCTGCAATACAAGCCCAACGTTCCTTGTAAATGCTTCACTGAGAGATACTAGCAATGGTGCAAATGATGGCTCAGCTCAGGGGAGACTGTATAAAGAATCAGTCAATGAGCAAAATTACTCTGAGCATGTAGGAGGCAATGGTGGAAGATGATGCGGCATTGGTTGGCTGGATCCAGCATCGCAGGTCCTGGGTCAGGCTTGTTGATCTCAGAATGTCTCTGCCACTGACTTATTCTTACTTAGGAGAGAACAGGTTGAATTTACAATCCTAGTAGTGGGACTCTATAATTGATGTTCCCTGCCAATGATACCCAAGGTCTTCTGTGACTTTGGCTCTCTGGATGCTGTGTTCACACACAATTTCTTATGGAGACAGTTTTACTGGATTTAGGAAATCATTTGGTGTGGGTGTTTCAGGCTGTGCAGGGAACCACATAACTGAAGTTTGCTTATTTATCTAGCAAGAACAAACACAGCCTCCTGGGCAGGGGCAGCACCATCCAGTCAGGATGAGCTCTGAGGCCATCACCTCTGATTGGCTTCTGACAACCACCCCTAGGTTATGTCATTGCCTGCAAACTGCCGCACAGTGAAAAATGAGCTGGTACTGATTCAACAGCTGCTGGGCATAAAGAGACAAGGACATGTGCTCTGCAGATTGTGACAATCCGTGGCCCTTTTGCTGATGTGGGAACATAATGCAAATGCATGGGTCTAACCCGCAATGTGTGACACTTTTAATAACCTAACTTGTATTTGTAAAGCGCATGTTCACCGCGACGGGTATCTTGGCGCTGAATAACAGATGTTTGTTACTCAACTGAATGGCCCTCCTATTTATTTCATGACTTTGTACAAAACTCAAAATTATGTTTCTTGTCAATGTATGTTTTATCTTGATAAGACCTATGAATTATGCCACTTATTTCCTTTCAGACAAACGTTATAGTTGTAAGGTTAACTCCAAATGTGCAGAATTTACATCTTTGGTGAGATTGTGAAAACCATTTGTATGTGTTGTGTACAGACAGCTGGCTGTTTGCCGTCAACATAACTTTTGTATGGCGCACTTCAAAATAATTATAGTGGGATTTGGGCCAGCCCACTTTAAAACATTGGCTTTTTGTGTTCTTTCCCTTAGACATTGTCATTCACATCTCATGTCTTCCTATAAGGGTTTAGTCCTCTCACCTCATTCCGTCAGCAGTCAGTGCATGAGGGACCATTTTCTTTCCTTCTCCTCCCGCCCCTCTCTGACTTCTGCACTCACTCTTCCTACTTCGCCCTTCTTGTTGGCTGCCTCTCATCCTTCCCCGCGCTCTTACCTTTTTTTTAATACATTTTTAAAAATAAGTTTTATGAGGGCCTTACAGATGCAAACTGATACTTGGCCACTCTCTTGCATTTTTTTGTGTACAGCATGCACTGCATACTTTGATATTAACTTACTATTTGAAAATTACTGTCGGCCAGCTCGGAATTGTTGATTTAGTAATAAAGCATACAAAAAAGATGGCCTCCCGTCCATTACTGTGCAGCCATCTTTTAATGGGTTTAATTATACCTGATCACAAAAACTGCTCCAAGATGATCGCGGTCCATGCGCATATTTATGCACACATGGTGTTCATCGTGGACTCTTTTGCTTAAATTATTTTATTGGGTTTGGTTTGAAACATTACTAAGAGACCTAGGAACCCTGACTAACAATCATACAATGAAACACAATTCCCATTTAATGGAGAAAAATAATTAAAATGCATCCTCTTTCCCTCCGACACTTAAATAAACAAATACATTATGTGCTGAGGGGAGTGCGGTTGGGTTTGTAGAAGGAAGCGAGAGAGGAGAGTCTTAATGTTAAAGATGCACAATGAGGGCTCTTGTGCTGAGCATCTTTATAGGAGTGTGGGTGTGAAAAGCTTTATGGCATGTTTGCGGTAAAGTTTTGCTATTTGTGACTAACCTGTCAGTGAGATAATTGGGGGGGCCTTAGCCATAGGGTATTCAAGTTTAGTGAAGTTGTGAAACCGCATTGCCTTCTCGGTTTGAATTGTCACTCTTTCTGTGTTAGGTTGGGTTGAAGTAGTTACCTTGCTGTAGGTTGTTACACCAACGGGCAATATGTGGGGAAATCTCTTTTTCCAAAATAGGTCAGTGCGTTGCCTCGCTGCTTGCCGCATGTTAGATGGCCAGACCAAATCTTGGAAATTATTTTCCTCTAGGATCTCAGATTGTAGGCCCAGGGCAGTAGTTGCTGGATCTGCTGGGATGGCTAGATCCAGCACCCCTTTAGTAAGCCCTCCCTCAGGACACCTCCAGCTGACCTGGGGCATGGGGAAGGAACCAGTGACAAAGATGTGGTGAGGGCACTCTGGAGTCATGTGACCACTGTTTCCCTATGCTGGATACTTTAAGGATGTCTGACATTACTCTGCCTTCTGAGGGTTGGTCAATAAGCCTCTCTCCAGTCCTCTAGCTTGCCATCTGTATTCAGGACTAGAGATTAGATTGACTAAATTTTCCACCAAAAGGGCATGATCGACTACAGTCGTAGCCCCTTAAGGTTGGATTGATAAGTTCAAGATGACAGATTTTTGTTGTTTAGTCTCTGAAACCAGAGACCTTCTCAGAGCACTCTAATTCTTCCAGGACTGCCAAAGGGATCCCTCTGGATCTGCCATAGACAAGAGGACATCATCATTGAAAAAGCACAGCCTTGTGTTCCTGTCCTGCAAAAGAATGCCTCTGCTGTCCTCTCAGGCCCTAATCCTTATGGCTAGTGGTTCCAAAACTAACACAAAAAGAAGGGGTCTGTGAGGGCCACCATGCCTCTTTGGAGGGCAAAACCTGTGGACTTCAGACCATTGATCTTGACTGCTACTGTTAAGGATTTAAAACCTGCCAATGTGCAGTCTCTCGTCTCTTTTCCAGTGACTTCTTATCCAGGCCAGCTTCAGGAATTCCTTCGTTTGCAAAGTTGAACTACTATGTACTAGTTTTTGTGATAAAGTAGAACAAAAACAGTTAAAGAGCGGCCATCCTGCCTATGCATGCTTACACATGGGCGGTCGTCTTTGAATGGTTTTTGCCCTGAACAATAACGAAAGCAAATGAGCATTGGCAAACTAAGTTTGCTTTGCGATCTTGTGTCCAGGTGAGACCTATAGGCATTCACTGGTTATTAATTTTGGAAATCTGGAGCATACTACCCGAGTACAATATCCTGAAAATGTTTTTCCTCAACTGAAATCGAAAGTTTGCTAAACAGTACAACTGCTAAGTTTTAAAAACATACAATTGCACAGTTTATATGTGATTAACAGATCTCTCTAAAACACCTGCTACCAAAGCTCCTTCATAGTTGGGTGGATGATGTTCAAAGCAAACACCACCTCACATTAAATGTCAATATCCAGTAAGATTATTTGTTTTGCACTTGAGGTATATTTTTCTTTCTAGCTTGAAAGACGGATCTGCAGGAAAAAAGCAGAGTAAATGTGCATCTAATGAGCAAACACATGTTACTCTGAAGTACCTAACATGCTTTTCTGCCCATAGCAGATGGTACAAAAGACCTTAAGTGAAAAGCAAACTCATAGGAAATAGTCATAACACGTCATGGCCATCGTAATTTGCTAAACATTGCATACTTAGTTTTAAATAAACAGCAATTAGCGTACTAAAAACCTCCATGCCATGCTGCTCGATTGGAGAAAGTTCATCAGTGCCATGTGGAGAGGATTCTCTTAATAAGGAAACCGATACTCCATATTATGGGCAGTTACCAGTTGGATCGTTGAACTGCGCATGATCTGTTATCCTAGTAATTGTCGAAGTTGACATGAGGTTGGAGATGTTTGTATATAGATTTCGAAGGTGTATGGGGAGAGTAAAAACCTCTTTTGACGTGAAAAGGGTGTATGTAATTAGGAAGAAATTGCGAAAACGTAGTTTTCAGTTGTACTGTAATGAGCCCTGAAGAAGCAGTGAGACACATTTTAGCTGTCCTCTTACAATGCTAGTTTGTGGCTATTGAATTGAACAAAAATGAAATGGTCTGATTTTGTATAATATAAATATTTTCAAAAAAATATATGCAGTACGTATAAGTTGACCGTTTTTAATGGGCTAAACAGTGAATTTTAATTAATAAAATTATTTGTTTTACCTTTATAATAAATGGTAATAAAAAAGATGTTGTGATTACTCAATAGATTGCCCACAGATAATCGATCATTCTGGTGATATGACCTCTGAAGTACTGGTCATGCTGTTTTATGCATTTCTTTGTAATCCTGTCATCTGAATAGATCTCAGTTTCCCAGTCTTTCTGTGATCTGGACTTTATTTTCCCTGTATAAGTAAAATGTGCTACCTGTTGCAGCCATGCTTAACCCTTCCCAAAAATTATAGATTGTAGGAAAGTGCCTCTTTTGACGTGGTTAGCCCCCACTTTTTACATGATGTGATTTAGATTGAAATCACAGAGTTCCTGCTAACCAAGTTCCCAGTGCCAGATCTTTCCTAAAACTGCACCACGATTGGCACAGCTTCAGCAACCCCTATAAATTCCCTCGTCAATGGTACCCCTGGTACCTAGGACATTGGTACTGAAGAGGGCCCACTAGGGATGCAGCACAAATTGTGCCACCCTAGGGACCCCTCACCAAGAACGTGCAAACTGCCATTGTCTGCTGCTTGTCTTGGTGCAGAGAAAACTGAATAGTCGACATGACATGCAGGCCTGTGTGCCATGCCCACAGACACTGAATGAGGTATAGGTAAGTCACCCCTACTGCAGGCTTTATAGCCCTAAGGCAGGGTGCAGTATATCCCGTGTATAGACATACCTGCATGAGCAGACATGACCCTACAATATCTACGTCCATTCTTGGATATTGTAAGAGCCCAGGGAAGCCATAGGGAGTACAGGGGATGGATACTTGTCATTTCGAGTTTCCTATCTCCATGATGGCTTCACTGAACCCTAAGATGTTTGGTACCAAACATCATGTCTTAATAAATCCTTACTGATGCCAGTGTTTGGTATATTAATAACTGCACACAGGGGACACCTTAGAGGGTCCCCTGAAAACCTACCAAACACTAGTGTGGTCTCTGGCTAGTCTTAGCCAGCCTGTCACCACCAGACCTGTTTCTGACCTCCTGGGGTGAGAGCCAGCGCTGAACAAAGCCTCCTCTGGGTGCAGGAGGTGCTTACACCCCCCCCCCCCCCACACCACTCCCCTCCAAGCAGAATGGCATACCAGGGCGGGAAGCTTCAAAGGCAATGCCCCCTTTAAAATGCAATTGAGGCTTCTCCAGATAGTGGAGGATGACAACCCCCCCCCCCCGGCTCCACATTTGACAGAAGGACAGGTGGGAAAATTAGTTAGTTTAGGAGGTGTGTCCACATTCTGCCAGCACCACCCCTAAGGTGGGACAGGAGATGTGTACACTACTTTTCTAATTTCTCCATCCAGGTGACGGGAATTAACCTATTAGGGCTAGGGTATTGGCCCTTCCCGCAGGAACTAGTCACTTAGAGGTTATAGACACCCTGAAGGTAAGTAGCCCATTGGCTACTACCTGTGACTTACTTTAACACCCTAAATATAGTATTTAGGTGGCATCCCTGGACCCTGAATTTTGCTTTGACTGATACAAAGAAGACCCTGGCAAAGAGCTGCTGACCCGAGAACCGAAGATCTGCTGCAGAAGTTTGTCGCGAAACCCTGCCTGCTGCTCCCAGTACTCAACCATCGTGGTGTGCTGTCTCGTCCTGCAACTGTGAGGCCTCCAAGACCCCCAGAGCACCTCCAGCCCTTCGACAATCGCTGGAGAACTCCCTTGGGATATAAGAACTACTCCCTGCAGTTCTCAGGCGCCTAACCCAGAGAGTGTGGATTACCGACTTGCTGCTTGCCAGTGACTCCTACGCAGCATCTAAGCAAAAAGATGCAGAGGGTCAAATCTGTCGTCTTCACCGAGTGTGAAGACACCAGGACCTATCGGAGTCGTGCCGCACCAATACCTATGGTACCTGACCCCCTCCAACCTAAACCGAGATGAGTCCAATCCGGACTCCAACTGCCCAGGAAGCAAGCACCCATCGAGGAATGTTGAGACCCACTTCGTTATTGGTCCAGAAGATGTCCCAGAATTGTCCCTGCAACCTGCCTGCCCGTGATCGCGAAGACATCTTGACACATGCCGCCCGGCTTACCCATCTGCTCTGCACCCTGCCTAGTCTGGCTACCAACAATCCAGCTGTGCTCCCATGGTCCTTAGGCCCTTGCGACCTGCTCCCTCGGGTGGAACCCCTCAGGCGTTCCTTTTAAGTCCCTTTGTGCAGTGTTTTTTCTGATGGCCCCCTTCTCCGTAGCGCACCTGCTACCAACGATCTCAGCACCCTGCTTCCGGCCGAATCTGTGACACTCCCGACAATCCGCTGGTGGAACTTTGGATCTGTTATGTTAAAAAGTGCTTATAAAGCGCGCAGCTACTCAACAGTGTGTCCCGTCGCTAAGACAGAAGATACGGGGACCAGAGAGGAGGACTCCGATTACGGGGTAGCAGCCATTATGCTGTTTGTTGAAACAACCAGGTTTTCAGTTGTTTCCTGAAAGCTAGTATATTCGTGGCCTGCCTAAGCGGAAGTGGCAGCTTGTTCCAAATTCGAGCCACTTGAAAAGAGCGGCCGCCACGGCGGGCTCTGAGAAAATTAGGTACGACAATTGGATGTTGGTGTGCTGACCTGAGGGACCTGCCTGGAACATCGTGTGAGACTCTCCTGCGGATGTAATGAGCCCCCATGCCATGCAGAGCCTTGAAAGCCAGGACTAATGCTTTGAAGAGAATTCTGCATCGGACAGGCAGCCAATGCTGTTTCTTCAGATGGTGAGAGATCCGGTCTCTAGGCCCGAGTCTCAGTACTGCCCTGGCAGCCGCGTTCTGTACGACTTGAAGTCTATTCAATAAGAACTCTGGCAGGCCCAAATAAAGGACGTTGGCATAGTCCAATCTGGAGGTAATAAGGGCCTGAACGACTGTCTTTCTGTGAGAGGTCGGCAGCAGGAAGAGAAATCTTCGGAGCATTTTCAGGAGACCAACACGTGCCTGCCACCGACTGAACTTGAGATGTAATGGATAAGGTGTCGTCCATTTTCACTCCCAGGTTTTTAACAGTTTTAACCGCTAACTGTGGAGGAGACATGCAGGTGGCCACCATTGTTTCCAGGCGTCCAGAGGGGGGGTGCCAAAGAAGATAATTTCAGACTTTTCCGGGTTGCATTTGAGATGGTTATGTCTGAACCAGGCAAAGACTTCTCTAAGACATTTATTTATCTTCTCCCTGTTAAACTCCTCCCCCTTCTTACATGTGAACAGCAACTGAGTGTCGTCGGCATAAGATATAATCTTTGCCTCACCCGCTTCCGCCAAGGTGGTACAGATTAAAAAGTACTGGGCTCAAAATAGACCCCTGTGGCACGCCAACGTTAATGGGCGGAACGCTGGCTGCAAACGGGGGCGACCAGACCTCTTGTTTTCTATCCTCCAAAAAGGAGGAAAACCACTTCAACACCGTGCCACCAAGTCCGCACTCCCGTAATCTCTGCAGGAGGCGACCGTGGGGCACGGTGTCGAAAGCCGCCGAGAGGTCTAAAAGGATAAGAACCGCTTTGCCTCCTTTATCAAGGGTCTCTTTGATAGATTCGGAGACCTCAAGCAAAGCCGTCTCTGTACTAAGGTTCTGTCTAAAACCGGACTGGCTCGGGTGAAGAAGGTTATTTGCTTCAACAAAGCCGCTAATCACCGAGTGAACATATTTCTCTATTGTCTTTGCAAAGAAGGACAACAAAGAAATGGGTCTGTAATTAGATAATTCCGTGGGGTCAGCCGTAGGTTTTTTCAATAGTGGAATTATTTTGGCGCTCTTCCAGCTTACAGGGACCTGGCCACTATGAAGACACGTTCAAAATGCTATTCACTGTGGGATTAAGAATCTCAGCCATTGAGGCCAGAAATTTAGCAGGGCAAGGGTCCGCAGGAGAGCCAGACTTGAGGCCCTTCATTATTGTCAAGGAAGTTTCTAAGGACAGGGGAGGAAAAAGGGAGAGGGAAGCACTGCCCACCTGAATCTGGGGGTAGATCGATCGGGAGGCCTGCACATCTTTCCCACACAAGGCATCAAAAGAACATTGAATTGTTATAATCTTCGTGTAGAAGAAATTCGCTAACTTTCCAATCCAATCTGCTGAAAGGGATCTGGCTTTCCTACTTACCCAAATCCAGAAGTTGAACCTCGAGATCAAACTGTGATTTTATATGCATTTTCCAATTTCCTCCCATAGACTTCTGTGGTGCGTAATTGCGCCCAAGTGTATTATTTTGCGAACTTTGAAAATGTGTATCTTAAAAAGTACTTACCTTAGAACTAAGTTCTTGGTCTGAAAAATTATATAAAAATCAATGTTATTTTTACAAATTGGTCTCAGATTTATTCTTGAGTGTTTATCATTTATTGCCTCTGTGAGTACAGCAAATGCTTAGTACTACCCTATGATGAGCCTAACTGCTCGCCCACACTACCACAAATAGTGTTACCATTATTTACTTTTGCCTCTGTATACCAACTGGGATCCACTGGACTCTCTGCACAGTGTACTTTCTTTTAGTGCACTATATAGAGAGCCAGCTTCCTACAGACATGTATACATTCTGTGAATCTGAACAAATCTTTTTTTTTTTTAAATGCTGCAGCCATCTTGTTCCCATTCTACTATGTTTGTTATTCTTCATGGTTTTTGCCCTCCATGCTACTTTGGGGTGCACTGATAAGCCACAGTGTTTCGAAAGCTCTTATCTGAAAGAGACACGTTAGTGACAGATTCCTTACCTTAGAATATCCCCAGGCGTCAGACTGGATCCGGAAAGTTTTTGCGTATCAGTACCCTTGCGCGTCGGTAGGCGGCGTCGTGCTGCTCCGCGTCCATCGTCGGCGCCGGGATGACGTCGCGGGCAGTACTTAGACGCCGCCCCTGCGCGCTGACGTCAGTTCTTCTTTTTTCCGCGCCAGTAAGCGCAGATCCGGGAAGAGCAGTGCCCTAGTCATTTTTTGACTAATTTTTTGGTGATTTTTTCACTGTTTTTCTTCGAGTCATCTAGGCTCCGAGGTGTCGGTAGGGATGCCCGGCTTCAAGCCATGCGACGCATGTGGACGAATGATGTCGATCACAGACCCGCACTTAGAGTGTCTCTACTGTCTCGGCCGCGACCACGACACGAAGTCGTGTTCCGACTGCCGGGCCTTACACCCGGAGGCTTTGCGAGAGCGGTCTCGAAAGCTACTCGAGGTCCGGCAGTCGGCTCCGCGCCAAGCCCCGGTCACGCGAGAGGTCGAGGAGTCCTCGCCGGTCGTCGGAGTCCAACTCTTCGCACTCCTCGGGTAAGTCGAAGCACAAAAAGTCTAAGAAGCACCATCGCTCTAAGACTTCGCCTCGCCGGTCTCGCGACTCGGCTGAGGCCCCTGTCAGCACTGTCCCCGCGGCTCCGGAGGTGCCTGTGGAGCCGCCCCCGCATTACCCGTCCTTCCCGGGTTCGGGGGCGACTCCGGCCGAGATACAGAAATTCCTGTCGGCCATGGCCCGCCTCTTCGGGCCTCAAGGCCCCTCCGGTGCGCCTCGGGCCCCGCGAGCCCTGATGGGGTTGCCCGGCGCCGCCGACGACTCCGGTCCCGGCGCCGCCTGTCTCACCAGCCTCGCTCCCGGGTTCGGCCCCGGCCTCGATCCCGGCTCCGGTGGTACCGCAACCCCCATCGACGCCGGTTGACCTAACCACGCCTCCGCCGATGTCCCTGGTGCCGTTCCTGACGCCGTCCGGGGCTCCGGGCGGCGTCGTTCCCCGGTTCTCTCCGGATCCGGACGCGGCGTCGGACCGACGCCGGCTCCGGCGCCAATGAGACCTTGGGTCCCTGACGTCCCCCCTCCTCCTTATTTTCTGTCGGAGGAGGACCAGGAGAGCTGGGAGGGGTCGGAAGACCCTCTCACACAGCAGTGTGAGTAAGATCAGGACTGGGCAGAGGAACTTGGGGATGCCAGTGGTCTGGACACTTCTCCTGACACTGGCATGCTGTCTCCTCCTTCCGTGGCTATGGAGGAGGGAGCAAATTTCGCAACGGTGTTGCGTAGAGCAGCTGGAGCCTTGCACCTCCAATTGTCTACAGTGGCTGTCAGGACTAACCTGACGGAAGTGCTTCAGCCGGCAGCTACCTCCTCGGAGCCATTGCTGCCGTTTAATGATGCACTGTCTGACGTTCTTTTGGGCACCTGGTCCAAGCCCGCCACAGGGGCTCCTGTGGATAGGAACGTGGCCCGACGCCATCGCCCTGCTCCGGGCGACCCCTTGTTTCTCTCTCAACATCCCACCCCGAGAGCTTGGTTGTCCAAGCCTCTGCCTCCCAAACCGCCTTCCCTACCGCCCCTCCGGATAGGGAATCCAAACGCCTGGACCAATTTGGGAAGAAGGCCTTTTCTTCCTCCAGTGCGGGCTTGCGGTCCGTCAACACCGCTTGCCTTTTGGGCCGATATTCCCACTCTCTGTGGGATTCGGTGGCGGACGTTTTGCCCCAGTGTTCTGAGGAGGTCCAGACACTGCTTACCCGCACCATTGCGGAAGGTAGGGATGCGGCAAAGTACACCATACGTTGTGGCCTTGATACCGCCGACTCGACGGGCAGATCGCTTGCAACGACGGTGGCGCTGCGTCGCCACGCCTGGCTGAGAACAACTGGTTTCTCGGGTGATGTCCAGAATACACTCATGGACATGCCCTTTGATGGAGTCGGTCTTTTTGGTTCCAAAGCAGACCATGCGCTGGAGCGTTTTAAGGACTCACGGGCTACTGCCAAGTCCCTGGGCCTTTCTGCTGTGCGCCCTCCGCTAACCTCTGCTTTTCGCCCCTTTCGTGGCCACGGAAGGGGCGCCCAGTCACGTCCGCTGCCCAGCCACCGGCCCGCGCAGCAAGCATCTTCGCGTGGCCGAGGACGTGGCTTCCGCCGTGGCGGGTCGGGCAACCAGCGTGCGGGTCAGGCCACCAACTCCGCCCCGTCCGCGGCCTCCAAGCCCTCCTAGTCCTTCCTTTCAGGTGCACAGCACGCCAGTAGGGGGCAGGGTCCGCCATCACCTTCACCACTGGCGTGCCATCACCTCGGACAGGTGGGTCTTGGACATTGTCCGAAGGGCTACTCCCTCCCCTTCGAGACCACCCCCCCAGCCATGCCACCTCAATTCCACCGCATGTCAGGGGATCACTTGGTGCTTCTGCAGAAGGAAGTCACGGCCCTCTTGGCCAAGAGGGCCATCGAGCATGTTCCGACCCCAGAAGTAGGACGTGGTTGCTACTCCCACTACTTTCTGGTGCCCAAAAAGGACAAGGAGGACATGCGTCCTATCTTGGACCTCCGGAATGTCAATCGCTTCCTCCGGAAGGAGAAGTTCAAGATGCTCACCCTAGCTCAGGTCTTGACTGCCCTCGACTCTGGAGACTGGTTGGTAGCGTTGGACTTGCAGGACGCTTATTTCCATATCCCCGTCCTGCCGGCCCACCGGCGTTACCTGCGATTCACGGTAGGCCTCGAGCATTTTCAATTCACTGTGCTCCCCTTTGGCCTTACAAGTGCCCCTCGGGTGTTCACGAAAGTGATGGCGGTGGTCGCAGCTCATCTGCGCCGGGCAGGGGTTCCAGTCTTCCCCTACCTCGACGACTGGCTGCTGAAGGCGGGCTCGTCCCAGGCAGTCTTCTCCCACCTCCAGACTACGGCCGAACTCCTGCACTCGCTGGGGTTCTCCATCAATGTGCCGAAGTCACATTCCTTCTCCACAGCTCCTTTTCACCGGAGCGGTTCTGGACACGACACAGTTTCGGGCCTATCCTCCCGAACGGCGAGTCCGGGATATTCAGGCTATGATTCCGATCTTTCAGCCTTTATCCTGGGTTTCGGTACGGATGACCCTGAGGCTGCTGGGCCTCATGGCCTCCTGCATCCTGCTGGTCGATCATGCCAGATGGCATATGCGGGCTCTGCAGTGGGACCTGAAGTTCCAGTGGGCGCAGCACCAGGGCAACCTGTCCGATCACGTCCAGATCTTGGAGGGGACTGCAAAACAGTTGCAGTGGTGGCTCTCGAACCGGCAATGGGTCATGGGCAGATCCCTCTCCCTTCCCCAGCCAAAGCACACAGTTGTGACGGACGCGTCCCTTCTGGGATGGGGCGGTCACATGGGAGAGGCGGAGATCAGAGGCCTCTGGTCTCCGGCGGAGTCCCGGCTCCATATCAACCTTCTGGAGCTCCGGGCGATCCGAATTGCACTCAAGGCATTCCTTCCCTCTGTCAAAGGGAAGGTAGTGCAGGTGTTCACAGACGACACCACCGCCATGTGGTACTGCAACAAACAAGGCGGGGTGGGGTCGTGGAACCTCTGTCAGGAGGCTCTGCGCCTCTGGACATGGCTGGAACATCAGGGCATGTTCCTGATGGTTCAACACCTGGCAGGTTCCCTGAACGCCAGGGCGGACGAACTCAGCCGCAGGTGCATGATGGATCACGAATGGCGTCTTCACTCGGAAGTGGCGCAAGGACTCTTTCTACAGTGGGGAGAGCCTTGGTTAGATCTATTCGCCACCGAAGAGAACGCGCAATGTCATCAGTTCTGTGCGTTGGAATTTCCAAGGCGGCACTCGCTCGGCGACGCTTTTCGTCGCGAGTGGAGTTGCGGTCTGTTGTACGCCTTTCCGCCTATACCACTTCTACCCAGAGTGTTGAAGAAGATTCGGCGCGACCGGGCCCAAGTCATCCTTGTGGCTCCGGACTGGGCTCGAAGTGTTTGGTATCCCGAGCTACTCAGTATGAGCGTCGTTCCCCCGATCCGTCTGCCTCTTCGGGAGGATCTTCTGTCGCAGCAGCAGGGGACGGTCTTCCACCCGAACCTGTCCAGCCTCCACCTGCTTGCGTGGAGATTGAGCGGCGGCAGTTGATTCCTTTCGACTTGCCTCCCGAAGATTGTGATGTGATTCTGGCAGCCAGGCGTCCCTCCACTAAGGTGGTATACGCCTGCAGGTGGAACAAGTTTGTGGCATGGTGCACAGCAAAGGCTGTGAATCCCCTCTCTGCCCCTCTTTCTGAGGTTCTTCTGTTCCTTCTTTCCCTGGCCCAGCAGGGTTCTGCCCTGGGTACCATCAAGGGCTATCTTTGTGCCATTTCGGCCTTCCTCAGGCTTCCTGATCAGCCCTCCCTTTTCAAGTCCCCTGTTGTTAACAGGTTTCTAAAAGGCATTACACACCTCTTCCCTCCTGTTCCGTTTGTGATGCCTCAGTGGGACTTGAACTTGGTTCTTACCTTTCTCATGTGCGCTCCCTTTGAGCCTCTACATAACTGTCCTCTTCTGACTCTGAAGACAGCCTTTCTGGTGGCCATCACCTCCGCTCGGCGGATGAGTGAGCTCCAGGTTCTATCATGCAAACCTCCCTTTCTGTCTGTCCATCCAGACAAGGTTGTTCTTAGGACGCGACCGTCCTTCTTGCCAAAGGTGGTTACTGCCTTCCACATTGGGCAGACCATCACTTTGCCCACCTTCTTTCCGCCTCCGCATCCTTCCAGAGAGGAAGAGAGGCTCCACGGTCTGGACCCAAAACGTGCGCTTTCCTTTTATATCAACCGCACACAACACTTCCGGGTGGATGACCAGCTCTTTGTTGGCTACGTGGGCGCCAAAAGGTCGGGCGGTGCACAAGAGAACCATCTCCCGCTGGGTAACCTTGTGTATCAAAGCCTGCTATTCTTTGGCTAAGAAGGTGCCTCCTGTTGGGCTGCGTGCCCATTCCACCAGGGCAACGGCTGCTACCACAGCTTTAGGCCGCGGTGTTCCGCTGCAGGATATCTGTCAGGCAGCTACGTGGGCCTCGCTGCACACATTTACAAAGCATTACTGCCTTGACAGTCAGGTCCGGAGGGACGGCTTCTTTGGCCGTTCTGTCCTCCGGGACTTCCTTGTCTGATCTTTGTTCGCAGACCCACCACCGGGGTTGGTATTGCTGGGGTATCTATTCTAAGGTAAGGAATCTGTCACTAACGTGTCTCTTTCAGATGCACAAGTTACTAACTTGTGTAACGATATATCTGTAAGAGACAGTAGTTAGTGACAGATTCCTACCGCCCACCCATCCTCCCCGTTCTGCGAACTGATTTCTAGGGTTAAGGACATCCCTTTCAGGGCCCTAGTATTTTTCAGACACCTATGTCAGCTTCTTGCATGGCTCTGCGTTCCTGGCGCGGAAAGTCGTGTACAGAACTGACGTCAGCGCGCAGGGGCGGCGTCTAAGTACTGCCCGCGACGTCATCCCGGCGGTCCCGACGCCGACGACGGACGCGGAGCCGCACGACGCCGCCTACCGACGCGCAAGGGTACTGCTACGCAAAAACTTTCCGGATCCAGTCTGACGCCTGGGGATATTCTAAGGTAAGGAATCTGTCACTAACTACTGTCTCTTACAGATATATCGTTACACAAGTTAGTAACTTGTGCTTTAGGTCTCACCTACTGGACTGTCTGGTTGCGAAAGACCTCTTGTAGAGCGTACCAAAAACGTATTTGTCTGGAGCATGCCCATCACATTGGTTGGCCTTATGGTCCCTCTCATTTGCTTGTTTCTTATTCAGCGGCTTGCCTTCCTCTTGTGTTTGTCCCTCTCCTATAGTATAGCCTTGTTACCATCCTTTTGATTGGCTGAATTGTATCTTTCCACTTCTCATGTTTAGGGAACTACTTTTTTCAAAAAAAATTTATCAAGCATTTCATGAGCGTGCACTTTTTCTAACTGCCCCTCATGTGCTGCTTGCACTCCCAAATACCCCCATTACTTCAACTTCACCAGCCCCTCCGATGCACCCCTACCCTCAAAAGTCTTCAAATAGATGTTTTAAACTAATTTGACCTTCTTTGGAGAGCCCAGCAACTGTCGTTCACTCCCAGGCCACCACTCATTCAAAAAAAAAAAAAAAAAAAAAGAAGAAATGCTTTTGGGCTCCTCACAATGAGTCCCTCTCCCTTCCCACTCCCCATTGCTTCCTGCACCTATTGGTCACCGAAAGGAAGAGGAAGTGAGCACAGTCTGCTTCTGAGCTGGCATGAGCAGCGCTTGCTGCCATTTGACATGGCTAGCATTGCTACCCCAGTCCTTGGAGGATGTGAGATCAAAATTGATCTTACAATACCATGCATGCAGCACAATAAATGACACTGCTAGATGTCTTGTCGCGAAAAATTGTGTTGCAAGTTTTTTGATTCCGTAGCTTATGGGCGACCCAGATTTCACCATACCCATCTCATTGGTGGTATCGGCACCAATGCACTCTAATTCTTTAGAGCACAATAACTTAACCTTTGTTTCCACTACTGTTTTTTAGGTCTCGCCTGAGCCAGCGTGCATGCGCTGCTCTGCGAGGCTTTTAGTAAGGGCTTTAAACTCGGAACAAACGCTTGTGCGTGTGCTTTTTTTTTTTTCCCCCATCACCCGCTATTGGCCTTTGCATGTGTCTTTCTAAGAAAGACAACACGCAATTGGCCAAAGGCGGGTGCATGTCCCGCCTTCTCTCTCCCCTGGCCTAGGCAGCTCTGGAGCGAGCAGCGGCCCCGCACTGTACCAGCTGCATTCCTGACATTCTTTGCAGTGCGCGCGCACCAGTTGCGGGCTTGTTGACAGATCATTGTGCGCGCATCACTCGCGGGCTTGTTTACTGTTCATTAGCAGTCAAAGAAGAGTGTTGTGTGCTCCCTCCCACCATTCCCGTCCATCAGTATTGTTGCATGCTCTCGCTTACCCTCCCAGTCCGTTTGTGTTGTTGCGTGCTCCCTCTCCACCCTAACATGCTGTTTAGGGCTCCTCACCCTCCGCATTTCCTCCATGCCGTTTAGCGCTCCCTTCCACCATCACCGTGCCTCTGTGCTGTTTAGTATTACCTTCAACCCTCCCATTCCTTCCGTGCTGTTTAGGGCTCCCTCACGGTTCCTCTGTGCTGTTTAGTGCTTCCTTCCACACTCCCTGTCCCTGTGCTGTTTAGTGCTCGCTTTACCCTCCACCTCAGTCAGTCCGGTTTAGTGCTCCCTCCGACCTCCCAGTCCTTCTGTGCCGTTTAGTGCTCCCTCCCACTCTCCTGTCCCTCCATGTTATCGTTCAGGTCTTGTTCCCCCCCTAGAAGCAGGGAGAGCCAGTGACACAATCCGCTTTTTCTCAGCTTCTCCTCCAGGGACCTCCAATTCCAGCGATGTCGCATGCTCGCCCAGCTCATTCAAGAGATCAGATTTCTGAGCTGGCACTCAGGCTTTGCTCTCTCTCCAATGAGAAACAAGCATTGGCATAGCCAATAGGTCTCGTCTTTGGGACCTTATAAGTATTTAGTTATGCAGCAGGTCCCAAAGGCGAGACCTATTGGCTATGCCAATGCTTGTTTTCTTTCGCATCATGCTACTGACGAGCCTGAATGAGACCAAAGCCAATTTCCACAGTTGCTCAGTATTCCAACTGTCTCATGAGCGATGAAGCGCCGTCCTGTCCTCTCGAGCCCCAACGAATTTGCTTCCAATATCCAGTGGAATTTCCTTTTGGTTCCAAGACCCACTTTCTGGAGGTCCTTTTTCGTTGTATAAAGCTTTAGGATCCCACTGTAACCCCCACTTGCAACGCCGAAAGAAAACATTCACAACAAAAGTTTTTCTTTTTTTGCATGTGCTTAGGATGTGTTGGTGGGGAACTCAGCCCTCAAAAGAAGCCCAGCCCTACTTTCAGAATCCCCTTATAAGATCCCTATGGCTGTACCCCAATGCCTTGAGTCACTATACAGTGGGGAGCTCTCTGCGACAGTAGTGACCTTTTTAGGACTTGCTGTCCAAACCATCTACCAGGTGAGCAACACTAGGATGCTGTGCCCTCTGTGCTGCACTTCAGACAAAGCGAACCGCTGCAGAACTGGACTTTGCCTGCCGTGGGAAGCGAAGTAGAGGGTGACCACATCACTGCAGCTCTGATCGTCTCTTAACCGGATCTGCCCCTTCTAAATAGCTTTCACTCTGTGATAAGAAGGGCAAAGGAGCATCTAAAGCATGGACTTGGATCACAGATTCTGCATCCTGTCTGCTGCTAATAGCCACTGTATTCACTCTGCATGCCATGATGAATTGGTGGAACAGTTTCCATGCTCCAGTGTTTATTTTAACCGGTTTAGCTCATCTTAGATGTTGTAAATGTGTTATTTATTTCTGGCCTGTTGTAAGCTGCGTTTCTGTGTACAGTCTACATTTGCACTTTATTGTTCTTTCTAGTAGTTGAGCTTGCAGTTGTGAAAGTTTTCGTTTTTTGTGACAATTCGACCATATATGTCACGGTTTATGGCAAAAATAAAATGCCTGACAAAGCCCCAGTAGGTCTAGTGTTGGTAAGTGTGACAAAAATGTGTGCTGCTGCCTAAAGGTGGCGGCACTACATTTGCAAGGAAAATGTAAAAGAACAATACCGGTGCTCCTGATCAAGTAAATCTACTTGGAACACGAATAGAAATCATTTTTTTAAATGTTTTTGCACATCAAAGAAAACATTGAATTATTATTGACAAAGAAATTACTATTGGGTTTGAATTGCGGTAACCTGAAGATGCAGATAAACAGAAAAAAAGACAAAAATAATCATCAGTGCAGTGAATAGACAGCAAGAATTTGTGTCGGAGTACTGGCCTACCAGCTCTGGAACTATTATTTTTAGGGAGATGTGCATATGTGATAACGGCAAAATGTTTGTCAGTCATAGTGCAAGAAAGCCAATGGCTGAGCTTGTCTGACTCAGTGCTGTATGATGGAAGTAAAATGTGAATGACAATTGAACAGACCAATGGTGCAAGAGCCTGACCAGAAGCTCCTCTATGTATTTGTGTTATTTTTTTATTACATGAGGCTGGCGAGAAAGCTTTCTCTAAGCCAGGTCTATGGTTAAGACAAGACATACTTTGAAGAAAACTGTTAGTGTTCTCTCCTCTATAAGGCTATTCGGCATAGAAAATCTAAGCTGAATTTAAACTTTTCCATTGCTTTTTCAGCACTGTTGAAAATGTAATCTTGAGGTTTAAAAGCTCACATGTGCCTAGGCGTTTTATGCATCTAATTCCAAGATAAAACGCACAGATTTTTAAAAAAATTAAAATGACTTAAGGCTGGGACTAGGTCAGTGGGGGTGCTTAAAGGCGCAGGGCACATAAGTAGCCGTATTTTCGTGTATGCACTATGTAGTGGGATTTCCATAGTGCTTTCCTACCCCTTACAACATACTAATGTGCGTTCTGGTTGGTTAAGTATATAGACACTGTTGTGCATGGTAGGAAGATATTGGTTGAGATGTGATCTGTTGATAATATTTTGGCATCTCACGTGATGCTTGGATCTGTGCACCAAACTTGTTGCAGCAAGATGTAGCAGCATCTTAAGCGTAAGATGGGAAGTGAACAGTTGATATATTTGCAGATTGCGTATGCAAACCTACGTAACTTATTTTGAAGTCCTTCGAAATCTTAGGAAATCGCTATTTCTTCACTACGTTTCCTAAATTGTAGGTGTCTGTGATTTGAGTCTTATTCTCTCCGAAAACATGTTCCGGGGCTTGCATGTAAATGCAGAGAAAGAGCTTCCCCCGTGTGCATGAAAGGTGGAATGATGAGGAATGGGACCCTTCTGGATCTTAGATTTTTCCTTTGACTGTACAGTCTGATTTTTAGATTGTAGGAAAATTGGTCATGTTTCTTAGCTCAATCAGTGAGCAATGCAGAGGGATTTTAATGAGATTCTTCTCCTGAATGCAAGCCACTATAGAGTCTTGAAGAAAGAAGCAATGTGCTCACTTCTGTTCACGTTTAAGACATGTCTGCTTGCGATACTCTGGATTCATTGCACTCCTATATTTAGAGAAACTACTGTAAAGCAGGTTTGCATATTCAAGACGTGTAACACAAAGGTTTTTGAGACTTGCATGTGCTAAGCGCAGGAGTAGTGTACTTTGACCTGTTAGCAAAATGCTCATCAGTTTATTGTGAGAACGTTTCTTTAAACTAAAAGGGAATCTTTTCTCACAATGTCTCACATCTACATTGAGGAAAAAACGGAGGATATTAGTGAAGTTGCCTGATCGCTAGCGTGCAGTGTGTTTCTGATATTACCACTTCTTTGGTGGAGGATAAGAGTTGTGGGTCATGATAATCATTTTGTGTGTGTTTGTGTGACCAATTTGTGGGAGTTCCAGGGATATCATCCTTTGCCCTTCGAGTTTGATCAGCTAAGAGGTAAACTTGTGCTATTTACCAAGGGAACTTTTGGATGGAGGAACCGGTAGAGCTGAGAAAGGGACCAATGTTTCAAAAGTCCTGCCTCTGCTTTTTTGAGTGACTGTAGTAGGTTGACTTTGTGCTGAGTCATACAGAAATTAGTACTCCTTTTTAAGGTAACGTGCTTGCTTTTTATGTTTTTGCGCTGTAGAACATAAAAGCAGCTTAATGATGATTTGGAAGTCGGAGGGTATAGAAGCCAGCGTCTATATGTCCTGTTGTTCAGAGGCTCTGATGTTTGTTGTCAGGAGTTAAACGTCACCAGTGTTCCTGAATGAGCTTCTTTGTGTGCTGGCTAGTACCTTGGGTAATGTTTCATTCCGGCAGGTGTTAGTGTCTCACTACTTATGTCTCCCAAAGCATACAATGGATGCCTGCTGCATTAGCTACGGCAACCAGACCCCCAGTTTATCGCGATTTCGCGAATCTCAAAGTTACTGTGAAATTGGCTGAGCAGTGCAATGCCCTCAATGTCCGGTCCGGGCACCGCAAAAAAAAAAAAAAAACTGCCTCTGTAAACATCTGCTTTCCCTTTTATTGCAGGCTTAGATCAGCACGATATGAGTGCTTCAGAGTATAGCATTTCTCTTACTGCCAGCCTGATGCCGATCTGAAAGCCTACCCCCACACACCACCTCTTCTCTGGATTGGGGAGAGCGAGGAAGACAGGCCTGTGTGTAGTTTCCTAAAGAGTTTCTCAAGGGAATGCACTTGTCCCACGCTCTGCTATTTTTTTAGATCGAGCCTAGGCAGCAGATGCGCTGCTCTGTGAGGCATGCTGTATCTAGACTGTGGGCTTGAAGCACCTCCCAACTTTTTCATTAGTTCCTGTTCGTAGCCTTCATAAATGCCTGCTTTTGGTCAGTATGCTTCATTAGTCCCGCCTTTTGATGTTTCGGACCCTACCAGGAGAATGCCTCTGTTACAGGTAGTCTTGCTATTCTTTTTCATTTAGGTTCTTTTGAACGCACTTTTTTTTATTTTATTTTTGTTTGCCCCCGCTCGTATAGCGGCATGGCGCCGGCTTCACGGACCCCGTGCTTCGTGTTTTGGACGGCATTTGCATTTTTAACCCGGAGTTTCCTTTGTTCACTTCAGCCTGCCTAAAATGGCTTATACACGCTGCCGGCAAGCACTTTCACTTTAAATCTATGAGCCGTTACACGCCCAGGTATGTAAGTTTCCTCATCGCCTCCTGTTGTGTGCCTCGTGAATGGCTTATGTTCCAGAACTTTAGTCTGTGCTGCCACAGTAAACGGAACATATTCAACTCAATTGCACTCTTTCAGTGGCCTGCTGATTGTCAGATCCTGCCCAGCCGCACCTGTGATGGTGTATGCACCCAGGTATCTAGTTTGGGTAGTGGGGGCATGAATAATGCCATTACTGGGACCACGCACTGTGGTTCTGGCGAATGAGTCATGCAGTAGGGCACAAAGGCAGTGACTGGAGGAAAAATAGTACTCCATTGTGCACGGAGTACAAGGACATCTGAGCCTTCAGATCTATTTTACCATCTTCTACTGAAATGAGGTGGCTGTGGTGGGCCAGCGCTGCGCAAATCAGAGCAGCCATTCACCCGCAGTATTTAGTCTTTACCTATCTTGTCATGCCACGTAGCACGCACTCTCTTAACCCCCACCTCCCCACATCCTGCTCCTTCATCAGACCTTGCTTACTGTAGTAAAAAAATAACGAATTGTTGATGCCTACACTGAAGCGTTAGCAAGTGACACTAAAATGTAAGCGCAAGCACAGACCAACTGTCCTGGTGCTTAGAAACGAGTGCCGGTTAGGCTCACCAGCACAAATCAAGCACTGCTTGTTCCCCCAAAAGAGACCCTAGTGTTCCTGGAACCGTGAGGCTTATGAACTCCTATTGTAACAGGTGTGCTGCGTTCCAACTACGTTGTGCGTGGGCAGATTAATAAGAATATCCGCATTGTGTTCTGTGCTTGACATCTGAGATGTCTCCTCAGTGCCATGAACTGTCCGTGGGATACAAAAACTACATCTGCATTGTGAGACTGCAATCAACTGGCTGTGGCTTCCAAGGGCTGTAAGGACATTGTCAGACTGACCAGATCTGTTTGTGCCTTACAAGAGGTGTACAGGCGTGTTGGAGTGAAGGCAACTGCAGGGGACTAGCACTAGGTAGAGAGAGTTGGTTAGACTAACATAAACCGGCTGTGGTTTGCAAGGTTAAGCAGGTATTGTCAACCTGAGTGAAAACTGCCTGCAAATCGCAAGAGTAATGCATGGATTGATTGTCCTTCTGGGAAAGGAGGTCTCTTGCTATTACAAACACTCGAGAAACCTTGCCAACCCAAGGAAACTGACGATTACAAGGACGTTGTCAGAGTGACGTAAATTGTGTGTGGTTTATAAGTGCTGTGTTAACAGAGGGGAACTCTGAGGATTTCACAAGCTGTAAAGGTGTTTTCAGACTGATCGGAGGTGTTTGTGGATGACACAGGCTATAAAGATACTATCAGGCTGAGAATGGCACTGTCTGATTACAAGTGTCAGGTATATTGTCAGACTGAACAAGGCTGCCTCTTGATTACTAGAACTAAAGAGACAGCAGACTGAAAGAAACCGTGGATTACAAGAGCTACAGTCCATTTGTCCTCAGAAAAACTGAACCATTTGGATTTCTCTATTCATTAAGATATTGTTATACCGACCCCATACTGTTCCTCTGTTGTGAACAGGCTTTTCAAAATGATGTTCTCGGTGATTACATCTCAACACCGCGAGTCAAAGCAGGTTCTTACTGCTGTGAGTTATAAATAGGTTGTCCGGTTTTAGGTTTAAACCTATAATAACTGATAAAACCCCACCGAAAGGGAAATAGCCCTCACCAGTGTAAACATATAAACACTGAAAAAGCAACTGCATAACCACAAACTAAATGCCATTCAAAGAAAGGAAAAGGAGAGTGAAAGGGTCATTTTTTTTTCTTCCTGAAGGGGCCAATACATAGTAACTTTGTTATACAAGCTATCAGCAAGAAAGACTGGGCTAACATTATTCTGCTTGAGGTTTGTTTAGGGATGTCACTAAAATACTGTTTCTTCTTCCTTTTGCTTTTTTCAGTTTTGTGGTCTTTGGTCTAAAGATGCAGGGTTTAGAAGCTTGTTTTAGGTCTTGTTTAATTATTTTATAAACTGTAGAGAATCCGGAAATATCAAAATCATGTTTGATATTTTGGCTGCGTTTGATTCTTTCATTGATGGGTAAATTGGCTGGTTTCAGAAGAACTTTTCACAATATGTGCCATCACATTTACCCACAGAGAGTGGGTAAAAACCCTTGACATATCAGCCCCCAGTTTCTAGTGAGTCAGTATTGATAGTAGGTGAATTGCCAACACCTCAGGCTTTAAACATTCAATGCAAGGTATAGTGACAAGTATATGTGAAAAGAGTGCTATCACCAAGCATCTGGGATAGTGGTAAAAACATGACAGGATGGCACATGGAACGCAGTGTCACTTGGAATGCTGCTGCAAAAAGGTTCTTTCCAAGTTCAACAAAGATTGGGTAGCTATTGTTTGTATTTGCAGGGATTCAGCTACGTATATGAAAAAGTTGTGTGATGACCTGTTAAAATCGATACCGGAGCTGAAGTGCTTCCCTGTAAGAGATCCTTGCCACTTGTTGGATGGTATGCTGAAAGGATCTTTACAGTCTTCAGAGTTAATGAAGAATGCTATTGACTTTTTAGTCCATTCTGGTGCACTGTTTTGTTATGCGCGGGAACTAAAACACAAATATTTCTCGTTTTGTGCTTTCTGTGGCATTAAAGAAAGAGTCATCCCAACTGTGTCACTTAGGTGATGGTTTTCAGTCCAATGGGCTGTGAATGCTATATTATCCATGTGGCAACCGTTTACAGAATTTTTGCTTAGTGATGATGCCAAAGGCAAGAAATGTGAGGATCTTCGGTCGTATATTGATAGTGATGTGAAAAAAAGTACACTCTACTGCATTCTTAGATTTTTACAGGAAAACATAACTGCTGTAGTGGACATAATAAAACAAACTAGAGTCTGTAAACACCCTTGTCTGCCAAGTATTCAGCATAATTGATGTAGATGTGAAACATCTCCTTGAGAGTAGGTTGGGCGACACCTTTAGTGACATTGGCACTGCAACATGTTCCATGTTAGAGTGCTTGCCACTTGGTAAATAATGCAATGTTGAAGAACAATTCAGGAACTTTTATTTTACAATGTATTAGAAATGGCTTGAAATGAATAGAATTCTCTCTGTAGATTCAAAAGTGCTGCTTAATTTTTGACCGCTTTAATAACTCTAAGGGTATAAGCGCCCAGTTCAACGCAAATGTTGCAGAACCTGCCCAGAGAATCGCAATCTTCAAGTGCACCAGTATTGGCATGGAAAGCTATGTCAATGGCCAGAGTTAGCAAATTGTGTACTGGCTGTTTTGGCGTTGCTCGTCTCAAGTGCCATTGCTGAGAGGGCCTTTTCACAGAAAAAAGTTTACATGGGAAGGAAAAAGCAAGCTCACATGACCAAATACTCACTGAAGAAGTATTGTATGTTGTACTACAATAGGTTTGATTTGCAAAAATGTATTTGGACCTCATATACACTGTACGTACACTGTCTATATACCAAGCATTATCAGTGTAGAAAGCAAGCAATAATAAAAGCAAAGCATTCCATAAACACTGGAAAAACACTGTTTCTGTTGTATTTAATGGCTCGAAAATGTGTAACCACTGATAACCACTGTTTTTTAAATGTATTGAGATCACTTGAAAACGCTGAAAAAACCCCACCAGAATTCATCAAAAATAGAAACTGAAAACAGGAAAGCCTAGTTATAAAGTACACGCTTCTGGAGACGGCGCTTGCCTCCTTCAGACTGTTTATTTCTTTCTTTAAATTACCACAATTCAAGTCAAGAGATACTTTATTTCGGCCTGATAAGGCCATAAAAGCACAGGTAAAACATATAAAAATACAGTACAATCGATACAGCTATTTCAGTATAAAAATTATGCGTACACGTTAAAAGGTTTGATCATTAAAAAGATTAGAAGGTATAGTAAATATCCTAAGAAGGCTCGGAGTATCTCAGACATGTAATGCAAGTTCATAAGTTAAAAGGCGGAGTTAAAAAGCAGAGTCCCGGGTCATGGTGGAGACATAGGGTGGATAGTTTGGGCTTGCTCTTGCTTTAAAACTGCTCGGCGTACACACCACATTGAAAACAGATAACGGGACACTGAAAAAACAATTGGCATACTGCTATCATATTTTAGGATCCTATAGGCCTGTAAGCAATGGGAGGTTCCAAGGTTCCTACATAACTGTCGTAGCCAGCGATGTCTTATTACCTTATATGTTGGGCAAAAAAACAGTACATGTAGGTCTGTCTCCGTACAATTTTTGCAGGTCGGACAATCTTTAGTGGAACTGCCCCCCCACTTGTGAGTAGCAGCACATAAGGGAAGTGCACCGTGCCTAAACTCCAAATAGAGTTTTTGGCAAGAGAAGGCTGTATATCATCTATGCTAGATTCTAAACTATATTGCAGTTTGACTTCTAGGAAGGATATTGTAAGTGTACCTGTCCTGGGGCCCCTCAGTAGTAGATTGAGATTGTAGTCCTTAAAATTCTTAATCCAAGCCTTCCTAGGTGTTAACGGGCATCTATCTTCAGCACTATCCCACAAATCTCCCATTCCAATGGATAGCAAGGAATTCTTGATGTAAGTGAGCCAAGATATTTTACTTGCACCTTTGAGGTTTGCCACTTCCCTCAGTTCCTCTGTGTACATAGATAATTCTGGGGTAGTCCATAAGCGGCGCCAGTATAGCAGAGGTCTGAGGGCAACCTCCAGTCGATTGGGCTAACGCCAAGATCCATTCGGAGCGGGGTTAGTGGTGTACTTTTGGGAAGTCCCAAAAGTTGTCCAAGAAATGAGTTTTCAGTCTTAACAAGTTGTTCAGATGACCGATGACCCCATAGTTCTGCCCCATATAGGGCAGCTCCTCTGGCTTGCGCCTTATATATATTTCCAGTATGTATAAAAAACAAGGGTAACCCCGTAGTAAGACCAGGGGTAGTAATATGGTTAAGGAGAACAGTGGTCTCAGGGAGGCTTCAAGGGTCCTCGTGTAGCCTGGGCTACTGTAAATGAATGCAGAGTTAATCTAAACAATTACTTTCAATAGTAGTCCAAACAGGACTCATTAAGCAATATATGCCAGGACACAGGGTGCAGAATGACATCACATTTATTAACACCATAAATGGAGTATCATTCAATATTCAACGTTTAATAGTTCTGGTGCTCACACAAAAAGTGCAAGTGCGTGAAGTGAAAGTGCTTAGTGACATTTAAAACATTACATCGCATTGACAACAAGCTAAAACTCCAAACTATTCAATTACAATGAAGGAGTTTTTGGTTGTAAGGTCGACAGGCGTTTGATCTTATTGATTAAAAGATCATCATCAGGACTGGTGTGTGAGCAATTAGAATCTAGTCAATTAAGCGAAAGGATAAGGTCAACACGCGATTGGAACCCGCGAAGCTGAAGTCCCAAGGCGGGTGGATGGAGGATCGGATCAAGGATCAAGGATGATGTAAATCAGCCGGGTAATGAGGAAGGGAAATCGACGGCACCCAAGGGTTATTTTGAACCGGGATGAGTCCGGAGATCTAGGGTTTCACATCCGTAGCACTCGGATTCACTCCGCTACGGATGTGAAACCCTAGATCTCCGGACTCATCCCGGTTCAAAATAACCCTTGGGTGCCGTCGATTCCCTTCCTCATTACCCGGCTGATTTACATCATCCTTGATCCGATCCTCCATCCACCCGCCTTGGGACTTCAGCTTCGCGGGTTCCAATCGCGTGTTGACCTTATCCTTTCGCTTAATTGACTAGATTCTAATTGCTCACACACCAGTCCTGATGATGATCTTTAATCAATAAGATCGAAACGCGTCGACCTTACAACCAAAAACTCCTTCATTGTAATTGAATAGTTTGGAGTTTTTAGCTTGTTGTCAATGCGATGTAATGTTTTAAATGTCACTAAGCACTTTCACTTCACGCACTTGCACTTTTTGTGTGAGCACCAGAACTATTAAGCGTTGAATATTGAATGATACTCCATTTATGGTGTTAATAAATGTGATGTCATTCTGCACCCTGTGTCCTGGCATATATTGCTTAATGAGTCCTGTTTGGACTACTATTGAAAGTAATTGTTTAGATTAACTCTGCATTCATTTACAGTAGCCCAGGCTACACGAGGACCCTTGAAGCCTCCCTGAGACCACTGTTCTCCTTAACCTTATATATATTTCCAGCACCGGCCCCAGGAACTTATGTACACACTTCCTCTGCTGTTTCGCTAGCCCCCCTGTTGTTTGAGCAAGTTTAAGACAAGCATTCTTGATTTGAACGCCCCACTCCATTTTCTCATTAAGGGACAATCCCAAATACTCGCATACAGGGACTTTCTCTAGGTATTCCCCAGCTAATTGTGGATTGGGTTGTGTTGAGCACCCTGCATTGAAAACCATGTATTTTGTTTTCTGGGTATTAATTTCCAAGCCCCTATTCTTGCAAAATAAGTAAAAGATGTCTAAAACCCTTTGTATACCTATCGGTGACCTTGACAGCAGGAGGGTATCATCTGCGCACATCAAGGCAGGTACCTTGCGGCCTGCTAACTTACGAGCATCTATGTCCCCTCCTGCTGTCAGGGCTCCTACTAAGCCATTGATGAAGATACAAAAGAGGGTCGGAGCCAGAACGCACCCTTGCCGTACACCTCTCTCTATAGGTATACGATCGGTGAGGTCCCCGTTTTTCCCATATCTAATTTGAGCAAAATTATGGTCATGTAATCTTTTTAGGATGTGGCATAAATACGGGGGCGCTCCCAAGTCTAATAAAATAGCCCATAGTTTCTCCCTGGGAACTAAATCGAAAGCCGATTTTAAGTCCACAAAGATCATGTAGAGACTGCCAGCCTCCAGGATTACTGATTTCCAGTGCAGTAGTTGTAACCTGAAGACTTGATCGATTGTGGACATTTTTGTTCTGAAACCGGCCTGGTAAGGACTAAGAATGGAAAATTCCTCCATCCAGTTCTGTAATCGGTCCAGAAGCACTCGAGCAAAGATCTTTTGTGCGACATCGATAAGGCTAATGGGCCGATAATTCGCAGGATGGAGGGGTGAACCCTTCTTGAAGATCGGGATGATTTCCGCCCCTAACCAAGTTATAGGAATCTCCATTCCCTGAAGAATAGCGTTGAATACGCTCCATAGGTACGGAGCCCAAACGCAAGGTTCAGTGCGATAAAGATCTCCAGGGATCTTATCTAAGCCCGGAGCCTTTGCGGGTATTACTCGGACAATTGCAGCCGGTACCTCTTTTAGGGAAATTACGGGGGTATCCTGACTGGTTGGGTGTGGCTGGGGACAATGAGTTGCTATTTGCCCTGAATCGCCCTCCACCTTAGAATAAAGTGACTGGAAGTGAGCCCTCCAAACCTCGGCCCCTAAATTCGGTTCGAATGCTTGTTTGTCCTCTTTGGAGTATGTACTTATTATTTTCCAGAAGGTCCTCATGTCCCTACTATTTAAGGCATGCCTCGGGCTCTCCCACCTTTCTTCTTCCCAGTCTTTTTAGCTAGCTTAATTGTGTTTTTGTAAGATAGCCTATTAGCCTTTATTACCAGCTTGTCATTAGATTTTATAGCTGAGAGCAGGGTTTTCTTAGCCTTTCGGCAATTGCCATTATACCAGGGGTGTCTGGGTGCACTGCCTTCCTTTGGTCGTGGTACATAGGAAAAGCTATCAGCCAGGGCCGCCATTAGGCCTTGGTGGTTTTCTGCAATTTCACAGAGTGGACGAGTAGAGTCATCAAGCTCACTCAATTGATTTGCAACCTCCATATATGGTATGATTGTTTGATAAAGCGACGCCAGTCTATCTTGAGATTCGCATAGGGTACCCCATCTTACTCTCCTCCTACAGCCAGTTAGGGTGGGCCCTACTGTTTTCAAAGATTGGCCGTTTAGGACATCCACGGTATATGGAGAATCCAATTCTAAAATCAGGGCATTATGATCACTGTCATATCTGGGGCAATCTTAAAATCAATCATCCGGTGCCAAGATTTAGTGTTCACCAGAATATAGTCTATGATCGAGGGGCAGCCCGGTCTGTTATAAGTAAAATTAGCTGGACAGTCAGATTTGGAGCGCCCATTGCACGCCCTGAGCGAATGATTCAAAGCAAGGGTGTTCATCTGTATGACTAATGGTGTCCAGGCCCGAGTTGGTGGGGCATTGGCCATTGGAATAGCCCAGTGTAGGTCCTCATTTGGGTCACCTGCCTCCATGTCCTTCAGTGGTTTGTACTGACAATTTAGATCGCCAGCCAGGATCACTATGTCATTGTCGATGACTGTGGGTAGAAATGACGATAATTTGTCAAGGGTGGGAGACTCTTGACCATACCCTACTGGCCGTGAGTAGGCATTGATAAGCACTATCCTAGTTCTAGATGGGAAACTCATAATAACACAGAGGATGTCACTTGAAGAAGTCTCTACCTGCTTCACTGAGCAACCCAGATGGGTTGCAATCCAAGTACTGAGACCCCCAGATGGTCTACCCTTCCCCCCCAGATGTGGCTGGTGAATTAAAAGTTACATAGCCAAGTCTTTGTATGTCCTCCCTGGCCCAGGTTTCCTGGAACATGCAGATGTCATTATCTCGGGTAAAGGGACCCCACTCCGGGTTGTGTACTTTGGAGCGGAGTCCTGCAACGTTCCAGGATAGTATTTGGAGCTTCGTGAGTCATTTGATGGCTTGCTAGGGTTTCCGGGGTCCTTATCTAAAGGCCAATGGCCGTTCCTAGCTGAGGGCTGGTTGACTTCTATAGTTGTCAGTGATGGGTTCACCGACTGCTGGACATTATAAGTCTGCGGTAGTGGCTCTACATTATTGTGAAGGGAAGGTACTCTCAGTATCTCATCCCTTTCAGCTCTTCTAACTCCCCCGACCTCTACTGGTCCTTGCACTTGAGGCATGGGGTTGCCAGCAGAGGGAAATACCTGGTCCATAATCAACAGCTTAGTTGTACCTCGTCGATTGGCCATGGGGCTGGACTCAGTAAAATTCACAGGGGACACCCTCGGATTTGGCAAAAGCAGGGACTTTGGAACTCCAAACTCTGGAACTCCAGACTCTTGTTCAGCCTTGCGATGGCTAGTTGATTCGAGTTGTCGGGAGCCTCTTGTAGCGACCCTTCTATCAATTAACTCAACAGTCGGTGTCTCTAGTCAGTCGTTGTTCTCCAAGGAACCTAGAACTGCATAATAATTATTCACTGGTATATTATATCTGGGTTGATTCCAACCCCCACCTCTGTCCATCCCTTGTAAAGGCTTCATATAGCCAGATGGCTTATAGAAGTACCCCAATGGCAGTATATGTATCCCTGTTTGCTCTACAGTCCAGTTTCCCGCCTTATCAAGTAATGTTTGGACGAGATTAGGTGACCCAAAGGATAGCACCACACAATCACCCCCTAGGGACTTTTGGATCTACCTATCCAACCAACCCGTCTAACCATTTTGAATTCTGTAAAGAGGGGGAGGATAATCCAGACCTCGAACTTAGCAAGGAAAGTGCTTTATTTCTAAGGGATGTCCAGTGTTCCCTGGTTCCGTCAGGCAGCGTGCGGACATTAGCCAACACAATTGTGTAGGGGGTTGCTTCCGGTGGAAGGTGCAGGGTGTTTATATCAGATAGGCCTCTTACTGACTGTGGTGCTTTATGTTGGGCAGTTTTCAATGGGGCTTCCCTTCTACTTTCATGTCTAGGTCTGCTAGGTAAGGGATCGTTTTGGATATTTATTAATCGTTCTTGGATGGTACTTGGGACCTGTGACTTGTGGTGAATATTGGAGGTACCTGCCTTGTTCTGGCACATGGACGGGAGATCAAATTGTGCTATTTGGGGAGCTATCGCTAGACCAAGGCCTGAGGATCCTGATTGTGCAGGCAAAAGCCTGTCGCCCCTATTGATTTGGGTGTTCCTTGTGTTGCAATGGCAAGGGTTGATCAATTGGGGCTGGCTAATCTGAGTACCTGACGGGCTCGACAGGGGCTGCTGCATCATGTGTGCATTACTTGTCATTGATTCAAGTTTATCAATACTAGTTTCTATTCGACTTAATTTTTGCAATAGGGGTTCTAATAGAGTTGTGACCAACCCACCAATTTTTTCCCAGAACTCCATGCTTTCAATGCCCTGTATGGAAGTTGGGGAACTTGTAGGGGGCACTTTGTTAACCGGACTAGTTGCGGGCAAATGCCCTTCAACCTCCTCCTCCAGCTCCTCCACCATATTTATACTTTTGCGTCCTCTTTTTGATGCAGGGTGTGTTGGCTTGTTGGGGCCCTGACCCTTTCTTTTTCTAGATATGGTTGGAGAACTACTCCCCAGATTAGTTTTGCTTTTCTGACCCCTAGTGATTACTTTAGGTTTTACAACAGCGGACTCTGGCTTAGTACTGTCATTTACTTCAGCGGTGTAACTAATCGATGTCTTATATGGAGAAATACTCTGTTGACAGTGGGTGTTATTTGGGAGCTCTAGCAAGTCAAGCTGCCCTTGGGGGAGTTTTGGTTCTCAGGACAGTCTTCGCTCTGTTAAAGCGATTTCATGGATGAGAGCTGACTCAGCGCATAGCAAAAAGGCATCCAAGGTCCCCACCACTCCCTGTCCTGTAAGTGATTTTCTTTTGTTCATTTTGTCGATACACTCGAGGGCAGCAATCTATATAACAGATGGTGAACAGTAATTATCAACTGATAACGATGACAACCCCTAAGCCCGCATACAATGGCCCCCCTAGCAAAGTCCATAATCATATAGGTGTAAGGCACAGAATATTAATAGGGTGGCCCGCCCGGCCTTTTACGGTCTCTGACGGGCACAGGAGGGATTTTATGCGCCTCCTGGCGCTTGCAGCGTCTGTATCCAGTGCACGTGCCCCAGTGAGTGCCGCGAAGTGTAGTCCGTGCTACACACGGCCCCCCTCCAAGCAGGAGCCGATTCCTCGCGTCAATGGCGGCAGTGGCAGGTCCGGCAGCCCAACAACAGTGAGTATTCCCTTGCCAGCACTTGCGCGGCCGCCTCATGTGTCACAATGTTCTCCGTTACTAAGGTTTCAGCTCATCTCTGCTGTGGCTCGGTTAATGAACCCTCCTCGCACAAACCAGGAATGCTGCTGCTGACCGGGGCCGGGCTCCAGGAATGCGGCGCCTGCTCTCAGAACTGGGGCGGCGGCGACGTCCTGTGTTCAACAAAGTCTCTTTATTGCTTAGGTTGCCCTTTCACGAGTCTCTTCTTCGGTCTGGGTTTCCCTTTTCCCTGGACCGGGGGAGGGGGAAAAGGAGATCCTTTCTCGTATCTCGTCTGATCCCACGTTGCCTCAGCGTCAATAATGGGGGTAGTAAAACAAACAGGAACTGGGTCAGATAGGGATGTCCTAAGGTTTTCAATTGCATGCATAAGGGGAAAGGAGTGGAGGGAGTCAGCACCAGCGATCCGTCACCAGTGTTTGTCCTGTCTTTTGCTTTGCGTTATCTTACGCGCCCGTATGTGCGCAGCGCAAGTCCCAGCCTCTCACTCCCTTCCCTTTTCCTCCCGTGTGATCCAGCGGGTTACTAGCAACAAGCATTCATACACCGAATACTCACCTGGGCCCATTCATTCATACTACGCTAGCAATTTCCGCTGGTGGGTCAGTTGTACACTCCATGAATATCCCTGCTACCAATTACTTTTCTGATTAAAGAGTAATGACTTACCAATGGACCCTTTGATAATTGGGAAGTTTAAAATGAGTGACATTCATTTAAAGACATAATCCTGAAATAATCACTGAGTCAAGAAGTTTTAAATGTTTATCTATAGTTTTTAGCAGAGTAAAATACAGAACCACATGATACTTAATCGTATATCAAGGATGAAGCACAATAATCAATTATCGATCAATGACGGTCCCTCAGAAAGGAGAAGATAGAGACAGCAGCACAGCTAAAGGTTGCATTTATATTTACCTAAAGGTGCGAGAAACCAAACCCCTTGGCCAAGGAGTTGGAAAGATGGGTCCCAGGAAGGATGAAGACCAAAGACCTCCGGACCCGGTTCAGGACAGGACAGGTGACCTCTCTATCAACGACGCCTGCGTCGTTCCCCTCTCTGATACTTCGCTTCTCCTTGCTTCTCTCGAGTCGTCTTCTAGGAATCCGCCGCCCCCACCTCAGGACCTCTCTGGACAGCGAATCAGCCTAGTTCTGCTCTGCATCAGCGTCTGGATCAATGAACCTGTAGCATTGCTCAACTAATTAACTAATCTATACCTATTATACCCTTCTACACCCAGGTACCTCCCATTAATGTTTCAAAATTATGGGCCCACTACTTCTGATTGGACGGGGACAGGGGGTTGATCCTCACACCATGTCAATTTAGTTCAATTTCTTTAAGCCCATTGTTTTAAAATACCGCCCATCACAATTAATACATTTGCTTTATTTCCCACCCGTTTCCCATTGATTCCGCATTACATTTTGTATACATTTGTTTCGACTTCAGGTACATTTCAGATGAACTTGTGAACCAGGCTTTGCGACCTTGGAGGGCTTCCAAGTTGACTTCATCGCTTCCTCTGGTCAGCCTTGCAGGGCGCATGTGCAGAACCAATGTCTCTCGAGCTGCAGTTCAACCAACCCAGGCCCATTTACGAACTAATAAAAGTCAAAGAAGAAAATATTAAAATCACAAAATAAATGTTTTCACTGTATACCCACTATGTCTACTCTATTCCCATTTAATTATAAATCTATCCCGCATTAATAGCATTAGAATACCACAGTTTTAATTGCAGCATATGCGCAAGCTTTAGCACGTGAAAACATTAAGCAGCCATTTTAATACACACTGCGCAGAAGCAAAGATTTCCCTCCAAGCAAAGAAAGACGTCATACCACGTGATATGGTTGACACATGCGCAATGAAATTCCCGCGCTTAGCGGCCATTTTAGATTTAGACAAGCGTTACTTATTAGTTTTAAACACATAGGCAAGCTTCACTCGTATAGTGTTCATGTGTGCATTTGTTAGTAGAGACATTACAAGGTTTAATAAATTAATACTGTGAGAGGATTGCTTACGAGCAAGTCTCATTTTGAGTTCTTGCTCCATCAATCCCCTCTCTGATGGCGTTTCTGAGCCATCAAAATACTACCCACAACCAGATGCCAACTTTTAGCATAAAATTGTCTCAGCTTCATTTTTACACTTTCTATTTTTATCATCTCCTTTCAGTTTCTTGTATAATTCACTTTTCTGATCTTCTAGTTCAATTTCATCAAACTTTCGTTTCTTTCCTTTTCCTGTCACTCTATACGTCTCATTCCTTCTACAACATTTGCACCATATTATTATTGACAGTACTATTATTGCTATCCCTGCTAAGGGTACTAATATTTGACCTATAAGTCCTTTCCCTACATTAGCAAACCAGGTACCAATTGACACTATACTATTCGTCAATCTTTCCCATACACTATCAACTTCCAGTGGTTTTAGTTCATTCTCAAGTTTTGTTATATTCTGTATATACGTTCCAATTTCTGCACTTTTGTCAGGTATGTACGTGCAACAGTGTTTCGTTTTCAATAATTTACAGACTCCGCCCTCTTTTGCCAATATTATATCAAGAGCAAGTCGATTTTGCATAACCATTGATCTAATCGCAACCATCTCCGCATTAATCATTAGAAATCCTCCAGCAGTATCCGTTGAAAAGCGATCAACCACTGTAGATAATTTACATATTTTCCTTGAGTTCAGAATTATTCCCACTGAAGGTATCAATGCACCAAATATATCACCTACAATTTCCGAAAAACTAGCTCTTTTACTACGTGTTAATTCACTATTATTTTCATTGCTCCCAGTGTTCCTCTTTACGTGGTATATTTTTGGAAATACTATTCCAAAATAACAACTTCCATACCACCGTGCAGGAAGCCTAAAGTAAGCCTTATTCCCACACACATAATAGATTCCAGGAAAAACTGAATCTGTTCCTCCTTTTAGTCCCCAACCTCCAAGAATTAAGAAATTATGTTCACATTCACTGGTACCGATGAAAATATTGTTATACTCAGTCTTTAACCTATGTAGACAAATTTTCCCTGTCTTTACAAAATCCAGAGCCATAGCAGCTTGAGCCTTGCCAGGTGTATAACTACCCTCTTTCTCAGCCCAAGGTGGTAGATGAGCCTTATGCTCAGATGCTTTCTTTTGGAAATCTTGTCTTCTATTTTCTACTAAATTCAAAAATATCTTTTCCTCTTCATGTAACGAACATGTTAGATTGCTTCTATGTGCATGTGTTATGTCTATCGATTTCATTGTTAAGAAAAATTCTCCCATAAACTGTGCATCTTGACTACTAAGCACTGGATTCATATTCTTTCGAATCGGAACCTCAGAAAATATCACATCTATATCTGAATAATAATACTGAAGTCTCCCTGTTCTATAAAATAAACTAGTTAATACACTACATGATATGCCATAAGTTAATGGTAAATGATGGTATGTTAATCCTTCTGCTACTGATTCGGGTAACTTCATACAAACATAACAATTACTAACTTCCATGGTATCTACATATTGAAACAATAATTTTGTGAAAACATTTAAACTAGTGTCGTTATCTGTTACCTCATGATGAAACTCTGGTTCATCTTCTGCCTTTAATTCTACTCTATTACTTCTCAAGTTATCTACCCTTCCCTTCGTTTCATTGTTAATCTTTTTATCCATTATCAGAAGGTAAGGAATTGCTACGATCACAACTAACCATACTATAAGCACCACTACCAGACTACATATGCATATAGCACAGCATCTTTTACAACATTTCCGTTTCGGTCTCCCAGAAACTCTGTCGTCAGGCATTTTTGACAAGGAAGATTTCTCTTCTTATCTTTCTTTCAAGATCTTTAACGTTATCAAGGTGGTTTTATTTCTTTCTCATAAGTCAGTTCCGCACTTGTTCCTTCGTCACCACTTTCACTTGACTCTGAACTCTCGTAGTCTTCAAGGATTATATAAGTCCAATCAGGACCTTTAAATTTATTGTTCACAAGTTTCAGTCTTTTGCTTTTTCGTTTTTCAGTTCCACTTGTTTGTCCAGTTAGGCTTGTTACTTCATTTACTTGTTCTGGATCTTCACTTCTGGTTTCTATATGGTATTTCACTCTTTTAATGACACTAGGCCAATGATCACCTTTTCTGACCTTCTTTGTTTGCACTGTCTCTTCACTTCTTATTTCTTCTTCAGAAGTTCTTTTATTTTCAAGTTGTGGCACAGTTTGTTTTTCTTCGTTCTCAGTTTCTTCTTCTATTTGTTCTTTTTCAGGTCTTATTGGTTTTTCTTCAATTGCTCCAATGTGAGTTTCTAGTAACTGACCCTGTTCAGGATTTACGTCTTCGTGCTTGATGTTCTCGTGATCTTCTTCTTGAATGTATTTTCCTAAATCTAACTTGTTCTGATCAGGGCTTATTGCACTTTGTACTTCTGCAGCCTGACCGCGTTCTTCTAGACCTGTTTGTCCCTGCTCAAATTTTGTTGTTTCGCTGTCTATTTGAGCCCAATTTCCTTTCCCTATCTGGTCCTGCTCAGGTTCTCTTATTATTTCATTTTCCTCATCCTGAGCTGCTTCTTCTTCACCTATCTGCTCTTCCCTAATTTCTTCTAATTTTGATCGACTTCTTGTTCTGGTGTAAACTTCTGGTATGTCAACCACTGGTATCCAGTCCTGACTTGTGCTCGGTTGTTCTTCCTCAGCTTCTCTTGAATCTCTCACCTGGGATTCTTCAGCTGGCCAACCTTCAGCCTCCTCAGTTATTGATGCTGTCTGAGGATTTTGTCCTTCAGGCTCTGGTACCCTTTTGGTGTGACTTACATGAATCCAGTTAGGCAATCCTGCACATTTCACTGCTGTGTTCGTGACTAGTATAACCTGACAAGGTTCGCCCCACCTGGGTGATAAACACGTTTCTCTGGTGTGATGCTTCACAACCACCCAGTCTCCGGGATTCAGATCATGCTCTTGCTCAGGCTGTCTGGAAACTGCGTCTTCTCCAACCTGGTGAGAGACAGAACGCACTAGGTCAGCCAATCCTTTGCAATAATCCAGAACCATATCATCAGTTATGTTCAGCAGTTTACTTGTAGGTACATGTGCTTGTCTCATTGCTCTTCCCATGATTATTTCGTGCGGACTCAATCCGGTATTTCTATCAGGAATGCTTCTGAGTCCCATTAAAACAAGTGGCAATGCATCTGGCCAATCTAACGATGTTGATGCACACATTTTTGCCAGTCTTGATTTTATTGTGCCATTCATTTGTTCAACAACTCCAGAAGCCTCTGGGCGGTACGCACAGTGCAATTTCTGCTCAATTTGGAATGCTTCACAGATTATTCTGATCACATCGTTGTTGAAGTGACTTCCTCTATCTGATTCCAAAGTTACTGGAAAACCGAACCTAGGAATGAGTTCTCGTAGCAACAACTTTGCGACTGTAATACTGTCATTCCTTCTGGTAGGGTACGCCTCCACCCACCTTGAAAACAGACATACTATGACAAGTACATATTTCAGTCCTTTACATGGTGGTAACTGTATGAAATCTAGCTGTAATCTCACAAAGGGACCCTCAGCCTTTCCAATTTTTCCCAAACCAATTACTGTTTTTCTTCCTGGATTATTCATTTGACAAGTTAGACACCTTTGGCATAGACTCTCTGCTGCAGCCCTAAACTTTGGATTATACCAACTTTGTCTGAAGAGTCTAAGCATGGCATCTCTCCCTACATGTGTGTCTCCATGATACATTCTGGCCATTTGTGAAATCAGACAGTCTGGCATGACTGGTCTGCCGTCGGCATAAACCCATACATCGTCGTCTGCTCTTCGAGAACAGCCTATTTTTATCCAAGCATCTCTTTCACGCTCGTCAGCATCATCTTGCAGTCTTTTCACATCATTCCATGTTTCAGGTGGTGCATATAGCATAAGTTGGCAGCTGATTCCCATCCTTTCAACCCTTTTATTTACTGACAACCTGTTTTTGGCACAGTGTTGAGCCACCAGATCTGCATAAATGTTACCGACTACCACCCAGTCATCTCCTGACTGGTGTGCGGCACATTTCACCACCGCCAATTCTTTTGGTGATTGTAAAAGAACTACTAGAAGCAATACAAACTGTCCATTTTTGATTAGGGATCCTGAAGAAGTCATGAAATCCCTCTGCATCCACAGTTGGCCAAAGTCATGCACAACCCCGTACCCATATTGACTGTCCGTAAATATGGTTACTTTCTGATTCTTCCCAATTTTGCAGGCTTTAATCAAAGCAATTAATTCAGCTACTTGTGCAGATCTGACCCCTGGTAAATAGGATGCTTCGACTATTCCAGTTAATTCACATACAGCATATGCTGCACTTAATTTGCCATCTTCGTGCCTTTGACATGAACCATCCACAAACAGCTCCCTGTCTGGATTCTGAGAGGCAACTCCTGTATATCAGGACGCGGTTTGGTGCACAATTCTGTGACTTGTAAACAATCATGTTCCTCTTCATCATCTTTGACTTCCTCATGATACGGATCTGGTAGTAATGTAGCAGGGTTTACAATTGTACACCTGACGATAGTCACATTTTCAGCACCTAAGATTATTCTCTCATATTTAGTCAGCCGACTAGGAGTAAGATGTTGAGTTCTGGTTCTTGTCAACAGAATCACAACTGAGTGTGGGACAAACACTTTTACAGGATGTCCCATTACAATTGATTCACTTTGTTCAATGCTCAAACATGTAGCAGCTACTGCTTTTAAGCAGCCTGGCAACGCTGCTGCCACTGGGTCCAATGTAGCAGAAAAATATGCTATAGGACGTCTGTCCAAACCATGTCTCTGAGTTAGGACTGAAAGTGCACAATTTTCTCTCTCATGACAGAATAACGCAAATCCTCTTGTATAATCAGGCATACCTAGGGCAGGTGTGTCACACAAAGCACTTCTCAATTTTACAAAAGCTCCTACCCTCTCATCATCCCACTCAACTGGGTCCTTTGCCTTCTTTTTCGTCATTTGAATCAATGGCTTTGCTAGCAGCGAAAACCCTACTATCGACAATATCCCACTATTCCAAGGAACATTCTCACTTCTCTTTGAGTTACAGGCATTTGCATTCTCTTGATTAATTTTACTCTTTCAGAGGTTATCCTTCTTTTTCCCCTCTCAATTTGGTGTCCTAAATACTTAACTGCTGTTGTACAAAACTGCAATTTTTCAGGCGACACTTTATGTCCTTCCTCAGCCAAATGGTTAAGTAATGCAATTGAATCTTCAACACAATCATCATGAGTGCTGGATGCTACCAGTAAGTCGTCTATATACTGTACCAAGACTGAACTTCTGGGTAGCACTAACTTCTCCAAACACCCTTTCAGTATTTGATTAAAAATGGAGGGACTTTCCGTGTATCCTTGAGGAACACGATTCCACACATAGACTTTGTTCTCGAATTTAAATGAAAAGAGATACTGGCTATCTGGGTGCAATGGTATTGAAAAGAATGCTTGGCATAAATCAATCACAGTAAACCATTCTGCACTCCAGGGGATCTGGTATAGGATTACTGCAGGATTTGGCACTATAGGACAACAAGGTACCACAATCTTATTAATTTTGCGTAAATCCTGAACAATCCTATACTTTCCACTAGGCTTCTTCAAACCCATGATTGGTGAATTACAAGGGCTACTCATAACTTCTTTTAATATACCTTGTTTTACCATTCTGTTGATTTCCTCAACAACTCCTGCTTTTACTTCTGCACTCATTTTGTACTGTCTGGTATTTGGGAAAATTGCACCTTCCTTTACAGTGATTTTTACTGGGTCTATTTTGGCCATAAGTCCTACTTCTTTCCCGGTGAAATCCCATACCATGGAATTTACTGTAGTTCTTAATTCTTCAGGTAACTAGTTTTCTGTTATCAAAGAAAACATCTCATCTACTTCTGTACCTTGTTTTGCAATCATAATTTTATATACATGATCTTCATCCGGGATCTGAACTGCAACAACATCCGGTGTGCAGAAAATGGTGCAATTCATTTTGCACAACAAATCTTGGCCCAGTAAGTTTACTGGACTGGAATCACACACTACAAACTGATGCATTTCTCGGAAGTTTCCAATTTTTACTTCCATTGGTTCGGTAAGAGGTGTTTTAATTTTACGATTAGCTACACCTACAACTTGGATAGCTTCTCCAGAGAGAGGAAGGTCTGGGATGTCTGCTGTTCTCACAGTAGAACGGGTAGCACCAGTGTCCAAAAGGAAAGTGATATCATTACCTCTTACTTTCCCTTCAACATATGGACCTGACTGGTCTACCGGCAAGGATGCGCCAAGTACGCACTCCTTCTCCCCCTCTCTTAGGCACTGTCATTGGTTACATGGATAAAATTCATCCTGTAAAAGAAACTGTGAAGTTACATAGTCATTCTTACCACTTCCTCCTTGATATCCGACGTCTGTACCGTGCTTTGCTCTGCTTACATTACCCTGTATAGGGGCAGGTGGCAACTGACTCTGAGGATTTACACCCTGCTGTGTCATTCTGCGTCTGTGGATTTAAATTATGATTTGGGCCATTATTATTTCGAATCTTTTTACATTCATCCTTCCAATGTCCCAACTTTCCGCATGCATGACAAGGAAATCTCTTTTTAGCCTCTTCTCTACTCATTCGTCCTCTCACTTTACCACCATTTCCTGTGTCACCATTTGTTCCAGAATCTTTTCCCTGATTATCAGTTGGATTATCCAAATTAATTCCCTGTCGCTCAGCCATTTTCACCTGAGCCCACATCACTTTCTCTTGCAGTTTCTTGTGCCTATCCTCAATGTCGTCTCCACAATATTTTGCATATTTCAAAATTTCATCAATGGGTTTCCCTTGCCAGCACAACATGTGCTGCTTAATCATCTGACAAATCTCTGACTTTAAACCATAAACAAATCGATAGACAAACTGACTCATGTTTTTATCTCCAATGTCCTCAAATCCACTCTACTGTTTGAATACCTGCAATAAGCATTCATAATGGGCATGTACTGATTCATTTGCTTCTTGGGTAGTCCGGTCTATTTTCACCCAATCTGTTTCTTTCGGTGGTATTTTCCCTTTCAGGTAAGTTATCACCTGCTGATACTTTTTCATCACATCACTTGATGGAGCACCTGTCTTTGGATCTCTAGGATACTCTTCACTCGGCCAGTCAACCGTAATCTTACAATCTGTCCACAAATCGGCAGGTACCACTATGTCGAACAAACCATCCAAGTCCTTTAACAATACCTTTGACACTTTCACAAACCTCTCAACCTGCTTGTACCATTCAATTGGCTTTTCTCTCAACTTTGGGAAATCATTCGTAAATGACAAAATATCCTGTCTACTCCATGGGACATGTACATAACCTCCTCCAGGTACTTCTCGCATCGGGTACATCTGATCTGCTTTCCCTGTTTCTTTCAATAAATATTCAGAAGTTGTTCTACTGTACCGTGCCTCTTCCTTTTTCTTTGTCCATCTAGATTTCCATTTATCTAGACCTCCCCATTTCTGTAATACTGACATTAACTTTTTTACTTGTAGTTTTCGGCCCGAGGCATTCATATTTTCTAAATCCTTGTCAGAAAAATCTGCTCTATAGGGCTTCTGTAACACTTTTGACTTCCCTATTTCAATCCCTATCTGTAAGGCCAAATCTGATAATTTCTCATGAAATAATTTAAAATTTCTAGTGATGCTTCTGCATACAAACAATAGCTCTTCTTCATCGTAAGTGTTTAAACGATCTACTCCCACATTTCCTGCTATCGTTTCTTCTAACTCTACTTTTAATTTATATATATCCATGATCTTTGGGGGTGAACTCTGTCTGTCTGATCCTTGTGCCCACCTTTCTAAGTCTTCGGGTGTTACTACTGTGGCACTTTTGGTTCCAGATGAGGTTACTATGTTTACATCTTTGGAGCAACCAGGTGTTACTCTTCTAGGAGTGGTATTTACAGATCCTCGAATAGGTAAATCCATTAAGGATATCATAGATTCACAATCACTGATTTGATCATCAATTATTACAGGTTCGGGTTTAGGAATTTCTACAGGTGTAGGCATGACTAAAGGTTTCGGATAATTTACTTTGTCACCATATAAGGGAACCACTGGACCAATCGTTACAGGTATGGTCAGGGAATCAGGATGTGCATTTAACTGTTATTTTCTGTATCAATTCTGCTCTGTTTCTGTCTATAGCTTCCTTCTCTTTATCCTGAAGTACCATATTAACTGGTGGATTATGTAATACTTGCGGTACCAATGGGGTTTTTAAAAGTGGTGCGCTTGGGGTACATCCACTTGTCCCTTCCTGATATGGTGGCGGGTTCTTTAATATTTCTTCCATAAATTCATCTTCAGAATCTCCAAACCCTGTCAGGTGTTTTGTCTTTTCTGTGCATTTGCCTCCTAATGACTCTTCTGTCATAAATACTGGATACAAACCCTCTGTAAGCATCGCTCTTCTCCACTGCTTCATTTGACCATCTCTTGACTCATTTTAGTATCTAGGAAAAATGCCCGATAACCCCTACTGCTCCTTGCTCGATCACGTTCGAATGCCTCAGTTTCCCACTCTTCTAAGGCTTCGTATTGAGTTAATCTTGGTCTGGGTTCTAAATCATTCATCATCAATCTTAAATTTTGAAGAATTCTCCCATTGAAAGTACCATTCTCTGGGAATGCTAATATTCCGTCATTTTTGGAATATTCTATCCAATTTTCTAACCATACGCAAGTATGATAACCTCTCTCCATCATCATGAATGAAGCGGGCGTTTTTGCTGGTGGAATGATAATTCCTTCTCTAGTTTTGATGGGTTTATCTTTCTTAAAATAATTTTTAACCTTTTGTAGAAATGACATTTTTTGCTTTTCTCCATACATTTTGGGTAAATATCGATGTATTGAATTATATTCTGCAAAACCTAAGAATCTCTTGTCTGAACGGGTTCCTGTTAAAGTCGGATCACGTTTCCACATATAATCTCCACTATCCACTAGGATTTCGACGTCTATGCTGACAACCAATTAAATTCCAGCTAACATTTGTCTCTGAACCAATCCTAGCGCGGCTTTTAAGTGACGTCTGTCTGACGACCCCTCCTTTACAAGAGTCTTTTCTGTCCCTTGCTGTTTCAACCAATCCCAGCGCGGCACCTGTGACGTCAGTATTACTCCTGACTACTGACCCCTCCTTTACAAGAGTCTTTCCACGCCCGCTGTTTCAACCAATCCCAGCGCGGCGTTTTGTGACGTCCGTTTCCTCTCCGGCAACTGACCCTCCCTTTACAAAATCGTACGCAAAACTTTATTTTCTCTACGCTTCTTATTAAAATTCAGTAACAACATAAAACATTCGCTATCGTGTCAGTTTCTCTAAATTCGAAAAGATAGTTTCTCTCACACTTAGTAAAACCTTTCCGTTTACTAAACATACACTACGAGTAAAACCCTTCCGTTTACTCTTCACGCAAGCTTCAGAAATACCTGCTACTTCTTCAATGTTACCCTTTCTAGGTGATATAACATCATATTTTTACAAGCGTATTCCTTTGCTATTACTCACACGCAAAGAGTCCCTAACAAGTACTGATAGCCCTGCTTAACTTTTCAGTACTATTTCTACCTGAGAGATAACCTCACTGCAGTATGGCTTCCACTTACCATCCGCTATTCAATTTTCCCCGGGGAATTCTGGACAACATAAAACAAAACTTTTGAACAAACGGATGTTAGTTTATAAAAATAAAATTCTCATTACCTTATTAACAAAGTACAACCATCCTCTGATGACCATAAAACTGATCCAGCGGGTTACTAACAACAAGCATTCATACACCGAATACTCACCTGGGCCCATTCATTCATACTATGCTAGCAATTTCCGCTGGTGGGTCAGTTGTACACTCCATCAATATCCCTGCTACCAATTACTTTTCTGATTGAAGAGTAATGACTTACCAATGGACCCTTTGATAATTGGGAAGTTTAAAATGAGTGACATTCATTTAAAGACATAATCCTGAAATAATCACTGAGTCAAGAAGTTTTAAATGTTTATCTATAGTTTTTAGCAGAGTAAAATACAGAACCACATGATACTTAATCGTATATCAAGGATGAAGCACAATAATCAATTATCGATCAACGACGGTCCCTCAGAAAGGAAAAGATAGAGACAGCAGCACAGCTAAAGGTTGCATTTATATTTACCTAAAGGTGCGAGAAACCAAACCCCTTGGCCAAGGAGTTGGAAAGATAGGTCCCAGGAAGGATGAAGACCAAAGACCTCCGGACCCGGTTCAGGACAGGACAGGTGACCTCTCTATCAACGACGCCTGCATCGTTCCCCTCTCTGATACTTCGCTTCTCCTTGCTTCTCTCGAGTCGTCTTCTAGGAATCCGCCGCCCCCACCTCAGGACCTCTCTGGACAGCGAATCAGCCTAGTTCTGCTCTGCATCAACGTCTGGATCAATGAATGTAGCATTGCTCAACTAATTAACTAATCTATACCTATTATACCCTTCTACACCCAGGTACCGCCCATTAATGTTTCAAAATTATGGGCCCACTACTTCTGATTGGACGGGGACAGGGGGTTGATCCTCACACCATGTCAATTTAGTTAAATTTCTTTAAGCCCATTGTTTTAAAATACCGCCCATCACAATTAATACATTTGCTTTATTTCCCACCCGTTTCCCATTGATTCCGCAATACATTTTGTATACATTTGTTTCAACTTCAGGTACATTTCAGATGAACTTGTGAACCAGGCTTTGCGACCTTGGAGGACTTCCAAGTTGACTTCATCGTTTCCTCTGGTCAGCCTTGCAGGGCGCATGTGCAGAACCAATGTCTCTCGAGCTGCAGTTCAACCAACCCAGGCCCATTTACGAACTAATAAAAGTCAAAGAAGAAAATATTAAAATCACAAAATAAATGTTTTCACTGTATACCCACTATGTCTACTCTATTCCCATTTAATTAATGGCATTAATAGCATTAGAATACCACAGTTTTAATTGCAGCATATGCGCAAGCTTTAGCACGTGAAAACATTAAGCAGCCATTTTAATACACACTGCGCAGAAGCGAAGATTTCCCTCCAAGCAAAGAAAGACGTCCGAACCACGTGATATGGTTGACACATGCGCAATGAAATTCCCGCGCTTAGCGGCCATTTTAGATTTAGACAAGCGTTACTTATTAGTTTTAAACACATAGGCAAGCTTCACTCGTATAGTGTTCATGTGTGCATTTGTTAGTAGAGACATTACAAGGTTTAATAAATTAATACTGTGAGAGGATTGCTTACGAGCAAGTCTCATTTTCAGTTCTTGCTCCATCACGTGGCAGCACTCTGCTTTCGCTTCCCTTCCTGAAAGCAGCCCAGATACTTGCACGTACCTTGTGGAGCCACGCTCCTCCGGGAACGTGGCTGGCTTCCTCGTGGTGCCGAATCAGGTCCGGCTCCTTCTTGCCCCCGACGAGCACCGAAGCCGTTCTCTTTCTTGCGGTTCCTTGGGCTTCGTCCTGTGGCAGCGTCTCCTCGCCCGGATGGTCGGTGTCCGTCGCCACAATTAGAAACGCCTGTTCACAATACTAGACCGGTCTAGAACCCTTATCCAACATAAAATTCTAGATGGGAGAACTGTGAATAAACGTGATGTTTTTCACCTACAGTTCTAGTGACATTGTAGACCATACAAACTTAGCTCCTGTCTATTTCATGTCCCTCAGACTCCTTTGGTGAAAAACATTCCAGTATCCACAGCTACCCAAATATAAATCTACACGTCAGACTGAAAGGAATTGAATATTGATTACAAAAGCCGTTAAGATGTCGTCGAGTTACTTGCAATTCGGAGGCACTGTCATCCGGGCACCTGGAATTATGCTGCAGGGCAGCACCAAATTAGGCAGCAGGGTAGACTAAATTATGTGGCAAGCAAAGAAACTATGCGGCATAATGCAGCACATTTTTTGTTAGTATAACTTCATGATTTTTAATTTTTACACCTAGTAATGCTTTCTGGGTATAGATTTCACCTCATTAGTAGCAGTTTTAACAGCCAAATATAGAACTAAGCAACTGAAAGATGACCAGTTGACCTTTGCGAAGTGCTTTCCACTGTGTGGAAACGCTGGCCTTTCTTTCTTTGTTTTTTTTTATGACACATTTTATTGAATTTGATATAGGTTTTGTCATGAAAGAGAAACAAAGCAATAACAATACAACTATGGTGCTTTTCACCCCCTGGCCAAACAGCTCACGGCAGACTGGCCGATAGGGCTACATGTAATGATCCTGCGTACCTGCAGATTTCTACCTCTAATTTTCCGGCCTGTGATTCCCTTGGAGCACTTCTAATTCCCAGATAGTCTGCCCTTTAACTCCAGAGTTTTGTGTACTGTGCTTTCTGGTACATGTAGTCTTCAAATGTGCAGTATTTGTCATTTGATCGCAAACCTTGTGAGCACATGAGTAATATCGTGACCTGTTTTTCACATTTACAAAGGATATGAAAATTCACCCTGTGCTGCCAAACTGCTTCATAAATCATCATAATACATTTCAGTTCCAGCACCACCATTACCGTCTGCCTGCCTGCCTCGACTGCTCGAGCTAGACAATGTGTCGCCTTATATGTGTGCACGTATGGATATACTTAATAAACGCTCGTGCATGTACATGTGTATTTATATAAAATTTCAACTATTTAGCGGACGAGAATAGCGATACGAGCCCAAGGGAACTCTGTGGACAAGAGGCTGCATGTACAGTGGTCAGCTTTCGACCCACCTGCTGCATTGTTTGTTCATGCAAAGCTTGATACTGAGAGGTTGAGATGCAACGTATTTAAAACCTAGTGCAAGACTCCATAAACGTGTGTTTTCAGTAATGGTAATAAACCACAGTTTTTTATTGTTGCTGATTGATATTTACAATCTACAGTTTACTGTCACTAGATGGCAACATTTAGAAGCAGAAAAGAGGGCATTTTTGAAAACTAAATTGTGTGAATGACCGGATTATTAACAGGATAATGTGCTGCATGACTAAACTCTTATAAGGGCCTAAAGGTGAGACCTATTGGCTATGCCAATGCTTGTTTTTCTTTTTTATTCATCTAAAACCTGTGGTCAATAAAACATTGCTGTGGGAGGGCAAAGAAGCGGGTTTGTATCTGTATCCTTGGAGACTTTCCAAAGTTGATCTCTGATTTTTTGCATGTAGGCAATACAACATTTTTAAAGTGCCCAACAGAAGTCCCTCTCTTCCAAAGGGGACATAGTCAGTGGCTGAAATGCTTAAAAAACAGATGAGTACTGTGATCCTGGGTGGAATGAGGGTGGGGGCAGGGCAAATACGTTGCAAAACAGAACAGAATGTTCTGTAACTATTTTGTTGGTCTTTTAAATTCATGTAAATGGATTGAAAGTGGGAGAGGAGTTGGCCTAACGGCTAGGGCGGTCGACCTCGAATCTGGGGAACTGGGTTCGAGTCTCGGCAATGACGCTGAACATCCTGTGATTCTGGGCAAATCACTTAATCTCCCCGTGCCTAACAAAAAAAAAATGAATGTGTCCTCATGTAATGCAACTGGTGCTATGTAAAGTGCTCTGATACCCTATTCGGGTCAAGTTCGCGCTATAAAAAACTCTGTAATAAAAAAATAAAAAAAGTAACACACACCTTAAAAGCAAAATAAGTGTAAGTTCACCTAATTCATGGGAAATGCACGATTTTAGTTATGAGATCTCAATTGGTTAATACAATCATTGTCGATGTCGGTCTAACCAGAGAGTCACAGAACAATCCTTGTTGGTGCAGTGGGAAATAGAGGCTTGTGTATTTATAGTGCTAAGAGATCAAGCCTGTGAAAATTGCACTGTGAATATGTGAGTCATATTTTTAAAACTGTATTACACACAGTATAAGGCTGCCACAAAATGTGCAAAAAGATATAGGAGAGTCACTTTTTTTAATGCCCCGGCGGCTCAAGCCTCTCAATCATATCTATGAAGCAACGCAAAGCCAACCTGCGTAGAAAGACAAAGCAGCACAAGGTCCGGCGTTGCCTTATTTTGCATCAAGAAGGTGTTCCACAGGTGTTGCAGTGGGTGTTCTCATGCAACACTCATGGATTTTGACTCTGCCCCAGATTTACTTAGAAACGTAAACCTGAGGCAGCAGCGAAACCTTATGCCTCACCAGCACAGGTGTAACGAGGAGAAATATTTTTATTTCTCCTCGTTTTTAGGTCTTGCCTAGTCAGCGTTAGTGCTGTCTGCTTGAGACATGGCATATTCAGAATATGGGCTTTAAGCCAGCCCATCGCTTCTGGTTGGTTGGTTGGCCTGCCTTTTGGAAATTCCTTTACTGTGGTTGGTCAATAGTGTCCATCTTTCCTGCCTTTGGGTGCTGGTTTCCCTCCCAGGGGATATCACCAATTTTGTTTCTTTTGGATGGCCATCTGTTGCCTCATCGCTCGCAGACGCACCCCCCTCCCTCCTTCCCATTATTGCTGCTACCCTTCCTGGTTTTCTTTACAGTGCTTTCGTTTCTACATTCTCTGATTACGTTGGTTTGGTGTTCCCACTTCACTGCGCTCAGATTAGCTGGTCTAGCTTTTAATAGGCCTGTGCCTCCTCGCTCGCTAAGGCGCCTCTCCCTCCCGTGATGACTGTCGTCCTTCTTGGTTTTCTTTGCACTGCTTTTGTCCCTTGCTACTCTACTGGTCACCGGTGTTTGAGCACCTACTTTGCCTCAGTGGGTGCTCAAACACCGGTGACCATCGAACCACAACTGTGCTTGGGAGTTCAGAAGGGCTTCAATTAGTACTCATAGCGAACTTGCTATGCCACTACCCCTTCCTAGCTCAGTAAGTCAGCGCACGTCTTGCAACACCCACTTCCCAGCCGAGCGCAGAAGCTGACTGAGGCGAAGCACAGTCTGCCAACCTGTGGGAAACATATTTCAACACCGAGCCTGAGTGTGCTGCATGAGCACGTCCCATGCCAGGCTTCGAAAAATCTACTCGCCCACTCACAATTGCGAGTAAAATGTTACCAGGTCGAGCTATTTTTAGCACCTACTAATCCCATCTGGCAAGTAAACTTAGGCTGGAAAGGAACAGGTGTTCTGTTCATTCAGAAAGTGAGTGAGCAATGAAGATGCCATTAAATCTTGTTTTTATCTGGACACATTTGCTGTCTGTTCAAGGAAAGAGGTCAAATGTCAGTTTTTCATTTAACTAATTGTTGCTTGGAAAATGAGGTTTATTTTTCTCTCTTACTAGAGTTAGAGGTTTTTGTCAAGTTTGCTGTCTGAAGTTGTCAGTTATTTTTCTCTAACACATAACATTTAAATAAATAGCCTGTAAATTAATATTACAAACATTTCAAAATATATCGGGAATTACAAAAGCACTTTCTTTTGTAATTAAGACGTGTGATGCAAACAAAGAGTTAAATAGGAGCAAAACAAACCAGAACACTTTACTCGTTGATGTGTAAATGACACATTTGCAGAATCTCTATTTCCAAACATTATTGTTTGTACACTATATAGTTTTATCAGTAATGTCGGTGGGAAAGTTTTTTGCCATTTCAATGTAAAATCTGCTGATCACAAATGACAGTGTGCTACCACTTCATGCTTTATTTATGTCTTTATTTAAAGTGATAGTTTTTAAACATAATTTGAGAAACATTCCTGCTTCTGCTCTGATGAAAATTCTGTTAATGAACTAAAAGACCAGTCAAGGGGCATGTGTATCCTATATGTGGCTAGATTTTTATTATATATGGAAACAAAGTTTAGTGTATTAAGTCCAACAAAAGAGTTTTTTTTGTACAGCAGACAGGCTGAACTCACATTTGAAGGTGCTCTCATATGTGATAATGAAGAAAATGGCGGCTCAATAAATTAAATTATTTGTCCACGATCACATCATTTGAAACCAGTTTATGGGTCAAGAGCATTGCAAATAGGTTGAGTAGATTATTTAAGTCACTAGACTTGCAGGTCTAGTAACATTGTTATGATTTTTCAAGGCCTGCATGCACCCTCGGGCGGCTCACAGGCGAGCCCGCCTAGACCAGTGGCTGGGATGGCATGCACCCATAGGCTTAAAGTCACCTATGTCCGTTTGCAAGATCCACGGGCATGGATTCAGACAATACCAAACGTCCAGGTCAAGGGGGCCCTTGGAAAAGATATATATCAAAGGTGGCGCCTCACAAGTCAGTGGGACACAAAGGAGATTGCACTCAGCATTCAGTTTTCAAGTTGATTCATTCACTGCAACACGTTTTGACCTTAACAGGTCTTGGTCACAGCCTCATTTGAAATTGAATTGAACGCTGAGTGCAATCTCCTTTGTGCCCCCCTGACTCATGAGGTGACACCTTTGTCATTATTACACGGGACCCGTACCCGCTGTATTGCACCAGCCCCACCAGGTGGATGTGGCCTGGCCTTTACGGGATCCACACTACTTGGATGGAGATATAGATAGATAGATAGATATAGATAGATATATAGATAGATATATAGATAGATATAGATATATAGATATAGATATATAGATAGATATAGCTATATAGATAGATATATATAGAGAGAGATATATTAAAAAATTGCATTCACTCGACTGTCGACGCGTTTCGATTGCTCCGGGCAACCTTGTTCACGACAGGGTGCGCCATCTAGTGTGCAATATAAATACATAAAGTGCAAGTAAACATAAAAAACATCTTTTGGTTACTGTAATGTTACAGATATATCCCTGTAAATGAAAAATTCAATACATTACCAAGTTATATGCATATACAGTTGCATGTGGTTAACAAAATCAATTTTGTAAATCACTAAAATTATTTGTTATTGTCACCGTGCTTTTGAGCATATAAAAGTCTCACTATATTATTAACAGTGTTCTAAACATTTCAACCACTGAGTACACAATGAAAAAATGAAACTAATCAAATCAATGCTTGGCGTCCACAGAGCAAGGTATATCGGCTGATCTTTCATGGCTTCTAGTGCCAAAGAATTACGTATGTGGTAATTAACACATTCTAGTGCAACATTATTAAAGCAATACTTAAAAAAAAATACTACTAGAAAACAGCAAGTGGCTATTGAACCTTTCCAATCACTTTCCCCCTCAACTTGATAAAGTGCTCTGTGCTAAACATAAATTTTAAATTCATTACACTGCTCCGATCTGAGCCACTAAAAAACGGATTTTATTATAGCTCATATTGTAACCATACTCGAGAGAAAAATAAGGTGCTGATACGACATATCCTGGTGGACTATCTATCTAATATGTACATGCACAGCAACACTTCATTATTGTCTTCGCAAACATACTCAACCTTCTAAAAAATACAAAGAAATGCATAGGCCTATGTCACAATGTAGTATTCTTCTGAAACCATTCTTTACTACAATGGCACCCTCCAAGACGCATGTCCTTGCATAAATGCATTAAAGAAGACCAGTATAGAGTTTTTCATCCATATTAAAACCAATTTGTTCTTTGCTATCCATCTCCAAAATAAACCATGATTCTAATCTATGTAGTTCCTTCTCCCCATCACCTTCTCTTTTTCTCTTGAACTTGTGCTACACAACTATATCTTAAAACTGAAGGGTTACTCTGATGTTGTTCAAAAGGTCGAGCAATGGGATAGCTTCGATCTTTGTGATTGCTCTGATGTGCTGTAGTATTCTCTTATGTGCAGGTAAAATGGTACTCCCCACATAGGATCTCTTGCAGGGACAAGTGAAGATGTATACCACAAAATCAGATTTACATGTTAGGCTACCTCTCATTTTGATTTTCTTTTTGAAGGGCGTCACTAACACTGAAAGGTTCTTACAGGCTTTGCACTTAGTGCATTTCCTAAATCCCTTTTGTTGTGTCAACCATGTCTTTGGTCTTGTACTTGTGCTATGTTTCCTTCTGACCAAGTAGTCTCATCGATTTAGATTCCCTATAACATATCATGGGACGCCTATGCATCTGCTTACCTATGATGGGGTCTTCCCTTAGTAGATGCCAATGTTTCTGCAAGGCTTGTCTTACCCTGCAGTGTTCCTTGTATGTTATTGTAAATCTATGTGTTTGCATTGTGTCTTTTTTCTTTACACTTGTTTGTGAAGGATTAAACAGGGCTTTTTCCCTGTCTAATTAATGTGTCCTTTTGGAAGCAGCATTCAGTATGGTATCGGAATACCCACATTGTTTAAACCAGTTGATCATACCCTTCTCCATTTGATCGTGTTCTGCCTGTGTACTGCAGGCCTGTTTGGCTCTATAGAATTCCCCAAAAGGGATACTTTTGGTCGGGGGGGGGGGAAGAGGAGCTGTCTGTCTGCAGTATAGTATTACCTGGAGTAGGTTTCCTAAAAATTGAGGTTTCCAACCTTTCTGTTCCTACTTGGATATTAACGTCTTGGAAATCTACGGATGTGGAACTTATCTTTGCTGTAATTCTTAAGTTAAGGTAATTGTCATTAAGTTCTCTCACAAATTCCATGCCTCCCCTGCTGTGCCCTGCCACAACACAAAGAGGTCGTCGATGTACCTCAACCACAAAATTGTATGCTGTGACCAATGCTCCATGATATGGCCTCAGAGCACCTACTCCTCCCACCGGCCAAAATGCAAATTATCATAACTAGGGGCGAAGCAGATGCCCATAGCCGTTCCTCGTTGCTCTTGATAAAGCAGACTCCCAAAAATAAAAAATTTCTTTGTGAGGCACCGCTCAATAATTTCCAAAATCATGGTATTATGCATGTCAAAGCCCAAAGGTCTCAAACGTAGGAGAATATATCGAAAGAAAAGTTTGGTGCACTCACAGGGTATAATATGAGGCTTTATTCATCGCAGACGCGTTTCAGCACATTGCCTTCCTCAGTGCAATAAAGCCAAAAAATTGAAAAATGCAGTGTACGTTATTTTAAATGTCCAGCAATGTGATTGGTTGTCCTGTGGCCTATTGGAGGACCGCATTTCCCCGGACTAGTAGTGGAGCGCCGACATCCCTGAAAAGATTGTTTGAATCGTGTGCCTCAATGCTCCATTAAGCCGTCCTTGTTCGATGTTCCACTGGATGCCACAACACTTTCACCTACACCAGTCCTGCCAGCATTTTTCACTCCGGTAAGTTGCTAGTTGAAACACTGCCTTACACTCCCCTCGCCTGCCGCTGGATGTTAATACAGACTTTCTGCGGGTGTCCGTCGTATGGATGGGCATTCCTTATTTAGTATAAACCACGACCTTCAATGGTCGACAGAGTCTGCAGCGGCGGTTCAGGCAGGCCACAATAAATTTGTTTCACTGCTTTCCACCAAGGTCGCCGAACTCACGGCGGGAGCAACCAGATAGGGAGGAGTGGAACCCGCTTGTTGACTGCCAAAGAAAAGTTTGGTGCACTCATAGGGTATAATATGAGGCTTTATTCATCGCAGATGCGTTTCAGCACATTGCCTTCCTCAGTGCGATAAAGCCAAAAAATCGAAGAACACAGTGTACGTTCTTTTAAATGTCCAGCAATGTGATTGGTTGTCCTGTGGCCAATGGGAGGACCGCATTTCCCCGGACTGGTAGTGGAGCACCGACATACCTGAAAAGATTGTTTGAATCGCGTCTGCGATAAATAAAGCCTCATATTATACCCCGTGAGTGCACCAAACTTTTCTTTGGCAGTTGAAAAGCGTGTTCCACTCCCGCCTATCTGGTTGCACCTGCTGTGAGTTCGGCGGCCTTGGTGGCAAGCAGTGAAATTCACTGAAAAAACCATAGGTTTCAGGGACGTTCTAGTTAGTTGGACATTTCACTCATACAAAACCATAGAAATTCCGGCGTTTTAGTTAGTTCAGCTAACTATAACTCGCGCCCCCGCAATGCACTGCTGATGACGTCACATATTACATCATTCATGACCTGGTCAGTGACATCACTGATGACATCACTGATGACATCTCAAATGACATCACTGATGACATCATCCAGTGACTGTGTGTTTCTGTAAAGTTTAAATTTGTTTTATATATATGCCAAGCTGTATTGAAGAATGAGTGGGTGTATAAGTGTCTGTATGGAGGATTTAGTAGGTACGTGACTGACTGTATAAGTGAGTGATTAAATGTGTCTTTCTGAATGCATGGGTTAGTGACTAAACTGTGTGAAAGTCTGTATCAGTCTGTCTGTTGTTGTGTAAGCTGCTGCATGGGTTGGTGAGTAGATGCATGAGTGTCTATATGGGTTATTGATTGCTTGCCTGAGTATTTGTATGGCTGCCTGTGTGTGTGAGTGGGTGGGAGGTGTGTGACTCTGTGCATAGATGTGTGAGTGGTTGATTCACTGGGTGTATGGGTTCAAGAGTGCATGTGGAAACAGCTGTATGGGTGGGTGGGTGGGTGAGTGTGTGTATGGGTGTGTTGGTGAGTGAATGGATGTCTCAGTGGTACATGTGCAAGTAAGTACATATGTAAAAGGCAGTATATGTGAGTGATGCTGTATATAAATAACTATATGTGAGTCAGTAATTGTGAGTGGCTGCATGGATGAGTGTGTATTTGTATCAGTGATTTTATAAGAGAGTAATTATGTGTTAGTATCTGTATGAATAAGTGAGGTGGTGTCTGTATAACTGTGTAGGTGAGTAAATGGAACTGTGATTGATTTTTTGCATGACTGACTAGGATGAGTGGTGGTGTGTGTGTGTCTGTATAGGTGTATGAGTGCATATGATAGTGTTGTATTGATCAGTGACTACATGTATGAATGGTTGTATGGGTGAATGAGTGGATGTGTGTGTGTAGACCTAGGAATCAGTGCGTGCATACGTAGTAACAGGTATTGGTGTGTCGATGGTTTTTAAAATTGTAGTCTGTATTTTACAGTGGGTGTATCAAAGGTTATATTAGGGTGTGAGGAGGTGCATCAGATTTTTCACGTGGATGATGTCATCAGTGATGTCATTTGAGATGTCATCAGTGATGTCACTGACCATGTCATGAATGATGTAATATGTGACATCAGCAGTGCATTGCGGGGGCGCGAGTTATAGTTAGCTGAACTAACTATAACGCCGGAATTTCTATGGTTTTGTACGAGTGAAATGTCCAACTAACTATAACGTCCCTGAAGCCTATGGCTTTTTCAGTGAATTTCTATGGTTTTGTAAATGCTAATTTCTAACTATAACGTGCCTGAAACCTATGGTTTTTTCATTGAATTCCAAAGGTTTTTTAAAGGAAAATTTGTAAGTCTAATGTACCTCAATCCTATATTTTTTTTTATTATTTATATATATATAATCTACTGGCGGTCGCCAGTAGATAGTTATAGTTAGGACCTATTTTCCATAGGAAATCCGCGACATTCTATTTGAAATAGCTCTTGCGTCGGTTGACAAATCTTCGCGAAATTTTCAAACTTTATGGCCCGCTCCGGTCCGCTCCTACCCTGAAAGTTTCGGGGTGATTCGTCAAGCGGGGGCCGAGAAAAAATGGGGGTCCCAAAACGTGTTTTCCCCATTCATTTTCCCATAGGAAACTTTAGACACGGCTACAGCCCGAACTGCTGAACGGAATTACACCAAATTTGGCAAAGAGGTAGTTCTTGGTTCAGAAAGAACCCTTTTTGTTAAATGGTGTAAATCCGTTCAGTAGTTGCTGAGAAAATCAAAAGTAAAAACACATATATATCTGGGCGGAGCCTAACCACACGTCATTGTGAGATCTGATTGGCTGTCAGCACTTCATCCTGGAATTGCTGGCAGCCATCTTGGAACCAATATAAATGATAGTACCCCATTGAAATGCATTGTAGTGAATCAAAGATTTTGAGGGTTACCAAAAGGAGAACTATAAAGGGTGATAACAGACTTTAGTTACATTAGAATTCATTTGTTGATGGTACCATACTAATTTCAGGAATTGTGGTGTGTTCTAAGGTGATTTTACCCTGTGAAAAACCTTCTGCTGGGATATCATGAATCATGTTTGAGAGAAAACTATTTTCACATGCTTGTCCCATACAGTTTTGGAAGGTGCTCCAGAAGCTAAAATGAGAGCATATTTTCTGTAAATTCACATTATCTTTCTCAGTCATGTGAGAATGAAGTGTGACATTCTCAGTAAAACATGTACATCCAACAAGGGCAGAGACTGTCAGTTGATTCCTTTGTGTTCTACTGCAGCTTCCCAGAGTGTTCTAAAGAACAACTAGAGTGCTAACAGCCTTACTTATGACAAAAGTATGGCACACCTGAAGCCATCTTGATTGGAATAAACTGGTAACACTTAAAACATTTAATTTAAAAAGGAACAAAATGAGGGGGTTCATTTTGCCATAGAAATTATGGTTAGTGCTGTAGAAAGAAAAATTAGGACATGTTTTAAGTGAGATCTCAAATATCTTCCTGTTATATTTCAACAGGAGCAGCCTGTCAGTTGATGCCTTTGTGTTCTACTGCAGCTTCCCAGAGTGTTCTAAAGAACAACTAGAGTGCTAACAGCCTTACTTATGACAAAAGTATGGCACACCTGAAGCCATCTTGATTGGAATAAACTGGTAACACTTAAAACATTTAATTTAAAAAGGAACAAAATGAGGGGGTTCATTTTGCCATAGAAATTATGGTTAGTGCTGCAAAAGAAAATTTAGTGCATGTTTTAAGTGAGATCTCAAATCCTCTTCTATTTCATTAGAAAATTCTGACATGCAGACTGAAACAATCACTTTCAATACCAGCAGTAGACTTCCAGTTAAATCCTTGGTGAGCAGTAGCTTTACTACAGTGATCTAATGAACAACTAGAGTGCTAACATTCTGAATTTATGGCAAATGTGTGACACATCTGAATGCCTTCTTGATGGAATCAAAGTAAAAACTGAAAGCATTTCCTACTGAGGAGACTGCAGTAAATGAGGAAATTAGGAAACTTCATAACAAAGAAGTCTTCCAAGATGGCCACCAGTGAAAAAAAGAGCCCAAATGTAGCACAAATATTACCCAGATGTAGCCCACATATAGCCCAATGACAAAAGTGTGCAAAACACTTTTTATTTTTAGTTTTTTTGCAGTTTTATGTAGTGCAGACTGGTCAGGTATTGGAGCGTTGCATCTTAAAACATGACCCCCTACACTACAAAAACACCACTGCACTACCCTAAACCCAAAAACACTACCCCCAGCACGACCCCCTACACTACACAAGCACCACTGCACTATCCTAAACCATAAAACACTACCCCCAGCATGACCCCTACACTACACAAACACCACTGCACTACCCTAAACCCTAAAACACTACCCCAACACCACTGCACTAACCTAAATCCTAAAACACTACCCCCAGCACGACCCCTACACTACCCAAACACCACTGCACTACCCTAAACCCTAAAACACTACCCCCAGCATGACCCCCTACACTACACAAGCACCACTGCACTACCCTAAACCCTAAAACACTACCCCAGCACGACCCCTACACTACACAAACACCACTGCACTAACCTAAATCCTAAACACTACCCCCAGCACGACCCCTACACTACCCAAACACCACTGCACTACCCTAAAACATGACCCCTACACTACACAAACACCACTGCACTACCCTAAACCCTAAAACACTACCCCCAGCACGACCCCTACACTACACAAGCACCACTGCACTACCCTAAACCCTAAAACACTACCCCAGCACGACCCCCTACACTACCCAAACACCACTGCACTAACCTAAATCCTAAAACACTACCCCCAGCACGACCCCCTACACTACCCAAACACCACTGCACTACCCTAAAACATGACCCCTACACTACACAAACACCACTGCACTACCCTAAACCCTGAAACACCAGCCCCTACACGACCCCCTACACTGCCTGAACACCACTGCACTGCCCTAAACCCTGAAACACCAACCCTAGCATGACCCCCTACACTGCCCGAACACCACTGCACTGCCCTAAACCCTGAAACACCACCCCTTCACGACCCCTACACTGCCCGAACACCACTGCACTGCCCTAAACCCTGAAACACCACCCCAGCACGCCCCCTACACTGCCCGAACACCACTGCACAGCCCTAAACCCTGAAACACTACCCCCAGCAAGACCTCCTACACTGCCCGAACACCACTGCACTGCCCTAAACCCTGAAACACCACCCCCAGCACGACCCCCTACACTGCCCGAACACCACTGCACTGCCCTAAACCCTGAAACACCACCCCCAGCACGACCCCCTACACTGCCCGAACACCACTGCACTGCCCTAAACCCTGAAACACCACCCCTGCACGACCCCTACACTGCCCGAACACTACTGCACTGCCCTAAACCCTGAAACACCATCCCCAGCACGACCCCCTACACTGCACGAACACCACTGCACTGCCCTAAACCCTGAAACACTACCCCCAGCAAGACCGCCTACACTGCCCGAACACCACTGCACTGCCCTAAACCCTGAAACATCACCCCCAGCAAGACCCCTACACTGCCCGAACACCACTGCCCTCAAACCCTGAAACACCACCCCCAGCAAGACCCCCTACACTGCCCGAACACCACTGCACTGCCCTAAACCCTGAAACACCAGCCCCAGCATAACCCCTACACTGCCCGAACACCACTGCACTGCCCTAAACCCTGAAACACCACCCCCTGCACGACCCCCTACACTGCCCAAACACCACTGCACTGCCCTAAACCCTGAAACACCACCCCCAGCACGACCCCTACACTGCCCGAACACTACTGCACTGCCCTAAACCCTGAAACACCACCCCCAGCACGACCCCCTACACTGCACGAACACCACTGCACTGCCCTAAACCCCTAAACACTACCCCCAGCAAGACCCCTACACTGCCCGAACACCACTGCACTGCCCTAAACCCTGAAACATCACCCCCAGCAAGACCCCTACACTGCCCGAACACCACTGCCCTAAACCCTGAAACACCACCCCCAGCACGACCCCTACACTGCCCGAACACCACTGCACTGCCCTAAACCCTGAAACACCAGCCCGACCCCTACACTGCCCGAACACCACTGCACTGCCCTAAACCATGAAACACCAGCCCCAGCACGACCCCCTACACTGCCCGAACACCACTGCACTGCCCTAAACCCTGAAACACCACCCCCAGCACGACCCCCTACACTGCCCGAACACCACTGCACTGCCCTAAACCCTGAAACGCCAGCCCCAGCACAACCCCGTACACTGCCCGAACACCACTGCACTGCCCTAAACCCTGAAACACCACCCCCAGCAAGACCCCCTACACTGCCTGAACACCACTGCACTAAAGCCTGAAACACCACCCCCAGCAAGACCACCTACACTGGCCGAACACCACTGCACTGCCCTAAACCCTGAAACGCCACCCCTGCACGACCCCCTACACTGCCCGAACACCACTGCACTGCCCTAAACCCTGAAACACCACCCCCAGCACGACCCCCTACGCTGCCCGAACACCACTGCACTGCCCTAAACCCTGAAACACCACGCCCAGCACGACCCCCTACACTGCCCGAACACCACTGCACTGCCCTAAACCCTGAAACATCAACCCCAGCAAGACCCCTACACTGCCTGAACACCACTGCCCTAAACCCTGAAACACCACCCCTACACTGCACGAACACCACTGCACTGCCCTAAACCCTGAAACACCACCTCCAGCAAAACCCCTACACTGCCTGAACACCATTGCTCTGCCCTAAATCCTGAAACACTAGCCCCAGCACGACCCCCTACACTGCCCGAACACCAATGCACTGCCCTAAACCCTGAAACACCACCCCCAGCACGACCCCCTCCACTGCCCGAACACCACTTCACTGCCCTAAACCCTGAAACACCAGCCCCAGCAAGACCCCTACACTGCCCGAACACCACTGCACTGCCCTAGACTCTGGAACACCAGCCCCAGCAAGACCCCCTACACTGCCCGAACACCACTGCACTGCCCTAAACCCTGAAACACCAGCCCCAGCATGACCCCTACACTGCCCGAACACCACTGCACTGCCCTAAACCCTGAAACACCAGCCCCAGCACTACCACCTACACTGCCCGAACACCACTGCACTGCCCTAAACCCTGAAACACCAGCCCCAGCACAACCCCTACACTGCCCGAACACCACTGCACTGCCCTAAACCCTGAAACACCAGCCCCAGCACAACCCCCTACACTGCCTGAACACCACTGTACTGCCCTAAACCCTGAAACACCAGCCCCAGCACGACCCCCTACACTGCCTGAACACCACTGTACTGCCCTAAACCCTGAAACACCAGCCCCAGCACGACCCCTACACTGCCCGATCACCACTGCACTGCCCTAAACCCTGAAACACCACCCCCTGCATGACCCCCTACACTGCCCAAACACCACTGCACTGCCCTAAACCCTGAAACACCACCCCCTGCACCGCCCCCTACACTGCCCGAACACCACTGCACTGCCCTAAACCCTGAAACACCACCCCCAGCACGACCCCTACCCTGCCCAAACACCACTGCCCTAAACCCTGAAACACCACCCCCTGCACGACCCCCTACACTGCCCGAACACCACTGCACTACCCTAAACCCTGAAACACCACCCCCTACACTGCCCGAACACCACTGCACTGCCCTAGACCCTGAAACACCACCCCCAGCACGACCCCCTACACTACCCAAACACCAATGCAATACCCTAATCCCTAAAACACTACCCCCGCATGACCCCCTACACTACCCTAAACCCTAAAACACTACCCCCGCACGACTCCCTACACTACCCAAAGACCACTGCACTACCCTAAACCCTAAAAAACTACCCCAGCACGAACCACTACACTACCCAAACACCACTGCACTACCCTAAACCCTTAAAAACTACCCCCAGCAGTACCCCTACACTACCCAAACACCACTGCACTACCCTAAACCACTACCCCCAGCAGTACCCCCTACATTACCCAAACACCACTGCACTACCCTAAATCACTACCCCCAGCACGACCCCTACACTACCCAAACACCACTGCACTACCCTAAAACACTACCTCCAGCACGACCCCCTACACTACCCAAACACCACTGCACTACCCTAAACCCTAAAACACTCCCCCAGCACGACTCCCTACACTACACAAACACCACTGCACTACCCTAAACCCTAAATCTACCCCCAGCATGACCCCTACACTTCACAAACACCACTGCACTACCCTAAACCCTAAAACACTACCCCCAGCATGACCCTCTTCACTACCTAAACACAACTCCACAATTTGTTACAGGCGTTGCAACGCAGGCCTGTGGTGCTTACTGGAAGTACCTAGTGGGCTAGTTGGGCCCCAGGGACCCTCAGGATTCAAGGTGACCTAATCCCCCAACTTAAAACGCACCACGGGCGCGTTTGCACAGTGGTGAAGGGAGGGGCGGGGCCTCAGGTGACATGTGCGCAAACACGCCCTGTGGTGCGTTTTAAGTTGGGGAATTAATTCCTTTGAATCCTGAGGGACCCTGGGAGCCAACTAGCCCACCAGGTACCTTCAGTAAGCACAACAGAGTTGCGTTGCAGAGAGGTGAAAAAGGTGCGTGGCCTCGGAACGCCTCTCTGCAACTCAGCTCTGTGGTCCTAACTGTAGGTACCTGGGGGCTAGTTGGGCCCCAGGGACCCTCAGAATTCAAGGGGACTTAATCCCGCAACTTAAAACGCGCCACGGGGTGCGTTTGCACACATGTCACCTCAGGCCCCCCTCCCTTCACCACTGTGCAAACGCGCCCTGTAGCGCGTTTTAAGAGGTAGTTTTAATCCCCCTGCCCTATTATGTACTAGGGACTTGCAGAGGAGGTCATGCTAATCACAGGGGTACCCCAACGCATAGTGTTCCCTAGTGTATGTAGGTGTTTTCACTGTATTCTAAGTGTTTTTTAGCATAGCACTGGCTCTGGTTAGTCAGTCAGTTACCACCAGTACCCGTCTGAAAAAGTTGTGGGCACAGGATGATTTTGCAACAAGGCCTCTTTCTGCTCCTCTGTTGGTTCTTTCTGCACATCTTTTGCTTCTTTCTGTGCGTTTTTTCTTCTTTCTTCACATGTCCTACCTCTGTAGGCATAGTTAGAAACTAGCGTTTAAAAACCTTTGAAATTCACTTAAAAATCATAGGTTTCAGGCACGTTAGTTAGAAATTAGCATTTAAAAACCTTTGAAATTCACTGAAAAAACCATAGGTTTCAGACACGTTATAGTTAGAAATTAGCATTTAAAAAACCTTTGAAATTCACTGAAAAACCATAGGTTTTAGGGACAGTTATAGTTAGTTGGACATTTCACTCGTACAAAACCATAGAAATTCCCCCGTTATAGTTAGTTCAGCTAACTATAACTCGCGCCCGCAATGCACTGCTGATGACGTCACATATTACATCACTCATGACATGGTCAGTGACATCACTGATGACATCTCAAATGACATCACTGATGACATCATCCATGTGATAATTTCATTCATCTTCTCACACCCTAATATAACTTTTGATACACCCACTCTAAATTACAGACTGCCATTCTCAAAACCATAGACACTCCAACACCAAAAACTACATACCCACTCACTGATTCTTAGGTCTACACACACATCCACTCACTCACCCGTACAGTCACTCATACTTAGTCACTCAGTACAGGACTATCATATGCACTCATACACCTATATAAACACTCACACACCGCCACTCATCCATAGAGGTACTCACACACCTAGTCAGTCATGCAAAAAATTAATCACACACCCATTTACTCACCTATACAGTTATACACGCACCAGCTCACTTACTCATACAAATACTAGCACATTCTTACGCTCTTATACAATCACTGATACAAGTACACACTCATCCATACAGCCACTCTCACAATCACACACTTTCACTTATAGCCATTTATATACTCCAACACACATAAATACTGCCTTGCACATATGTAGTTACTCACACATGTACCACTGAGATATACATTCAATCACTAACACACCCATACACACACTCACCCACCCATACAGTCCATCACAGATGCACTCTTGAAACCATGCACCCAGTGAATCACCAACTCACACATCTATGCACAGAGTCACACACACCCCACCCACACAAACACTCAGGCACCCATACAGATACTCAGACAATCAATCAATAACCCATGTAGACACTCATGTAGCTATTCAGAAAGCCATGCAGCCGCTTACAAACCAACAGACAGACGGATACAGACATTCACACAGTTTAGTCACTAACATGCATTCAGTAAGATACATTTAATCACTCACTTGTAGAGTCAGTCACTCACGTACTAAATCATCCATTCAGACAGTTATACACCCACTCATTCTTCAATACGCCTTTCCCTAAATATATTAAACATATTTAAACTTTACAGAAACACAGTCACTGGATGATGTCATCAGTGATGTCATCAGTGATGTCACTGACCATGTCATGAGTGATGTAATATGTGACGTCATCAGCAGTGCATTGCGGGGGCGCGAGTTATAGTTAGCTGAACTAACTTTAACGGGGGAATTTCTATGGTTTTGTACGAGTGAAATGTCCAACTAACTATAACTGTCCCTAAAACCTATGGTTTTTTCAGTGAATATATATATATATATATATATATATATATATATATATATATATATATATATACACACACATATTATCTACTGGCAGTCGCCAGTAGATAGTTATAGTTAGGACCTATTTTCCATAGGAAATCCGCAACATTCTATTTGAAATAACTTTGGCGCCGGTTGACGAATCTTCGCGAAATTTTCAAAACTTGTGGGGCGCTCCGGTCCGCTCCTATCCTGAAAGTCTCGGGGTGATTCGTCAAGTGGGGCCGAGAAAAGGGGGTCCCAAAACGTGTTTTCCCCATGCAAATTTCCATAGGAACCTTTCATCGCAGCTACAGCCCGAACTGCTGAACGGAATTACACCAAATTTGGCAAAAAGGTAGCCCTTGGTTCAAAGTCGTGCCTTTTGCTTAAATGGTGTAATCCGTTCAGTAGTTCCTGAGAAATTTGAAAAAGAAAACACATATATATCTGGGCGGAGCCTAACCACACGTCATCGTGAGATCTGATTGGCTGTCAGCACTTCATCCTGGAATTGCTGGCAGCCATCTTGGGACCAATATAAATGATAGTACCCCATTGAAATGCATTGTAGTGAATCGAAGATTTTGAGGGTTACCAAAAGGAGAACTATAAAGGGTGATAACAGACTTTAGTTACATTAGAATTCATTTGTTGATGGTACCATACTAATTTCAGGAATTGTGGTGTGTTCTAAGGTGATTTTACCCTGTGAAAAACCTTCTGCTGGGATATCATAAATCATGTTTGAGAGAACTATTTTCACATGCTTGTCCCATACAGTTTTGGAAGGTGCTCCAGAAGCTAAAATGAGAGCATATTTTCTGTAAATTCACATTATCTTTCTCACTCATGTGAGAATGAAGTCTGACATTCTCAGTAAAACATGTACATCCAACAAGGGCAGAGACTGTCAGTTGATTCCTTTGTGTTCTACTGCAGCTTCCCAGAGTGTTCTAAAGAACAACTAGAGTGCTAACAGCCTTACTTATGACAAAAGTATGGCACACCTGAAGCCATCTTGATTGGAATAAACTGGTAACACTTAAAACATTTAATTTAAAAAGGAACAAAATGATGGGGTTCATTTTGTCATAGAAATTATGGTTAGTGCTGTAGAAAGAAAAATTAGGACATGTTTCAAGTGTGATCTCAAATATCTTCCTGTTATATTTCAACAGGAGCAGCCTGTCAGTTGATGCCTTTGTGTTCTACTGCAGCTTCCCAGCGTGTTCTAAAGAACAACTAGAGCGCTAACAGTCTTACTTATGACAAAAGTATGGCACACCTGAAGCCATCTTGATTGGAATAAACCGGTAACACTTAAAACATTTAATTTAAAAAGGAACAAAATGAGGGGGTTCTTTTTGAAATAGAAATTATGGTTAGTGCTGCAGAAAGAAAAATTAGTGCATGTTTTAAGTGAGATCTCAAATCCTCTTCTATTTCATTAGAAAATTCTGACATGCAGACTGAAACAATCACTTTCAATACCAGCAGTAGACTTCCAGTTAACTCCCTGGTGAGCAGTAACTTTACTACAGTGATCTAATGAGCAACTAGAGTGCTAACATTCTGAATTTATGGCAAATGTGTGACACATCTGAATGCCTTCTTGATGGAATCAAAGTAAAAAACTGAAAGCATTTCCTACTGAAGAGACTGCAGTAAATGAGGAAATTAGGAAACTTCATAACAAAGAAGTCTTCCAAGATGGCCACCAGTGAAAAAAGAGCCCAAATGTAGCACAAATATTACCCAGATGTAGCCCACATATAGCCCAATGACAAAAGTGTGCAAAACACTTTTTATTTTTAGTTTTTTTGCAGTTTTATGTAGTGCAGACTGGTCAGGTATTGGAGCGTTGCATCTTAAAACATGACCCCCTACACTACAAAGACACTACTGCACTACCCTAAAACACTATCCCCAGCACGACCCCCTACACTACACAAGCACCACTGCACTATCCTAAACCCTAAAACACTACCCCCAGCACGACCCCCTACACTACCCAAACACCACTGCACTAACCTAAATCCTAAAACACTACCCCCAGCACGACCCCCTACACTACCCAAACACCACTCCACTACCCTAAAACATGACCCACTACACAAACACCACTGCACTACCCTAAACCCTAAAACACTACCCCCAGCACGACCCCCTACACTACACAAGCACCACTGCACTACCCTAAACCCTAAAACACTACCCCCAGCACGACCCCTACACTACACAAACACCACTGCACTACCCTAAACCCTAAAACACTACCCCCAGCATGACACCCTACACTACCCAAACACCACTGCACTAACCTAAATCCTAAAACACTACCCCCAGCACGACCCCCTACACTACCCAAACACCACTGCACTACCCTAAAACATGACCCACTACACAAACACCACTGCACTACCCTAAACCCTAAAACACTATCCCCAGCACGACCCCCTATACTACACAAGCACCACTGCACTACCCTAAACCCTAAAACACTACCCCCAGCACGACCCCCTCACTGCCCGAACACCACTGCACTGCCCTAAACCCTGAAACACCAGCCCCTGCACGACCCCTACACTGCCCGAACACCACTGCACTGCCCTAAACCCTGAAACACCACCCCTAGCACAACCCCCTACACTGCCCGAACACCACTGCACTGCCCTAAACCCTGAAACACCACCCCTTCACGACCCCCTACACTGCCCGAACACCACTGCACTGCCGTAAACCCTGAAACACCACCCCCTGCACGACCCCCTATACTGCCCGAACACTACTGCACTGCCCTAAACCCTGAAACACTACTCCCATTAAGACCCCCTACACTGCCCGAACACCACTGCACTGCCCTAAACCCTGAAACACCAGCCCCAGCACGACCCCTACACTGCCCGAACACCACTGCTCTGCCCTAAACCCTGAAACACCACCCCTGCACGACCCCCTACACCACCCGAACACCACTGCACTGCCCTAAACCTGAAACACCACCCCAGCACGACCCCTACACTGCCCGAACACCACTGCTCTGCCCTAAAAACTGAAACACCAGCCCCAGCACGACCCCCTACACTGCCCGAACACCACTGCACTGCCCTAAACCCTGAAACACCACCCCCTGCACGACCCCCTACACTGCCCGAACACCACTGCACTGCCCTAAACCCTGAAACAGCACCCCCAGCACGACCCCCTACACTGCCCGAACACCACTGCACTGCCCTAAACACTGAAACACCACCCCCAGCAAAACCCCCTACACTGCCCGAACACCACTGCACAGCCCTAAACCCTGAAATATCACCCCCAGCAAGACCCCCTACACTGCCCGAACACCACTGCCCTAAATCCTGAAACACCACCCCCAGCACGACCCCTACACTGCCCGAACACCACTGCCCTAAACCCTGAAACACCACCCCCAGCAAGACCCCTACACTGCCCGAACACCACTGCACTGCCCTAAACCCTGAAACACCACCCCCAGCACGACCCCCTACACTGCGCGAACGCCACTGCTCTGCCCAAAACCCTGAAACACCAGCCCCAGCACGACCCCCTACACTGCCCGAACACCACTGCACTAAACCCTGAAACACCAGCCCCAGCATGACCCCCTACACTGCCCGAACACCACTGTACTGCCCTAAACCCTGAAACACCACCCCCTGCACGACCCCCTACACTGCCCGAACACCACTGCACTGCCCTAAACTCTGAAACACCACCCCTGCACCGCCCCCTACACTGCCCGAACACCACTGCACTGCCCTAAACCCTGAAACACCACCCCTGCACCGCCCCCTACACTGCCCGAACACCACTGCACTAAACCCTGAAACACCACCCCAGCACGACCCCTTTACTGCCCGAACACCACTGTACTGCCCTAAACCCTGAAACACCAGCCCCAGCACGACCACCTACACTGCCCGAACACCACTGCACTGCCCTAAACCCTGAAACACCAGCCCCAGCACAACCCCTGCCCGAACACCACTGCACTGCCCTAAACCCTGAAACACTAGCCCCAGCACGACCCCCTACACTGCCCGAACACCACTGTACTGCCCTAAACCCTGAAACACCACCCCCTGCACGACCCCCTACACTGCCCGAACACCACTGCACTGCCCTAAACCCTGAAACACCACCCCTGCACCGCCCCCTACACTGCCCGAACACCACTGCACTGCCCTAAACCCTGAAACACCACCCCCTGCACCGCCCTACACTGCCCGAACACCACTGCACTGCCCTAAACCCTGAAACACCACCCCAGCACGACCCCCTTTACTGCTCGAACACCACTGCACTGCCCCGAACCCTGAAACACCACCCCAGCACGACCCCATTTACTGCTCGAACACCACTGCACTGCCCCAAACCCTGAAACACCACCCCCAGCACGACCCCCTACACTGCCAGAACACCACTGCCCTAAACCCTAAAACACCACCCCCAGCACGACCCCCTACTCTGCCCAGACACCACAGCACTGCCATAAACCCTAGAACACTACCCCCAGCACGACCCCCTACACTACCCGAACACCACTGCACTGCCCTAAACCCTAAAACACTCCCCCAGCACGACCCCTACACTACCCAAACACCACTACACTACCCTAAAACACTACCCCCACATGACCCCCTACACTACCCAAACACCAATGCCCTACCCTAATCCCTAAAACACTACCCCCGCACGACCCCCTACACTACCCAAAGACCACTGCACTACCCTAAAACACTACCCCCGCACGACTCCCTACACTACCCAAAGACCACTGCACTACCCTAAACCCTAAAACACTACCCCTACACTACACAAACACCACTGCACTACCTTAAACCCTAAAAACTACCCCCAGCACGAACCCTACACTACCCAAACACCACTGCACTACCCTAAACCCTAAAACACTACCCCCAGCAGTACCCCCTACACTACCCAAACACCACTGCACTACCCTAAACCCTAAAACACTACCCCCAGCAGTACCCCTACACTACCCAAACACCATTGCACTACCCTAAACCCTAAAACACTACCCCCAGCAGTACCCCTACACTACCCAAACACCACTGCCCTACCCTAAATCACTACCCCCAGCACGACCCCTACACTACCCAAACACCACTGCACTACCTAACCCTAAAACACTACCCCCAGCACGACCCCCTACACTACCCAAACACCACTGCACTACCCTAAACCCTAAAACACTCCCCCAGCACGACTCCCTACACTACCCAAACACCACTGCACTACCCTAAACCCTAAATCTACCCCCAGCACGACCCTCTTCACTACCTAAACACAACTGCACAATTTGTTACAGGCGTTGCAACGCAGGCCTGTGATGCTTACTGGAAGTACCTGGTGGGCTAGTTGGGCCCCAGGGACCCTCAGGATTCAAGGTGACCTAATCCCCCAACTTAAAACGCACCACGGGGCGCGTTTGCACAGTGGTGAAGGGAGGGGGCGGGCCTCAGGTGACATGTGCGCAAACACGCCCTGTGGTGCGTTTTAAGTTGGGGAATTAATTCCCTTTGAATCCTGAGGGACCCTGGGGGCCAACTAGCCCACCAGGTACCTTCAGTAAGCACAACAGAGTTGCGTTGCAGAGAGGTGAAAAAAGGTGCGTGGCCTCGGAACGCCTCTCTGCAACTCAGCTCTGTGGTCCTAACTGTAGTTACCTGGGGGGCTAGTTGGGCCCCAGTGACCCTCCGGATTCAAGGGGACTTAATCCCGCAACTTAAAATGTGCCACGGGGCGCGTTTGCACACGTCACCTCAGGCCCCCCTCCCTTCACCACTGTGCAAACGCACCCTGTAGCGCGTTTTAAGAGGTAGTTTTAATCCCCTGCCCTATTATGTACTAGGGACTTGCAGAGGAGGTCATGCTAATCACAGGGGTACCCCAACGCATAGTGTTCCCTAGTGTATGTAGGTGTTTTCACTGTATTCTAAGTGTCTTTTAGCATAGCACTGGCTCTGGTTAGTCAGTCAGTTACCACCAGTACCCATCTGAAAAAGTTGTGGGCACAGGATGATTTTGCAACAAGGCCTCTTTCTGCTCCTCTGTTGGTTCTTTCTGCACATCTTTTGCTTCTTTCTGTGCGTTTTTTCTTCTTTCTTCACATGTCCTACCTCTGTAGGCATAGTTAGAAACTAGCATTTAAAAAACCTTTGAAATTCACTTAAAAATCATAGGTTTCAGACACGTTATAGTTAGAAATTAGCATTTAAAAACCTTTGAAATTCACTGAAAAAACCATAGGTTTTAGGGACAGTTATAGTTAGTTGGACATTTCACTCGTACAAAACCCGTGAAATTCCCCGTTATAGTTAGTTCAGCTAACTATAACTCGCGCCCCGCAATGCACTGCTGATGACGTCACATATTACATCACTCATGACATGGTCAGTGACATCACTGATGACATCACTGATGACATCTCAAATGACATCACTGATGACATCATCCACGTGATAATCTGATGCACCTCCTCACACCCTAATATAATCTTTGATACACCCACTCTAAATTACAGACTGCCGTTCGCAAAACCATAGACACTCCAACACCAATAACTACATACCCACTCACTGATTCTTAGGTCTACACACACACATCCACTCACTCACCCGTACAGTCACTCATACTTACGGTCACTCAGTACAGGACTATCATATGCACTCTTACTCCTATATAGACACTCAAACAACGCCACTCATCCATAGAGATACTCACACACCTAGTCAGTCATGCAAATAATTAAACACACTGCCATTTACTCACCTATACAGTTATACACACACCAGCTCACTTACTCATACAAATAGTAGCACATTGTTACGCTCTTATACAATCACTGATACAAGCACACAATCATCCATACAGCCACTATCACAATCACTCACTCTTGCTTATAGCTATTTATATACTCCAACACACATATATACTGCCTTTCACATATGTAGTTACTCACACATGTACCACTGGGACATACATTCACTCACTAACACACTCTTACACACACACTTACCCACCCATACAGTCTATCACAGATGCACTCTTGAAACCATCCACCCAGTGAATCACCCACTCACACATCTATGCACAGAGTTGCACACACCCCTCCCACACAAACACTCAGGCACCCATACAGATACTCAGACAAGCATTCAATAACTCATATAGAAAATCATTTAGCTATTCACAAACACATGCAGCCACTTACACAGCAACAGACAGACGGATACAGACATACACCCAGTTTAGTCACTAACCCATGCATTCAGTAAGATACGTTAAATCACTCACTTATAGAGTCAGTCACGCACCTACTAAATCATCCATACAGACACTTACACACCCACTCATTCTTCAATACGTCTTTTCCTATATATTTTAAAAATATTTAAACTTTACAGAAACACAGTCACTGGATGATGTCATCAGTGATGTCATTTGAGATGTCATCAGTGATGTCATCAGTGATGTCACTGACCATGTCATGAGTGATGTAATATGTGACGTCATCAGCAGTGCATTGCGGGCGCGAGTTATAGTTAGCTGAACTAACTATAACGGGGAATTTCACGGGTTTTGTAACGAGTGCAATGTCCAAGTAACTATAACTGTCCCTAAAACCTATGGTTTTTTCAGTGAATTTCAAAGGTTTTTAAATGCTAATTTGTAACTATAACGTGTCTGAAACCTATGGTTTTTCAGTGAATATATATATATATATATATATATATATATATATATGTATTATCTACTGGCGGTCGCCAGTAGATAGTTATAGTTAGGACCTATTTTCCATAGGAAATTCGCAACATTCTATTTCCAATACCTTTGGCGCCGGTTGACGAATCTTCGCTAAATTTTCAAAACTTATGGCCCGCTCCGGTCCGCTCTTATCTTGAAAGTTTCGGGGTGATTCGGCAAGCGGGGGCCGAGAAAAAACGGGGGTCCCAAAACGTGTTTTCCCCATGCAATTTTCCATAGGAAACTTTAGACACGGCTACAGCCCGAACTGCTGAACGGAATTACACCAAATTTGGCAAAGAGGTAGTTCTTGGTTCAGAAAGAACCCTTTTGTTAAATGGTGTAAATCCGTTCAGTAGTTGCTGAGAAAATCAAAAGTAAAAACACATATATATCTATGGCAGCGGAGGATCCGCGCACCCTCCCGATCACGAGCTGTATGCTAATTAGCTGTCAACACTCCAAACCAGGAAGTGTTGGCAGCCATCTTGTGACTCAATAGAACTGAGTCACAAGAAAACAGTAGAAACAAGTGCGCAAAACGCAAAAAGGGGGCAGGGTAGAAACACCCTGACCCCCTAGGCCTGCTTAGGGAGGTCCCCCAGGGCCCAAAAGAATTATTATTTTTATTTTTTAAATCGGCGGGATGCGCTTAGGATGCGCGGAGCCCACCGTGAAAAAAAAAAAAACGAAGCGCGGGCTCTCGCGCTTCGTTATTTGGCCCCGGGTGGGCCAAGTCCCGGGGGCATGCGGGGTTAATAGAATTTCTGAGGGGGGCCTTTAAGGCCCCCCAAGCCCTGGGGACCGCCACCCCCGGGGCTTTGAATAAAAAATGGTGCGGGAGGGCACTCGGCCCTCCCGCAGCCCTGGGACCGCCACCCCCCCGGGACTTTGAACATGTTGGGAGGGGGGCCGCGTGGCCCCCCTCCTGGAGCCTGTGATGGCCCTGGGGACCACCCCCCCCCAGGGCCGGCTCCTGCAGTGTCCCGGGGTGCCTACCCCTGGGACACTGCTGTTTGCTATGACAGGGCGGGAGCCTCGCGGCTCCCGTCCTGTCATAGCAAACTTGCTTTGGATTTTGGAAGAGAGAGCAGGAAACCTGCTCTCTCTTCCAAAATTCAAAGCAAATTGCTTTTCCACACGGGGAGCTGCATCTTAGCAGCTCCCCAGGTGGAAAAGCAATGCCGGCTCCCGAGGGACGCGGGGAGCCTGCGGGACCCTGGGGGGATTGGGGACCCCCCCACGGTCCCCAACGGAGAGGGCCAGCCCCGGGGGATGGGGTCCCCGGGGCTACAAGTGGCCCGGGAGGGGGGCCACGCGGCCCCCTTCCCCAAAATTTATTAAAAAACAAAGGCAGGCGTTAGGGGATGGGGTCCCCGGGGCCATAAGTGGCCTGAGGAGGGGGGCAACGCAGCCCCCCTCCAAAACATTGGAAAAAAAAAAAAAAAGGCCATGCCCCGGGGGAGGGAGGGGCCACGCGGCCCCCTTCCAATTTTTATTTTATTTTTTTTAAACAAAATCGAGGGCAGGCCCTGGGAGATGGGGTCCCCAGGGCCAATAAATTAGAAAAAGGGGGGCCACACAGCCCCCCTTCTGGAAAAAAAAAAAAAAAAGACCGGCATCGCGACGGAGGCTACGCCCCCTTCTTGCAGCACTCTGCAAACGCGCCCCATGGCGCGTTTGCAGATGGGGAACGAATTCCCCTTGAATACTGGGGGTCCCTGGGGCCAACTAGCCCACCAGGAACCTCCAGTTTGCGCGAGGGGCTGCCTTGCAGAGAGGTGTACTGAGGCCACGCCTTTTTACACCTCTCGGCAACGCAGCTCTGTGGCGCTTAATGGAGGTAGCTGGTGGGCTAGTTGCACCCCAGGGTCCCTCAGTATTCAAGGGGAGTTAATCCCCCAACTTAAAACGCGCCACGGGGCGCGTTTGCACAGTGGTGAAGGGAGGGGGCGGGGCCAGAGGTGACATGTGTGCAAACACGCCCTGTGGCGCGTTTTAAGTTGAGGAATTAATACGTCTTTAATCCTGAGGGTCCCTAACTAGCCCACCAGGTACCTCCAGTAAGGGCGACAGAGCTGCGTTGCAGAGTGTTGTAAAAAGGGGCGTGGCCTCTGAACACCTCTGTGCAACGCAGCTCTCTGGCGCATACTGGAGGTATACCACATCCGGGACCACAGGTTGAAAATGCATCCCAACGTCTCCCTGAATCTCCCCACGCCTCGACAGCAAACCCCACTTCTTCATCCAAGCAGGACACATATGAAAGGAAGCTTCCCTACCCATAAGTAAAACAAAGGGACTGGAACTTGAGATGGCACTAGGAGTTGTGCGATGTGCCCACAGAATGCTCTGTACAGCTTCTTTGATATCCACCCTTGATGAAACAGCCCACTGAACGCACTCCTCAAGAATACGGTTGGTGCGCTCAATGAAACCATTGGCTTGTGGGTGATACAAAGCCACGCGCCGATGAAGAATACCGGACTGGCTCAAATCAGTCATCTCTTTGGAAGTAAATTGTACCCCATTGTCGGGAAATGATCTCTTTAGGAAAACCCTCCCTAGCAAAAAGACATTGAAGGAACTTGATGACCTCTTGAGAATTGGGATTGGTCATGAAATGAACCTCCCACCACTTACTGTAATAATCGGCAACAACCAAAGCGAATTTGTATTTGTTAGGCAAAATGTCGAAAGGTCCCACAAAATCAATAGCTAGCTTCAACCAAGGGCCATTGGGTACCTCCACCTCTTGTACAGGAGGAGAAACAATCTTTATAACCTTGTTACTGGTACAACATGTGACACAAACTTCCGCAACATCATTTATTTGACGGTCCATAGAGGGCCACCAATACACAGAACAAATTCTCCCTTTGGTACTTGTCTGTCCAAGATGTCCCTCATGGCCATAATCAATGATACGACCCCTCAGCGATTCAGGAGGAACAAATTTATCCCCCCGCATGATCATTTCTCCCCCCTCCAAGGTAAGTTCATCTGCAACCTTGGCGAAAGGATGAAGGTCACTATCCAAATGTTTTTCCTTTGGCCACCCGTACACAATGAACCCTTTCACCCTCTTGAGGACAGCATCGGACTCCATCCCACAGAACCACTCACGCTCAGTGAAACAACCCACACCACAAGCGTCCACTGCAGCAATGAGACACTCTTCATCTGCATCATCATCACGAAGATCACATTTTTCTAAAGGTAAAGGAGACCTTGAAAGATAATCAGCCCTTGTGTTTTTTCCACCAGGTATGTGAGCAGCATCAAAGTTATACTGTAACAATTTAGAGCTCAACCTTGCAATTCTGGGAGTGTGGACTTTAACAATTTTACCCTCAAGAATTGGGATGAGGGGTTTGTGATCAATAAGTAGAGTGAACGTTTCCCCCCACAAAAAACATTTGAATCTCTCAACAGCCCAACAACATGCCAACAATTCTCTTTCAATGACCGAATAGTTTTTTTCACTTGGGCGTAACGCTCGAGAGGCAAAACCCAGTGTACTCCTTAACCTGAGAAATCATGCCCCCCAGGCCATCTAAACTGGCATCCACCGACAACGTACACAGGAAGTGAGGATCAAAAGGTGTAAGGATTTTGCACGACCCTAGTTCCTTTTTAATCTGAGAAAACTCATCCTGGCCGGAGTCATCCCAGACAAACGCAGTTTTTTTCTTGAGCAGACCTCTCAAATGCACAGTTTTGGCAGCAAAATTAGAAATGAACTTCGTGTAAAACTCGCAAACACCTAAAAATGAAGAGACCTGTTCTTTGAAATGCGGGCATGGGGCATTGGAAATGGCGTCGATGAGACCTTCTCTTGGTACAATACCATCACCAGAAATACGATGTCCCAAATACTCAATGGATTCGACCCCAAAGACGCACTTGAGCTTGTTTGCCACAATTCCTTTTCCCTCCAATCTCTCCAACACCATAGCAAGATTCTTGTCATGCGACTCTTTACACTTTCCAGCCACTAAAATGTCATCTTGGACAACAACCGTATCTGTGACACCTTCAAGAACCTTCTCCATGATACGCTGAAAGATTGAGGCCGCCGAAGCTAAACCGAACGGCATCCTTCTGAACTGAAAAGTACCAACAGGTGACACAAAAGCCGTCAGGTGCTTACAGACAGGGTCCAGCTCGATCTGATGATAAGCCGAGGCAAGATCAATCTTAGAGAAGAACCTCGCATCAGCAAACTTGGAAAGAATATTGTCGATGCGAGGACGGGGATGAGTGTCTACCCAAATCTCCTTGTTCAGGCTGCGCAGGTCAATGCACACCCTGAGACTCCCATTCTTTTTACGCGCTACCACCAAAGGGAGGACTTAATTGGCTCAATGACACCCGACTCACACTTTTTTTTTTTTTTTATTCTGCAGACAAATCATCCCTGATACTAAATGGCACATTACGCAATTTGTGCTTAACCGGGACAGCACCCTCCTTTACTTTGATGAAATGCTTGAACCCCTTAATACAGCCCAGTTTGTCTCCAAAAACGTTCGTGAATTTGTTTGACCAAGAGGCCAAACTCTCACTTTGGGAAAATCTACCTGCAAAACAAAGAGATATCGAAAGTTGCACAATTCTGTTGGGATAAGAATAGTTCACCTGTAAAATAAAAAGATTAGAACTTGCGATTAAAACTTGCACAGTTCTGTAGAAATACAATTGTCCACCTGTAAAATAAAGGGGTTAGGACTTGCACAACCTATGGACAGAAATAATGTGACACTGTGTATGCGGTTGACTTAAATGTCTCCGAAATTAAAATGCAGAATAGTAGGAAACACCAGGAAGATACTGAACTTCCACATTACTTCCACGTCCTTTTCCAATGTCCCAAAAATGAAGACGATGGCTCCGGAAAACTGCTCGACAACGTAGATCGAGATAGGAAACACTCGAGTGTTGAAGTTCCAAAAGGTTACCAGAGAACACAGTTGCTGCTGCTCCGCTTACTCACAAACTGATAGCAGTTAAAGTTGAGCTGCTTTTATTGCTGTGCAGCTTACCCTCAAATTATTGCTGTGCCACTTTTACTGCTGTGCCGCTACCCTCAAATTGATGACAGAAAATGTTGTGCCGCTTACCCTTGAGCTACCAGTCAAAGTGCCCGCGCCACTGCCTACCTTGAAGACTTGAAGCACTGAGGGAACAACAGTTCACCTCTTGCCACTCGCCGTCACCACAGAAACAAGAAGTGACGCGCGCACAGTACGCAGAGAGTGACACCTCCCTCAGCACAGTCGACGTCTGGAGTACGCGTTTCAGACTCCAAGGAAACCAGAGGTGACGCGCACCGAGTGACGCGCTGCTGGTCTCCGCTCACTCCTACCGGAGATTCGAATGCGTCATCAAATGGGGATGAGCAGCGGCGATGGAAGGATCTCTCCGCTAGCGAACACCCAACGGAAAAAGTGCAAGAAATCTTGGCAAAAGGGGAACACGGCGCACCACCCCGTCTCTCCCTTGGCAGCAAACAGAGTCTCAAACACAGCCAAATGCCAACTCGCAGTATCTTCCCAAATTCTCCTTGACGTCTTGTAGCTCAGGGAAAACAGGAAAAATAAGTAAATGGCTCAGGTATGAAGAACCCAAAGAGGCACACGCCCACCTTTGTCTCAACGTCCTGAACAGGGTGATTCTCCCCAAAGCAGACTGCACAGAAGGCTCACGAAGACTCGGAAAACACAGAAGACCGCGGCCGCACACGTGGGTGGAGAGAGGAACGGTCACCCTCGTCGCCAAATTTGTAGTGATTACACCAGACCAGGTAAGTGTAAGAGCACATAATTTATTGACTGTTCATCTCCACAGCTTCCAGGAACTAACTGGCCCCTGGGATTCAAACCATCACATTCTATCACCATGACAGTGACATCATAAGAGGTACATGGTAGATAGATAGATAGGCTTATGGAGAAACTACTACACATAGGTTATGAGGGAGGGGAGGCTAGAGTACTATTTCCCTTTGTCTGCTTCTCCAGCGCTGCAAAGTTATATCAATGGCAATAGCACTGTGCAAATATCACCCCTCCACTGCATACAAAAAAAAAGTAAAAAACATTGTCATTTTCAACGTTAAGAGCTCAGACTTTCACAAATGCGAGACTGGTTGCATTACAAATGCTTGATTCCTCTTTCCATGTGTGCTGCACACACAGAAAGAGGAAACCTCCTCTCTGGATTCTTTTTTTGCAAAAACAATCTTGCCTGCAACAGAGGCACTCTTGCACCATGGTGCAAGGGGTCCTACATTGGTGCTTGACAGCAAAATGTGCACCAAAGCAGGGGTAAAGGACAGGAATGCACCGGATTTCATAAATACAGTGCATTACTGCCGTTTCACATTGGCGTTGGGCAGCGCAGCATGAAGACTTGTGGTGCTGCCATACGCCTCATAAATGAGGCCCGGACGGTGTAAATAATGCATGCATAAGGTTGTATAGCATCACCCTAGTTCATCATTATTTATAAAATGTTTTCACCCTCTGTCACTCCCAGTCCCCCATCCTTTAAAAAAAAAAAAAAAATATGAACACCAGCTGAGGCACTTGCGCAGTCCACCATTAATCACAAGATGAACGATTGCATATTTATTGGATATAACCAAAATAAACTGCTGCAAAAATGCCACAAAAATAACACAAGTATGCTGCAAAATTTCTTTTTTTGTGCCGCAAAACTTCCTAACTCATGCTGCAATATCCTGAGGGTCTGAGCAACACGTGGTAGTTTTTGCGTCATTTACCTGTGATCGTTTTTTAAGTCTAAGCCTAGCAGACAGCACAGCTGTCTGGTTAAAAAGACTTCTTGGGGACATTCTGAAAGCTGACATAGGAATGAATGCATTTCGTCTATTGTTTATCATTGGCTTTGTGGTGTATAACTCACATTTGCTTGCTTTCTAATTGCTGCTATGTTTTGGGCTGTTCAGCAAGTCTTTGTTCCCCCATGGAGCCCAGCCGGTTTACTGCATTCTTCCATGAGTGCCCAATTTCTGTAAACAGGCCTTTACATTTTGTTCTTTTCTTGTCACATTTGCTGTGCATTGAAATAAAGAGGTTAAATGTCATTCTTCATCTTCCGAGGGAGCTTGGTGTTTACTATTCTTTCTCTGACTTCAAAGTGAACAGATTTGTCAGACAATCTTGCTGTGAAAGCAAAGGTTTTTTTCTAGCACACAACAAAATTAAAATGTCTGTAATTGGAATGTGCAAATATTTCAGAATATATCAGAATTATGTAAGTACAAATAAAGCACATATTGTAATTCTGAAATGTGGGGGAAATAAATATTTTAACACAATCAAAGCAAACCGGTACACCAGATTATGCCATTGCCATACATTATTGTTTGTGTGCTTTATAGTTTTATCAGTAAAACTGTTTGCTTGTGCAAATGTAATGGTCATTTCATTTTAAAATGTGTTGTCTTTAACAGCAGTGGGCTACCACACCATACATTATCCACTCTATGCCAATCCACCACACTTAACGCTCCTCCACTGCACTCTACTCTACAACACTCCACGGCACTCTACGCCACTTCGCACCTGTCTTCTCCCCTCCACGCCACTCAACATCACTCCAATCCACGCTACTCTTCTCTACGCTCCTCCACTCTGTGACAGGCTGCACCCCTCCACTCTACGACACTGTCACTCCACTTTACAACACTTTACTCCACTCTAGGCCCTTCAACTGTAGGCCGCTGCCATTCTAGGCCGCTGCCATTCTAGGCACGGCACTCTACGTCACTAACCTTTAGCTATGCTGAACAGCAGGCTTGCTGGTGTACAACATGCAACAATTTTTGCACAGGTGAGACCTACTTACTGGCTTTGCCAATGTTTGTTAATGTCTGCAGACTTGCACAGACGTAGGACAGAACGCCCGGAAGAGTGACTCATATGCCTGTGTTGTACAGGATGTACTGCTGGGTGTCTTGTCTGTTTTTTGACACTGAGGTCAGTAGGTTTATATTTTGCTGTTAACTTATGATTTCTAAATTTGCCAGGGTGTTGCATCATCATCCAACCTGTGGTTCCACAAGCAGGAAATAGACTTTAAGCAACTTAGCTGTCTATCATAGTGAAAAACCTTGCACAGTTGAAGGCGTACTCTTAGCACCGATTATACTTGAACAATTATTTCCTTAAAGTAAACGTTTTATTTAAAGAAGAGCGCCGAGTTGAATGCAAAACACCTAATATCTAGAGCTCTGTATGTGCATATCCTCAGTTTTTACTGCACTCCCTCATAATCTACCTTTTTCATGGGCGATCTACTATTTCATTTGCACGCCTGGTCCCACTGCCAATCAAATGTAGAGAAATTGGATAGCTCTCAGAAACTGTAGGTACAGATAAAACAAGCATTTGCAATGCAATAGGTCTCGCATTTGTTTGAGTTGGAGCTATTGGCCTTGCAAATGGCAATGTATATATTTTTTTTTTTGTTTGCAGTGATTATTTAAAGATAAAAAGTGCACACTATACCAGAATATAACGTTTATAGCAACTGTACAGTAAAGCAATAGCAATGTTAACAAAGTAACTGGGCAAAGTACACGCAGCCATGGTAAACACTACTTAGAGCCCACTTTTGGATGAAAGAGGTCAACTGCAAGCAAGCACTGTAGCAAGCAGCTATTGCACATTATGTATATAGTTCACGCAGGTCCAACAGAGGAGCATAACACAAGTATGCTCTGTTTAAAGACAGCTAGGACTCAAATGTCGCGGACTAGAAAAGTTATGTAAAGATTTGGTGAGCCACTGCGCCAAGAAAATGGACATTCTACTCCCGTTTGTGCTCAAGATGAACACTTAGACAATTTGTCAAATATGACATTGTTTACATTAAATAGAATTTCAGACTCAAAATATGCAGTTGTTTTTTTGTTTTCAGATTTTTGTGTGTTTTTCAGTATATCATCTATTTTCAAACGTCCTCTCCTAAGTGCTGATAAAGTTGGCAGTTTCCCCTGTTAGGGCTGAAAAGTAAAGTGATATCAGCGGGGATGTGTACCATAAACCCTCATTACCTTTTAAGCAGATATTAATGCCCATGTGGCTGCCAAGCAGAGCTTTAGGAGCCATCACCCTAAAATATTACATGCAGAGCTAATGGAAAACCTTGAAGGAACTACACAAATGACCCCTTTCTGAATTCAGAATTTTGACTTGTTTCCAGAAATGTATAGCTTTCTGGGATCCATTATTAGTTCCACATCCATTTCTACCACTAACTGGAAGGAGGTTGAAAGCACACAAAAAATTGGAAAAATAGGCTTTCCCAGTAAAAGGCCAAAACTGTGTAGAAACGTTTGGTTTTCTGACAAACGTCTGCCTGTTCCTGAAAGCTGGGAAGATGGTGATTTTAGCACCACAAACCCTTCGTTTATACCATTTTCAGGGGAAATAACAGATGCTGTCTTCTGCAGCACTTTGTTCCCATTTTCCCCAAACAAAACAACATTTAACTGTATTTTACCTAATTTCTCGGTGCCCTCCAGGGGAATCCTCAAACCCTGGGTCCCTTTAGAATCCTCAGGATGTAGGAAGAAAAGGACGCAAATTTGGTGTGGCTATCTTATGTGGACAAAAAGGTTTGGGGCCTAATAGCGAACTACCCCAAATAGCCAAAAACAGGTGTGGCATGGGGGGGAAGGCCCAACCTTGAAGGAGTTAAGAATCCTGTATACAGGCAGGTAAAACAATACAATATTGACATATATACACACATCAACACTTGTACAAATAAAACAACATATGAAGAGGTGCCCTTGGGCACCAGCAACACACAGAGGCACATATATGTACTTACACACCACACCCACACAGGCATGAGAACAGCCCCAAATATTATCTATGCAGGTATAAATACATAGATAAATGGATCAGCAGATAGACGAGTGTGGATGATGCATCGATTGAAAAGAATGCATAAATACAGTGATTGGGAGGATAGGTGAAAAATGTCCAGGTGGTGATAATCTGATTACGTTTTTGTTGTGCTGCTCTCATGTTTAATGTTTAAGATGTTTCCTACAGTTTGTATTGCATCGGAAGTTACCAAATTCATATAAACTGTTTCATCACTGTGTTAGAACATAAATACTGTGACTGGTGACAAGAGTTCAAGGGAGGACAATAGGAAGTGGGGAGGTGTTTTAAGATGCTGATGAGTTACTCTTACGTGTGTGTGTTTCACTGATGACAAGGGTGGGATTGTGCAAGAGCTATCCCCACACAGAGTGCCAACGGAGAGATACTGGATCCCAACAGAGATGAGGTGTAGCAAAGGCAGTCTTAAGCTTATAAGGACATAGACATATGTATGAAGCCACGATCATGGTCAGGAGACTTGAGTGCTGTTTGCCAAGAGCTATCAGACTGAGGAAAGTGTCTCTGGTACCTGGCATTGGGCCTACGCACAGCATTATGGCTGTGTGGTGCATTAGAGTGGTGTTATGTGCTCTAACTGTTCCTATGTCCGGTGAGGAAAACTATCATTGAGTGGGGTTCGGGGGGGAGGCGGGGCGGGGGAGTGGAGGAGTAGAAAAGTGATTTCTAAATTGTGAAAGTGTATGTGAGTCAAATTTGGGAGTGTAAAGAACACTGGCTGTGTTACATGCCTTAACAGTGGTAGCTGCAGGTGCTTCAGATTTCTTACAGGAATTAGAACAGGATGCAACATCTGAATGTGCATGAGATTTTTGTCAAAAATTTGGACTTGCATTATAACCTAGGTTGTGCACAAATGTATGCCAGGAGTATATGTTACAGTTAGGGAGGAATCCTAATGATTTGGGTAAAATTGAAAAGGCGCAAAAAACTGTAGCTTTCACATCCAGGTCATTGAACGGTGCTTAGTTAAAGTGCTTGGTGATTAAAAAGGGGCCTTATCTGCTTCATTTGCAATCAAGACGTTCAGGAAGTTATTTTGGGGTGATGTATTCACTGTTAGATCTGTTCACAAGGACTTGAGAAAGAGGCTGGATAGTATCCTCGAGAATTCGCAAGACGGTGGTTCGTTAGTAGGAATACTTTCAGGGTGTCAAACAGTGGTGTGGACTATTTATCTAGACTGGTTCCAGGTGGAGAAAGTGAGAGCTGTGAGAAAGATGATTATCTGATATTAGAATGCTTGTGCTGTGACTGATGGGGACCATAAAGCAGGACCCATTGAGGATGGCATTGGCTAAAGATGCCATATTGGCAAGGATGCTGGAATTGTTTAGGGTGGTTGGAGTGCAAAGAGAAACTTGCAGATGGAGATGAAACAATTCTGGAGTGTCATGAAGGAGTTTGAGGGAGAAGAAAGATCTGTTCAGGGGCACATGATTAGTCAGACTGAGCACTCTCCGGAGGAAGATAATTGAACTTTTCCATAACTGTCATGTTGGAGTAGTAAAAGAAAGCGTAGGATTAGGTTTGTTTTTTTATAATTTTGTTTTATTTTTTAAAAAGATAAAGGAAGGTTTTTAACAATAGTTCAGTTTAACCATTGTTGAGACAAGCAGGACCTTGTAAACAAATATAGTTCTCCAATGTCTTTAATCTACACCATTCATTCTTGTGCATAATTACCGATACAGGGGCAGAATATTTAGTCTCATAAAGTAGGGATCATTTTCCATTCAATCCATTAGACCCTGGTATAGTGTCCAATCCCCCAGATTTTCAGGTGCTTCAGGGAATATCCCCTTGCTTCATAGATAGTTTAACAACTGCCTTTTGTTCATACATCTCATGCTTCCATTTTGTGATGCTAGGTGTGACTGAATTATGAAACTTTTTTGCTATGTCTCTTTTGGCCACTGCCAGGTCTAAACTAAGAAATTTCTGGTATCTTGTATGGCCCTGATCATCTAGAATGCTCAATAAGGCACTTTGTGTGTGCGTGTGTTAAATGAAACCCGTGTAACCATGGCTTCATCGTATGTGCCTTCCGCAACCCTCCAGAACCCTTGCAGGGCTCCACTCCAGACAGTAAGCAAAACTTTCCCTTCCTCCGTTTGGCATCTACTACGTGTCCAATGCCCACAGCTCAGTTCTATAGGCCAGGTGATCCTCAGTGCCGAAAAGCCATTTATGAATTACTAAGCGATATATTGCACTGTAATAGGAAAGAAGGTCCTCCTTTGTAAGGCCCCATCATAGACAGATTTATAGCATTTTATCATGAACACACCTGACAGGGGGTGCCGGGGCTGTTTATTCTTCCAGACAAATGAGGTTAGAGTACATTTAAACCTTCTAAAGAAAGATCATAGCTTTCTAGGTACACCTCAATTTTGTTGAGTGTGTTCTTGCCCGAGAAGGGAAGTGGATACCCGTGCTCAAGATCTCGTTGCAAGTTGTCCTTCATGGGTGTTATGTTTTCTGCTAGGGCCACATGGGCTCTTGACTTATGTACATACCCAAGTATTTGATGGAGTGTTGGACTCTCAGCTGATGGTGAAACCCACTGTTATGGTTCCTTTTGGTATTTAGAGCTAAAATACATGATTTGTTCCAGTACAGCCATAGCCTGAGTAAAGTCCGAATTAATTAAGAATCTCTTAATATGAGACCTCTGGTACATGGATGTGAGAGGAAGAGCGAAAGATCATCCTCTTTTAAAGAGACCTTGTCCTCCATCCCAGGAGTCCAGCGGAAGCCTTCTGTTGCTTCATGGTGCCGAACCCACTTCGCCAGTGACTCAGTAGTCAGCCCAAAAAAACAATTGAGACAGCCCTGTTGAGTGCTTCTATGTGGATGTGAGTCGAGTACTGTTGCTTCGCACCCTAGCAGTAATGCTAATGTACAGTAGCTTTGTATAGCAATAAAAGCGTGCCCCAAAATTCATCCCATGTAGTAGGGAGAGAAGATATTCCTATCTTATATTATCAAATGCCTTTCAAAATCCACCAGGCACAGTACCTGTGGTCTCCCAAACCTATGGTATATCACAGTTTACTTTTCAAATGTTCTGCCTGGTGGATCTGCTTGGCATAAAGCTACTCTGATCATGTTTAACTAGCTTGTGCATTACTGTCAACAGGCAGTTAGCCAGGATTTTTGTTAAAATTGTGGGATTGGAACTTTAAGAAGTGCATTCAAATGCTAGGGGATTGGGTTTCAGCAGCAGTGATAGTGGGCTCACACATGTCCTTGGGAAGGGAGCCCTTCTCCTTAGAAGATGTAAAAAGCCATGCAATGGCTTCCCCCAAAGAGATGCATAGGCTTTAAAACTCTCTCCTAGGAATCCATTGGAACCAGGGGATTAATACAGCTTTGACTAGCCTGTTGCTTCTGTTACCTCCTTAAATTGTTATCTCCTTTTCCAGTATGGCACTGTCATCGCTGGACAAGAAGCCTTTGGTAAGGCCTCCATAAAATGCGCAAGCATGTCTGGGAGTGTTGTATTGTCGGGACCAGATAACTGTTGGTAAAACTGGGCAAATGTTTCTGAACTGTGCCGTACAGATGGCTATCGCGTTATCTACTTTTATCCAATTTGCATGTCGCTCTCTTGTCTGCAATCAAGCCAGTGGAACATTTTCCAATTTTTTTGCCATGCTATTATAGACGGCTCTGCTAATCTTTCTGTGTAAGTTTTTTTATACTAAGAAGAGACTGCTCTTATTGTATTTTAATAAGTTTAAGTTTGTGGGGGAAAGTGCCTATCTTACATTGTCAGATTTTTGACATTTAACATGAGAAAAGATACTATTGGCTACCATAACGTTATCAGGGATGCCACTGAACTCTTGAGAGCAAATTAGTGAGTGATATCCTCTCTAATGGTGCCTCTAACCTCTTTTCTGTCAATCCACCATGCATTCAAACTCCACATGCCCTGCTGCCTGGGCGTCCTCCCTCCCCTTGTGATTTCTATTGGAGCATGGTCAGAAAGGCTGCATGGGTGTTTTTGACTGTTAATGGCCTGGTCTACATCAGTTACTGGTATAAAGAATTAGCTAGTTCCGGAGAAAGCTTTATGAACTCTGCAAAATAAGGTATATTGCCTTTGTGCAGGGTTTAGGTGACACCAGACATCAACAGCGTGTATTAATGTTGCAAAAGCCACTAAAAGGCTGCAAGGTGTATTCTGTTGTGAAGGGGTCCTGTCTGTATATTGATGTCTACAAGTCCATTGAAATCTTCCTCCCATGATGAACAGACCATGTGATGCCTCTAAAAGGATTGATCCAAGTGGGCATGATAGTAGAGGGAAACATATACCTACTATAAGTTAAGGTTCACCTAAATAATATGCCTGATATCAATTACAGATCAGCCATGATGGTCCATCCACATACGTGTGATTTGTAAGGGCAAGTGCATCTTCAGCAATGTAGCCTCCCCTAGAACCTCCCACCAAACCATGTTGAAAGACTCTGTTATCTCCCTCGGGCCAAAAAGTTAGTTTGTTCCCATCAGTTGCATCTCCCGGAACACCAAGAGCCCCAAGTTATAATGCTTCTCCATTCTCATAATAGCTCCATGTTTAATTTTATCGAAGAGGCTTTTAACATCCAAGAAAGGCACCAGCAACAGGTGGGGTCCTGAGGCTGCTCCTCATCAGCTTGGGGATTTATCTAACAGGTTTTGAGAATAATGTAGGTATTACCTTTGAGAAGGCCTAATAAAACTAGTGATCAGTAACAATAAACCTGAAACTCCCCTCCCGCCACATACTTTGACAACAGAAAGATCGGACGCATATCTTGGGTGTGAGAACCTCACCGTCAGTGTACTTGGAGTGACAAAAGAATTTGTACTCTGACAGAACCTAAACTTACAACCCTCAAGCACTGGAATTTGTGATTACAACTACTAGTGGGCTTTTATATAAAATTTGTTGACTGACTTGATGCCCATGTAAAGTCACCCAATGTGTTGATTGCTAGTCGAGGATATTATGTCTCAAGTGTTTGTCACTGTCCCAGCCTTCTCTCACGATAAAGAAGGACCTACAACCCCGTCTGCATCTCCAACCCCATCCATCAGTCTGGAACATTCATACATACATACTGGGTGGCGGTTGAAATATGCAGGACTCATGCAGTGCCAGCATGTTCAAGGTGCATCGTCTTCAACCATGGCGGAGTGGGTAGGGTCTCATGCTATTCAGAGTTGTTTTGTCCAGAAGACGTTCTTTCTGCTAGGCTCCCTCGATGAAGTGATATTGCTCCATCCCTCAAATGCATTCTTGGCATGTGTCTTTGTAGTCTCCGGTTATGGGAGATTTGTCCCTTTATCTTTTGCCGTTGCTCTTAGAGGCAGCATTTCCTTCCTGGGTGAATTGTTGTTTTAGCTTGTTCTTCACGTTTTTGATCTCTGTGTTTCTCCACCCATTCCCGTGTGGCAGGAGTGTAAACAAATAAAGCTTTTGATTGCAAAATTACTTTTCTTTTGGCAGGGCATGGGAGCTTGTATTTAATGCCTTTTGACTCCATCAAAGATTTTCCTATGGCTTTGTACTTGTTGAGTATAGTCTGGAAGCACTTTAATAGGCTGTGATTCATAGCTAATTTCACCTAGAGTTTGCATTGCTCTGAGAATTTCATCTCGTCTTTGTAGTTCGAGGTACTGGTTATCATGGCCGTGGGCGAGGCCCCCACCAGTAGCTTCCAGGACAGGACTCATTTGCAATGAAACATTGGGACAGCTTATTGTGCATTGCATGGCCCAAGGCATCTTCCACTCTTTCTTGCAGAATTTTAACAAAGGTAGTTAGTACAAACATTACAAACAACAGTTTGACTTGAGTCCTCCAATTGAAAGATTCTGCCCTATGCGTCAGTCACTCTGTTGACTGTATGTAGCAGGTCTTGGTGTAACTACGCCACGTTGAGTCCGACCTCTGAGTTTATTTTTTATTGTGGTTCAGGAGTCCTGTATGCCTGTACCAAGATGCTAGTTGAGTCTGCTGAGGTTCCCTGTGCCGCGCTCGCACCAAGGAAGAGGATGGGGCTGACGGCACCATGGCAGTCTGTTGAGGGGCATTGTGAGCAATTTGGTCAATCTTTCCCTGATTGGGGATGTGGTTTGCTTTGTCTTTAGCTATTGCGCCTTTCTGTTGGCACATCCCTGGAGGTCTACTGCCACCAACCCAGCACCAATATTAAAGTAGGAACTGTTTACCCTGGTTTTGCTTGCTTATTCTCCCCCCTGCATCCATCTGGATTCGCTCAATATTTTTACCCAAAAGTGACTAGCGTCCCGTATAATTGTACTGGCCTGCTGCTAGTTGTGGGGCAACAAGGTGCAAACAATGTCTCTCAAGACCTTTAGATTTGGCGATCGGTCTGGGTGGTGGTCTGTTCCACCATCTGTTATCGCTTTTGGGTGGGAAACCGTGCAGCCATGGTCATTTGTGCTTTGAGCTGCCCGCGTGTAGGTAACAACTAGGCTTGGTCTGTGGCAGCACCTTAATGAACAGGGAGCTTTCTCAGCATCCCTTGTGCATACTGCTGCGCTCAGGACCGCTTCCCTGGACACAGTAAGATGTCTTCACCCCGGGATAAGCTGCTTCGCAGGCAGCAGCTACAGCCTGAAAGGACTGCTGTGGGCCCTACGGACCCAAACAGAAGCCTCACGAAAGAATAGGCAAGGAGGGAGGTGTAAAGCAGGAAACTGCCCCTCACCTTGCTCCCAAGAGGACTCTCTTGCCTCAGGCTTGCTTGCCTCTGGCTGCCAGCCTCACTGCTCCAGCATGTTCAGCTTTGCTTTGGCTACTGCCAGATCAATTTATGGGCATTGGCTTGCTCACCCCAAGGCACAATGTCCCGCACCAGAATACTGGATGATAGGGTGGAAATTGTGCAAGATGATGCGGGATGTTGGGATTTAAGGCTCGTTTACAATGTGTCCTTCTTTAGTGGCAAGGCCATGGCTTTTGAGAGTGGATGTTTGGTGGGCTGGGTAGGATTTGGAGGTGTAGAGGATCGTAAGAGGTTGTTGTGAATGTTATAGACCTTTTAAGGTTTTGTAGATGCATTTTTCACCCATGCAATGTCCAGAGCTGCCAGATGGGTCACAGTGACAACTTATCCAGGACATTCTAGGCCTCTTGATGGACGAGCATATTTTGTTTGTTTTAGTGGACTAATTTTCATGGTGGCCTGAGGTGTCTTTTGTGAAAGATATTGGTTCAAGGTGAGTGATAAGGCTCTTGGAAGAAATGTTCAGGATGGAGGGCTTTCCTAGGTTGCTGGTAACAGACAACGGGGTGCAATTTAACTCTAGAGGGAGTACGTCATTTCTACATGAATAGTTCTTTTCAAGGGGCTTCCTCATGGGATTAAGCAAAATACTATTTATTATATGATCCAAAGACTAATGTGGTAGTTGAAATATTGGACTAAACTGTGAAAGAAATCATAAAACTGACGGAAATTGATGGCTAAAACTTGAAGAAAAAACTACAAAGTAGGTTGGTGGCCTACTGGGGTGTCATCGCATTTGACAATCGGGACAGTCCTTGAATTGGTCAGGGGACGAAATTCTAACTCAATGGTGGTGTGTGTCACACCCACCGGGGGGGTGGGGGGGAGGGGTCACATGTCAAGCAGGGGCTACTGGGCTTGAACTGTGGTTGTTTTCCTCGGAGTTCATGTGGTCTTTCCTACTATGACCCTGCAACCGGGGCCAAGTATAACCCTATCCACCCTTGACTCATAGTAGTAGTGATGGTGAGAAGTCAGAGACTTAGCTGGGCTTAGTGTGGGGGTGCTACAGCTCAGATCTCAATCCGTCAACCTAGAAAGCGAATTTCTAGTCCTTGTCTTTTCCAGAAAAAAGTTCTTTATTACACAACAGTACCACTCATAGTACTGTTAACGGAAAAAATGTAGTGTTTCTGGGCGCTGTCTGGGCCTGTGCTGCACCTTCCATGCTCCCTCATTGTTCCTCCTGCTGCAAGGCTCTGTCCCTGGTTCTGGAAGCCACCTCCGTCCTCCGTCTCTCCTTCTCTATAGGAATAACAGCAGTAGTGATAGTATAGCTCAGTACAGATTAAATTGCCCCCAAATAGCATGAGCACCAAGTCTCTGCTAGTCTCTTGCCACTCTCGTGGAATCAGTCTTCACAGGTTGGTCTCACCATCCCGAGCCCTGGAGCACACCTGCACACTCTGAGTGGCGGTGCTCTGACCAGCAGTTCTTCATGTCTCCCTCCACAGGAACTATGGCTGTGCATAGTGGTGCGCCCACTCTGGACCCTTTGTTGAGCAGGAATCCGCAGTCTTGATGCGATGCAATCTCGACTGGTAAACGTCCTGGGATTAGGAGTCTTCGTGCTAGGCACAAACCAGGGCCAGCAAGTCAAAGACTGAGCCCCGATTGGGCAAAGTAGCACTTGGGACATGCTGTCCCCTTGGACTGATCATTAATTTGGTTGCTGCAGCACTTCATGGCCCGGACACAACTTTGGCAGTTGCTGCCCCTGCACCAACTGATTGCAGGTGCAGCATGGGCTGGCAACATTTTTTGCACGCTCGGCACTGCATGGGCTGATCACAGCTGGGTATTTGAAGCTATGCACAGGTCGTTGTCAGCTTGGACTGTTGCAACCACCCTCAGGTTGATTGCAACACACAATCATAGCCACATCCTAACCTCTGTAGTTGCTGCCGCAAAGTTGCGGTTCCTGCTACAAACTATTATGGAGAGACAGAGTGTATTACCACTAGGTCCAACAGATCTCTCTCCTACAGCCCCTTGTAGTGGGAACCACACAGACAACAGGGGCACACTCCTTCCTTGACAGTCTTATACTGTAGGATTGACTGGCTCCTTCTCTCTCCGCAGACAGGCAGGCTTCTAGGAGCTTTAGGAAAAGTACATAGTCCTCCTCCAAGAGATCAGACCTCCTGTAATGTCCCCTCAGCTCTTGCAGACTGGCTGTCCTGCAGTCACCAGCCCTGGTTACACAGCACTCCTATGAGTACTTTGTGGACCACTTACTTCCCTGACCATGGAGGGCTTGGACTGAAACGGCTTGTGAACAGCATGTGGGATCCCACGTTAATACTGGCAGACCGTAAACGTGTATCCACAGAATGAAACTGTAGAATTGGGTTAGGGTGGTTCTTCCTTTGTGTCCTTTCCAGGCTGTTCTTCAGACACAACCTTTGTGTAGAGGGATGTTCCTTACAGTAGACAAGCCTCCGACCTAGAGGATCCAAAAAGAGAGGCACATAAAATGTGTGAGGCTTCAGCACCTGGCTGAAATCAGCCAAGCAGGGAATGACCAAACGGCTTGTTTCACCAAACTGTTTCCTCGCCGTGCACAAAAGGCTACAGTCTCACTGCTTTCTGATCATCTTCTAAATGGCAGTTTGGTGGGGACTAATAAGCATCTCCATGCTAACCAAAAGGCCCAGTCACCAATCCCTTCACTTCAGTGTCTAGGTCACCTCCCTCCAACGATACACTTCCACTGTCTAGGAATACAACCCTCCTCTCCATCTTCTTCAAAGCCTGGCCAAGGGGAATCAAAAATTATTCTCACTGGCTTCATTTATTGTGGCTCACTCACACACCATACACGTACCATGCAGGCTACACCGATCAGCACACAACACTCACTCCGGATGTTAGTGCTTTTGACTGGCTAAGCACGTAGAAGGGATCCTTACACGAGTGGGGCAGTAGACCTCCATTCCTATGACTCAGATGCAAAGGTCTGGCCACTCTATGGCTCCTATAAACATGATATGCTGTCATTACTGCTCTATATGTTAATCCCATGACCGAGACAGTAGTTCAATGTTCATCAATAAAGGCATATTTGTGCTCTCTTCCCGGTCACAGGTGAGTCTAGGACCTAGTCATGTCACGGACAGGCCTAGGCGTGATACCAAACTAGCACTAATCTAGCTCTCTAGATTATTATTTGCCAGGGCTAAAAGTCAGAATGCCAGATACAGTTGTGATCTCTGGCCAATGCAACCTGACTACATTATATAGAGGAAATTCCAGTCAGAACAGTGGGAAACAAATTGAGAATAAAGGCACCCTAAGGAACATTGAGATATACTAGATCTTTCTGGATTGTAAAGATTTTCAAATATGCGGTCACCGTAGATGATGACCAAGTTTGACATTTGAGTAGAGTGACACTGTGTCATAATGAAAAGAGAAAAGTGGTGATAAAAGTGTGTAGAGAGAATATGAAAGAGAAGATAAGGGCATAGTGCAATTCTCAGGATCATTGAGGAAGGTAGTTTAGAGTCCAGTGCGAATCTCAGACAGGCAAAATAGTTCAAAAGAGACCTTTTAGCCTTAAAGATTATATTTTGAGAGTCCAAATAATCAATCGTAACCTTTGTGATTAACGGGAAAGACTGTTAAATATATGAAATGTCTATTTAGAGTAGCTATATAACCCTGATATCATTCTTTTAGGTCTATAATATTTTAACATACAATTTGCATTTGTACGTAATTTGAACATCTCTTCGTACTATCTTGCTAATTTGATCAATTATTTGCATGGTTCTGGGAAGTTCAGTTTAGCACCTGAGTGGCTTCTGCTTGGTACGATTTGTAATCCAGTCTAATCAAGTTTGCTGTAAAATTGCTAATGGAGGTTGATGTGTGGTTCCTTGAAAAGGAGATTATCATCATGGTGTTCGAACATAGAACCAATGGCTAATGATGGGGGTCTTTAGGAGGAAAGTTGTAAGTGATGAGGTGGTTATAGATGCTGATGCGTGTCCTACAGGACAAATACTTACTGTTACCAGCTATCCGAACTGAGAGTGTTCTCCGAACTGTATTTTAGGGTATTCTAAACAAAGACCTTGAAAAAGTAAAGCAAATGGTGACAATGAAAAACCAGTGCAAATCTTTTGTGTAAGTTTGCCATTAACGGCCAGTGCCTAAAATGGGTCTCTTTCCTGTGTGAAGAGCAAACCATATGAAGACTGAAAGTACAATGTTCTGAGCTTTGAAATGCACTTGTGCAATTGCAGTAAATGGTTGACTCACTCATTGAGATGTTCATGGTGGTCTTGTGGTAAGAGTAATGTAAGAAATTGGTAGTATTAGTTGAGAGTGGTGAGAACACACCTCACATAATCACAATCCGTATCAGGGTGAACCACAAAGTCACTAAATAAACCTGTGCTTAACCCTCTGGCAGCTTGGCACGCAAGCAGTCAGACTCAACTTGAAGACAATGTGTAAAGTATTTAGGCAGTACTCAAACAGTAGGAGCGTGAAAAACACAACATAAGAAAGATCTCAAAAGAATTTCGAAAAAAATTGTACATTTTAATAAATAAAATGATACCAAAATTAAAAACTTCCAATAAGTAGAACCAGAGAGATGAGTTTTTAAAAAGTTTTAGGTAAAAATAGCAGAAAGAGGTGAGAAGCGTCAACTGCGTATCTGGTCGGGTGCGTCTGGGACAAAGCCACAAGATCAGGCCGATTGCAATGGAGTGTGGAAAGGATACAGATCCAGGTTCATCCTGCAGGAAGTTTTACCTTCTTTCTTAGGTGCTGAGTCTGTGCGGTGCTGCTCTGCGGAGCTCTGAGTCACTATGTGTTGGACCCAGTGAGGCTTTAGGATGTGTTGGACCGGGTGAAGCTTTCAGTCCGGTGCTGTGCGGCGTGGCTTTTCCGGGTCTCTGCTTCGCTATGCATCTGATCTTGTGAGCTTTCACTTAGGAGCTGCGGGGCTCTGCATCTGATCTGATAAAAACCTCAGTTATGTTGAGAGAAGTGCACTCTGACTCCTGTCAATGGTCCAGAACCTCGAGGGCAGCACTTGGGGGTCAGGACACACTCCACAGAGGTCAGCAGAGGGGACCAGGTCAGATCCACTTGGGCCTAGTAAGATGGGAAGCAGGAAATGCCTCTGAAAACTTGTTGTATCCTTATAGTTCACACAGGTCATCCAACTGACCCTTGGAGTCACTTCTGGGGTCTGGAGCTCGGGAGAAGCATGTCCAGTCTTCCTACAGACTAAAGACAGAAGGACAGTCCTCTTTATGAGTCTTCACAGGTCCAGGAGTGTTCTGATTTCAGGTTCTGGGGATGCCACAATTCTGCCCAGTGCCATTCTGTGGGTGGGGATAGTCCTTTGTCTATCTCCTAAACTGGTTAAGCTCCCTACTGAAAAATCTCCCCCCCCCCGCTCCCCCGGACTCCAGCCCAGCCTGGCTAGTGAAACAAAGGCACAGGCAGGCCTGGTATCAGGTTATTCTTTTTAAAAGTGCCATTTCCAAAATAGTAAATTATAATACAACTTTAAGTTGGTTTTTGTATCACTATTAAATTGAGTCTTTAAAAAATAGTTCTAGCTGCTCCCAAACTTAATTTAGCCCTTAAATGTAATTAGGTAAACCAGTGTTAGTCTGTGGGGTGGGGGGGGGGGCAGCCTTGCCACAGTGAAGAACGACTTTGAAGATATTTTACTTGCTTGGACATGTTAAACATTATATATACATGTCCTACCTTTAAATTATAGTGCACCCTGCTATATGGACATTTAGGGCCTACCTACAGGTCGAAATGGCAACTTTAACCTGCACTGCATTAGCAGCCTGAAATGTTTTACAGTGCTGCTTTAGTGGTGGGCACAATGAGTGGTGCAGCCCACTAGTTTGTTTAATTTACAGGCCCTGGGTACATGTAGTACCGTATACTAGGGACTTGTAAGTAAATTACATGTACCAATCAGGTGTATACCAATGTAGCCATGTTTGAAAGTTAAAGCATGAGCACTTGACCACGGGTTAGCTGGAATAATGTGTACAGAGTCTGATGGCCAACAAAAAACTGGTTCAGAAACAGAAGGCAAACATCTATGGTGACACTGCAGAAAGGGCTTATTTTCAACAGGTAATATCCCATTAACAACCGGAGACACCTAATCATTGATGATGTTTCTACGCTGTATTCGTTCTTGCTACGAATCAATAACTTAGCCTACTATTTTGGATTCCAGCCCACCCCCATTTCTTTTATATGCAATGGTTTTGCAAAAATGCCAGTAGAAAAGCAGCTTTTCTCTGTTATGTCAGTGTTTTGTTTTTCTCCACAGTTTAGAAGCTTAGCGCGTCAATGAGTCAAGAATGAATGACCTTATTTTATTGAGATTCTAGCTAGTAGTATATTGTCTTTGTCTGAGATTTTATCATCAGTAGGTACTCCTTGAGTTTCCTTATTAGTCTAATAAGGAAACTCAAGGAGTACATTTAGTGAAGCCCAGTCCATACTCCAGCATCTGGTTAGAGAAATAGTAACCATACACAGTTGCAAGGTTATCGAGCAAACATGTGGATAGGGTTGCTAGTTACTCCTTGTCATTGGGACTCCATGTTTATAGCTTAATTCGTCCAATCAAAGACCAATCCATCATTGTACATTTTTCTTGGTTTTCTTCAGTTGATCGAAATAAAATAACGCATAACAATCATTTATTTACGAAAGGGAAGGTGAGGACTGGAAACAGGTTGCCTTGACCCTGTAACAGTTATTGGGATGTAGATTCTATTTAGAACAATTTGATAGCGGTAGGTAGCATATCATGTTGGATTTAATCATATAGTACATTTATCCAATGTATATGATTACATCAATGTTTACACATTTTAAGTTCTTAATGTTCTTATCCATTGTGCATTCAGATCAGCCTTTTGTGTTTAAGAAGACTTGGTGAAATATGTCGGTCCCCGTATAGGCAGATTTACTGGATATAGAGGGTACTGTGTGTAATTTAAGTGCTAATTGGGTTGTTTAGGGTGACGATATTGGATTATAGGGGTTGAGGAGTGAAGATATTTATACTTATTTTTCAAACGGCTGATGTAATGTTTTCAGTGTGGAGCAGTTATCGAGTCTGTAAATAAATCTACTCCTCATGTAAATGTCAATGCAGAGTGATTGTTTGAAAAGGTGTAAAGGGCCTGTTATGCTGTAATGCTGTTATTAACAAATATTTTAGCTTATTTTTTCTTTTTGATTTACCAATTTTAAATATGCAGCTCCTATGTTTTCTGTTGGAAACAAACCGTTTATCCCAGTAGGGTGCTTGCTAGTAGAGTTTGTAGTTTCAGCAGCTGTCTACACCGCAGTGCAAAGTAAAAAAGACAAGCATTGAAAATGCTATAGGTCTCGCCTTTGATTAAGTTAAAGCCATTTGCTTTGCTAATGGTATTGTATAGCGAAGCAAATGGCTTTAACTTAATCAAAGGCGAGACCTATTGCATTTTCAATGCTTGTTCTAAACTGAGAGCTCCCCAGCGTTAAAATATGCATGATTAAGCAAGGGAATACACACACTGAAAGCTCTGTGTGGCGGGAAAGCAATGTCTTAGACAAGTGCTTGCACTTCATAACTAACCTTGTTCTTCCTCCTCCTCGATTTCCACCTGACATTCTCGTAATAGTTTTTTGCATGCACCCATATTTTTTAATCAGGCTTTAAGCTTTTTAACCACTTTACGTGGAAAATACTAATTCCACAAATCCTTAAAAGCCTTTAAATGAGGCACCCTCTTAGTCACAATATAAAAAGAAATTCCCGGTGCATTGATCTCGTTTTTTTTTTTCTCCCAATGAAAATATAATAAACTTTCGCTCTTAAAATGAAAGCACAGGTTCTGGTTGTAAAATGACCAGGCTTGTCTGGAATGCGGTATGAACCAGTTCTCATGGTCCACGCAGCCCCTGCAGGGCCTCCTGCGTGCACAAGGGTTATCATAATTTGTTTTCGGTATAGAAACAAAGCTTCCTGGGCGGAACACACTTTGGACTACCCTTCCCTTGTGTGGGTGGGAGCAGGGAGGGAGGGGGGTGGGGGGTGTACACATCAGTTCTTAAGGTTCAGAAAACGATGGAATGTTTTCCGGATGCTGGGAGAGCGCGAACAGCATGTCAACACAGAGGCACGTTATTTGGAATAATGTTTCACGCTACTGCGCATTTTATAACAATGGAAACAAAAATAGTCACTGCGGTTTCCTAATGCGCACAAAATAAATCCAGTGTGCTTATTAGATATAATGTATAACGATTAAGACAATGTACAAAAGGAAACCCCTGCATTGCTAACCCGTGCTCTTTGAAATCATTATTTTTCACGGTATCAATGGAGACCTCAAAAGCCATTTCTGTAAGGACAGGGCAAGAGCACCCTTTCTTTTGTTTGCATAAAGAACAGCTGCGCCCAGCACGGCGTGAGGGAGGCAGTCATTGCTGACCAGGACGCCCTGCTGCCGGATGCAGCCAGGGAATACTTTCGCTGCGCGTTCACATACTATAAATATTGCATCATGGAGCACGCTGCCTGGAACCTGCCCTCGGCACAGAGACTCGTGCCAACCGGGAGCTAAGGCTTGGCGTCTCTTGGCACGGAAGCCAGCTATTTGGGCACCTTGTCACTGCAGAGGAGGATGCGTTGTTCTTTGCTCATAAGCCGGGAAGGAGGAAGGCAGACGCAAGACGCGCGCTAGAAACCGACTACAGTAGGCGCGAATGGAGTACAGTCTACCTCCCACACTTATACGAGCCTGGAGAAGGGCGGTACAAAAACCGACAACAATAAAGAGCGATGGTATAAAAAGAGGCAATGACAGAGAGCGCGGGTACAGAAACAGGCAACGATAGGCAACAATAGGGAGTGCTGGTACCGAAACAGGCATCGCCAGAGCGCGGGTTCAAAAACAGGCAACAAAAGAGAGCAGGGTACAAAAACGGGCAATGATAGCGCAGGTAGACAAACGGGCAACAATAGAGATTACAGGTACAAACAACAATAAAAAGCATGCAGGGGGCTCAGAAATGCAAGCTCTTTGCCTACTACAGGACAGCCAACGCACCACGCTGGGAGTCGGCAGCAGGGCAGACGTGGTGGGTTACAGCAGTTCTATGGAACGCGCGCACGCGAGAAGAGAGAAGGAGGACTCCAGCAAATAGTGCTTACAGAGTAATTGAAGGAGGCCGTGTCCCTCCGCAAGTAAACGATCCAATCCTGGTGGGCTGGGCCAAAAGCGGACAGGGTGGCAACCCTCAGTGTAATGATTGCCTCCGGTGCAATCATTACACTGTGTTTTGCATCATCCATGACGCAAAACGACGCACACCAATCAAAATTGGAGGCGGAGCAGCGACACGACTTCTGGAATCGTATCGATTCCAAGAAGCCCTCGCATGGTGAGAGCAGTGCATGCGCGCTGCTAACGCCAGGCGAAACCTAAAAAAAAACCACAAGCATTTGCAATGCAATAGGTCTCATTCGTGAGACTTGGAGCTATTGGTATTGTAAATGATGATTTCTTTATTTATGTGTTTGCCTTTGTGACAATATAAGTGTTTAGCCATGCAGCACATTATTCATAACCCCTGCACACACCCACTGATATAAAAAGTCTGAGTTTAATTACTACTATTGCAAACCTCTGCACCTTCTCCTGACATCAAAGTTTGAGCTAAATCATCTCTGATATGCTGGCCACGATTTAATTCGCAAATATTGGGCCCTGAGAAATTGGTGCATTGTAAATATGGGCTCTGGTAGGTGTGGTGGGCGGGCTAGCAGTGTTGTGGGAGGGGGCTAATGAGACGGGTTAAGGTGTCGCGCTGGGCGAATCTGAGTGTACGTATGTGAATGCCGTCCGCGCTCAGCATTAACAACAAAGCAAACCAAGTCGAAGAAAAGCAATCTTTAAAAGATAAAAAGTAAGAAAGTAAAACCGAGTGCATGGGGGTGTTTATTCGAAGTAAAAACAACACTTTAATGTTGACCGTGATACATGCCCAAACAGTGATGGGAGAAATGAGTGGGACGACGTGTTAAGCAGCTAGTCAGGAGTGGGTGAGGGACGGGTGAGCAATGAGGAGGGAGGGAGGAAGCAATAACGAGGACTCAATAGCAAGTGGGGGAGGGTGCAAGGAATGATGTGGAGACGGCCTGCTGATCAGGGTCGGATTGGTAATGTGGGCACTCGGGAAATGGCCGAAGGGCCGGTAGCCTAGTTCTAGCTGTGGGCTGCTTTTTTGGGCAGCCTGGGGGCTGTCTGTGCTGTTAGGATGCCACCAGCGGCCCAGTGGGTGCCTGAGTGGCCGTTCTAGAGGCAGATGGGCGGAGGTATCACTCCCTTTCTCTCGCTGGGCCGGCCCATTAATGTATGCTGATTGAGAGGGGGCAGGGGGCCTGAGCAGAAGTGGTCTCACTTGCATTCATGTGTGGCTCAGCAGTGTGAACTAATCTGTGCATTTTTTTTTTATCTAAGTGAAGTTAAAACATGCCCTCCCACCCACTTTCTTTTCATAAAACTTTGCTGAAGCAGAGTTTTGCGGAAAGGCAATACGCAAATGTGGGCTACTTTTTTTTGGTGTGCCCGGGCCGTTTTTTGATCCCAATCCAACCCTGCTGCTGATTCACTGTGTGGAGTGCTAGATGCCAAATTAAAACTTAGTACACCGCGTTTATTCATACGTATTTAGTCTTATTTTGATTAGGCAGACACTTTCTGCCCCACGTGAATTCTCCCGAAATGAGACCCATTTTGTATTATCACTATGGCAGAATTGCTTGTTCTTTCTGTAACTTGCGTTCTAGCCCACAATGTCCATTCCCCTGTGAGTTTTTTACCTGTTGGTACACACGCTGTAACTGGGGCAGCCGGACATTCAATTTAATAATTCAAAAATGTCAAAAACCAAAAATATAAACACATCAATACAGTGGGACACAATCCTGCATCCTTCCCTTTTCCTTATTTTCCACAGGCAATCTCTAATTAATCAGGCTTGTACTTATAACTGTCCTGATGATGAGCCTACCATTTTTTAAAAGGATCGAAACGTCGTCGACCAATCTAAACAGTTTGCACAATAATCAAATTTGATAAAAAAAAGTGTAATTAGTGTTTCCTCAAGTTTGTTAGAAATTGTGTTCAATGTTCCACAAGCTACCCTGCCTTGCCTGATATGTTCCTGTCCTAAATGTATTCGTTATGTTTCTATGTAGGATGCAGGATTGTGTCCCACTGTATTGATGTGTTTATATTTTTGGTTTTTGACATTTTTGAATTATTAAATTGAATGTCTGGCTGGACACTCATAATATAGCACTGATTGGAGTCTATATTTATCCTGATGACCATACTGTTCTTTTTAAGGACCACTGTTCTAATACTAAACTGTTACCCAAGGCCCTTATCTACCTTTTGGGTTCCCTTGTGTTTTTGTTAATAATGTAACTGGGGCAGCGGCGCATGTGATTTACGCGTGGAAGAAAAAAATTCATCTGGGAAGTAACTACATCCGAGAGGCTGTGCTTCTTTATTTTGTTATGTGTTTTTATATATCGGGAACTTTACCTGAATGTGTCAGAGCGCTTTACAATAGAACCAGTTACATTACATAAGGACTTCAGAGTACATGAATAACATAAAATATGTGAAACAAATAAACTCTAAACTCACATAAGAATAGTAGTAAGTAAACGTGTACTACAGATACTAAAGGTTAGAGTTGCATATATACATGTTGCAAATTCACACAAAGTTACATTTTAAGAAGAGTTGAAGCGAATAGGGTTGGACAAATATATATTACATATTTATACAGCATGATCTTCTCGCCATAGTTTGGGTTCTTGCGATGCACGTTCAGCCAGGCCTTCAGGTGCTGTTGCACTCATGGGCAGTGATCTTGGGCCTGGAGGGATCCTCGAGCTGGTGATGGCCGAAGGGGCAGCCGGATCTGTGCCACAAAGTCAGGCTTCCCTCCGGGCTCAAGCACCCACAGCTGCCACTAGGTCCCGACCTCCATGCCGCAGGGTCTGTCCTCGAGGCACCCCTGGCGGGGCCTCTCTCGCTACTCCATCGCTCCTGCCCCTAGTCTCAGGCTCCGGGCATCTCTCTGCAGCAGGTCTCCGGTGCTGATGGCTGGGTCTCCTAGTCAAAGCCCTCCTCCGCCATCTTGAGGGTTGCGTCTCCGTAGCAATCAGGTGCTGACTAACCCTGGGTCTAATGGGCGTAGCGGGGCTACGCGGAGGTCCACGGAGTTGCAAACAAACTCCGTGGAACTCCACTACGCCACCTGCCTCCACCCCCCTATATTAACAAGTAATTCTAAATTACTTAAAGTAAATTAAAACCACTTACCTGAACTGCGGCGTCCCCGGGCTGCCCCCCTCCTCTTCCTCGCCGTCTGGATAATCCTTGAGAAAACTGCGCATGCGTGCGCAGGTTCCTCAAGGATTATCTAGATGGCGAGGAAGAGGAAGGCAGCCCGGCTCCGCAGTTCAGGTAAGTGGTTTTAATTTACTAAGTAATTTAGAATTACTTGTTAATATAGGGGGTGGGACAGGGGCTGGCCAACTGCTCCGCTTGGGAGTGTACGGAGATTTGCCTTCTCCGTGTTGAACGCGGAGGAGGCAAATCTCCGCACACTCTGCGGGCGGAGCAGAGGTCTCCGCCCGGGCTTAGTTCTGACTGCCAAAAGCAACGTAGTTCGTTGCTCTGGACACAGCAGTCAGCACTGGGAGGTCCAGATGGGTTCCATCGGAGCTCACCGGTCTCCCCAGTCCCTTATCGCCTGCAGGATGGCATTGGATGGGGGACTCCAGCGGGAGCTCACCCTGTGAACCTCCCGCCAGAGCTGAGACCGTTTGCGCCATGCTTGCTCCAGAGCAGGGAGGTCTCTTCAAAGCGTGTGTTTTCCGACTACATAGTAATAACCAGGCAGCAGTATGTGTTCGGGGCTGATGAGAACACTGTGAACGTGGTTCAATTTCACCAAAGCAGTGCGGTGCTCGCGAAACGGCGGGCAGCAGTATGAGCACGCAATCAATCACAGAATTTGTAAAGCGCACTACTTACCCGCGAGGGTCTCAAGGCGCTGGGGAAAAAAAGGGGGGGGGGGTGCTGCTACTGGTCGAACAATAGGAAGAATGCCCCAGGCTGGTACAGTTATTTGCACCATTTGTTGCAATAGAGGCTGTCGGATAATGTGTACTGCCAAATCTGAGGAAATAATGACTCAACAGTAGCACTTGTACAAGAAGATTAAGTATGTTGAGTAGCTCTCAGATTATTTTATACTTGTGTTGCAGTTTTTTAAGGAGTTGGTCACATAGACGTTGCCCGGTGTGGAAAATGGTGATATTTGACTAATGCTATGTTTTTTATATGGTTGGTGGTTATGAAACTCTGATTTGCAAATCGACTTTTCCTAAAAAGGACAGATGTGAACGGTAGCATTTCGTTCTACTTTTCACCTTTAATAACTAACCATTTGGGAAATATTTGATTTTGTAATTGTGCTGTTTTGAAATCCATAAGGCGGATTCACCTAATATTTCCATTCAGTTAGCACGTTTTTAAACCCCTCCGCCCCCCCACACACACACACACCTTCCTTGCAGAGAAATTTGTAATTCTGGCTTTTCCGGCTTGAGCTTGCTATTAAAATATCATATAAATTAAATTTAAGGATGGCGAATACAGCCTATACACTTTAATGATTGCACATTATGAATGAGTTTGGGATTGTAAGAAAGAGATCCAATCTGCAGTGTAATATTGACTCTCCTAAAAACAGAATTAATTCACACTTTTAAAGATTGGGATACATTGTCAAGTGTAAAATTTCTGCTCTAGCTGTCTGAAATTGGGAGTGATGTTCTCTCTTTAGCATTCTTTCAGGGTTACCAGAGTATCTCTTGAAACCATCACTGAAATTGTTATTTTTCTATTTTATGCTAACCTTTAAAAACCTGCTTTGATTCTTTGTGTCTGCTCATGTCCCAATGCAATATCTGGCTCTCGGAGCAGATGTCTTCCTCCCCCTTATCTTCTTTCTATTGTTTTCTCTCCTCTAGTCTGATCTATGGTCCAGCTCAGGGACACACCGTTGCGATGTAACCAAGCGTTTTACAAATTATATTATTATTATTATGTGAAGTTCCTTTACCCTGCAAAGGACACCTAACCTGAGAGTACCTGCAGGAAAGCTACAATCCCCTAACCTCTTAGCTTTAGGTACTATGGCAAGCCAGTGATTGTGTCTCACCAATGCTAACAATGAGAGCTTTGTAAGCAGATATATGCTTTAAGACTGGATGCAGTTTGGAAGGCTGTTGCAAAAGGTGCATGCTGAGCTTCACTCTTTGGTGTTGCATTAATCACCACTGGGAGTGTTTTCAAAGATGTTTGGCCAAATAGTGGTCTATACCGGGACAAATCTCTCTATTGGGTCGGTTCTGTGGTTGTGGTGACCTGTGATAGTGGAGTTTCTGTGATTGGTGCATGGTGAGGGGAAGAGCCCAGGGCTGGGGGATAATATGGCAAGCTGAATTCCTTTGGCTGATGGAGTGGTGGGACTGTTGCTGGGCAAACATAATTTTGTATGCGGTTTTGGTAGATTGGAGTGTTCATCCTTTGCAGATTGTTTACTAATGATCTAGATTTTCCAGTTGTGTGGGTTCTGCTTATCTATCTATGAAGGGTCCACGGCATATGCACTATTAACTGTTTGGTGTTGTCTCTTAGCCTAAGAACGTGCTAGGACCTACTTTTCAAGCGGCCCTTCATTTCTTATATGTAAAAAGCATTTTTCTTTTTTAAAGCACAGTCTCAACTGGACACGGAGTATTGGTTTCATGATTTTTTTCAAGCTGTATCTGAATTCCAAACCAACTGCCAAATCGGAGATTAATATTTGACTGTCAGTTATTTTCATAAAGTTATATGTAGAAAGGGGATCAAGTGGTTACCCTGTTAGAGTTCATGAGTACAGTAGTTCTGTAGACACCTGTGGTAATTGATGGTTTCTGCTGGAGATACTTCCCAATAACCATTGATTGACAAGGACCCAGAGAAAAGGCCACCCACATACTTGACTCCAGAAACACTCGTCAAATGTTTCTTGCTTTATTGGGTTCCTCGGATTATTTGCCATGTTTTTTGCGAACTTGATAGCCCATCTCTTTTCAAAGTCGTCATGTCCTGTAATACATGTGCCTGATTTCTGCCAAGTATGTTGTTTTGTTGAGATTTTTTTTTAAAGAATTGCTTGATTGAGATAAACGATTGACCACTCGCCTCTCTGTGGCCTTAAAGGCAACCCACTACAAAAAATGGATGGGTCTTGATGCATAGATTTCTGTGAAGTAATTTGTGATCAGATATCTCAATTGTTTTATTTTTGAGGGTAATCCCATAGTCCTTCATCCTCCTTCTAAACTTTGGGAATTTAATATCCATTGCCGGTAGGCTCGTATGGAACATTGAGGGCTCTGATATTTCCATTAGCTCTGTTTTTGGTAGATAAATGAGATTGACCAGATTGTGTGGGTGACATGAATGTATTCTAGTCTTGAGTGTGATTGGTGTTTTTTCCAGAAACTTTAAATTGTTTCTCTGTCAAACTTTTGTCTCTATGGGTAAGATAGCCATCCTATCTGAGTAGATTTGGGAGGGAATACTGGCCTTAGGGCTGGTGGAATTGAAATCTTGCCTGTTAAGCATGGATCATCCAAACTTGAAGACACAATTGAGTATGTAGTGTTAATTTAAAAAAACTGCAAATTAGCTGATGGGGATCTCAACTAATATTAAAACCTAAAGGCTACTAAGCATATATTTAGCATTTATTCAACTACCTTTGTCATCAATTTAAAATGTTTGTGTTCAGGCATGTGATGTAGGGTTGGCAATTTTTTTTTTTTTTTCTAACCTTTTGTAGTCCCACGTTTAAGGACCTAGTATTGTTGTGTTGCTTTGACTGCAAAATGTAGTATTGTTGTGTGTTGCTTTGACTGCAAAATGTATTTCCTGCTATAATCTGATCAGACTACTTTTTCAGCTAATGCTCTTGACACTTGTGGAACCATCCCTATTGCTTGAACACTGTCCAACACACATTGTACACATTCACTACAATCCCGCAATAATTCATCCTTTTGCACCATTTTCTGCAAATTTTCTTCTGGGGTACAATAGCCATGGCACTTCATAGGAAGGGTTGGGGGTTGCTCACTTTACTCCCACATTTATTGCCATATATGGGTCAAAGTGGGGGGAGGGGATTTTATTTTTCTGGTTACTCCCTTGCTGGGCGAACACCTGACTTGGTAACCAGCTGCCCTTATGGAGTAGTGCTAGGCACTGTGAGGAAATGAAACTAGGAGCTGTAAAACAAGACCTTCATAAACATGTTTATATTTCTTGTCATTTGGTTGCAGCTAATAATGTACAGTTTCAGTTATAGACAATTGACACCAAGATTCTAAATACTAGCAAAACTGAGCTTTTGCTCTTGGGTGCCAATCCGTCATTGGTAGGGATCGACTTAGCCTACTGAACTTGGTGATATCCCCCCCCCCCAGCAAAGGCACTCTTTAAGTAGCTTTGGTGTGTGGTTAGCCTCCTGCTTTCATTTGACTTCCAAGTAGCCACTGTCACAAAGGCAATTAATTTGTAATTCTAATCTTTCAAATGTGGCTTCACATTTACAAAATATTTGTATGTCTCAGTACAATCTCACAAGTTGATGGTTTTTCAGAATCCTACAATCTGAATTCGGTTTGATCTTAGGAAATCCCACTGCTTAAATAAGTTTTGCCAGGCAGTAGGCTGGCCTTCAGTCCTGGAGTTCATTTAGGACAAACAGTTGTGCTGAATGTGAAAGTCGGTGCTTGAGACTGGCCCCTACTACCTGAACGATTGATTTCAAATTAAAAAAGACATTTGAACATTGTGTGCTGCTAATCACCCCTACTTTAATACCACTTCATGGAAATACGCTAAGTTTGGTGGTATAGTGCTCAATTTGCCAGGCTCAGAACCCTGGAATTCTCTAACCCCGAACTTAAGCTCTGTCCCTAGTCTAAATCTCTAAGTTGAAGCTGAAGGAACACCTATGTTGGATGGTAACCATAGTCTGTGGCAATGTCATTAATTTGTTTTATTTACATTGTATCTGTTTTTGCTATCTTTTTTCTTGTTATGTTATGTTAATTTGGTATTTATAAAGCGCACGGCTACTCCCAGGAGTGTCCCGGCGCTAAGCAAAAACCACATAAACAGCCGCAGAGAAGAGAACCTAAAGCAAAACCTGGAAAACAGGTTAAAGTTGGAAAAGCCACGTCTTAAGTTTTTTTCTAAAGGTGAGTAGGTCCTGAACCTGTCTGAGGGCCAAGGGAAGGCTGTTCCATAGGTGGGAGGCGACCACTTGAAAAGATCGACCTCCGACCCGAGCAAGTGAAACTTTAGGAACAGGAATCAATAGTTGAGTTGAGGACCTCCGAGTACGTTGGGGAGTATAATGGGGAAATCTTTGTCTGAGATCAGGAGCTCCAATCTGATTAAAAGCTTTAAAAACCAAAATCAGCGCTTTAAAATGGATTCTTTTCTGAACAGGAGCCAATGCAGGGACAACAAAGAGGGGACGAATGAGTTCTAGGGCCTGCCAAGAAGATGGCCCTAGCAGCCGTGTTTTGAATCACCTGCAAGCGGGCAATTAAATAACTGGGAAGTCCCAAGTACAAAGAGTTGACGTAATCCAATCTCGAGATTACCAGAGCTTGGACAATGGTCTTTCTGTGAGAGACAGAAAGCAGGGGAAGAAAATTCTTCACCATTCTTAAGATCCCAAAGCAAGTCCCGGCTACAGATTGGATCTGGGACTTCATAGAAACGTGGCATCCAGTCTGACTCCAGGGTTCTTAACCATGGTCACAGACGACCTGGGGGGTCGAATCCTGCGGCCACCAGTTATACCAAGTCTCACATGGTCGAGGGCCAAAAAGATAATCTCAGACTTATCAGGATTACATTTCATTTGATTATCCTTCAGCCACAAAAAACTGCTGAGAGACATGAGTTTATTGCATGACCATCAAACTCAACACCCTTCTCGCAAGTGAACAACAACTGAGTATCGTCTGCATACGATACGATCTTAGCCCAATGTTGTTCAGCAAGAAGGGCGATAGGGGCCATATAAAGATTGAACAGAGTAGGGCTCAGAATAGAGCCCTGCGGGACTCCAACATTCATGGGAGGAATAACAGCAGAGAAGGGGGGACCATATAGTTTGGAGGCGGTCACTGAGAAATTACTTGATCCAACTCAGGGCTAAGCCACCGACACCACCCTCCACCAATCTTTGCACCAGTCTATTGTGGGGCACGGTGTCAAAAGCCGCAGAAAGATCCAAAAGTACCTAGTCCGCATTGCCTCCCCTATCTAGCGTGGTTTTTATAGTTTCCGCCACTTCTAAGAGGGCCGATTCAGTGCTAAAGTTTGCCCTGAAACCTGACTGACTTGGGTGCAAAAGGTGATTGGTCTCAATATAGTCAGTGATAATGGAGTTGACATATTTCTCCAAGACCTTGGAGAAAAAAGGTAGCAGGGATATAGGGCGGTAGTTACCAGCTACCTCCGGGTCGGCCGTAGGTTTTTTTAAAAGTGGAAGAATTTTTGCGTGTTTCCAGCAGGGAGGCGCATATCCCTCCCGCAAGGCATTGTTTAAAATCTGATTCACCGTAGGATTAATCACCTCTGCAATTGCCGATAACACCTTGGCAGGACAGGGGTCGGCAGGGAGCCTGACTTCAAGGACTTCATAAAATTAAAGACTGGTCCATGGAAATAACAGGAAACTGCATAAGGGAGAATTCAGAGCTTACAGCAACACTGGGAGAATCAAGATCAGCAGAATGAGCGAGTGGCTGCATTTCAAAAGAGTCCTGTATTTTCCTAATTTTATCGTGGAAAAAAGAGGCCATCATATTTGTCCATTCACTAGTTGGTGCAAACGGGCATCTAATAGCAGCAGGCGATGAGAAATTTTTGACAATGTTATAAAGTTCTCTACTTTTATTGCCAGCCTGGTCAATTTTCGTGGAGAGGAAAAGTTTCTTGCCCTCGCGAACTTTCCGGTAATGGTCTCTTAGGGCTACTTTAAAAATAGATTTATCGTAGGCCGTGTAATTAGCTCGCCATATTCTCTCTAAGCGTTTACATGCACTTTTATTTTTCCTTAGAGCTTCCGTGTACCAAGGGGCGGAAGCGCGATTCACCTTAGCAGCCCTCAAAGTAGGGGGGGCAACTTCAGAGGTTCTAAGTAGCAGCCATTGCTCCAAGGAGTGTACATCTCTTTCAAGAATCCCACAAGTTGGAATAGGGTGGGTTTGCAAGGCACTTTGCATCGCCTCGGGAGTGATCAAATTAGAAGGCCTAAAACTGCTGGCACTGACCTTTTCCTGAGATCCAGACCTATTCAGATCCCTTTGTTAAAAGCAAAATGACAATTATGAACATTACCTGCGCCATCTTGTCTGGTGGAATTCTATGTGCACATAAGTTGCGGTCATTTTGATCTATCACAGCCATTTTGTACTCTGTTGGTCACCTTTTGTTTCACCCTGCCCTTACTAGCATCCCTCTGACCGACCTGGTACTGTGCTGGGGGCTATAAACTCTATTGCCACAACAAACCTCAGCGCCACTTGCTGCCACAAACTCGTTTTCCTCTCATCCCTGTTTTCAGACAAGCCTTTGGACGCTCTACCCTTCACTACACCTAGTTACACAAACAGGTTCCAAACACCAAAAAGACTCTTGCAAAATGATTTATTGCACTGCAAACAGCAAGACTTGTTATTATCAACAATGGGACCTGTTTTTATCAACAGAACGGACTCTTAGATCTGACCGGTCTCACATGTTTTAGACCCTGAAGCAAGGTCCAGCTGCAAGATAAGATTGTCTGTTTGACCTGGGTGGGAAGAGAATTACTGTTGGGCTTGTGTGACAACCTGCCCGGGCGGGGACCCCAAGCTTTTGTAACCATGTTGATCAAACAAATGCATTGTGTCAAACCTGTATAAAAGGAAGAGCCAAGGGAGTTGTCAGTAGAACACTTCCCTCAGACATCCCGGTGTCTCAGTTGACGTGATCTCCTCATGAGAAATAAACCATTTTCTTCTCTTCCAGTTTCCAGCGCTTGCCTCATTATTTTGATAGCGAACCCAAAGTGAATTAGAGGTGGAACCCTGCACCGGGCAGCATTGAGGGTCTTAGAAGACTCGCTGCTTTTCACACCTTGGGATTCTAAAATGTATCAGGCAGTGGTCAGACCAGTTAAGGGGGAGCGGGGCCTCCACTTCTATCAATTTGGAAGAGAAAATCTGGTCCAATATATGGCCCTTATCGTGAGTAGGGAGGTGAACAAAGGGGTCAGATTTAATATATCAAGGAATTCACGGAGCTTGAGCGCCTCAGGTTCCAATAGGTTATCCATATGTAAATTGAAATCACCGAGAATCAGGCAGTGGCTGTATTTAGCAGCTAAGGGAGAAATAATGTGGCTAATCGCCTCCAAAACCTTCCCCGCAGGCCATGGCGGGCGGTAAATAACCACCCCAGCTATGGACTGATGGGCCGAGATAGTTAAGAGGAAGCCCATAGACTCAGCCCCCTCAATCTCTGTCAAGACTAAAGGTACACAGCTGAAGGTACTTTTATAGATTAAGGCCACACCACCACCTCTCCCTTCGCGGCGGTCTTTCCTCAGAATCTGGTATCCCGAGGGGATCGCGCCTGCGATAGTGGGGTTAGAGGCCTCAGTCAACCATGTTTCTGTTAAAAACATCATGTCAGGACTAGAGTCCGCTAGGAGTTAATGAAGTTGAAGCTCATGTTTTTTAGCAGAGCGCGTATTGAGCAGTGACGCCGAAAGGTGCATACCGCCCCCTCCCGATTGAGTTTTATTAGTCACTGGAGTCGGTGTCCTGCTACAATTCCCTAGGGTACGGGAGACCCGCCAATTACAATCCTTACAGGTGACAACCTCGCTCAAAGGAATGGGGAGGTGGGGCCTGCAACTCGTACACCTACCAATATTAAATAAGTACTCTGTCATATTTGATAGGTATGGGCCGCTCCGAAGATAGGCCGACAGCGACTCCGGCGCCGGCCGCCTCCGGGACGCTGACGGGCGCAGACGGGCTTGCCTTAGGCGCGCCAGTGGCGCGCTCGCGCAGCGTCACGTTTTATCTCCAGCATAGAAAAAAACAACTAGACCGTCCCAAAGATGGCGGCGTCGGTAAAAGTAATAGGAAGGATTCAGGGTTCGATTCCAACTCCAGCAGCAGTATTCAATTAGTTTAAAACACCCCCAAATTCAAATAACAGTACACAATGATACAGTGACAAGGTTAAAATAGGGCTAAAAACAGGGTGACGAGAAGGCAGTGCAAATAAGCAGCAAGTGAATGTCTACAGAGGGACCGAGTGTCAGCTCTGTTACGTTTGTATGTTTCACCTTGAAGTTTGATGGTGTGGCATTTTGGGTGGTACTAAAAAGAAAATACAAAATATGTGTAGCAAGAGAAGCCCACGAAGATAGTGATGTTGGTCCTTGCGTTCGGTTCAGAGACGGCATAATGGTTACTCAACTTGTACCATCATGATGATTTCTAGCCCTTCCCACTTAGTGATGAATGAGAGCTAGAATAGCAAACCATGAACTTCTTAGAATACCAACAGTATTTCAACTTATGAAGCCCTTTGTACTCTAAATAAAACCAAAGCTCGCTACAGACTAACATTTAAGCATTTACACATTTCATACCATGCACCTGCTTCACCAGGCAGGCAGTCCAACAGTATGCCAGATTACTCTTTGATACCTTTCCCAGGACAGAGAGGTGCAGTTCTTCCTGGACAGTGTCCCTTCCGGTTAGTCCATTGGACAGTTCCCTTTGAGAATGGCAGTGTGATCTACTGTGAACAACTTGATTATCTCAGATGTTACAGTGCACATTCTGAGCCAAGAGCCAATAATCATCATTTCATCTCTTGGAAATCTTTCCTCTTCTTGACTGTTTGCTCCAGAAGCATCAGTGGAGGAAGATATTTGAGACAATCTGTGGTGAGCTTTTGTTTGTGGTGTTTTTTTAGGATCAGTCTCTGCTGCGATCTCCTCTTCATAGTTAGATCCCTAGGGTGAGGTTAGTTTGCCTGGACCTGGATGGGATCTAGCAGGCTTTATGCACTTCAGTTTTGTGAGGCAACTTCAGTTTTATGAGATCAAGATTAAATATCGCCTTGAATGAGCGACACTTCTTGACTTATTCTCCGAAGAAATAATCCTTAGGCTCTTTCGACTGTTTATATTGTCAAGGTCAGTTAAGGCCATTTTGATTGGATGCTGCACTTCCCGAGTGGTTTGATTGTTCTTTCACCTTGCATTCTACTTTAGAGTTCTGTGTTTTGATATTTCAGCCTTGATTTTAGGAGTTATCTATCTCTCCGAGGCTGCTAGCTCCTGCTGTGAACATAGCAGGCACTAAGGGGCTGGGAAAGATTATTTTTTAATGCCAACAGTAAGGGGCTAACAAACATAGTTGAAGGACAATGCAGTGGTAACTATCATGCTAACAGTTTTCTGTAGTTGTTCTTTAGGCCTGCGGCCACTTGAGATCTGCTTCTGGTATTGCAGAGGGTGTGGAGTACGTTGGGATGGGCTTACTAGAGCACCAGTTTGTTGACATGCAGTTAAGCTAACTGTTTTGGCAAGGCTAGGTTACAACAGTTAGCAGGTATGCTGATTACAGGGAGATCCATATTCGCCCAGAGAGACTTACCATGTTGCATTGTTGCCATAGTCTCCATGCATCACAAACTGTACATTGTATACATGACCAATCCATTATGGCTGATGCAATGCATTTCAGGAACTCCAAAGCAATGCATTTGTTGACCTGAATTTCTGCTTATTGATGATGGAGGGTTTATGGTGATCACTGCTACACTTCGCAAACATTTGACAAACACCCTTCCTAAACACCAGTGGACCAGGGGCAGAATTGCGTGTCCATAATTTTGTGAAATATTTATAAGTCAATGGGCGAGAGTTCTAAATTTGCACAATGACATCCAGTCCACCAGCCCTAGCTGGGTAGTACGAGTCGCAGACTTATTCTCTCTGTGGATTTCTAGATATGTATTTGCCCCCAAAATATTCAACCGTTCCCTAGCCCCCCCATCGCTGTATGTTCGTCCTGGACTTGTGCGATGTTAGCCCTTGAACTTGTATTTTGTGACCACGACCATGCCTATAATGAACATCTGTGAAGAATATGAAAGAGCCTGTTGGTTTTAACTTCTGTTTGTAGCAGTGGTACAGCCGGCGGCTGTGGAACAAGCTGTCTGCTGTTTGCTTTAAGAAACAAATAATGTTCTGGATGTTCAGGCTCTTTCAGCTGCTGACCAGCTGCTTTACTAACATGTAATGTAATTTAGCTTATTTGTTGAGCGAGTGTGGTAGGCTTTTTAACTAATCATGCCTTTTGGCACTTATTGACTGTATGTCCTTGTAATTATTGCTGCCAAGAAGCGAATGACAATTAGTTTATTATTTATTTTTTTTGCTAAAGCTGCTCAGAGTGCTAATACCTTTTTACCGCTTGACTTTGTAACCATCAACAATATAGTTAATTTTAAAGGAGTGGGTGGAGTGCGTCTTAATCCTTGAGGTGACAGTTGCTTGAAGAGTTCGGTTACTTGCAGTTTGTATTAGACCAGTAAAGAGGTTTCTTGCCCTGTAATGAATTACTCTATTCAGCAGGTCACACTGTGCAGCCTATAAAGAGCACTTACTTCACTGGCTGCATTTATGTTCTCTTTAAACACGGTCTTCTGGGGTCTTTATTGCCGTTACTACTTTCTCTACATGCCTAAACATAAGCAGAAGGGATAAAACCGGATTTACCTTAACATTAAGTTTCCAGATGTACATCTTGCCAAAGAGTTACAAGTAAACACAAAAGGCTTAGGTGAAAATCGAGTAAATTATTTAAAAGGGCGTTGCACGACGGATGCTTGTTAAAGAATTTTCGTTGGTTACGCATTGGTCACGTTCACATTCGTTCCTGTACCCCAAAAAACCCTGGTGGGCGAGCACTAAAGATAAACGTTTTGAAGAATGGAAGCCAGAGGGCTGTACACGGGGATGACGAGAGAGACCGGAAATGGCTCAGCAGGTCAGTTTTGAGCCGCATCTCCCAGGCGGACATTTCACAGGATGTTTAGCTCATTGTTGAAGAGACTTTTTCCACCCGCAGGTGCGCTTTTCAGGTCGAGCCTTGGTAGCGCATGCGCTGCTCTGCAGGGCATGCTGTATTGTGGTGCTGACTTGAAGCTCCGCCAATTTTTTTCCTATGCTTGTGTGATTGTCCTTTGGAAACTGTGACTTTTCATTGGTCAAGAGACTTAGTAGTCTCTCCTTGGTACCGCCTTGTCTCAATTTGTAACCTCTCATGGCGACACCCCCCTGTTACATGTGTCCTTACTGGGCAGGCTTTAATTACAGCCTCCAAGCACTAATTTGCTAAATGGTTTTCTGCCCTGCTGTTGCCGGCAGGATCAGCTCTCTCGCAACACTTTATTATTATTTTTTTATTTGAAAATTGCAGCCCTGACCTTTTCTTAAGACACAGCTGAGCTGACTCTTGTAAAGAAGGATGACCTTATTGTGAAAGCGGTCATGGGTTCGCTTTTACAAAAAAAGCATTTCTTTGTCAACTTGACAAACAAATGCTTTTTTGTGCGCCCATTCAAAAATGGGAAACTTGCTGGGAGCTGCAGAAAGGCAATTGTAAAACAAGCATTTGCAATGCAATAGGTCTCGCATTTATGCGAGTTTGAGCTATTGACATTGCAAATGACAATGCCTTTTATTTATGTTTTAAAAACGAAAACAAAAATAATAGGCATTGTCATTTGCAATGTCAATAGCTCAAACTCGCGTGAATGCGAGACCTATTGCATTGCAAATGCTTGTTTGTTGAAGCAGACAACTTCTGCACAGTACTTCTGGCTTCCAACATGTGGGCAGAGGCAAAGCCCCTTCCTGGTAATACTCACATAATTTGTCTGGAGACAACTGCGCTGTCAAGCCAGACCATAAAAATCATGAGATGGGGAGGGGCTGGGGAGCAGTGGTGGAGTGGACAGCACGTTGGGTTTCTGCAAGTAAACCCTGCAAGGAGGAGTAGGTGGGGAAGCAATGGAGGTGATGGGTGGGGTTATAAATACAAACACCCTCTTCCCTAAACAATCTGAGCAGGATGGGGAGGGACAGGGGAATAAACGGATAGGCTTGGGAGGATAAAGCAACACAGAGTGCAGAGATACGAGGAGGGAAACATCACATGGGGTAGAGAGAGCAATAAAATACATGCCCTCCCACTGAGTGCTGAGAGAAAAAGAAACTAGAACTGTGCATTTTGCTGTTGAAAAATTTCCCTATGCACCTAAATGTACCATCTCTTTAAATGAAAGAAAGTAGGTGGGGAAAGAGTCCATTGCTAGCTGACAGAAGGGGTGTGGTGTTCTCCTTAGACTCGGATATGCAACAAACCACTAGTGTGCACAAAACTTTTCAGTGATTAAACGGCCAGTAACATTTATTTGTAATCCGTAGCAATCAACAGCACTACAAATATAAAATCAGATCCAAGGACAACTGAAAGAACAGTCGACAGTGGTTACAGAGTACACAATGCACTGTGAATTTCGTAGATTTACATAGCATGACGTCCGCAGCTTCATTTTAAACCCAGGATAGTCTAATCCAAAGCACTGCGTCTCATTCACCTTGAGTCACACAATCAGTGCCGACAACTACCCCAGATGGTCAAGACTATGGACTTCTACTCGTAAGGAACAAAAACAGCGCCAGAGTAAATCCCTTTATTTGTGAAAGGCTTTATCATGTTATGGACCATTCAGCACCACCATAACCATTTACCGTTTTGCTAGGAGAATGGACCTTGTTGCGTTTAGACTGCGGGCCGGCATACTTCCATAAAATATGTAGGACTGTTTCGTTCCCACACAGGCTATTGCTCCGATCTTTAGCTAGTGTCTGAGCTGTAACTCAACATGTTCATTTCAGATCGGACTGCACAGATTCCCTCTGCAACCTGGAATCCCTTGAAGTCTGTTGAAAGCTTCTGTGCTTAATGGATATGCTGCATCAAACCAACGTGGCATACTAATCACCGTACATTGAATCAAGAGTACCTGGAGTACTTGCTTGCAACTTTAAGTACTATTCACAGGTGTTTAACTCAGAGCACTATACTGTAAAGTATGATAGACTCTGTTTTCATTGGAAGGCTATCTACTATGGGAGCACTGAAGCAGTTGGCAGGGTACTCAAGCTACAGGAAAGAGACATCAGCACCTCGCTGGGCTGACGGGCTCGAAACTCTTCACTTTACTGCACATTTATCATATAGGAAACAAAATAGGAGAACGAGGCTTCACAGTTTGAGATACACGAGACATTAGCAGTTTCCACCAGCCCATAGCCCTCAAATAATGTATTTTTATATTTAGCTTGCTTTCCAAGTGGCCAGAGTGTGGGAGAGAGTGAGCGTGAGCATCTTAGTGGGGAACACCCACTAAAATGTGTTAAACTTACCCTTATGCATGGGACTTGGCAGGGCTGAGAAGTTATGGTCTTATCTGATTACACCACACAACACAAGAGGGTTTCACTTTTGAAACTTTTAAGGAAAAGAAATCCAAAATTGAAATTGTGTACAGATTGGATTAAAAAAGTCTATATCTTAAACCGTTCCTAGGGGTCTTTCCGTTAAACCACACCCGCCCCCGATGCACGTCCTTTGCCCACCAGACCACTCTCAAAGGACCCTCTCGTGCACACCACCACCCCTTCTGCCGAAATTACAGACACATTGTCTTCAACACATATCCTCTGCCCACTCAGGATCGACCCTCTCAGTCAACACCAGAACCGCAAAACTCCTCCAACTCATCGGGTTTGCCTCCCCTTATGGCCGGTTGTTCGGACCCTTGTGAACACCGACTCCGTTTTGGCTCAACACCAGGTCACGGAACCCTACCACCTAGGCCACTCTCCCTAGCGCCGTAGCGGGTCACATTCCCTGCCAGCCTCGGACTTCTCGTTCCAACATGCTCTACTCTTACCCTCCTTGAGACCCGCTACTGTTGGCCCGCCCGTACATCTTCTTCAGTCTTCGACACAAGCGCAAAATCTGGGTCCTGCAGTACAATCGACGTAATACACTGAACGTCAGCACGCAGAGAAACTTCCGTAGCGCGGCGTGGGGGCCTTCATCGTCTATATGGCATCGTAGCAACCAGGCAATGTGGGTTAGATGGGGGTGGGTACGTCTGCAGACATCTTGGAATATAAATATTCGACTTGCGTTCCAGGCTACAGGAGTGCAGAAAACTGTAGAAAGTAAATTAGTTTGTACAATGGACTCAATAAATAAACGTGTGAGACGAATCAGATACTTAACATGGGGAGCTCGGCCGCGACAACGAGGCGAACGCACGTTCGCTTCATTGTGTAAACGTAGCGCGCGCGCACCACATAGGAGCGGGGGCTAGAGAGCGCGGCAGCAAAAGCGAGATGAACGCGCGCTGCTGCGCGTTCTGGCCACCGTCGGGAATGGGCGCGGCAAAGGCGGGACATGCGCCCGCCTTTGCCCAATAGCGTGCCATTTTTCCCAAAACAACGCACGCTACAGCCAATGAGGGCTTCTGAAAACAAAACCACACGCACGAGCGTGTGGGTCGTTTTCAGAAGCCCTTTCTAGAGGTCTCGCGCTGCGCGAGCAGTGCTGCGCACTGCAACGCTAGGCGCGAGACCTAAAAAAGGAAAACTTTACTTGCAGCTCTTACCTACTCAGCAGGGTAGCCCATACTATAATATTCACTGCACTATGGAAACTCGTCCCATAATGCTTTGCGGGGCCCTTTATTTAAAACACATTTTTGCCCATAACTCAGCCTGTGGTGGTCCTAGTACGATAGGACCACCGCAAAATCATCCTGCACAGCATGCTTTTCCTTTCTAGGTTATCATCTGGGTCCTCACCTTAAATTGGGGGGGTGGGGGGGACCCAAAATAATCACCTTTCCCACTGTCTGAATTTTAAATCCAGGCTTCCATAGTTGGAGCTAATGCTCTACAGCTAGGAAGATGTGTTAAGGTAATTTTTTCCTTTCTTTAGATGAGCTGTGTTTAAAATTAGTGTAGCTACTTGGCATGAGACACTTTTACAAAAAAAAAATCATTTGATTGTCAACTTGACAAACAGCTGTTTTTTTCCGTAAAAGTGCCCCATACAGCGCTTTCACCTCAATGGCAGCGGTGCCCCTTTTTTTTAGACAAGCGGCCGCCATTAATCTGAAAGGTCGCAATAACTCAAATTTTCGTAAATGCGAGACCTATTGCATTGCAATTGCTGGTTAATTATTCCTTTTCGGATGTTCACTGGCCTGTGCCTCATCTGACAAGTTTCAAAGGATGCACGATTTGTGGGTAACGAGGCTTGCACTATGTTTACTAAGTGTATAGTCTGGGCCACTGTAATTATGCGGCAGGGGAGGACCAAATTGTCCGGGAGGGTTTACTAAATTATGCGGTAAGAAAATGCAGACTAAGCGGTGTAATCTGCCACATTTTGGGCCAGTATTGCCTCATTTTGTTATGTTTATACATGTTAATGTCTGGGCAAAGGTGTGACCTCATTAGACCACTCGGACACCCAAATAAAGCAATATACAACAGAAAGATGACAAGTCTACATTTGCACTACACAGCAACTCCTATTGCTGCATATTTAGAAACCTTGATCCATTTTAGCTAGAAACACATTTTTAAGATCTGCTTATTATGCAGGAGATGATGGATCATGTGGTAACTGCGGAAAATCCATAGTTATGTTGAAAACGCTGCTGCCCCAAAAAATTGCATAATTCCAGTGGCCCTGATCTCGGGGCCTTGGAATACTGCATTTTGTCAGCTTTCATCCGCATTGTAGAAAGAGGACCAAAAACTGTCTTCAATTAAGCCTTTTAATGTCTCTTTTACTCCTTCACATCCATATCTATTTGAACACATAATGGTATTGCGAGATGTTTACAGTGATTCTCTCATAAACGACGAGGGATAGCTGGTTGGTATTCTATAAAGTAGTACCATTCTCTGAATGTTGGTAATCTTAACCAGATTTCAATCTGTGCACTAAACGATGATTGCAACCTTGTCCCTCATTCTTGTCACCGTTTTTACACTATGAGGGTGAGTCATGTTGAAATAGCCGGCATCTGGGCTAGCTCTCAATGAGAAGTGTTAGCCTCTCTTCCTTCGCCAAGAAGGCAGAAATACCTGACATTCACTTGGAAATTTAGTTTGTGTATTTTCCTGAGGCAGACCCTTTACTTTTCCTGTATCTACAGCAGTCCTCGTTCTTTCTTTGTGTTATATGTTTGATTTGTTTGAGTGTGCTCATTTCCTCCCATCCAGGAGCCAATTTGGACAGCCGGGGGCATGGCCAAAATGGCGGCCGCATCGGACGCTTCCTAGAAAAGCTCCGTGCTAGGCCCAACAATTATCCTGTTATCCAGCGCCATCGTCCTGTTAACGGGCTTATTTTAAATTGCCCACCCTCTGGGGAACACTTATAGAACCAGATTGGGCCGTCGATTACAGGGATTTGTCACAATATCCATGTGTTTGCAACAGCGGCAGCGAGTGGCCTGTAGTGCACTCCCATGATGACTACAGCTGCCCGGAAGGGGATCGGCCCTGAGACAAACCTCCAAGCCTACACTATCTAACATACCAGAGGAATTACTGGACCCCGAGTGAGGACCGGGAAGTGCGAGCATGAGAGCGGCCCTACTGCGAGGAGGCCCGCACCCCTGAAGGTTGCAGCGCTCTGACTCCGTGACCGGATCCTGGAAGAGGCCTCTGGAGATCATGGTGGGGGTGCAGAGGGATGCAATGAGCGGGAGCCCAGAGGACTGGCAGTGAACGGCGACTGGGTTAACTGAGCCCGGTGCGCACCTCACGCCGCCCCCCTGATAACTGTTTTGACGCCGGCGGGAGGCGGAACCGACAACTGGGGAAGAAGTAACCGTGAAGCAGCCCGGCCGCAAACTAAGCCTAGTTCCTCCTCACATCGTCATCTTACCTGCATCTGATGGATGTTTGCCCATCACTGGGCGGGCGAATGGCCGCGCTGTTCCGGTGTCCAAGGAGGACTCCTGGGACTGCTCGGAGGAGTTGGGCCGGGACTGGCCTGAGGTGCCATTTTCCACCTGGGGCCTGCAGCTTAGAACGGAGTTCCAGATCTGGGCAGCCCTAGAGAGCGGTGAGCCACATCTGCTGAACCCCGGGAGCGGCGGCAAGTTCACTGGCAATGGGTGATAGCACGGGGCTTTCTGAAGGGATCGCAGGAGTGGACGCCACGACACGCTTCAGAGGGTGTGACCCGGAGTACTGAAAGGGCCGCTCTCTTTAGCACCCATCATTGGCGAGACGTAGGCCCCAGAGAGACAACTTGGTAGCATTGAGAGGCGGTTGCCCCCGCGGAGGGACCTGGTTTGCAAGGACAATGGAAATACTACCTGTTGCCCGCCCATAGGATTGAGGTCTCATAAATGTGCAGTGGGGAGAGGGAGAGTCCTCCTTGGATAGTGGTTCTCTTGTAACCCCTCCTATATCACATTAACAAACCGTCTCGGACTGGCTGTCAGGGCCGGACTGGGCAACGAAACTGGCCCTGGCAAACTGCTCCGCCGACCCCCCCTGGGGGAGAGGGGGTGCGTACGAGCTATTTGCTAGGGCCGTTTTCGGCCGATTTTGTTACAGGGGGCCTATATTGCCGACCCCCGGTAACAAAACCGGCCCCCACCCTGGCGGCCCACCGGGGAAACGCCCGGTGCCCGCTACGGCCAGTCCGGCCCTGCTGGCTGTCTAATACCATATTTGTCCTGAGATCTGGAGGTGCTGTGTAACGAAGTTGAGTGTCCTGTATTCTCTATTGAGATCTAGCCCCAAACTTATGGCCTATAGGACTGGTACGTCAACAGTTGAAACGCTGTAGAGGCTACAGAACCCGGCAGGGCACATAACCCGCCCTCAAGCTGATGACCTCTCAACATTACACAGGAGGGGTTGCACGCAAATCTCAAAGTGCCTCACTCTGATCGTGGTGCCCTATCTATTACAGCTCTGATGGGGAAGGCAAGACTCAAACAGTTGGGAGTCCCAACCAAAGCCCCTGACCCCACTCTAGGAACAGCAGCCGAAGATGACGCCGCCACCCCAGCTGGAGACCCCATACTACTCCAGCTAGATAAAATGCTAGCGGCCATAGCGGATACTAAGGCCACTCTACAGCAAGACATAGACACGTGTCAGTGGGCCTTGGCCTACTGCGAACGGAGCACACCAAGTTGGCGGACTGAGTCAAATGGGTGGAGACCTCCAGCACCGAACTGTGACCTGAATGCTCAACACTTACGAGTCAGATGTCCGATCTGAAGGACCGGTATGCTGCTCCTTGATCGGCGAGCAGAAGATGCTGAAGGCCGTAACGGACATAACATTTGCGTGGTGGGCACCCTAGAGAGAGTTGAAAAGGGTGCTATGGTGAACTACCTGGAGAACTGGTTGCGAACTGAGGTAGCTGCTGGCTTACTTACCCCCCTTTTTTGTGCTGGAGCAAGCTCAAGTGCTGGTGCGGCTGCTGGCCCTGGGCCGACCTCCCAGATTGGTGGTGCCTAGGCTACTACATTACCGACACCGGGATATTATATTACAGAAGGCCCGCTCAGAGGGCCTCTATATGGTGGACACAGGAGGGTCTCTATATTCCGGACTTAAGGGCAGCAGTGCAAGCTAGAAGGGCTTCCTTTCTGGAGGTCAAGAGAGCCTTCTGTGAAAACGATATCCAGTACTCCTTGATCCCATCAAAACTCCAGATTGTTCTTGACGGCTCCACACACTTCTGTGAAGACCCATAATCCGCCTGGAGGCCTATAAGGCGGGAACGGCACACCCACTGTAGCGTAGTTCCTATTTGCCTAATAGGCTCTGCGCATTGGAATAATATACCCTATAGGTTTGACATAGGACTGAGGTCAGTATGTCCCTATCGAGTATATTAAACTTAATTACTTTGTGCCAGCTAGCTCAGAGGCCACTAGAAACTCCTTGTAAACAAGAAGGAGTAGTTTCTGGCAACCGCATAAACATGACAACTTTGTTTCCCTTTAGAATCGGAACACTCTCAGAATTGTGGAAACAATAGATAACAGTTTCACTCAGCTAATCGTTTATGCTTAGTTTCTTCAGAGTTGCACAGAAAGAAAAGACGGGCGTTTCAATAAAAGGGATTTATTGAACAGTCTTGTTTCTCGTGTAAGAGATATGAGCTGTTACGATCACAAGACAGTATGCAAGATATATAATGTACAGCGTAAGCAGTAGAAAGAAATAATACTGCGCTAGCATTCTTTTAGCTATCACACATATATTCATATACATAAATAACATAAGCTAAAAATGCGAGTACTCATACGATGCGTCTCTAAGCTAGTTCTACACCAGTGTACCTAACCTAGGTGTAGGACAAGGTAAGAAGTAGGTGAAGTATTCTATAGTATGGTATACTAAGAGTCTGGTATGCCAAGAGTCCCTCTAGGTTCTAGTCAGCTACATACCTTGAGAATGAGAGAGGTGGGAATCTCTTTCCGGATCCTCGAACTCTAACACCCTGCGAAGGGAGTCAGAACACTGGAAGCTGGAGTCTCTGCGAGCAGGGATGACAGCGTCTCTTCTCAGTGCGTCAGGCCGGGACACGGGCTCCTCTAAAGTCTAGGTCTCCTCCTAACTTGCTTGGGCAAGGGAAGGTATATTTATACCTGGTAGGTGCCTTGGAATGTTAGCATTGACGTGAAGTCGGACAGAGGAAGACGTCAGGAATGATCCCTTATGGAATAGCGGTTCATGCATAATAGATGAGTTCTTGGAGAAATCAATAATCCTGTGCTAGGGGAACTCCCAAGAGCTTAAGGGTCTGGTTTCTAAGAACTCGTTGTGACGATTGGGTGGACGGATGTCGGTGACCATGCCTGTATTTGGAGTGCATGGCTAATGCCTAAATAAGGACTGGGATTTCATGCCTATATAAGGGCAATGTGAATTGTGCCTATATAAGGACATGTTTCAGGAAAGCCTATATCCGGACACCTAAAGCGGAATACAACACCACGACAATCGGTCCCAGGAGCGGTCCATCACCCTCACAAACTGAATTGGAACGAGCTTCAGCCCTGCAGGTAGTAGCGGACATTCTACAAGAACGCAAGAATACATCGGAGGCAGAGACTGCATCGGACAACAAATCAGTGCTGTCCGACTCTGTCCTCGCATGGTGATGAGACTGGACTTCCAGTGGTTACGCCCCAGATGGCAGATGACCTGGTTTGATATCCTTTACTATATAAGATCCTGTGGATACAGGAACAATCAGGTGTTGGGCGGAGGGTGGGGGAGGAAGTCTCCTGAGCTGAATCAATCTATTCCACACATTCCCTACCAATATTTTATCCTGTGTGACTTTGACTGCTGGAAAGATATTTGCACTGATCATAATGTATATGGCGGGTATTGCACGGAACTGGCTTGCCCCTCTTGGTCCACACCTCACAGAGCAGCCCTTGTAGGCTGACTGGGGGAGGTATTCATTTAGGCAATGCTTGAAGTATTTGGTTTGGACTGGCAGCCATTGCCGCACTGCCCTTGTGTTGGGGAGTTTATAGTTTGGGGCTGTTCATGCCCTATTCTTTCTTTTTCTTACTCTTTCAGTTTACACATGAACCGCACAATACAACACTGGGGTGGGGGAGGCGGGCAGGGGGATTCTGGGAGGCAGTGAAAGATGTACTCAAGTGAAGTTTCATATGGCTGACCAACGACAAGCCCTGACATTTATGTCCTGGAACATTAGTGGGATGGGATCACCTTCAAAGACACATGGAATCCATAGGTACCTCCGGAGGCAAGTGCAGGTCGTCATACTCCAGGAGACTCACCTGGCTGGGGCAGAGATAGATTGGTTGAAATATTGATGGCGGGGCAAGCTTTATGCCACTTTCTACTTTGCCTACGCCAGGGTGGATTTTAATATGGATTCGGGCGGGAGTCCCTTTAAAGCTCACGCTCCCCATTTTAGATCATTAGGGTAGATTTGTCTTTGTGGAGGGTTGATTATTCGGGAAGGAGTTTACACTGGGGTGCATCTACGCTCCGAACCAAGACCTTATTGTCTTCCTCCACTCACATTGCACTCCTACCGGTTGATAGTTTGCTGATAGGAGGCGACTTTAACTGTGTATTGGATGTGTTATTGGACCGCTCAAGACAGCCACTGACTGGGGCAGGCAAACTGGCAAAGAGATTGCAAGATTGGGTTGGGCATTGGGAGATGGTAGATATCTGGAGGACTCAACACGGGAAGGAACGGGACTTCTCCTGTTTGACCCATATTCATAACCTACACAGCCGGATAGATAGATTTGTATGCTGTCAGAGGCTTAGCCTACATATTGCATACTCTGAATACCTGGGGCGAACCCTAGCTGATCACAGCCCGTGCTCCTGGGATTTCAGCTACTGGGGGAACGCCCACCTATCCCTATGTGGTTGCTCTGTCCAGCCTCTCTGGAGGAAGCATGCTACCGCAATTCTCTTGCAGGGGAATCTCAGACTACTTTGCTCAGAACCAGGGCACTGCGTCCACGAGTATAGTGGAATGGGAGGCTTTCAAGGTGGTAGCTTGGATTCGCTGCATCGGGCTGACGGTCGGTACCCAGAGGGAGCTGTGTAGGGAACTCCAAGCACTTGAAGACAAATTGCATTCCTTAAATAAGGCTCTTGCCATTCAGTCAGGAACGCTGGAGGAGATCTAGGAGACAAGAGAAAAGTACAATGCTACACTAGAGAGAATGCTTAGTCATGATTACAAACAATGCATTAATAAGGCTCACAAAGAGGAGGGCAAAGCGGGACGGCTGTTGGCATGGCTCATTAGACCGGAATCACGGGGCCGCCTATCACGCATATCCGGCAGAGATGTCCGATCTTTACATTTGCCTATGGCTATCAATGGTGAGTTCTTTGATTATTATAAAGGCCTGTACGCTGCCCCTGCGCCCCTCCTGGTGGAAACTCGATTGGCTTTTTTTAGCGCCTATACCACTGAGTACTTTATCTGAGGAAATCAGTAAAGACCTGGGGGGACCTATAACAGCACAGGAGATCCAGGCGGCTATTAAAGATATGGCGAGGATCAAGTCACCAGGTCCTGATGGCAGCCTGATCGAGTTTTATGCTACTTAAGCTGGTCTGTTAGCTCAGTTTGAGTGTCTGCTGCCGAGGTATGTGTGGGTCAGGATGGTCACGGGTCGTGTGTAGTGACACAAGAGGCACATCATCTTGTTTTACTCGAACACAAAAGTCTGCCCACCAGTAAGGAGCAGAGGCGACCTCATTTTGGGAAAGCATGTCTGTGAAACCCCCAAGACTATACCCCCAATTGAAAACAATGCAAATTCTAACCGAAAATATTTATTTTAAGTCAAACACAGAAACAAATCTATCCTACAATAAAATAAAAGTGCGTTTCCAATTTGTAAACTTTTTTGTGTTTTTTTTTTTTTTTGGTAATGCCGTGTTTATAATTTGCAGTCACAATGGATCATTGGCAAATGGACTATCAGCGGCGTTTTCTTCCCTCACAAAAATAAAAAGGTGCGCATAATAAAGTACTGACGACAAACCGTGAAGTGAAGGCACCGCCTCGGCTTAGAGTTCACTGCTAGCTCACTTTGTTCATTTGTAATTAAAACTTTGTGCCAGGAGGTTTCGTGCCCCGTCCTGACTCTTGGCTCAGCTACTGGGATTGTCTGCCAGGATCTCAATGTGACCTTCTTACAAATAAAACATAGGATACTACTTGGATCTCGCAGGATTGGTCGTGTGCTTCAATCATTAGTTGCATCTCCGTGCCGTTTTGATCACTTGTTCACCTGGAGTTTTCAAGAAAGTGCTGCCTTTTTTTTCTTTTGTTCTTTAGCATTAATTTATGTTGGAGCGCGTTCTCCTAGGTAGTTCAAACAATTTAAATGATCAAAAATACGTCTTCTAGATGTGGTTCTCTATTATGCCTTTTCCCCTGGTCCTTTTTTTATTACCATTAGGGCACGTTGAAATGGTGAGTGAGTGAATAGTTCCTTACTCACCGGCTTCATTCACATTCCTATATTTTTGGAAATTAATTTCTAAGCACACCAGCCTCGAGCAGAAAAGGTTGATTCGAACACTGTCCTCCCATGGTCGGCACGAATATGACAGTTTACAACGCACGCGTTACAACGCGTCATTACAACAAATTTTTTACATCGCAAAATCCATTACAACGCATGTCGTTACAACGCATGTCGTTACAACGCATAATCCATTACAACGCAATTACCATTCTAACTCCGCCGGGGCGTTACTTTGGGGAATGCGTTGTAATGGATTATGCGATGTAATGACATGCGTTATAAATATAATGGATTTCGCGTTGTTAAACATTCGTTGTAATGACACGCGTTGTAACGCGTGCGTTGTAAACGATGTTTCCCGGTCGGCACAGTAGCCCATTTGACTGCTTTACAAATTATCTTTATATGAATTTGCCCACGAAGGGCCAGTGCTTCTGCCTAGACACTGGCAGAAGTACCTTCAACCTGTTCAAATGAATACCATTTAGGGGTTGCACGTTTTGTCATGTGATTGATAAAGGCAAAGTTATATTTAGATTGGGGTCGACTTTTAGTAAGACTTATTACAAATTATGTTGAATATATTTTTTTGCAATATTACACATTTTGTCCCGTCCTAATGACGTGAAGACCGGACTGAGTTAACAGCATTTAATTTCTGTTGGTCAGCAACATATGGCTGTCTTCACTGTAATCACTAGGGCAAGAAATGGTTTTCTTTGGCTTACTGTGTCACAGGCCATAGGTTTTTATTATATACTCTTCTATACGCTTCCACAGTTGGCAGACACTAATACCACCACTCCATCTCAAGAAGCGGAGGTGCATAGAGATCATCTGAGCACAGAGCAAGTGCTCCATTTGTGCATGTGCAGTGGCCGCTCCTCCTCAATGGCTGAAGAGCGTCAGTTCACTGCCTGGCTCAGAGCCAGTAAATAAAAAATAAAACAATGTCATTGTTTTATTTTTGATTTTCCGGCTCTGAGCCAGCTTGCGCAGGGAAGGGCGGGGCACGGGGAGTAGGAATGCTATGTGCACTCATTAAGTGCGCATATGTGTTTGGCCGGCCGTCTCAGGCTGACCAAAACACACATGTGCACTTAGGTTGCTCCAGCCCGGCTGCATTGAGCAGCCAGGCTAGAGAAACCCCCAGAGAATCCCTGGTCTGAGCGGAGCTTCTTTTCAGCCCGCTCAGGCCAATCCCCGCGCTGCTCTCACACGAGAGCAGCGCTGGGTTTGCAGGGAGTCCATGACGTGGCCCCAGTGCTTGCTGGGACCAGGAAGGACGAGGCAGAGCAGGAGGCAGGTGGCAGCTCCAGGTAAGTGTTTCTTTTACATTTTTTTTTATTATAACCCCCCCTCGCCCGACCTCCCTGCACCCTCTCCACCCACCCCACCACCTCTTTATTGTGGTGGCTGCCACTGTGCATGTGGATGCCGGAGGCCAGTCCCTGCTCCTCACTGAGCTGTGTGCAGTGGTGTTCGGACGTCAGCGGAGGGTGGGTTGCAGGGGCTGGTTTCAAAACAGGCTCTGTGCCTATGTCCAAGTGTTACAGCTTGTGGGATTTATGGTACACTATATTCCTTTTTTTTTTTTTTGTTGAGATCCACAGATTCTCAGCAAAACTGTTAAGGGAGCTATGGAAACCATGCGGCAAAATGGGAGTTTAAAAAACAAAAAACGGCTGTATTTAAAAAAACCTAAACATTTATAAAGAATAAGTTACTCTGAGAAGAGTTTTTGTGTTTGATATGTTTTGTGGCCAGTTATATGGAGGGTGACATGCAGAACCTAAACACCCCCCCCCTCCCCCCGCCTCACCATCAGGGTAGGGCATAAGGCCTGGCCCCCATCCCTGCTGCACACAGACAAAGGTTATGGCATTGTTGCTTGCCCGCCCATGAAGAGTGGGACACGGGACCAGGCAGAATGTCACTCTGCGACCCACCTCTGCGGAGTTAGCCATCATTTGCACTCGCCTACATACCAAACAAACAACATACATATTTGTTTCCTTTTAATGTCGTTATTGGGATCTCAATTTTTAACAACGTTTGCCTATTTTTAAACAATGAACGTTGTGCCTTAAGCAAGCCATTTGTTTTAGTTTTTTGTGTTTTTACAGTTATTGGGGATAAAAAACAAAAAGAAAACCAGAACCGTTGAATAGTAACTTGGATTATAAAAATATTTATGTTTATGAATGTCTGCTCATGTAACCGCACACTATTTCTTCGCACTTAGAGTCGGTTCTCCAGCGGCAATCACAGCCCACAGAGAAGGCAATGTGAGCAAATAGTGGGAAAACTTACATCACTTCTATATTTCTCCTGCTGCCAGATGTTCTGGGGCAGTCTGTCACCAGGAGCAATGGTGTGCTGTAATACAGCAGTAAATGTAGATGCCACCTCATCAGAGTCCCTCCCTTTTTGTTGCATTAAATTCCCTTAGATGCCGAGCATTAAGTAGTTTATGCATCAATGTGTTCCGAATTAATAGTTGGCATGCCTTCCCACGCTGAGTGTCTTGTCATGTAATGTGCATATGACCTATGTCGATGACGGCTTTTTCTTTCCAGCAGTGATGGTGAAGAATGAGTCGAGATCTTGTGTCTTCCACCTTATCCTCATTGCTGTCCTGATCAGCTTTCTCTGGATTTCCTCTGCCTGGTCTTCCTTCCAGAAGCCATACCTCCAGTTGGAAAATGTTTTCTATTGCTGAAAAAGGAAAAGTTAGGAAGAAAACTGCTGTGGATCTCTTGTAGCAAAGAGTGTAGCGATATGTATAATGACGAGAACTATTTGAATGTGGAATAATACAGCTGGTATCTAAGGATTTGTGATGACTGCACAGTATTATGAGACTTCCCTGGATTGTTTTACCAGTTTTTGGTACCACTGTTCTGAAAAAGGCTTAAAACATGGAAATTTTAAAATGCATCAGCACGTTCCTGAGATTTACTTTGCTATTAACAAATCCCTAGCTTCAAACAATAGTCTTTTTAATCGAACTCAACTTTATATAAAGTAATAGGCTCTGCAGTACTGTTTTTGGAGTTACGGTTCCTGGAAATTAATTTCTGCCTTCCCTATCTCATGAGAGTGTTGCAACACAATGGAATTGTTTTGATGGATGCCATAGAATTTTTTTTTAAACAGGAAAGGAGCTTTCTGATTAGTTAAGCAATCCGCTCTGAGAAAGTTCACAGCCTCTAGAAACAAGGGACCCACCTATTGGATGGCACCATTCTGCCCTTCACTCTTCACAGTGAGAGAAGTGTTCTCTTTCCTCATTATGGCTTCCCCCTGGAGTGGACAAAGCTAGGAAACTGGTACAATGTCAGACCAGCAATCTTCTGCTCATCTGCAATATGATGATGATATTATGGAAGTGGCTACAACTCTTGAGCTTCTGCTCATCACTTAGAGCAGGGGTCTCCAACCTTTCCTGTATTGGGAGCCATTTCTGCTCAAGGAAAGTCCTGCTGAGCTACTAGCAAATGGTATCACTTATAGTGACAACATATGTTAATATTACACTATGACCACCCTAAGCAGAATTATTAGTAGTGACCACCCAAGCATTCCAGACAAGGTAACCAAAAGTAATGCAAGGAAAACGTTTCTCAGTATTAAATGCTCCCATCTGACTAATGAAGTAACATTCAAATTGTTACATGCCATGCGGCACAAAAGACAGCAGTTTTTACCCCCAACTCAGCTTGAATTATCATTCAGCTATCAACTTTAAATGTGTTTTAGATCTGCAATATTTTGTCTTCGTCAGCATATTAACTTTTGAAAATACACATTTTTCTATCAAAAACCACTTTCCATTTTGGGCAAACAAACTCTATTTTCCAGAAGGAAAACTTGTTCTGAAAAAACAATGTTTACCTTTAAAATATCAGTTTAAATTTTTCGAAAAAACAGTTATCTAATATCAGCTTGTCATTTTCTTCAAATATTATCATGTAAAAATACCTCACGTGAACAGATTCTGCTTTGAATATGAGGTATTACAAACATAGGTCATGGATACTCACCACAACACCAAGCATGCCAATGGAGGCCACCATTATAGCAGGGCCACCATTGTGTCAAGGTTGAATGCCATAACATCCAGGATGCTCACCGTATAGCAGTTATACCCATTATTATGCGAGGAGCAGTCATCCTTCTGTGAGCGGTGGCAAAAAGTAGGCCAGTCATGTTCTTAATATGTCAATGATGGCTGCCTATAGGACACAGCTAGACTAAACAAGCATTGGCATAGCCAATAGGTCTCGCCTTTGGGACCTTATAGCCGCACAGACATGGGGTGGCCTTTGATTCTGATTGAGTGCAGGGCCTTCTTGTCTATCATTCCACCTGCACTCATTCTCCAGGCTGTCCAGACTTGCAGTGTTTCATCTTTTCAGCTACTCTAGAGCTGGTCACAGATCTCCATCAGCTGGTTTGGGGACACGAAATTTCTTCTAACAGAGAAGTGTGATAAAGGACCTATCATATCCCTGTACCCCTCCTAGCACAGAGCCATCCCAGACTGTCTGAAGCCAAAATATAGAGTCGTGACCAGGGATGATAGACATTGAAGTAGGGCCCAACAATGACTCCTGTTCAAAGTGCTGCCATTTTATGCCTCACTGAGTGTGTAGTGGAAGTATTGTTGCAGTGGGAGAACAGAAGCATGGGTAGGAAGCACAGACTCCCTGTACCTATCAGTTGAACCAGACCAAGTAAAGTCTAGCAGCCCCACTGAAATGTGTCCACCCTCTCCCATTTAAAAAGTACATTTCCCAGTCCCCTCAGAAAGAAAGCATCAGCCAGTTTGACGCAAACGTGCACAACTCTTTTGAAAGTTACTTTCCCAGAATAGTTCACATAATGACCTCAGCTAGTTTGCAGTGTCTGACGACTTCCCAGCACGCTTCTCGCTCTGAGACAATCTCACTTGTACTGGCGTCTAGACAGGGTTCACTTTCTTGTGCTGTTGGCTGCTTTTTACGATTGCTCCTAACATTCCAAAACCTTTATTGAGAACTTAATTAGAAGGGCCGACCTCTGCTACCCTCAAAACCTTCTCTTTTCAAAGGCTTTCCAGTATTAGAGAAATTTCCGGAGTAGCAGTGAATGGTTCTTCCATGTTCAAGTCTTCCAAAACAGACAAGTTCTACGTTCTGTGGTACTATTTAAATAGGACAGGCAAGAGGGCCCTGCGTAGCATAATGGATTCACAGAATGGAATGAGGGTGTGTGTGGAGCCTAACTGCATGCCTCGTCAGCGGTAGTAAATGCTATATAATTTCAAAATGCACAATAAATTCATAAAGCGAATGCACCGGTGACTCTGGGGGACAGGCACTCAATTCCTTGCAAATTGTAGTCCCAATCTGCACTTCAGTAACATGTATAAAGCAAACACATTTCTATCGCCAGATCCTCTTCAATCCCCTGATAACCCTGTAACCAAGGCGACATTTACTGCAGTCACGTGACTGCTTGCCCATAACCGCAGCACTCCTGCGTCACTGACAACCGGAACCACGCATCTACGTCATTTCATCGCTGCTCAAGGACATTCAATGCAGCCTTTCGTCTCCATCTTCTCAATAATTGCAAAAAACACTGGTCCATGAAAAGAAAGCGCTGCTGCAGTGGTGGGTCAGGTAGCGAGGCGCTCGCCTCGCATACAGCACCAGGCATGCAGTGAACATTTAGGCACAAGAAGGAGAAAGCACGAATGTCGTACTATGAAGGGTCATTTGTATATTGGCCAGTGAAAGGCCGTTCTGTTTGTAGTATTGTGCATGTGTTGCACTGAAGGTGGAACGCCCCTTCTACCCACCTCCGGTTTCACTGTTGTTGGTTTGTTCCATGATGTGTTACCTTGGTAAATAAAAGAATTCTACTGCACGTGCCCGGCACTTGGCACACCGAGACCAAACTGACGCCACATCTCTCGGCGCGCTCTGTTCATGCCGCAGCACAGCCCCACACTTGTGGACAGGACACTCGCCACCCTCAGTAACCCACTTGGAGTAGCAATAAATACTGGGTTTGTAGAATAGCACAGCTCTCTGCTCCCAAGATGGAAGGCATCTTTTGCCTGGAAGACTCTACATCTGGGACTTGCTAACTTTAAAAGCGTCGATGGATTGCTCTCACCAGCTATTCTAAGACTGCATGGGTATGTCTCTTTTTCTCCGCGCTCCGAGAGTACACTTGCTGTCCTGACAATCCTTCGCTGCAGACGGCCCATCTGTTTCTTCTGTGTGCATTGGTCGTGCTTCATGCTGTGTGTGTTTCTACTCTTTAGTTCTCGTCAGTTGTTCAGCAGAGGTGACGTTCAGCCGCATCTTGATCCGCTTAGAGAAATGGGGCCAGCCAGCGCTGAATCCAGCCCGAGCCCTGGCGCAGTTCAGCCCATGTCTTTCTGGAGCCCGGCAGTCTAGCTTTAGCTGGATCACACCCACACACGCACTATCCACCCCTTTCAGAAACAAGCAGTCTCTGCATGGTCATCTGCTAGCCCGCGAGTGGTGTTTGTGATAAGGAAAAAAAAAAAGCAAAAGTGAAAGCACAGCGCCTTGTGTGTAACCTGACACACGAGGAAAGCAGCTGGCGCCCTGCTCGCTCCCGCAAGGCAAAGGCTGTGGGAGTGAACATTTGTCTAAAATGTGGGACATGCGCCCGCGTTTAGCCATTGGCAGGCTACAAAAACACGACACAGGCAACAGCCAACCAAATGCGTGGGGGGAGTCTGAGCCACACTGAAAAGTTTATACTGATTACATGAAGCCTCCCATAGAGCAGCGCATGCGCGCTGCGCTAGGCTCAACCTAAAAATGGCCATTATAGTTGAGGATAACCATTATTATGCCATCAGCACTATTATTTCATGAACGGACACTACTGCGCCAGAGATACAAGCCTTATGATGTGGGCTAGCATACAAATTTGACGGTCTTTGACACATGAAGTAGCTTCCAGGAAACAACACTATTTATTAGAGAGGGACACTGTGTTAGACAGACACGCACATAAATAAATGCTGATGAGGTTCTTCATTTTTCTTTCCTCTGGATCCATACCCTGCTGTCCTCAGCTGTTGGGCTTATCATGCTCCCAACTAGCACATTTTCACTCTGGCTCCCGAGGTCCCACATTTTGGTGAATCAGCACTGATTACTGCTACCATTTGTCTTTGATGTTGAATTGTTCACATGTGTGGTGCGACTGATAGAGCAGGGCGTATAAGATGGCCAATTTCCTTGTGACTTGGATTTAGAGTGGATACAGATGGTCATGAAGCAGACCCCATAAGCCAACACAGTTTGTGTTTGAGTGCAATTATAATGTGCTACCATTGGTTTGGTTAGCTTTCACTCTGAGGGTTTTGAGATGAGCAGTGCTGCCTTCTTTAATATGCATAGACTCCATAAGATTGGCTTGGCTGGTCTTCATCTCTCTGAGCTACTTTGAGGGTGCTGGTGAGCTACCAGTAGCTCCTGAGCTACTTGTTGGAGACCCCTGACTTGGAGAGAGCCTTTATTGCTGCAAATTCTACTCACCCCACAGGGCAGAAAAAAGGTAATGTCTGTAAGGTCACATGTATTTTATGTGACCAAGTTCTGTAGAGGGGGCATTGTAAAACATACGTATTCAGCATGAGCAGCATAAAAAAACATCCCTGTGCCATGCAACTGAATGTGCACGTAACAGTAGAGCTAAAGAGACTGGAACATGAAAAAGGGGGAAGAAGTAACCTTGCCCCAAGAAGAAACAATGCCCCTACCAGTCCAGCTGTAATCGGACGAGGAGGATGGCTGCCTACAGTTTTTCTTGACCTACTCCAACCAGTACATGAAGATCATATTCTGGGGAAGATGAATATAGGCATTCACTCCCACACACAATGAAAGACCATCTGAAAAAAAGTCACAAAGACTTTTATCAAAGAATAATAAATGAAGAAATCAAAAAAGTTTTTATGTATATGTTTAAAAAGTTTACAGAGAAACACCAAACATTTTTAAACTTTAACAACAAAAGCTCCCCAAAAAGAACAAACACAATTAGGTAAAAAAAGACAAACACTTATAATCACAAAATAAAAAAACAGTAAACCTTTAGCTGTCCATTGTGGGTTTTTTTCAGGACTTTTTTCGGGCTTGGCCCTGCAGCTCGACTCCGCTGCGTTGTCAGTTAAAACATACAGTTTTAAACTAACAAAACCACTGAAACTCACCACTTACAGTTATCTCAAGTAACTCCCGCCCCTGCCATGCACAATCTTGTCTTCAATGATATAATTTCAGATGTGGCAGTCATGTTCTCAATGATGTCTTAGATCATGCCATGAGTGATGTATTATGTGGGATAATTAGCAGTGCATGGTGAGGGTGCAAGTGTTGGTTACTTTAGGGCACACGGTATAGTTACTTGAAATAACTATAACTGGTGAATTTCAGCTGTATTATTAGTTTGAAACTGTGTTTTAACTGACATTTTCACCCGACTACAACATTCCTTTAACCTTTATTTTTTTTCAGAGAATTTCTAAGGTGTTTTTTTTAATGGAAAGTAAGATATTACTACCATACTTAGTTATAAGAGCACTTTAACCTTTGGTTTCTTCAGTGCGTTTCCATTTTTTTTATTTTTATGGAACGTAGTATTTTATTGCCATATGGAACGCCAAACCCATTCAGTGCATGACCTGTGGCCAACCTCTTGCATTCATAAAGCCTACGCTGCGCACGGCCAGGGACCTGCCTCCCCTTTAAATATATGTGTAAGCCCCAGAGGATGGGGTGTCTGGAGCCTTTGTAGGTTCGGGAATGGGGGCAGCGCACTTCCCTCCCCTTTAAATGTGTTGGCACCGGGGGGTGGGGTCCTCACAGACTGGGACCATGCGCACCCCTCCCATTTTTTTAAAGCGTGGCCCAAGGGGAAAAAAGCCCTCTCTGCCAATCGGAATGCTATATTTTTTAAGTTATGCTTGCAAACTTCTCGTGAGTCCCACAAACCCATCCGTTCTGATATGCAAATATATTTGGACCTTAATTTCTCAAATTATTGAATTGATTTACACCAAATCACAATAAATGCATTAAGTTTCACCTATGTGACTAATAAACTGTTTTTTGTTGTAAGTTGTAGCTTGCTGAATAGATGTACAATATAAGTTACAGAAAGTCTGTTAAAGTGTTATGACTTGTTTATGTAAAAAAATGCAATATATTGTGCTGTTACTAGTGGTATAGGGCGGGTAAGTAATATCAACATTTTTAAAAATGAAAGAGGGAAATAATAGAGTTAATTGATGTAATAGTAATATTATGTGTTTGAGGCATTCCAACAACTTTCGGGCCTGATGCCACTGCACCTGCTGCACCATTCATTCATGACCCTATTGTCTGTAAGGTAACTGCACTTTTGACTGTCTGTTTGGTAGTACAATATTGCAATATATGGTGTTCAGAGGGGTTACTAGAGCTTTGGGCCTCGTTGTCACTGCACCTGCTGCACTATTGAAATCATGACCCTAGTGCCTGCAAGGTAACTGTGACTGCTTATTTTCTAGTTAAATATAGCAATATTTGGTGTTAAGGAGTGCTGACAACTCTGGTCACTGGTGGTACTGCACATGCAGAACTATTTAAAACATGGCCCTAGTGCCTGCCAGATAACTGCACTTGTGACTGTCTGTTTAGTTGTAAAATTTAGCAATATTCTGCGTTTCGTGGGGTCCCTATAGCTTTTGGCCCCGGTGCCACTGCACCATTCAAATCATGACCCTGTTGTCTGCCAGGTAACTGCACTTCTGGCTGCCTGCTTAGTAGTAAAATATAGCATAGCGCTTGTTTATTAACTTTATTTTTAAAGCGCAATGTTTATTACAACATTTAGAATTGGATCATAATGACCAAATAGATTAAGTTGAAAAAATCAATCTGATAATGCCTACAAAGTGCAAAGAAAGGTACTGAGGCATGAATAGGAAATGCCACAAACGTTGGAAGGCTAAAGCATCTGCTTTACACAACTAAGTAATGAAAAGCAAGGATTCCAGCATACTGTTAGAAGCTGTCTGCCTTCTCCTTGGTAAGAGATCTTATCTTGACAGTGAATGGGGCTTAAACAGTGTGAACAGCTTTCGTAGAAGTATTGTAACTGCGTAAATGCATGCAGCCAGGGGAAGATAAAAAAAAAAAAAATCCACACAAAAGCGAATAAACAGTAATTCTGCAATGGGAACTGATAAGCGCCCCCTTTTAAGATATATTAATACAAGAGATTTCATAAGCACAGCGCAAGCGCTGTGCAGGCGAAACCTAAAAAGCACGCTTTCTGGACCAAGATCTAGCATCTGACAAATTTGGTGGTGTTCCGCTCAGCAGTTTTGGCTGGAGGACGTTCCAAAAATCCCTATTAAAATTGCATGGGGATTTTGTTTTGGGAAGCCCCCATTTTCTCAGCCCTCGCTTGACTGATCAAACCGGAACTTTACATCAATCAATCACAGAATTTGTAGAGCGCACTACTTACCCGAGAGGGTCTCAAGGCGCTGGGGAGAAAAAAAAGGGGGGGGTTGCTGCTACTGGTCGAACAGCCAGGTCTTGAGTAGCCTCCTGAAGGTCAGCAGGTCTTGGGTCTGTCGTAGGCTTAGTGGAAGGGTGTTCCAGGTCTTGGCGGCGAGGTGTGAGAAGGATCTGCCGCCGGTGGTTGTTCTTCGAATGCGAGGGACGGTGGCGAGGAGAGGTCGGCGGAGCGGAGCTGGCGGTTGGGGACGTAGAAGAAGAGTCGTCTGTTGAGGTAGGCTGGGCCAGTCTTGTGGAGTGCCTTGTGTGCGTGGATGAGGAGTTTGAAGGAGATTCTCCTGTCGACGGGGAGCCAGTGCAGGTTCCTCAGGTGGGGGTGATGTGGCTGTGGCGTGGTACGTCGAGGATCAGGCGTGCGGAGGCGTTTTGTATGCGTTGCAGTCGCTTGATGAGCTTGGCCGGGGCTCCCGCGTAGAGGGCGTTCCCATAGTCAAGTCTGCTACTGACGAGGGCCTGGGTGACTGTTCTTCTTGTATCTGTCGGGATCCACCTGTAGATCATGCGGAGGGTGTTGAAGCAGGAGGAGGAGACTGCGTTGACTTGCTTGGCCATGGAGAGCGTTGAGTCGAGGATGACTCCCAGGTTGCGTGCGTGGTCGGTGGGTTTCGGGGCTGCTCCCAGTGTCGTTGGCCACCAGGAGTCGTCCCAGGCTGAGGGGTTGGAGCCGAGGATGAGGACCTCTGTCTTGTCCGTGTTCAGCTTTAGTCGGCTGTTCTTCATCCAATCGGCGACGGCCTTCATTCCTTCATGGAGGTTGGATTTGGCGGCGAGGGGGTCCTTGGTGAGGGAGAGGATCAGTTGAGTGTCGTCGGCGTAGGAGATTATGTTGAGGTCGTGCTGTCTGGCGATGCGTTCGAGCGGGGCCATGTAGATGTTGAACAGTGTTGGGCTGAGGGATGATCCCTGGGGTACGCCGCACATGATCTCGGAGGCTTCGGATCGGAATGGTGGGAGGGCGGACTCTCTGGGTTCTGCCGGCGAGGAAGGAGGTGGCCCATTCCAGGGCCTTGTCTCGGATCCCTGTGTCGTGGAGGCGTGCGCGTAGAGTGCGGTGGCAGACAGTGTCGAAGGCGGCGGAGAGGTCCAGCAGGATGAGGGCTGCGGTCTCACCGTTGTCCAGCAGGGTCCTGATGTCGTCGGTGGCGGCGATGAGGGCAGTCTCAGTGCTGTGGTTGCTGCGGAACCCTGATTGGGATGGGTCCAGGATGCTGTTTTCTTCGAGGTATTGGGTTAGCTGTTTGACGATCTTCTCGATGACCTTGGCTGGGAACGGAAGCAGGGAGATGGGCCGGAAGTTCTTGAGGTCTCTCGGGTCCGCCTTGGGTTTTTTGAGTAGGGCGTTGATCTCTGCGTGTTTCCAGCTCTCAGGGAAGGTCGCGGTCTCGAAGGAGAGATTGATAACGTTGCACAGGTGGGGTGCGATGGAGCTGCTGGACTTGTTGAAGATGTGGTGCGGGAAAGGGTCTGACTGGGAGCCGGAGTGTATTGTGCTCATGGTCTTGATGGTGTCATCGATGTTCACGCTGGCCCAGGCTGGCAAGGGGTCGTGGTCGATGGTGTGCGGCGGGTCTGGTGCATCGATCTTAGTTGGGGCTGTCTGGGTGTTGAAGCTGTCGTGGATGTCGGCGATCTTGCGGTGGAAGAAGGTGGCGAGGGAATCGCACAGGGCTTGCGACGGCGGGATGTCGTTGGTGTTGGAGCTGGGGTTGGAGAGTTCCTTCACGATGTTGAAGAGCTCCTTGCTGTTGTGTGCATTGTTGTCGAGGCGGTCTTTGAAGGAGATTCTCTTGGCGGACCTGATGAGGTGGTGGTGGTTACGGATGGCGTCTTTGTGGGCTGCGTGGCTGTCCGGTGTCTTGTCATCAACATCAAGGAGGTAAGCCAAAAAAAGCTCTTTCTTTGGAAAGTTTTGTGAAAATTCAACAAAGTCATTGGCAAACAAAAGAAGCAATTTTCTGCTGAAACACCATCCTATCTAGAACTACCAAGTGGCAACTGCCACTGTATAATATATTGCAAAAACACTGAAATTGACTAGATATGTTGCGTTATGCATGCATAACTTGCTTTGCCCATCATGTTTTACTCTTGCTAGACTGCCATTTTTATGTCTCACCTAGGCAGCGCTTGCTTTGTCTCTTCGAGACATGCTATATTCAAGTATGGACTTGAAGCTCCGCCCAGTCTCCACCCATCTTTTTAATTGGTTGCTGTCACTGTCCTTTGTAAATGTTGCCTTGTGATTTGTGAATAGGCTTATTAGTCCCTCCTTAGTACCTCCCTCTTTTCTGTTACCTCCTATTAGGACTGGCCCTTTTACATGCGTTGTTACTTGGTATGCTTTATTTACAGTCTGTCAGCACTATTTTCTTAAATGACTTTCTCCTACCTACTGTTGCAGGCATACTTTTCGCTTCCCAGCTAACACACACAGCATTTGTTTCCTGCTCATCATCAGAGGCATTTGGAGAGCGCCTTTTTTGTTCTGTGCACTCCCACTCAGCTAATTTTTTTAATAATTGTGGACATACTTTATCAGCGCTGCACCCGTTTCACGAGCGCCATGCTGGTTTTGCTTTCAGTGTTGTCTTTTCCCCGCTTCTCCATCCCACTCTTTCTGCTCTCCCTCCCCCTCCCTTCCAATCAGTTAGCAGGCTCCAGCCAAGCAGCAGAGCCAGACGGACGGAGGGAGGTGGGGTTGTGCTGCAGCCTTCCTCAGAGCTGGGGGTACTGCGGTCTGTGCCGCCTTCTTGCAGCTGCCCCGACCGTGGACTCGCTCTGGTCTCCGCAGACAGCTGCAGTATGAGCTCTTTCTGACAGTGCTGCACCTGTTTCACAAGTGCTGCGCTGGTTTTGCGTTCGTTGTCGTGTCTTTGCCCCGGCGCCTCCATCTCCTTCTCTTCTCTCCCTCCCCCTCCCTTCCAATCGGTGAGTGGGCTCCAGTGTTTTCGTCAGAGTAGGCAATAGTGGCTGCACACCTTTCTTTTTAAAAGTGCGCCTCGCATAACTTGCTCCTCTGCTCAAAGTGACCATTAGTAAAAAAAATTAAAAAAAATCTGCAAAATACCGCACTTCAAGTTAAACAATGGCACTGGTACGCCTATTGTCAGCAGCTCGGCGGCTTCTGCTGTTCTGTTGCCGAGACCTGTGTGACTGGACTCCGAGATCACTGGAGCCCCTGCAAACATGGCGGACAGCGGCAGCAGGTTTGTTTACTTCATCCGAACCTCTCTCCAAAAGCTTGCACCTTGCAAGTGTTGACTATTTGATGATGATATTGTTTATTAGCGCTTGTATAGCGCTCAGTACCAGTCTTTCCTCCGATGTGAGCCCATTCCTGTAACATGCTCCCCTGCACTCTGCTTATCCTTCCCTGTCATGCTTCCGTATTTAAAAGGCTCTTTTTGCTTTGCTGAAGGTAGCGTTAACATCCCAGGAAATGCAGCAGCGAATGAGAGCTTAACCCAATAATATCTAAATGTAAACGTCTCACTAGCGGGAAATTAGACTTCAGGACCATCTTTGGTTTATTTTAATCATCAACGTCCCTCATCTCTTCCCTCAGCAAAATGACAATAGGATAAAAATGCAATCTAAAAAAATCCAAGTGTTTTCCAACCTGACATGGCCGCCTCCTACAAGATGTGGTCTAGTCCATTTCCTCTCGTTTCCGCTTGCATTTCACCGTTTTTATTTGACCCAATTTCAGTCTAAACTGTAATGACTCCGTTACGCCATTTGGAATCACTAGCACGGGCTGTGTATCACAGCTTACGCAAAATGTACGAAATTACATTATAAATGTCAGAGAAAATCTTTAAAAAAAATCTAAACAAGGTTCAGATGAGTTACAAAGCAGTCAAATGCAAAAATAAATGCTCGCCGAGCAAGCTAACTAGTTAAAATGATTAAAACATCTAAATTGTTAATTTCTTACTTATTTCTTTAATTTCAACGGTACCCCATCTTAAAAGTAAGAAAGTCATCTTAAAAACAAGCATTTGCAAAGCAATAGGTCTCGCATTTGCGAGAGTTTGAGCTATTGGCATTGTAAATGACAATACCTTTTATTTATTTGTTTTGAAAACTTGCAAGCGATGCGTAAACACGCACTTTATACTTGTAGTCCGTGCTTACGAGAAGCAAGGCTGGCAGTAAAAGAGGCGCAGTTACTTCCAACCTTGCTTCTCGTAAGTGACTAAAAGTACAAAGTGCATGTTTACGCACCGCTTGCAGGTTTTCAAAACACATAAAAGACATTTTCATTTACAATGCCAGTAGCTCAAACTCTCGCAAATACGAGACCTATTGCATTGCAAATGCTTGTTTGGTTGATCCTAGCAGGCAGCACAAGCTATATGCAAAAAATATCAGTTGTGTGCTCAACAAGAGCTTACAGCCCACCCGTTACTTACAGCCCACCCGTTACTTACATCCCACCCGTTGCTTACAGCCCACCCGTTCTTCTTACCATTGGTTCACTTTACATCTTGTTTGTTTGCTTCCTATTCATGGCTGTCCTTCTCCCAGGTTGTCCATCTTGAGCACACTCTTTACCGTCTCTCTGATTTGCTGGCTTCTATCCTTCCACTTCTCACTTTTAGGAAACATTATTTAATTTTGGTTAAGCACTCCTTGAGAGTACACGTTTTGTCCAGGTCCCTCCTCCTCTCCACCTTTTCTCCCCCCCCCCCCAAAAAAAACGCACCCCTGCACTCTTTCTTGTGTACTACTCCCCCGAACTTACTTGTGCTCTGTTTTTCTCCATGTGGGCTTCTCCCCTGCTCCTCATGTTGTTGTTGTTGTTACTTTTGTGTGCTTTTCATTCTCTTGTGTACTTCTCTCCCGCCCCATGCACTCAGTCTTCTTCTCTCCCCATTCCCTTGCACGCTGTTTTTCTGCATGTATGCTTTCCCCCTCCCCTGTGTTGGTCTCTCCCTCGTGTAGTGCTTTGCCTTTTCCCCTCCTCGCCCCCACCCACTCTCCCAACTCGCTCTTAATTTATCTCCCTCCAGCCACCGTTATTAATTTTTTTATGCCCGAAATGTGTACTTTTGCCAACAAAAAAATCTTTTTTTTTATTCATCCAGCCAAGTGTCTTCCTCCATCTTGAATCAGTAAATAAAAAATGTAACTAAATAGTGCCCATGTGATCATGCATGTGCATGACAGTGGAATTACTCAACTGCCAGCGGCGGTTATATATAGTGCCTTTTCAATTTTTGATCGTGATGCTATATCAGGAACAAGCATTATGCTGTAGAGGATTGCCAAAAGGCATAGGCCAAAACCAAGAGGTCCCGAAGGCGAGACACTTTGGCTTTACCAGTGCTTGGCAAATGGGTGTTTCATGTATGGCGTTCAGCATGTGTTGTCTGTTGTATAGTGTAGTTTCTGATTTTTAGTGGTTTTACGCACTTCAGCCAGACCCATAACTCTGTTTCTTAGTGTATATATCTCGTTCAACTAATTTGACATGTAAATATATTCTTTGAATTTAGTGTACTAATTTATTTTCTGAACATAGTGTACCAATTTAATTCATTGAATAAGTGAACACAAATCATTGTCATTTGGTTTTAAGCACGATAGAGAAAGGGAAAACCATTCAGTAGCGGAATTGGTGTAACCAAGAAACCTGAACCTATCTTGGCATCCCAACTCGACCAAATTATCTTTTCCTAGAAAATTACTTTATTTCACTGTGTACCTTATTTTGAATACCAAGTTTTGAGTGCATCTTTTAAAGTAAGATAGTTCAGAATGTTCTCTATATTAAAACTTCATTTGTTTGTGGTTTGAGACGTTGCTCCACATATAATATTGGCCACGTACACATGACAAACTCCAATCTCTTGCTTCACTTGTGGCGGCGTTGTTGGAATTACGGATGGGGAATAGGTGAATTCTTTAAAGGTCTTGTCTAAAACAATGTTTGCTAGCCGTCTTGGAGTGATGCAGTGTGCTAAAGAGGAACACTAACCTTCAAGAAATATATATATTTTTAAATTGAAAGTGTATTTTACGTAATTTGTGACATTTGTTATGATTTAACTTCTGTCATTTAGTCTACATGGCAAGTGTTTCGATCGCTTGGATGGTGCTTCCGGTTTTGGAGCCTAGCCAATCTACTGGCTCGTCTCTGCTCTCCCTGTGAATACGCTGGCTTGCCCAGCTCCACCAGTTAGTTCGGGATACATCATGATAATATTTTTCGTGCGTGGATTTCTCTATTCACACATCTTGATGAATGAATCCTCTATATACCCGGCGCACTCTAAGGACATCCGCTGCGAAAGACGCGGTGACGTCAACTGAAGGGGCTGACCGGCCTGTTATTGTGAGATCACAGGGCGCAATAACGGGGCACCTGTCAAGACGTACTTGGCGTCTGTTAGAGACGTTCCGTCGTCATGGAGACGGACACCTTTAGAGGCGCGCCGCTTTAGTGTTTCTACCCCTTGTGGCTCCTGCATCGGCTGTGGCGATGAGAGCGCGCGGCGGGACCGCGCTGCTGCAGGCGGCCCACATTCCCGGTGAGCGAGGGCGACACACGCCAAATTTAGGGTGACTGACCAGTCGTCCCGGATTTGCCCGGACAATCCTGGTTTTTCACCAGCTGTCCCGGCAAATTTCAGGAAATTAAGCTCATGTCCCGGTTTTTAGAGAGGGTCGGCTGAAAACAGTGGGAGGTTCATTTTTATGTTTTGCAAAGCAGGGATAGTTAGCAGCTGCTATAAAAAAGCAATTTAATTAGCAGGCATGCTACTGGCTTTAAAAATGTTATTTTATGTATGTTCTTACTGCTTCTGTAATTCTCTGCTGAGGAGCACTGTCACTCTTTGCGCTGGGTTGAAGTAAAATTGTAGTCCTTCTATTTTTGGGAAATGTCCCGGTTTTTGGCTTTAAAATTCTGGTCACCCTAGCCAAATTGCAATCATTGGCGGCATGGTGAGGAGGGCTGCAATTTGAACACTCAGTGGTTGTCATTTCCTTATGCATTTAGTACACAGAGGGCACATAATGTTCCCATACCAATTATACGCGAGGTTCTTAACATTGGTTTTAATAAGGGCCAGTAATCGCCGTCAGTCGATTTAATTGCGTGGCAACCTAATGCCTCATGGTTTACGTCCATAGACGACTGGACTGCTCTGTTACTCTTCGTGTCAAGTCTCTTTTGCCTCTTCCCGTTACTCCAGTACCCAACTATCTGTCAGCATTGTTAACATGAGTTCCCCGACACTGAGCTTGATCAGTGACGACACTGACCATGTCATGAATGATGTAATATGTGAGGTCATAAGCCGTGCATTGCGAGACGTAAGATATAGTTAACTTGAGTAACTATAACTGCTGAATTTCTACGGTTTTGTACGGGTAAAATCTGAGCCTAACAATAACGACCCTGAACCTTTGTTTTTTGTAGCGAATTTCAGTTTTTTTACATTTTATTTTTTAACTGTAACCAGTAACATTTGACAGTAAGTTTGTGAGTGCATGAATAAGTGTCTCAGTAGGTCTGTGAGTGGGCGTATGAGTGGGTCTGTAAGTGGGTGCATGAGAGTCTAAGTGGGTTTGCAAGGGCCTCCATAAGTGTGTGAGTGCATGAGTATCTTAGTGGGTCTGTAAGTGGGTGCGTGAGTTTGAATGAGTCAGTGAGTGGGTGTGTGAGTCTAGGTCTGTGAGTGAGTGCGTGAGTCTGAGTGAGTCTGTGAGTTGGTGTATGAGTCTCTGAGTGGGTCTGTGAGTGTCTGAGTGCTCTCTGTTTTTCCCTCTCCTGCTCTGTTTTGCCTTTCCGGCTTGTTTTCTGCCCTGTTTTGCCTTCCGTGCTCGTTTTTCTGCCTTCTGTTTTGTCCTCCTCTGCACAGGGGAGATGGGACCATGCAGTCGTCCTCCCCGGGCTGATTCCAGCCCAGCGGACCCCAGGCCTTAATTGGATAGGGGAGGGCGGCCCCCCTCCCTGGGCCGATTCGACCCCTAGGACCCCATCCCCGGGGCCAGGTCATGTCTCCTGGGTGCCGTGGAGTTCACCCAGGGCACCCAGTGTGCAGGATTGGGACCGCTGGGCGAGCCTTAAGGTCCCAGCCGGCTCCCCGCCTCTTGAAGGAGCCGGCATTGTTATTGCACACAGGAACCTGCTTGAAATGCAGCTCCCTGTGTGCAAGGGCTATAGTTTCATCTCTTTCCCTGCCTGCATGTCTGCGGGCAGAGAAAGAGATTAAACCTCTGCTTCCAGCAAGCGGGAGCACTTTGACAGCTCCTGCTTTCTGGAAGCGGAGTGTTTGCTTTTGTTTGATGGGAGCTGTCAGCTCCCACCAAGCAAAAGCACACAGCTATGTTCTGGGAGTGGGCACCCCGGCACATAGCAGGTGCCGGCCTTGGAGGGTGGTGGTCCCCAGGGCCATATGTGGCTCCAGGAGGGGGTGGGGGGGGCTGCCTCGTTTACTTTTCAGGGCCGGCCTCGGGAGGTGGTGGTCCCTGGGGCCATATGTTGCCCCGGGCAGGGTCTGCTGGGCCCCCATTAGGTGCTATTTAGCCCCAGGGAGGTGGTGGTCCCAAAGGGGTCGGGGGGGTTCCTCACAGCCCTCCCATCACTGTTTCTTTATTCCCGGGGAGGTGGTGGTCCCCCAGCCTTCTAGGAACCCTAGGAGGGGGTTCTGCAAGCCCCCCGCCATTTTTAAATATAAAGCCTCTGGGAGGTGGTGGTGGTCCCCAGGGCTTCTAGGAAGCTCAGGAGGGTGGCCCCGTGCACTCCCATTCCTTTTCTCAAAAAATTTCCCCAGGTACCATGGCCACCCATGTGCTTTTTTCAAAACTAGCACGGGATCCCTTCCACCCCCTCCTCCATTGTAGTCCCGGATCCGCTGCGAATTTCGGCAAAAACTTTAAAAAAAAAAAAAAAAAAAAATGCTTTTTTGCCCTGCCAGGGTCCATCTGGGACCCCAGGACCAAGGCTACTGGTGTTAGGGCATTACTGCCCTGCCCCCATTTTTAATTTTTAAAAAAATGTTTGTTTCTGGGGCTCAGATGATGGCGAAGTCCCAAGATGGCTGCCACTACTTCTTTCTTGAAGTGTTGGCAGCCAATCCGATCTAAGCATGAGACCGGGAGGGTTCGCATAGCCTTCACGTCCCTTGATATCCAAATTTGGATATCTTTAAATAACTTACCTACTGAATAGATTTACACCAAATAACAAAAAGCACTCTTTTTGGACGAAGAGCTAGATTTCTGCCAGATTTGGTGTAATTCTGTCCAGCTGTTCGGGCTGTAGTTGTGTTAAAAATTCCTATCGGAATTAACATGAGAAATGTACTTTTTTTTTAACCCTTCCTCCTTTTCTCTGCCCCCACTTGACGGATCGCCTTGAAACTTTCCTTGCACAACTAGAATCACCGGGGCACTTTTTTGGGAAACTTTGGTGAAGATTTGTCAAATGGCGCCAAAGATATAGGCAACGGCGGCTCCTCCACTATAGCGGAGGATCTTCGCCCCCCCCCAAACGTTAGGAAAGGGAAAAAAACAAGACTTGTTTTATTTTTATTTTCCTGCCGAGTCTTTGGGGCAGGGCCTAGGGGGTGTTCGGGCACTGAGGAGAATGGTAGTGCACTCCCTTCACTGCACATGACGGTTTGGCCGGCCGTCTGAGGCTGGCCAAACCATCATGCGCAGTAAAAGCTCTTTCCAACCCAGCAACACAGCTGGGTTGGAGAGAGAGCAGGCACAGACTATCCTTGAGCGCAAATCGAAGGGGCTCAGGCCAATCCTGAAGCTGCTCTTGTGCGTGAGAGCAGCTTCAGGATTGGCCGCAGCGCATTTTTGGGAGCCTGTGCCTTCCTGCGGTGAAGAGGAGCAGAATAGCGCGACTGGGGCGACTGCAGGTAAGTTTAATTTTTAATTTTTTTTTTTTTATACTCACCCCGCGACCCTATGCCCTTCCCCCCTGCTCGTCCACCATACCGACCGCTCCTGGATATAAATAAGTAAAAAAAATGCTTTTCCTATGGAAACATGGTCCTAACTATAACCACCTACTGGCAACTGCCAGTAGGTAATTATATGTATAGTTCCAACAAATAAACTATCAGTCTTCTAGGCCATGTTCTTCACGATTAAAGAGTTCAGACTTGACAATATATGGAGCTAGTTGCACAGCATGAGATGTAATCTCCTCCAAGCTTTGACGAAGTCTTCTCGTCATATCTTTTCCTGCGCAGTACCCCTTTCACCCCAACAAACACTGCCTCCACAGAGGTACCAGAGACTTTAAGGTAAGAGGTTGCTTGTTAATAAAAGAAAGAATGGCACCTGTGAGATAGTTAGACCTCCTAGGGGGTGTTTTCATATTGTTGAGAGAATGGGACTACATTTCAGGAACTACAGCAGTTTTCACAGGTTCAATACCTGGGTTAAAACTGTACATCCATTTGAAATGTGCATTATTTACTATTGTGTAATAGTGACTGACAGAAGACCTTCTGCAGTTTGCATTAAGAAATACAAGCCCTTTCGGCCAAATGGGCTGTCAAGAGTGCTGGTGCAAGAAGTATGGTATGGTTGTTATTTCCACTACTTTCTTGTGCCCAGGATGGACAAAGGCCTTCGGCCTGTTCTAGACCTGCACCCTCTCGATGCCTTCTGGAAGGAGAAATTCAAGATGCTCACCCTAGCACAGGTCTTGTCGGCCCTGGAGACTAGTTGGTGGCGTTGGACCTGGAAGATGCCTATTTTCCATATTCTCGTCCTGCCTGCCCATCAGCACTACCTGTGGTTTGTAGTATGACGGGAGGATTTCCAATTTGCTGTGGTCTTCTTTGCTGTCACCAGTGCCCCTCAGGTGTTCAAAAAAGTGATGGCAGTGGTGGCGGCTCATCTGAGCACGTCTGAGCTGCCAGTCTTCTCCTAGTTGCTGACTGGCTGTTCAGGGTAAGCACGCCCCAAGCAGTTATCAGCCACCTCCAGACTACGGCGAACTTCCTGTCGTTTTTGTGTTCACTATTAACATGCCAAAGTTACACCTGACTCCTTCTCAAACTGTCCCCTTCATCAGAGCCATTCTGGACACAGTTCGGTTTCGTGCCTTTCCCCCGGGAAATAGAGTCCATGACATTCAGGCTATGATTCCGATCTTTCAGACTCTGTCCTGGATTTGAGTGAGGTTGACAAAGAGACTGTTGGGACTCATGGCCACTTGCACCCTGCTGGTGGGGTACGCCAGGTGGCATATGTGGGCTCTGCAGTGGGATCTGAAGTCCCAGTGGGCCCAACATCAAAGGGACCGCTCCAACCACGTCCATATTTCAGAGAAGACTGCAAAAGATCTACAGTGGTCGGTGCTGGACTGCGACTGGGTTAGTGGCAGACCCCTCTCCCCTGCCCACACAGAGCTGATAGTGGTGACTGATGCATTGTTTCTGGGTTTGACTGCTATCTGGGAGAGGTAGAGATCAGAGTCCTCTGATCTCTGGCAGAGTCCAAGCTTCACATCAACCTTCTGGTGCTGAGAGCCATCCGCTTGGCGCTTAAAGCCTTCCTGCCACCCATCAAAGGGAGGCTGGTACAGGTGCTCACCGAAATAATCACTGCCATGTGGTACTGCAACAAACAGGGTGGGGTGGGACCACAAACCCTGTACCAAGAGGCCTTGTGGCTTTGGAAATGGCTGGACCAACAAGGAATTTCCCTGTTGGTGAACAACCTGGCAGGATCCTTGAATGCCAGGGTGAACACACTCAGCTGTCAATGCCCAGCAAATAACAGATGTCAGTTACACTCTGAGGTGGCGCAAGGTCTCTTCCCCGACTGGGGAGAACCGTGGCTCAATCTTTTCGCCAAAGTATAGAATGGGCAATGTCAGCACTTCTGCTCTTTTGAGTTTCCAAGGCACTTCTTTTGCTCGGAGACGCGTTCCTACCTTGAGTGGAACTCAGTACCCCTGTATGTCTTTCCAACGATACCACTCCTGCCCCAAGTTCTGAAGATCAGGACTGACCGGGCCCAGTTCATCCTAGTGGCTCTGGATTGGGCACAGAGAGTATGTTATCCAGGACGCCAGGGTTTGGGCATATGTCCTCTGATCAGGCTTCCCCTCCAGCAGGACTTGCTGTCACAGCAACTGGGGAGGGTTCTGCACCTGGGCCTTCATACTCGCCAGCTTCATGCTTTGAGATTAAGTGATATCTGAACACCTTCGACCTTCCTCCGGAGGAGGTTGCTGCCATCTTGGCAGCCAGACACCGCTCGACGAATACTGTATACACTTGTTGGGATACATTTTTGGCTTGGTGTGGTACACACCAGATTGACCCCCTCCAGGCCAAGTTATCTGATATTCTGTTTGTTATTTCTCTTGCCCCGTTGCCTTGGGCACAGTTAAAGGTTATCTTTCGGACTTCTTACAGTTGCCAGATCAGCCCTCGCTGTTCGAAGTTTCCATTTGTGATGCAATTTCTGAAAGAGCTTCAACATATGTTTCTCCCCTTTCCCTTTATCATGCCCAAACAGGATCTTAATCTGGTCCTGATGTATCTGATGTGCTCTCCATTCGAGCCACTTCATAGCTGTCTCTTAAGACTCCTTACCATTAAGACTGTTCCTAATCGCCTTCACCTCGGAACGGCGAGTGAGTGAGCTTCAGGCTCTTTGTGATAATCCACCATACACTACCTTCTTCCCAGACAAACTGATTAGGTGGACTTGGGCATCTTTTTGCCTAAGGCTGTGACGCTGTTCCACGTTGGTCAAATCATCACCCTGCCGGCATTCTGTGCTCCGCCTGGCCCCTCTAAGGAGATTGCTAAGCTTCTACATTGATCGTACCAAAGAAGACCAGGTGGACGTTCAGCTCGTGGTGCGGTTCTCTGGAGCAAAAAAAGGCAGAAGAGTACCATCTTCCGCTGGATTGTGCTCTAAAGATCTGTTGCACTTTGGCTAAAAAGCAGCCTCCAGAAGAACTTCATGCTTGTTCTACCAGGGCCAAAGCTGCTACCACTGCCTTAGCAGGTGGAATTCCTGTCTTAGACATCTGCCAGGCAGCTACATTCAGGAAGCACTGTTGTCTGGACAGTCAGGTTTGCCGAGTGGGGCATTTTGCCCGCTCGGTCCTGCAAGACTTACTGGTTTGAGTCCATTCACAGACCCAGCTCTTAATAGGTACTGCTTTTGTATCTAGGCGAAAAGTGAGAAATCTGCAGTTAGAAGTTTCTATCAGAAGAATATCTTACCATCGGTAACACTCTTTCTGGTAGAGATTCCATCTAGCCACCGATTCCTCCCTGTTCTATGATTGGAGTCTAATAAGATCCCAAGTCTAGGAATGTGCACACTGTCTACCAATTAGCTTTTGCGTCTCTGTGTCTGGAGGCACGGGCAGTCTCGAAAGCAACTGACGTCAGTGTGCAGGAGTGGCGCCTATATAGGCCCTGAACGTCATTTCCGGTGGGAAACTGCATCCATGGGGAGCTACAAGGTGTCACCTTCCAGCACGCAGAGGTACTGCTGAAAAGGTTTTGGATCCAGCCTCAAAAGGTGAGGAATCTGGGCTAGATCGAGTCTCTACCAGAAAGAGCGTTATCGAAGGTAAGTAACTTTATTCTTTACTGCCAGGCTCTGGAGTGTAGTTAAACCTGCAGCACTCCTAAATCTGAAACTGACCAAAGTAGATCACTTCCAGTTAAATACCTGAATGCTTCATTGAAGCAACACACCCCTCTATCTCTGAAACGGCTGCGAAGAACGGCTGTACATAGAGTACATAGAGTATATAGAGAAAGTGGCATAAGCACTTAACTGGACATTTGTAATAAATCAATGAAAAAGGGACATTACTCCACTAAACAGTCAACAACCTCAATCCATTACAATATGTGTTCATGAGGCCTAGGTTTGCAGCATTGCTTGACTTGGTTCTTTTGAAGATTGTTGAATTAGGAAGTCCGTTGTGATCTTTACAGGGAAGTGTGGGTATGGTGATGTTGGCGATTCTTAAAGACTGATTACTAGGTGTATTGGAAAGGAAATGTAAGTGGGATACAGGAGTCAAGGGGCTGATTGTTCATACTTTGGTCAACTCATGTGGCTCGGTCAGTTGAATCTATACCTTACACCTGAATGATTCAGCTCTGTATCTTTTGGAAATCAATGTACCAGTGGCGGCTGGTGACATTTGAAAGTGGTGAGGCGTAAACGTTGGGTAGGACTTTTATATAGCGAGCGATGTAAACAAGTTAAATGGACAAAGCTGAGGTCCAGGGTGAGTTCCTCTCCCAAGAAAGAAATGAAAAAAGAGATTGGTAAATGGTGCATTTTAAAGCAAATGAATGTAGTGATAAAGCAAGGTTTATAAAGCAGTGGGAATGTCCAGTCTTGAAATATTAAATACATTAAAAACTGCCCCATATCTTCCTGAATTAAGATGTTCAACAGTTACTGTAATGTATAAATTGTACAGCATTACAACATTAGCCCTTTAAAATGTATGCTTGCCCAGTGTCTTGCACTGCATGCAGTATTAACTTTGGAAAAATATGCTCTAACCAGACTTCGAGAAGCACCCACAGCTGCTGGCTGCAACCAGTCATATAGAAATATATTCAGACAGGTCTTTAAGTGGGATGAAAATAGTGGCGGCTCTCTATAAAGGAACAAGTCAAATACATTTTTGTGATTCCCATAGTGTGCCACCTGACCGGTATTTTGGTTTCTCTCTGAGAAGTAATTGTACCCAGATAAATGACACAACAGCTGACATACACTTAAAGCCTCTCAGTATGATTGGCTTTGTAAATGGGCGTTAGCTGTTTGAGATAAATGAGTAACAACAATTTGTTATAAATAATTAACATTGGCAATGTTTCAATTCTGAAACTGTGAGTCTGTGAATTAAATAGCATTGAGGCCTGTAGAAGGAGTTTTGGCCTTCAGTTATGTGTGCTTTATGTTAGATATGTGTCAATTTTCTGCATATTTTGTCCATCTGCACATCTTCAACCACCTCTTTCCTCTTCAGCATTTTCTTTTCACTCTTCCCCCGAATGCACTTCCTCGCATCTGTCACTTCACCACTTCCAAACATTCACTGCACTCCTTCACATTTAAGCACTTTAATTTCTCTTCTTTTGCCTTGCAAATATTTTGACATCTGTGTACCCCCTTCAAACACATATCCACAGAATTTCAGTTGCAAATGGAATACATAAACATAGTTCTGTGTGCTATGCAGAGAGGCCAACCCACTGAAACACTTTTTTTTTTAGCTTCAGCCTTGGCGCCTGTGCGCTCAATCAAAGCCCTTTATAAACACCTGGCATGGCTCAAGCCTCAAAATATGCACAGAAAAAAATACAGATAAACAACAACATTATAAAATAGCTAACTCTTGGGGAATGCAAGATTAAGTGAAGCATGTGAAATAAGAGAGGAACTAAATCGCTGAAATGCCTTCCCTTAACGTTTTTAACATTCATTGTTTGCAAGTGAATCCATGTTTTTGGCATCAGTGTTAACTTGGGGGCATGAAGACACTGCCAGTTTTAATGTCCTACATCAGAGAACTGGCCACTGTAAGCACATTTCTCGCCTTGCTTGACTCGGATATTTGGATAAACTTCGCAAGGGAACAAGAACTCTGCTCGTTATTGGATCCATTTCGCGGGGGAACAATGAACAAATACAGCAGCTCCACTTCTAACGGAGCCAGCAATCTGCAGCGAGGTCCTGGGGTATCACAGCTGGGGAGGTTAGCGTGATGAGGGGTCTCAGCACAATATACATAACACAACATTAGCTTACAAACACTTACCATTACCGAGAACAAGGCACCGGATCAGACGTGCTTGCATCCACTCTCACGTATGACGAAAGGGTGGGATCTACGCCTTTGAATGACGGACATCTGAAGTCACGCAGGGATGAAGTCTCCGACGCCTGAACCCATGACGCTGATTGCGTCACTGGCCTACAGAGTGCGTACAACTATAGACCACAATGGCAATCAAGGGCTTTTAAACAGAAAGCCCTGCATCTTGCATCACAGTTCCAAAAGTTGATTTACTGCCTGGCTTCCGTCTCCTGCTTCAGAGCGAGGTGGGGCAGGCAGCCTGAAATAGACAGCCCAGCCTTAAATACATCGATTTATTCAGAGATACGATAGTATCTCTAAATAATTCGATCTATTTAATGTTTTTATGTAATTGTGTAGGAATTTCAGAGGGGCGCAGCCCCTGAGCCCTAATGGAGAAACCGCCCCTGCAGTGTACTCTATTTTATATACAATATTGTATCATCCACGCACAGGAGGGTAAATGTTAACCATTCCAACACTTTCATAGCATTTAATTGCAATTAAAAAAGAGAGCGCTTTCTTACTGGCGTCCGTCCTTTTCTTTAAGCCCCTAATTAACGCACTAATTGATTGTCCTAGTTGTCCTACTTCTGAGCATGTGCTACCTCTACCATCCCCTCTGAAAGCAAAAGGGCTAGCCAGGTTTATCGGTGGAGCTAGACACTCTGAGAGATGGGGCCAAATTAGACCCAATAGTAGTGCTTAAAAAGGATCCCAATTTATGGGGCAGCCTATTAGCTCTCCTCTTTCAGCATTGCTGTGGAGGTTTGAACAGAGAATAATATATCTTTAGTTTGTATCTGGCCTCAGCTTCTTATCTGGTCTTGTCTGCCATACATTTTTGGATCCATTCGCATTAGAAGGGTTTTTTGCTGCCAAATGTTCTTGGTCCGTTCTGTTATTTGCTTAACGGGGGTAGGGGGATGTAAAGCATTTAATGAGGTGGTTCCATTTCCTCCCAAATCTAATGTAGCTATACATTGAAGAGTGAACCACAGGAGCTACCATGTCCGTTTTGTTGGTCTTTTCTGTCCAGTGTTTTAAAAAAAATGTTATTCTTAACCAAGGGCAAAGATTACCTTAGTTGGATGTTACAATAGCTATACTTCTACAGGTCAGTCTTCTTTGTTCCGGAAAGCCCACAACCATCTTGGTAGGAGAGAAACTGGGAAGCCAACTGCTTGATCTCAAAATTCTCAGACATTTTCTTGGGCAAACCCCGTTAGATAGGATATCCTTAGTTTGGAGTAAGTTTACCTTTTTCCTAATCATTCTTATTGGCCTATTTATGTACGTTTGTGTTGCCGCAAGCATATACTAATACAACCCTATAAATATTGTGTGGCAGCAACAAATAATGTAAGGAAGCAATGCTATACGTTAACAGATTTCCCTTTAAAGTAGTGCAAGAGTGGTTTAAACTGAGTTTTATTTGCATCCCTTTCCACAAGATTGCAAAGAGGGTTTCAATGCACCCTTCAGTCAAGCCAATATGTTTATATCAATTTTCTGTCAAGGTCTAAACTATTCATCAGTGCGTTCAGAACTGATGTAGATATCCATACATTGGATTTGTTGGTGGGAGAAGAGTTCCCTGGAAATCCGTAGCTGTTAGAAAACAGCTGCTGGAAACAGAAAGCATAAATGGCAGTACTTGGCAACCATAGTGTAAATAAAAACATTCCTTAAAAAATGCTGAGCCCCTTAGTCGCAGCCTGTGAAACGCAGTAGCCCCTCAGCTTTTATACTTCTCCATTATCAGAGTTTTATTTTTCGAGTTGGAGGTAATCTAATTCCACATACCTCCTTGTTGTCCCATTAGTCAAATGATCTACAACATACCTAGTGGCCATGTTAGAAGTGTCGAAAAACGCACCCAGCGCTCCACTGCTATAGCTGTATAGCCCGCCATAGCGAGTCACTAAAGGCCCGCTCCCTTGTTAAAGGCATGTAACACTGCACCAGGACTTTAATAGCCGGTATAGCCCAGCTACGGCGGGCTGTAAAGCGATCAGAGCATTCCAGCCTAAAAGGATAGAATGTCCAAATAGAGAAAACAAATGCATCGGAGATGGATGGGTTTGATATCCCCCTCGGCTCCGAAGCCTTTGTTTCACAGCTGTTGCTGTGAATGTTCAACTGTTAACAGCCGCGTGCAGAGGGTCTCGGTGTTATCTATTGAAGATTCACAGCAAGAGCTGTGAAAGCAGGTTGAAGTCAGCCTCTAGTTCTCCTCGGCGAAACTGTTTTTTGTAGTTCAGCCAAGCCTGGGAGACCCAGAAGCTGAGCAGCATTCACCCCTCCCTCCTTCTGAAGCCCCAGTGACACTGAGCTACAGGAGGAAGGAAAGGTGAAGCCTCTGTGCATCCTGCTGCACATCCTCTTCCTTTCTTTTTCCCCTGCCCAATCCACATATTTTGGAGAGGCAGGGTAAAGAGAAAGGCAGAGGACATTAGGAACTGAAATGTTGAGCGCAGCGAGCCGATACCAGCTTACATAGGCTGCTGCTGCTTCATTGTTTTCAATGGAGCTCCCAACATTCCAATGTTCTAATTGGCAAGAGAAATGGTGAACACAAATGGTATAGTTATCTTCGTCTTCTTTCTTGATAAAAAGTATTTTAGAGTCTCAAAGGGACCTCCTGTAGCAGTTTGAGCTCTGTCATGTTTCGAGATAGAAAAGCTTTCTTACGCTTAGAAGCACAGTGACTCTGCTCAGTGGTATGGGAGATCAAGAAGTCCCCTAAGGCCTTTTCACAGCCTCCTTTAGTTCTCTGGGAGAAGTGAACGGAGGGCAATCTTTTTAATGTGGTGTATTTTTGGGTAAACTGCAGATTTGTAAGTCTGGCTGTGATGGAAGCGTGCTGTGTTGTAGGATATTCCTTGACAGAATTTTGATGTAGGGCTGTCTGTGCTGGATAGCAGTGGCTTTGATTGGAGTAGCCCCAAGCTAGTCCCCCTTCACAACTTAATGGCTACCTAAAATGTTTGATCGATGTTTGACCATATTGTAGCATCCTGCATGCCCAGTCCCCAGTTAGAGGGGTGCTACATTTGAGAGCAGATTTCTACCTTGTATTTAATAATTGTATATGAAGTGTATGCATCTTTGCAATTACGTTTTCTTGAGCTGTGTCTGCTGCATTATTTGTAACCTGGGGGTGTGATAACCTGGTCAGTGTTTGCAGTCATGCTTTGTAAGGCCTTCTGTAGCCCCTAACTCCCCTGCTTCTCCCTCTAGTCTACCCCTCGGGTTCTCGGTCTAGCCCTGCTATCTTGAACATGCTGCACTTCCCTTTTGTTTTTTTGACCTAACGCTTCTTAGCCCTTCCTGGCCATCCAGATAAAGGGAGGCAAGGATCAGTGTCTTCCTGTGGCGTTTTCCCTGTTTAACCCATTGGAGGTCAGGTAATTCCCTGCCCATTTGACCTGACTCCTCTCTTCTCATCTCCCACCCCCTCCCTCTTCACCACTCCTCCTTCTTACAGATTTTCCTAGACTGCAGTACAGACCGCTGCCACAATACTCCTAGAGCTAACCACTGACCCACTACCATAATGTCTATCCCATTATGTCCAATCCTCTTATTGTATTTGCTGGTGTTTTTTACAGTGTCCCCACAGGCTGTGCTTCTTTCGTGCTTAGTTGAATCCCAAGCATTATTCACAGAGAAATCAACTGTGCCATCAAATGTGGGGTTTTGATCTCTTAGGGGGACTTCAAATAGTATTTACCAGTGGCTTATTAGTCTTTTTAGTGGTTGAGCTCTGTCGCTTCTGGTATCATCGGTGACTAATCAGTGCCTTCTAGGATAAGACTTGCATTGCTTCTGGGTAGAACGTGTGCAAAATTGTCACCAAAACCGCCTCTCACCTTCCAGGCAGGTGCTGCTACCATGCGGTGGTGAACCCCGAGTCATTCGTTCAAATTACTTTGCTCCCACAAAGTTCGTAGCTCACACACGAGTTCAGTTCATTCGTGATTTATTTCAAATATTCACCGTGGCTGATGAACGCGTTTCGGCCATGACGGCCTTTGTCAATGTCAGCGTGCTACCCATCTTTTCACCAATATAAATGTCATGCTTTACATCACAATAGAGGACGGACTCAAACACATGATTCTCAGTTTTGTCGCGGCCATCTTAACATGGTCAAAGGAACAATCATTGTTGATATCATTAATCACCATATAGTACTTCATTTCCTATTTGGGTTAACAAATCGACAGTGCAGTGGAGGAGCTAGTGACCATGATGGCCGCTCGGAGCTGTAGCTCCGTAGCGAACCCTCACTTCAGCTTCCAGAACGGCGCTACGCCGCGCTTTAATTCCCACCCAATCCAATAATTCCGCAACCGGAATACAGGCGGATCACCGGAGACCTAATATCGCCCTTCTCCGTCCGTGCATCGCAGAGAAATGAGCCGCGACGTCCCCGCCAGTGAACATGCCAAGATGGCGCCCGGGGAGCTGTGAGTCCATGCCCGGAGGCACTAAGAATGGGCTCCGCGATGCCACCCACCTCCGTTTCACCTTCAGACAGCGCCCCCCCCCCCCCCCGCCCGCATCTCTAAACGTTGCAGGCTGGCCCTACTGGGGAGAAAAACTCCGCATTGTGGATTTCGTTTACCTGCACCGCTTGTGAGGCACAGGTGCGGCTGGAGGGGGAGGGGCCTGCGGGCCCGACCTGCGGCGTCCCCCGAGTCCGGGCCTATATCGGGCACCGAGCCCACGACTGGGAGGTACGTCGACTTTGGCAGCAGCCGCGCACCGTCCCACTACATGCAAAACACTCTTCTGAGTGAGACATTTCCAGACCATCCACTGCCAGGGAATCCTTTCCTATGCCTCCGCCTGCGATCTCTCCCTGCGACCTCTGGGAGCTCTGAGTCCCTGGTTCCTGGTGGAGGCATGGGGGCTCGAACGACGGCCTACCATGTTCCGTGTTGAGGCATCACTATTGGACCCTAAGGCGCCCTGGGTCCCCTTTCCACTGGGATCCTGCACCAGTGCACTACTTTCACTACTGCTGTGAATGGGGATGATCTGCTGACTCTGGAACTGTCCCTTCTACCTCTCCTCTCACCACTCTTGAACTGGGGGCGAGCTGGAGGACGAGGTGGACAGCACTTCCCTGTAACACCGGGACCAGGGCTTTAGATGGAACTTTGACGATGCCCCCTGGGCGGAATCCATAAATACTTACCGTGGAGCCAGAGCAACCTTGGCCGATGCCCGGTGGAGCTGTCCTACGCAGCTATAGAGGAGTTTGGCTCTTGTTCACCCCTCGGCCGTCACCTACCCAGCCGGACATCGGACTTTGTTTTTCCTCGTCTCCCCCGCCTCCTTCCTCTGTCGTATTCCTGATCCCCCTCTCCGCTTTGCTAAGTGTAATTGTGTTCTTTCGCTTGCTCAACTGCACTTTTAGTGTTGGACATTGATGTTGTGTATCTATTTTTTGTAACCTATGTAGCATCCACGTTCTCCCTTATATAAAGCGCTCTGATACCTCCGGGTCTAGCCAGCGCTATATAAAACTCCAAATAAATAAATAAATTCATAAAATGCTCTATATGTAAAAACATTTATGGTCATATTATACCCATTGATTTCACGAGCTAATAACATTCAAAATAAATGCATTGTATCATATAATATATTCATATGCCAAGTATCCCATGGAGCCCTGAATGAGCAGGCACCAAATGGTCTACATAATGACCTCTCTCAAATGTATTCACTGAATAAAGCCCTGAATGGGCAGGCACTAGTTGTCGCGACCATCTTAACATGGTCAAAAAAACGATCATTGCTAATATCAATAATCACCATTTAGTACTTCATTTCCTATTTATGTTAAAAATGACAATGCATTCTCATTCATAGAATGCTCTACATGTTAAAATATTTATAGTCATATTCGTACCCATTGATTTCACAAACTAATGACATTCTAAATAGATGCATTAGTTGAATTAGACATGGGGAAAGGTGTCTTACATATTTGCAGTATTTTCATAACTGGTGGGGATTATATCGTACAAAACAGTCATATGCCAAGTATCCCATAGAGCCCTGAATGGGCAGGCACCAAATGGTCTACATAATGACCTTTCTCAAATGTATTCACTTACATAAAGCCCTGAATGGGCAAGCACTAGTTGGCTTGCATATTAGCTCCCACAATCCCTACTCCTACTTATCAATTCCTGATATTCCCCCTATATATCCTAATATTATAACTCAAGGTCCGTCTAAAACCATGTTGAGATTGTATCTTCTTGTCTGAATCGTCATATAACTGAGGGAATTGATCACCCCTGAGACAAAGGAACAAACTAAATTACAGATTATTACTACATGGTATTGGTGGTTGCAACCCCTAACCCACATGGACCCACAGCTCTTCCTCGCTATTGAGACCATGGGGAACCAATGTCCTTTATTCAATAATGTGCTTCGACTCCAGCTGTCGTAAGGCTCTCACCCTGTCACCTCCTCTCTCCAAAACCGGTACCTGATCTACACAGAAGAAGCTTAAAAGTTTACTATTGCTCTGATGTCGGGCCGCAAAGTGTCTGGCAACGGGATAATTGCTGTCACCCTTAGTTATTGCCCGCATATGCTCCAGGACTCTTTTTCGCCTGGTGTACCGTACTACCCACATATAAAAGGTTGCACGGACACACCAAACAATAGACCACAAAATCCGAGTTACAATTAAGTAATTTTGTTATCTGTTTCTTGGAGTCCCTACCTGGAATCTGAAACTCCTTGGTTTTGACACTTTTCCTGCAAGCCTTACAGTGTAAGCACAGATAGAACCCTCTTACTTGTGGCATACCCCTATCTTTGTTGGTGAAGTGGCTGTGCACTAACCAATCTTTCAGGGAGGTACTTCTCCTATAGGTGATACTAGGATGTTGAGTGATTGCACTTCCAATCGTTCCATCTGCTTGTAAAATACTCCAATGTTTATTTAGTATCTTGCGTATTTCATTGGAATCTGTGGAGTAGGTCAGGATTAACCTGGTCACTCCTTCCTGATTCTCCCTAGGCTTATTGCTCAAGAGGTCATCTCTCACCCGCTGGTCAGCCCTACCAATGGCAGCCTGTAGTGGTTTTATCGGATAACCCCTCTGCCCAAACCGTGCAAGTGCCTGATCCTTTGCCACTTCATAGTTCTCATGTGTGGTGCTATTTCGTTTAATAGGAAGTAGCTCCCCATAGGGAATGCTATTGACTAAACAACGGGGATGCCGGCTGGTGTAGTGCAAGACGGCATTGCCCGCAGTTGGTTTACGATCTAATTTGGTCATCAATTGCTCGCCGTTTACATAAGTAAGTAAGTCCAGTATTTGTATAGCGCATGAATCTCCCCCGAAGGGGTCTCTCGGCGCTGGGGGCCGTTGGGAAGATTAAGTGAGCTATTGCCCAGAGTCGCATGGTGCTGGGCAGACCCCTGCCACCGGAGCCAGGGATCGAACCATCATCCCCAGCGTCCAGCGTCTGTCGCCCTGGCCGCGGCGCCACACCTCTTCCCACATACACCAACAAATCTAAGAATGCAACCTCTAACGGACTGATATTACTTGAGAAATGTACGTTATACTCATTGGTGTTGAGGATGGTAATATACTCTTCAATTTCCTTACGGGAACCCTTTCAGACGATAAAAATATTGTCGATATAGCGGGCCCAAACAGCTATTTTCTGTGCCCAAATCTCATTTTCCTCGGCCCAGGCCACGTGCTTCTCCCACCAGCCCACGACTAAATTCGCGTAGCTGGGGGCGAAGCACGTGCCCATAGCTGTGCCCTGTTTCTGTATATAGAGCTGATCTCCAAAGACAAAGATGTTATGTAAACAGAATGACATAAATTGCAATATCATCCGATTGTGCTCTAAAAATTTCAGAGGTCTGGTTTTAAGAAAGGTCTCAACTACTTCCAGACCATGTACATGATTGATGCTTGTATATAGGCTGGTAATGTCAAGAATAACCAACAGAAATTCATCTTCCCACATAATGTTGGCAATTAATTTGATGAAATCACTGGTATCCTTGATATATGATACCAGGTCATGGACAGAGTATAGTATTGACCAAAACCGATGTGTTCTCCAAAAGGCTACCTTTGGAGAACACAATCGGTCGCCCAGGAGGTTTTTAATCATCCTTATGAATCTTGGGGATGAGAAAAAATGTGGGAGTTATCGGATGATATACTTTTAGGAAACAAAATTCATCCTGATCCAATATACCCCTATCCCTCCAAAAGGTGATCATTTGATGGAAATCGAGGCTTCTGGGTAGGCTCCATATATAAATACCCTATGACTTACAGTGCCTCAAAGGGTCCTGAGTGAAAACCATGCATTACTTACTGGTGGCTCAACAGTGGCTATGTCTTTTTCACCTCTGGTAGGGCTGCTTTGTATTCTCTTGTAGGGTTTGTCATTCCGGGTTAGACTTGCATGTTCTCTTGATAACACATCTGATCCTCATCGAGGTTGAATTCTGTCTTTTTGTTTATATATAAACTACTCAAACGTGTGTGACAACCTCTGTTCTCATATTTACTGCAACTCTTCATGCTAAAGTGGAGTGCCTAATCATGTTAGGAGCATATTTTGAACCTCGAGCACCTCACCAAAGATCTCCCATTTAGACATTTTACATCCAATATCCTTCCAACCTAAACTATGAAATGCTGCTTAGCAAGTCGACGAAAGTCGAAGCAATTTACAGCTTTGTCAGGGGCAAGAGCGCTAAACAAAAGCTGCTGTTTGTTCAAATATAATACAGTAAGCTCTATGGAGGCCGGTGGTGCTCTTGTTGTAGAGTCTTTCCCTTGCGAACCTTTATATTTCTAGATTATGAATCAAGTTTTGACTCCTCCTTTTGAAGACATGGAAAGCCATTTTCCAAGTAGATTAATTAAGGAAAAGTTATGCTTGATAAGCATGCAAACAAAGTATTTTGAACTGTCATTTTGAATTCCAAGTTTTTTTTTTTACCACTTTATTTCCTTTTGTAATTTTCCTTTGTGAACAAAATGAGAATTAATTCAAGCATACTCCTTTACAATTTACGGTGGCAATGGCAAATCATGTAAAGGTAGATTTGATTATGGTTTTGTGGTGGGAATATCAGAAAAATGTTGAAGGCAAAAGGGCATTTTGTGAGATGGTAGAATGTTTTAAAAATTCGAGTGTCTAAAGTTGCAGGGTGACTTCAGACTCTTTTTACTATAATGTGCAGTATAAAATAAACACCAGATTCGAGAATTTTCATAGCTTAAACTACCTTCCTTATGTATTTTTAGATCCAGATCTTCGTTGAACTCATTGCGGTAGGAAGACCTAAAGAAACACCACTTGCAACTCAGATTTTTGTTAACCCGCAAGATGGAACTCAGCGATGATCTGAACCCTGTTCTTCGCCGTCTTGTGCAATTTATAATGTGGGTGTACAGTATAATTACTTTCGCACCATGGTACATCCTGTCTGGGGCAATGGACCGAGAATTAAAAGCCAAACGAATTAGAGCTCGGCCAGTGGATCATCTGTCTGGGAGTCCTTATAGGGCTGTCAACAGTTCACGAAATTTGGCTTCAATTCTGTATCCTGACTGTGATACACTGGACAAGGTTTTTAAGCATGCAGCAAACAAATTCGGAATATCAAAGTGCCTGGGAACCAGAGAAATTTTAAGCGAGGAAGATGAAGTTCAGCCAAATGGAAAAGTTTTTAAAAAGGTAATTTGCTTTTCAACATTTGATGCCTTTCTTGTTTTCTTTTTAATTTAGACGTTTTAAATGCAGCTTTCTTCTCTGACAGGGAGTTTGATGCGTAGTTTTGGAGAAAATCCGGTTTGTATATGCTGAATAGCTAACATAATTGAAAGATAAACAACCGTAAACCACAGCAGGTTTCAGAAAATGTGTGAAATTTATCTTTCAGGAATGTGTTTTGTAATGAATCTGATTGAGAGGTGTGCATTTTACCACAATGCCTGGTTTTCTGTAGAAAGGCAGGCATGTATGTTGTGTGTAGTCCACTTTCAGAGTCCTCTGCGTTCCCGTGCAGGCTTGGTGCCACTTCGCAGTGGCACTGCACATGCCATTACTAGTTCTTTACAACCCATGGAAGATGAATAAACTATTTGGGGACAGTCAAACAACACTCCATCTTATAACAGTGCCTGAGAAATAAATGTATGACATTTCAAATATTTTGCTGTTCAATATCTTGCCCACTTCCCTCTTGTTATGCGGTACATCCATGGACATATAACAGTGCTTTTAAATTCTTTTTTTTACCAAGCATGTTTTCAGTTCGGAGATCTTTCTTATTTAAGAGCTTGTTCTCCACTGTTGGTGTCTGATGCTAGTATATTTGGCCCGGTTGCAGTTCCTCAGGGCAAGGTACGGGCTAGCAAGGGGCTTCAAACTCCTGCTGTTGTAATCTGTGACCATACTTGACAATTTCGGTACTAACTATACACAACTATAGCCAACATTCTGGCAGTTTATTCATACAGTGTGGCTGAGCAACATCCTGTCCTGCTCAGGTGTAAAAGCACTGTACAAAGTTATGAGCAGCTCAGTTTGGGTTTGTAGTATCCGTTAGAAGATGCGCTTTATGTGGGCTCATTTGGCAGTGAGATGGAATTGGCTGGCTTTATTTACCTGGTCAAAGAATACAGTTAGTTCAGGTGCTGCTGAGTAGTTTTAAATAGAGGCAACACTGAGAGCTTTGATCTTCTCTCTGTTCAGTCCTGGACTGACTCCCCACTGATCATGATGGAATGTACCCCCAAGTGTGCGCTTGTGGAACTCTGCGAGCTCGCTCACTCTCAGTACTTAAATGCAGCTGGTGGTAGCAGGTGGAAACCACCAGCAGTCATTTTTGAGAACCAACAGTAATTTTTCCCCATCAGAGTTTGACCCAGAGGAAGGAGATAAAAGCAGACTAGGGGGAAAGAGGGCAGCAGAGAGAGGCATAAAAAAGGTACAAAGAGAAGCAGGAGCCTGAAAGAGTGAGATGAATAGGCAGGGAGTGTCTGGTCATGGATTAGAGGGGCAAGAGGGTGGATTCAAGACTATGCAGGCTTGGTATTCGGCGCTACCAGTGGGCTTCTGAGCAGAACGTTGGGCTCCGGCACTTATTCTTTTACAAATTAAGCACTGCTGGCTCCTAATGCAAAGTGTTAAAAATGGCAAAGTGCACTCACGACTAACCTGAGCAAGATATCACAACTTTGTTTTGTTAAACACACTGATAACATCATACAATGGGTGTTAACTGTTCATGCATTCCTTACAGAGGAATGGGGATGAAGTAAGTACCGAACATTTAGACAACCACTAAGTACTGACGAATTAGTTTGCGGTAGGTAAATGCCTAAACTTTCCATACAAAAGTATGTGTGCAACATGTTTTATTTACGTATAGATTCCAGAAGGACCCTTCAACAGTCAAATTATATTTGTCTACACTGCGTTGCAAATAGAAATGCTTAAAATCGACTAGTGCACATATATCCTTCTAAAAAAGCTTAAAATGTGCAATGTTTATTTCAGACTTATGCGCAGGCAGTTTGAATGTTTTAATTGTATGTTCTTTCCTGAATCTGTACATCTCAGTAAACCCCGTTGACATGCATCAGTTTCAGAAATACCTTGATGCATGTTACCGTACTTCTCTGTTTTGAAATGGCAATTTCACCCTTAAAAGTTTGTGTAGTACATGTGGTCTTAAAACCTAGAAGAATGCAAACTCCACGCTATGCCTTTTGAAAATTTTGTTGCACTTATTGATTTGTAAGTACCTTGGGTAGTGTTTCTTAATCTTCACTTTTGTGGACCCCCATTAATTGTTACTGCAACTCAAGGACCCGCGTTGAATCATTATTCGAGTCCAGGTACCCCCACTCAGTGATTACTGTTAATATTATTTACTTTTCTAAGCAGTCGCAGACCCCATGGTAGGCGTTGCGGACCCCCAGGTCACCAGACCATAAGTTAAGAACTGCCCCCCTAGGATGCTGCTTCAGATTTCGTTGGGGAATGGCTGGGGTAAGGAGCAGGTGATTGGGGAAGAGAAGGAAGACACAGGATGTTCTCAGCACGAAGGAGGAATGCTTCCGGCTCCTTAAGTGTACTGTGGAAAATCTTCAGTCAACATTTCTGGCAGTTCAGAGTCCCAGTACAGGCAAAGAACTATATAATCTTACCAGGAAGTACCAAACAGCTGTGAAGGCATGGGACCACATCACCTTTAGGCTGAATGTTCCAGAGCTTCCGACGTGATGTCTGGACACATTTGGTGAAACAGGACTTTTTTCCAGTTTCTTTCTAAATTTGAGGTCGTTTTGTTGTGGTGTAAATGTAGGTGCCGGGTTGTTCCAAACGTTTGGACTACATATGCTCATGGTTTCCCCCCAACCGATTGACTTCTTATTAAAGGGGACAGGGGTGATCCTATTGTCAAATGTCGAGTGGGTTTGCAGTTACTGATTAGTTTTTATACATATTTCTGAGCTCAAGACCATTACGCTTTGTGAGTGGTTCAAAGCATCTTGAGGGTTACCCACTGTTTAATGGGTAGACAGTGTAAACTTCGAAGGGTTGGGTGATGTGCTCTATTATTTTTATTCTTAATACTTGTCTAGCTATTAGGTTTTGGACTAGTTGGAGCTGTCACAGGTTATTCTTCTGGAGACCAGTGTGTGAACAGGCTCTATTTTGTGGTTGAAGTTACTTTGCTGAGCATATTAAGGTGGAGGTGTGCTCTCCGGGCACTGCTTTCACTTGTAGAATAAATGAGACTATGATAAAAGATGATTCCGAAATCTCACTTTGGGCACAGGGTCAGGCAGTTCATCCCATCGAGTGTGGGTCATTGGAAGGGTACGTGTCTAGAGCGGAGTCTGTCTGTTTTCGAGCCATTTTGGCATAGTTCACGTTTCCTCGTCCAGCACTGAACAGAAGCGAGGCAAGTCATGTATGTTTTGTTGCCATTGTTTTTGACGTGTCTGTCGACTACCCCCCTCTTTCCCCCCCCCCCCCCTGGAACATATCCCTAGGCCAGCACCCCCCACCTCCTCTTACCTGCACCAGTCGGCAAACTTGGGGACCGCCCCGGGTGGCAAACTTGGGGGCCGCCCCGGGTGGCAGTAGGTCTAGCTACGCCACTGGAGGGACTCCAGATGGAATACATTGGGTGCTGGATTGGATCTTTCAGTCTCATTTGTTCAGTACGATTATGGAGGAAGAATGTCATCCGTGTTAGGACAGAGCCCTTAATCCCCATGTATTTCTCAAGTTGCCCAGACAAGATGTCTTGGTCTTCTAGTGTTTTGCAGCCGTGAGGTCCACTAGTATTAAACTAAATCTGCAGCCTGACATTAAGGGCTCTCAGAATCTCCACTGATACTGCAAGCTCTCTCATAACCTGCCAGTTTTTAAAGCAACTAGGCAATTCAAATAATTTGTTACTTATTGTATTGTGAGATGTAAATAATATTGGAAGATGCAGCAGGGTAGAGCCAGTCTCTCACAGCACATGCTGATATCACGCTATAGCAAGATACTGCATGATTGCGGCTGCCCGCGGCCCCGCAGGGGGCCACCCTAAAAGGGCGGCCCTTTAGTGCCATTTGGGCACATACACACCCCTGATTGGACTCAGGGAGGAGTCCTCTCTCCTTGGCGCGCGAGGCGCGTCACTTACGGTGCGCCGAGGTCAGGGGAGGGTACTTATGCCTCCCCCGGCCATCTTGGCGTCCTCTTTGCGCCAGCCACGCCATCTCAACTCGTCGTCTCGCGTCGTGTTTGCTTTGCCCCAGGACTGCTGGAGCGCAGAGGGAGGTTGTCAGTGAGTCGTTCATCCCCCCCTCCTACTCCCATACCTCCGCCGCCCCCCCCCCCCCCACCCGGGTAGTGGCGGGTGACGCTGGTGCCCTGGGCTGCCCTTGGGGGTGCGGGCTCTGGAGTGCCGGCCAGGTGGTGAGCTTGCGGCCTGGCACTCCGGTTGGAGTGGGGCGTGGGCCTTTGGCTGCCTAGAGTCCCTTGTCCCCGGCGCTCCCCGGTTCCCCCACAGGGGTCTTGCTGGGCGAGGCGCGGTGGCTGTCTGAGCGGGGGTCCACCTGGGGCTCCGGACTCGCCGGGCGCCCGGGTGCGGGGCCCGGGCGGGTGTTGCAGCGCAGAGAGTCATGCGACGAAGTGTCTGGGTTCCATCGCCGGGGGCGGTTTGCCGCCCGTTATGCCCACATTTTCGAGGGTGATTGCATGCGTGATCTCTCAGGTTCGCTCGTTGTTCTACCATATGTATGATTTGCCCCTGGGGAGGCCTCACGCTGGCTGCGCGGCAGGCAGGATGCAGCGCAGCAGAGTATTTGGCGTAGCTTGGTCTGGGGAGAGCGGGAGGCGGGCTCTCCGATGTCTCTGCTTTGGGCGCTAAGCGGGATTCAGGGAAACAGGGGTGGCTATTTCTTGCTGACTGTTGGAGGATGCTGCCCGGGTAACGGCTGCAGGAATAGCGGGGGAGGAGAGTCCTCACTCCCCCGCAGCCAGCCATCAAGTGGTTCCGCTAGTGTGGTGTTCACGGTGTTGGCGAGGTCGGGTACCGAGTTCGTAAACACGGTGCTGTGGGGTGTTTCTCCGTTTTCAGCACAGGAGGCCCGACGCGCTGGGCCTGAGTTGGCCTCTGTTTTTTGGTGGTGTCTGGAGGCGTCAGTGATGTTGTTTGCACTGGGGTGGTGCGGGAGACCACTGCCGTGGCGGAGTGGTCGCACTTTTGTGACACCCGGGTTGGTCGGTGCCCCAGGGATCGTACGTCTGTTGGTTGCCTGCATTGCAGCTTGTTTGTGGCCTAGGCTTGGCACCGGCACACCGGGGAGTGCGCTGCCTTTTGCAGCAGTGCTGGTGCGTGCAAATCCACGCCATGGATTCTAGTTCGACATTCGCAGAGTGTGAGGTCTATTTGGATGTGCCTTTCGTCAATGTCTTCAGCCATGAACGGAGGTGTGGTTTCTCTATGCTTTCAGGGCTGGCGTGATCCTGTTGGGAGGCCGGCCTGGAGTTGCCCCTATAGGTCTGGGTTATGCTGACCTATTGTGTTTACTTTCCTGTGTGGCCCCTGGAGGGCTGCTTTGCGGCCTGTCCGGGCTTGATGGCATTTGCTGATAGTGGAGAGGCCGGAGGAGGGGCCTTCCTTCAGCTCTTGGAGCGCTAGGTGCTGTGAGTGGCTGAGTTGTGGAGGTATGTCGTGCGAGTAGAACCAGGTTGAACACAGGCCCCTGTCTCCTGTGATACCAGACTGTGTCTAGGCTGATGCGGACCGTGGTGAAGAGACCTTGCGGCTGCATGGCACGGCCTCTTTTAGCGTGAGTTGCGGAAATATGAGGGAGGCCGCGCTGCTGGAGGCGCGCTTTCGAACCGATCTTTCTCCTTTTTCAGGGATTTGTAGGGGTACTGGGGTCTTTTCAGGCAACTCGCGGGCGCGGATTGGTACGGACGCAGGGCCGCGCATGTATTCCTTTCCGCGCATATTTTCCTTTTGTGGTATGCATTGTTGCGAGCGTTGCGGCGCCCCCTGCGTCTTGGGCTGCTTCACGTTGCGGTGCGGCCGAGGGGATGGGGGTTCGATTTGGTCTATGACCATTGCCTTTTCGGGCGTTGAGCCCTTATATAGACGAATGCTTTGGCCGTTCCGTGCCCGAGCGGAGCGCTGCGGCCCAGGAGCCGTGCTGTTTGGCGTGAGTGCGGGGCACTTTCTGGACCAGGACTCGTGCACCCGGGGTGCCCCTCCCCCTTTTTTCTGGCTGGCTGGCTCGTTTTCCTGGTTGAGTGGCACTTGGCTATGCATGTAGCACGGTTGTCTGGTGCTGGGGGGGACGGAGAGCAGCCTGTTCAGTGTGTTTGCTTAGGGATGTAGTTGATGCAATTTTGTGTGCGCAAAAGTTACCCGCAGGTGTCCGAGCTTTGCAAGAGAACTGGCTACATTTCATACAGATTTCTGAGTATCACAGTGGAGATGCAGGCGGAGACGTCTGAACTCGCAGAAGAATGGTGGTGGATATGGGGGTTTTGCCGCAGAGAGTAGTGGTTGGTTACAGATATACTGGTTGCAGGTTGACTCCCGAAGACACCAACAGGTGAACTCTGGATCCACACAGGAATGGTGGTAAGGGCTTGGGACTGCCTCTTGGCCTGCACGTGGCCAGGGGTTGAGGCGAGGGGAAGGCTGGAGGTGCCGTGTGAGTGGGTCCTTTCATTGACGCGTGACTTCGGTGAGTTGGGCCATGTAGGCTTCCGGTCTTCCACTAAAGATGGCGAGTGTTACCCCCCCCCCCCCCCCGGCTGCCATGCATGCAGTGCGCACGTGCGGCCCACTAGCGTATTAGCTTAATCAGGCCACCTGGTGGCACTGTGCCGCTGGTTTGATATTTTCATTTCAAGCCAGAGTTTTAAAGTTTACAATTAAATTGATTTCTCCTGCATTTCAGTACAAGGCGTACCTCGGGCCCCACGCGTAGAATCAAGCTGGTCTTGTATAAGGGAGGGTATTTATATTTTACTTTTGGATTAGCACGGAGGCATACTGCCGGGGGAGGGGGAGTGTGGTCTAATCATTTGTTGACTGTGATTCGCTGAAGTACTCGGAAGCGGAATAAACTAGCGTGCAAGTTCAGAGTCTTCAAATTAGGCCTTTTCAAAGACCGGCAACCTGACTGCGGAGCACTGAGCCTGGCCAACACACTAATTTGCTGTTTGCGTGCTGTGACTCAGTCCAAAGTGGGATTTGTCGGTGCTCCAGGAAATGGACCCGGTTCTCCTTACGGACAAAGGTTTTTTTTGCAGAGCATGGTTGCAGAATGTTTTAGCAAGAAAAGTAAAATGTATGAGTACCCATCGTCGAACCGGCTGGGGCTCTCTTAAGATACTACTTTGTTTCAGTCGGCAACTTGGTACCATTGACAAGGTCAAGGGCCCTGGCTTGCTGTAGGTGCAAGGTTACGGGTTGCTCATATATATATGGACGCATTAAGAGACGATGCTTAACTATGCGGCACGCTATGCTAAGCAAAGGTTTCAGCCTACATGTTTCAATCCTATGACAAAAACAGAGCAAGTGTTCTGGTCAGAATCATTAGGCCACAGGGTAGCACAACTAAATATTTTCAAATCCTCGTAAGGGAGTTGCAATTCTTTCATGAGGTAGAACAGGTATGGTTCTTGCGCTCATCTTGCCAGTGCAGGTACTCATTTGGTAGGATTGAGTGCTGCACAGGCGGCCTTCCTTGCTTATCTATAAACAAACTTATGGAAACTGACTCAAGGAGGATATCGCAGTGGATCTACACACCTGCTAAATAACTGTACAATGCAGATCGCAGGTCTTTGGGTCACTCTGCTGGTCTGAGTGGTCCTTTATGGCAGCGTAGATTGACCGGCACGTACGTTAAGTGAGATGTATCACATACCGGGGTAACGGACAGGAGGCAGAAGGGTCCCGGCAGGACCCACAAACTGGTGGGCTGCATTATGACATGACACTGGGAATCTTGATATCAATGTAATGGGACCCTCGCATTGTGGGCAGAACTATACAGTTTTAACTGCACATGGGGAATTCCTTTAAGGAATAATGGTCAGATTATTAAGCGAAGAAACCCTCCTGGCGGAATGCCACGTGTTCTAACCTCTCTGGAAGCGGGGCCCTCACAGTGAGGTAGCTCCCGACTCAGTCACGGCTAGGTCCTACTGGGCTTTCAGCCAAATGACCACTTGCGCAAGTTGGTCAAATGTTGTCTTAAAAAGGGGCATAGGTTGGGTGATGGAAGAGCGAACCTGTGCAGTTTTAAGTTGTGCAACTTATATGGCCTGGGAAGAATGTGCGCAGAACAGCACAGGAGTTGACAGAACATGGGAAACGCTTTTCCAAATCTGGCACCAGAACACCAGGTTAGTCAGGGCCAACTTGTTTGTTGGGTGACTTATGTAGGCGAAGACTTATTACAGTTCTTGCACAGTCCCATCATTTCAGAATTGAAGCGTTGCCTTGGGTATCCCTGGGCATAAAGAATGGCCAGACCAGCAGCCAGGGGATCACAGAGCAAGTGCACTCTGTTCTTAGCGTAGTATATGCAGGCTGCATCACCTACACCAAGAAAGCAAGCATTTCTTTAAGTGGGGTTGAACCCATACAGGACATCAAGGAATAATTTAGCTATGCTAACTTGCCCCCCAAAAACATCTTGGCCATCCACCTTGTTGTTCACAGCAACTGCACATGTGAGCGTTTTAATTACCTGTGCATAGTTCATTCAGATGCACAGTATCATTTTAATTTAAATAATCGCTGTAGTTTCAAGCGTGAGATTCCCTCAATGTCAGCAACTGCCCACATTGTCAGCAATGAAGCTGCCTGGGAAGTCTGGGTGCAGTCACCACAGATTAAACTGAACAGGCAACAGTCCGGCAGGAAAGGAGGGATGTTGAATTGATTGCCCACTTAGCAGTATGACTATTGCACAGGAAGATGGAGGGTGAGTCAAGGGACACGGTTGGTGTGACGGCAACGCTAAACTGTCCGCTTATGCTGGGTAGGAGGTTCCGAATCACCAACCAGAAGGGTGCCAAGTGGCAAAAACCAGTAAATGGGTTTAATATCTGTATGTCTCTGGCCTTACGGCTGTGTAGAGCCATTCTCATTTAGAGGTACGCCCAGGTGAAAATTGTGTGCAAGGTGGGACAGGCTATTGGTATGCCTTGCCAGGACAGTGACCCACACTTCACACGAACTGGAGCCCATATAAAGGATAAATGCTGGAAAAACAGACTGGGGTACATTGGGCTCAAAAATCCTCTTCACCAAGCTGCTGGGCATTTTGTTGCCAGGTGTCGTTGAGTGACAGGCAAGGGCATTAAGGGGCGGTATTAAGTAACAAGGTCATTTGCAGGGATGCAGAGGGGTCCCACCGGATCCACTGAAGGTGGGCTGCAGCTAAACATGAAACTGGGAATCTTGGATTCCGACACTCTTGCTGGTTTAAGCATCTAGGGTCACAGCTGGATAGCAGGTACTGTGCATCTGTGATCGGACGGCAGTTAAGCAAGCCTGGTGAGCTGGGTAAGTTGTCACTCCACGAAAGGGTGAGGTGTCTCCAATAGTGGGCACAATACATATATTCTTTCAAACCAGATTGACACCATTAATGTGTTCACCAGGGTTTAGCAATTAAAGAGGTGTCTGTGCAATTGTCTGGTCAACGGGGCGAAGTAAGTGCACTCCAGAACCGAGGGTAGGTGACATGTTGCTTCAGTTAAGCTCAAATGCCCCGCCCGGATAGCTATATTAGCCAGGCTGGGTGGGGACGCTGTCAGCCAACATAGTGTGCTGCTGTCCCAATAATTGGGGAAACAAGGTGTCAAGCACAAAAGGCTACTATGTAAAAAGAACGTTTGGCACGTCCAGTATTCAAGAAAATTAAAATTTAACGGAGCAGGTAATTTTCCACTGCTGGGGCTGCGCAGGGTGGGCAGTGTGAACCCCCAAATTTGGGAATAATCTAGTATGGGGATAAACAAGGGCTTAGTCATTCCTGAATGTTAGGCACTATATTGCAGACAGTGCACACTGGATTAAATCAGACAGAATCACAAACCCGGAAAGCCTAGGGGGTTTTCACCACAGAGGGAACTGAGCAGGCGAAATTCCCATAAGGAATAAGGGATACATGGCAAGTGCATGAGGACACACTTGCTCATTGTCGCATACTTCTAGTTATGAACATTCCTGTGCGCCATGATTTAGCAATCAAAAAGGACTGTGCAAATGTCGGGTCAACCTCAACAAAATATGTGCACTCTACTCCATGGGCAGGTTACGGGTTGCTTCAGTTAAGCATAAAACTTCTCGCCCTGATAGCCAAAGTAGACAGGCGGTTTGTGGGAGCGGTCACATAACAAGTGGGCTGCTGTCCCATAGATTGGGGACACAGGTGTTCAGGCACATACAGTGCTAGAAGGACTGCAACTACAGGTTGCAGAAGGTTGGAGCCTACATTAACCTGAAGGGTAATATAGCCATGGTTAAGGTTAGACCTCCCTTTCCCACCGAACAGGTGTAATTTCTGTAAGAAATAAGGGATTCATGGCAAGTACAAGGGGACACACTTTCTTATTGTCACTTACTCCTAGTTCATCAGATAGTAGCCTGCCAGGTGCTTTCCAGGGACACACAAGGGCATAATGGAGTTGCATGAGGTAGGAGGTAACGTGCAGTGAGGCAGTGTGGTCCCAGCTGCCCGCAAAAGGGGGCTGCGGCAATACTTGCAACTGGGAATATTAGATTCTAACAGTATCATTGTTAATATACGCACGATTTAGCAATCAAAGGGACTGTGCAAATGTCTGGTCAACCTCTGCAAAATATGTGCACTCTGCTCCATGGGCATGTTACGGGTTGCTTCAGTTAAGCATAAAACTTCTCGCCATGATAGCCAAAGTAGACAGGCGGGTTGTGGGAGCGGTCACATAACAAGTGGGCTGCTGTCCCATAGATTGGGGACACAGGTGTTCAGGCACATACAGTGCTAGAAGGACTGCAACTACAGGTTGCAGAAGGTTGGAGCCTACATTAACCTGAAGGGTAATATAGCCATGGTTAAGGTTAGACCTCCCTTTCCCACCGAACAGGTGTAATTTCTGTAAGAAATAAGGGATTCATGGCAAGTACAAGGGGACACACTTTCTTATTGTCACTTACTCCTAGTTCATCAGATAGTAGCCTGCCAGGTGCTTTCCAGGGACACACAAGGGCATAATGGAGTTGCATGAGGTAGGAGGTAACGTGCAGTGAGGCAGTGTGGTCCCAGCTGCCCGCAAAAGGGGGCTGCGGCAATACTTGCAACTGGGAATATTAGATTCTAACACTATCATTGTTAATATACGCACGATTTAGAAATCAAAGGGACTGTGCAAATGTCTGGTCAACCTCTGCAAAATATGTGCACTCTGCTCCATGGGCATGTTACGGGTTGCTTCAGTTAAGCATAAATCTTCTCGCCCTGATAACCAAAGTAGGCAGGCGGGTTGTGGGAACGGTCACCTAACAAGTGGGCTGCTGTCCCTTAGATTGGGGACACAGGTGTTCAGGCACATACGGTGCTAGAAGGACGGCAGCTAGGTGAGATCAGCAAATAGATGGGGCAATGTGAGCTATGGTTGTCTGAAATCGTCCCGCCCAGAGTTGGCACGGGGCTGAGTCATTTGAGGCAGTGGAACTTTCCCGCAGGAGGGTGAATAGTTCAATGCACAAGTTCACAGGCCAAAGGGGCTTTGGTTTTATCAGACACTAGCTGATCCAGGCTAACATCAAGGGCTATTGTGATACAGATGGGGTTCCACCGGTCTCCGGTGGGAATGGTCCTGTTCCTCTTGGGTTGCAGGAGGCCTTGGAAATGGCAGGTTATAGGTGAGAATACAGCTGTGTTGGTGGGGGGGCTCTGGCGGCGACCGCCTCCAGAGCTGTGGCGGAGTTACAGGGCGATCTGGAAGCAGATGGGTACAGAAGGGTACCTCTGCAGGAGCACAATAGGGGTGCCAGAGCCAAATCCCAGGAGCCTCAGGGCAGGTTCCTGGAAAACCGTGTCGGCGCCCCGTTAGTCCTTCGGGCGGTTGTGGGCCTGAACAGCCGGGGGCTTGCCTTGCTACGCTCCGCCCTGAAAGGGGCGTGAGTAATAAGGGACCAATGTGTCACGGGATCCGGAAAGAGGATCACCCATAAGGTGTAGCACTGATTGGGTTCTCCACAGTGCTTGGCTCATCAGGCGGGCAGGGCAGCATAGGTTGGTTACAGCTGCCTGCCCTTGGATCGCCCGTAAGATAACCCACCATATCTGATAGAGACGTCTAGCCGCAGATTCCTTAACTTAGAATATCCCCAGGCGTCAGACTGGATCCGGAAAATTTTGCGTAGCAGCAACTCTGTGCGCCGGGTGGCGGCGCCACACGGCTACGCCCTGACTTCGTCCATGGACGTGACGTCAGCGGAGCCATATATGCCCCGCCCCGGCGCGCCAACATCAGTTTTCTTCTTTTCCGCGTCACGACGCGGATCCTGGAAACCAGCAGTTCCTGGCCTAGTTTTGGGCCTTCTCGGCACCGTTGGTGTCGTACCGGAACATTGTGCAATGCCCTCCGGGTTCAAAGCCTGTGAGGCCTGTGCGCGTCAGATGTCTGGCACTGACCCGCACCTTATTTGCATGTGGTGCCTTGGTGTGTACCACGATTCCAAAGAATGCGGCGACTGTCAACAGATGAAGCCGAAGTCCCTACGGGAACGCCGTATGAAGCTGTGGGCCGCACGGCTGTCCGGCCCAGCTTCCTCTTGTCGCCGCTCTCCCTCTCCAGAGGGGGCTCGTTCCCGAGGCCGCTCCCGCGACCGGCGCCCTAAAAAAGGTAAGCGGAGCCACAAGCGTCCACTGAGGTCCACATCCCATAGGCGTGCCGCTGGCGCCGATTCCTCTTGTAAGGGGCCAGCTAAGGGCGCCCAGATGTCACCTCCTCCATACCCTCCTTTCCCAGGAGTTGGAGCGACGCGCGCCCAAATGGTGGCCTACTCCCGGGCTCTTCAGGCCTACTTCGAGTCCCCCTCTCTCCCTGGCGTGCCTTCGGGCCCCACAGAGGCGGAGGGTACTCAGGCCGGACCCTCGTCGGCGGATCCTTCCCCGACCAGGGCTGCGTGCACCGACTCCGACGCCGAACGCGACGACGTTGGGCCGTGGCCCAGACCGTCCTGGTCGCTCTAGCACACACCGCCAGCCAACGCATAGCCCTGTGCGGCCTCCTGCGCGGACGGCGGAAGCGGCGTCGGCGACGCCGGGCTCGGTGCCGGGCTCGACACACCGCCAGTCAACGCATAGCCCTGTGCGGACGGCGAAAGCAGCGTCGGTGACGCCGGGCTCGGCGCCGGGCTCCACGGCGGACCCGAAGCCGGGCTCGACGCCACCCACACCCGGCTCTAAGCCTGATCCCAAGTCTGGAGCAGCACATAATCCGACGCCTGTCAACGTCGAGGTAGCGTCCCCAGTGGAGGCCGTCTACGTCCAGTCTACTCCGACACGGTGCCTACTGACGCCGCTGTCGACTCATCCATCGCTGCCGGTGTTCGACACCAGCGTCCATGCCTGAGGTTGACCTCCCTCCGGATTCATCGCTTCTGACTCCTCAGCGGTGTCAGGTGACACCGGTATCCGCTGCAGCCCTTATGGAAGCTGCTGCTTCCCCTGGTTGGGGGCCACTGGTGCAGGTCCCTAGTGTGGCTTGGCCTTCGGGTCGTTCCCCAGCCCCGCTCTTTATGGCAACTGGGAGGATTAGTCTCCAGCCGTCTCCTACAGACGGCCTCTTGTCCCCTCCTAGGGTGACTACTGAGCTAGGGGCCGCCTACGCGCGGACTATCAACAGGACAGCTGCTATCCTCGGCTTTCAGCCTCCTGTGGTACCCCTCATTCCCGATCCCTTAATGGATCTGCTTCATCTCGAGCCCATTACCATGGAGCCCTTGCTACCCCTTGGGGGTGCTTTATTAGAAGTCCTGCGTAGCGCATGGGCACGGCCCTATTCCGTAGCCCCGGTAGATCGGGCCATTGCGGGTAGGCACCGTCCTGCCCCGGGGTATCCACTTTGCCTGTCCCTCCACCCTACTGCTCAGGGCCTGGTGATTCAGGCGGCTTTTGGGTTATTAGACTCCTCCACTTTGCCTTTGTTTCCTCCCACCCGGGAATCCCGGTGGCTGGAGGCATGTGGAAGACAGCTTTTTGCTTCTTCTAGCGCGGCCATCCGCACTTTAAACACTACATGCGTGTTTGCACGTGCATCCTCCGCACTCTGGGACTCCGTGGCTAACCTTCTTCCTTCCCTTCCGGAGGAATAGCGCCCGGAGCTTCTCCGTCTTGTCCTTCACGGCAAGGAGATGGCACATTTTTCAATACGCTCCTCCCTGGATACCACAGACTCTGTGGGCCGTGCTCTTGCACGGTCGGTGACTTTGCGCCGCCATGCCTGGATGCGCGACAGTCGCTTCCCTGATAACATTCGGGAGAGCCTCCAAGACATGCCATTTAACGGAATAGACCTTTTTGGGTCCCACCCGGACTCAGCGATCTCCAGGCTTCTGTCAGGGCTACTGTAATTCTGCCGTGCCACTGACTGACTTTCTTCCTGGTTGCGGGTCTTCCTTTATGGCCCGGTTTTTATCAGAGACCGGTTGTTGTCTCTGTATTGTCTGTATAGCGGTATGGCTGGGTTGTTTTTGCTTTTGTTTTCAGTCCTCTGACTGTCTGTTTTACCAAGAGGACCCCCCCCCCCCCCTCTTGCCAGGGGTTGTCCCTCTCCCTATGTGGGGTATTGGCTGGTGGCAGGTGTCTGCATTTGCATTTGTAAGCTCCTGTGGAGTTTTCATTAGGGGTATCCCTCTGGGACTCATATACCCCTTTACTGCGTCCCACAGGGTCGCATCGCTCTGTTGTATGTGGTGCTTCCACTCCTGGTCTAGGCCTATGCTGTGTAGTATCTACTTCGCATGGCCTGGCATCCTGCTTTTTGTCACATGGTCCGTCTTTTGGCGCCAGCCCCTTCTGGGTTGTCCTCGCCAGTAAGGAGTTGCCGTGGACCTCTCTGTTGTACGTTGTTATGGCCTTTCGGCTTATTCCCCAGCAGTTTTCTCCACATCCCCGCTGCTTCCGCGCAGGGATTTCTACGTTTTGCTGGCATTCTTACTGTGGCGGACTCGTGGGGCCGGTTCTCCTTGAACTCCGCTCTTCCTGGCGTCTAGGACCCGTGAGTTGGTCCTGAGTACTCCCTTGTTGGGCTCGTCTCTTCTTCTACTTGTCCTGCGAGGGGACTGTTCTCTCTTCCGGACCGGAAGCAGATGCGGCTTTTAGCCTGGACTAGTTCCACTTTCTGTATAAATGCGGGTACTTTTGAGCGTCCCCTAGTCCCTGGGTTTGGCCAAGTTTCGGCATTTTCTTGAGGCTGTTTCTGCGCCATGATCTTCCTAATGGCTTGTGCGGGCTTTCCTACCTTGTTCTTGGCCCGGCCCTCTTCCATCACCAGATCTTCTCTGGTGTTTGTAGCCCGTTGCCTTCTTGCTATTGTGCGCATCTCAGCTGTTCCTGCTGTCTTGCTTCCTGGTGCTCTTCTGTTATGAGACTACAGGCACCCTCTGGCCGCGTATGGGCGTCCTTCTGGTGGTGTATGGGCATCCTTTCAATGCTCTCGCACATGTCCGGCTGGTGAGGGTCTCAGCAGTACTCTTCCTCTGTGGTACATGCGGGGGCGGTACGCGCTCTCTCCCCATCCCACTTACCAGTCTTTTGGGCCCATAGGTTCAGTTCTACTTCTTGCGAGGTACTGAACTCCCTTTTCACGCCGGTTTCTTTACTGGGTGTGTTTTTGTTCCATATCGGCCCTTGCTGGGCAGGGGTCGGTATCCTGCTGCCTTAGTCTCTTTACAGGAGCAGGTTCAACAGTGTTTTACGCTGTTCTAGTTGTTTAGGTGGGGCTAGCTCGGACTTCTTGTCGACACCTTGTATCCTGCGGATCCTTCATGCCCCTTTGCTCGTCTTCTTTCGAAGTTTGGCATTTTTCGCTCAGGCACCAGCGTTCTGGCTTGGTGTTTTCCTTGTCTCATCCCACTACATATAGGGGTTTTCGTGTTATTCTGGATGGGCTGTGGTGCCCTAGCCTCCCCTTGATTCCCGCTCTCTTCAGAGCATAGGGGTCTGGTGTTTGGCTGTGCTGTCATTTCTGTCCCCACTGTGTTTCGCGGCACTCTTTTGGTCATGTTATTGACGACTAGGTTCTCTCTGGACCTTAGTGGGGTTCAGTCGCAGTCCCGCCTCCTCTAGGGGTATGGCTTTGGTATCTATTCTAAGTTAAGGAATCTGCGGCTAGACGTCTCTATCAGATGAACAAGTTACTTACCTTCGGTAACGATGTATCTGGTAGAGACATAGTCTAGCCGCAGATTCCTTAACGCCCGCCCGTCCTCCCCGTCCTGCGACAACCTTTTCAGGTTGGGCTTCTTGCCTTCGCCTCTTTGGGTGGCTTTATTCCTCTGTGGGGTGACGTCTTATCTTCGCTCCGACTCACGATCCTACAGTCGGTTTTGTGGCTCTGCTCTACCATCCTTGTGCTTGGACAGTATGCTCATATGCTGTGTGTCCTTTACAACTCTTACCCTGGGTTGTCCGATGTGAGTCTAAATTCTTCTACCCCCCCGTCCTTCCCTTCTATCTTCTTCAACCGCTTGAGGTCTCTTGCCTCCCCTACACTCTAGCGGTTGCAGTCTCTCACATTGCTGCATTCGGTAGGTCCCTTATTCGGATCTGACGTCTCCTTTTGGGTGACGCCTTATAGTAGTTTGTCCTTATTCCTGGGTTCGGGACTGGTTGTCCTTCACTGTCATATATTATGGTTGCAGCCTTTCTGCCGGCTGCTGTGATAGTTCCCCAAGGAGCTATTGCTCAATAGTAAGTCTTGTGCCTCTGGTGGCACAGGCTCACACAAGCCAAGGGTTTGAATCCTGCCTATGCTCTGCATCTTCTTCTGCCTCCGGGGGAGGTTTTGGACTTAACAATTGCGGGGGTCCCTCCCAGAGTGGTGCTCTGTTCGTTTCCCTCCCTCAGTTTACAGTGTACAGTGCCTGGCACTGTCCTTCTATGGTGATGTTTTTCACCATACCTTGTTTTTTCTTTTTCTGCACACTGTTCCCATATTTTCACAGTTTTTGGTGGTGGCTTCGCGTTCTGACGCGAAAAAGTCTTCTGACGAAAACTGATGTTGGCGCGCCGGGGCGGGGCATTAATGGCTCCGCTGACGTCAGGGCGTAGCCGTGCGGCGCCGCCCCCCGGCGCGCAGAGTTGCTGCTACGCAAAGTTTTCCGGATCCAGTCTGACGCCTGGGGACAATAAATGCTGCAAGGCTAAACGGGAACTTTTGGATGCGTTAAAGGCGAAGGACAGGTCACAGATTAAACTTGCTAGGGCCAACTACAAGTGGACAATACACCAGGAAAAAAACAACTGGGAACTAGAGAGGTGGGAAAAGCTCAGGACTGCCCTAGAAGAGAAACACCTGAAAACATTTTGGATAACAGTGGGTGGTGGTGATGTGGGAGGGAGATCGGCCATCGAGCCTAACATAGCGCCCGAAGTATGGGAAACCTACTTTGGGTCATTGTATTCAGACAGGGAAGATGGGACTGACAACCCTGTTAGCACCAGACCAGGAATGGAGATACATCAGGCGGGGGAGTGGGAGATTAGCATGACTGAAGTGGGAAACGCTATTAGCAAGCTCCAGCGTAACAAAGCGCCAGGTTTAGATAAACTTCCGGGCGACCTTTTTCGGGAGGAACCTACTATATGGATAACATATTTATGTGCCCTATTTAATGCCATTCTGAAGGGCATGGATCCCCCTGATACATGGCGCGGGGCCGAGATAGTGCCCATTTTCAAAAAAGGCTGTCCCCTTACGCCCTCCAACTATAGGCCGATCAGTCTTATCGATAATTCCCAAAAACTCTTTGGCCGAGTACTCCTGGACCGTCTCCAGGAATGGATGGAAGACCAGCAAATAATAACCCCCTACCAGGCTGGCTTCAGATCAAACATGTCAACCGTAGACCAGATATTCAGATTACAATTACTTTTCTGGAAAACGGTGACAATAGAGGGTGGCAGCCTCTACTTAATATTCGTTGATCTGAAGTTGGCCTTCGACCTGGTTCCCCGGGAGAAACTTTGGGTGGTGCTAAGCGACCTTGGGATTCCTGCCTACCTACTCCATATTTTAGAGCAGCTCCACACCAAAAATTTTGCGCAAGTACGATGTGGGAAATATGGAGATCTCACTTCCCGTTTTCCCGTACTTAAAGGGGTACGGCAGGGGTGCGTCTTAGCCCCTACTTTATTCTGCCTTTTTATAAACGGGCTTATTGATCATCTTAGAAATACCAAGGACATTGATGCCCCTAAATTAGCATCTGGGAAGGTTCTTGCGCTGATGTTCGCTGATGATACCCTGCTACTTTCAAAAACACCATCGGGTATCCAGCGGACGTTGGACGGGTTTGCGAACTTTTGCAAGTTGCGTGGGCTGGAGATCAATTTGACGAAAACTAAATTTATGGTCTTCAACCCCCCCAAAACGTCACGTCTAGTCGGCACTTTAGAGCAGTCTTTAACCTGTTGCATTTTCTTGTCTCTGAAAGTACGGATTCTCAGCACCGATGTTCTCAGTCATTTTGCACTTTTAAGAGCACGCTGTTAAAGCCAGATGCCGCAGCATGTTCCTTTTCTCTTTGCCATGGTTTGTACCTTTGTTTTTACCTATGTCAGTGTTTCCCAATCTGTGGATTGGGAGCTGATTTTTTTTTTTTTTTTTTTTTGAGGGGGGTTGGGAGGGTCGTGAAAGTCCAAGCAAAAAATAAAAATGCCTTTAAATTCTGTATTTATATTGTCACATTTGCTGTGCTTCAATGACGGTGGTCAGATGTCAGGCCCTGCCTTCTAACAGATTGCTGCTTGTTTTGAACATGGGGATTGGTGTTTACAAAATCCTCGAATTTTACAGTCTGAGAAAGTAAAGTGAATTATGTGACAATCTTGCTGCCTTACAGTGAAAGAAAAGGCTGTAGAATGTTATTTTTTTGTAACATCCAACACAATGTATATATATATTTTTTTTTAAAATCTTTTTATTAGCATTTCTGATAAAACACAATACCGACAGCATACATACAATACAGGCTACAGGAGAAAAAGGACCAGAAGAGCACAGTTTCTTATCGACATGCACTTGTCTTTCTCCACTTTGTCCGATTGTGATATGCTGTATCCTCTACCTGTTCGTATCCCAGACAGCATTTCTATACACTCTCTCTATGTGTAAGATGATAGTGTACCCCGTGTTACTCAGGCTTTCAGGTCCCTCTTTCCATAGCTTATCATTAACATGTGTATATGAATTTATTTGTATGAATGTGGATACAGAGCCATCCGACTGCCCCTCCCCCCATCCGTCCTCCGTATCCTCTATCGGCCCATTACGCTGTTAAGACGGAGTGGTCAATCGGTATGTTTTCAATGGGTTCCAGATGTCTGTGGGCCTGGACGTGGGTGGTAGTAGCTCAAAGTATATGAGTGACTGTTCCTGCCAGAATATAAGATCCTGAATCTATTCTTTGAATTTAGGTGCTCTTCCCCGTCCCCATCTACAGGCAACCCTGCGTTTGGCCATTAACAACCCCAATGCAGTAAACTTCCTATATACAGTCTCTACCTCTTCTGTATATCCCAGCAATGCTACAACAGGTGATATATGCAGGGGGAAACCTATCATACACGCCATTGCATTGAATACCTGGCACCAATATCTATGAGTTTCTGGGCATTCCCATGACAAGCGTAGGAAATCTGCGGCCTCCCTCCCACAACGTTCACAACTGTCGCTATCTTAGTTTAAATTTGTGCATCTTGACCGGGGTACAATATAAACAGTGAAAAAATGTAGAATGTATCATACAGAGCCTACTGTTGGCTTTTATGTTTTCTGTCTGCTCGCAGCAATATTCCCATTGCTTGTCCGTTATGGTGACCTCCAGTTCTGCCTCCCAATGCATGCGTGATCTCGGCAGATGCATCTTACGTGATGCCAACGTGCTGCGATAGGCTAGAGAGGTTACATGCCGCGATGGGTCAGGTAGTAATATCACATGCAATGGGGGTGCAACCTGTTGCTCCTGCGGAACATGGGGTGGCCGCTTTCACGCTTTGCCTTAGTCTAACATACATAAATAAGTCCATTGTGGAGGGTGTGCTCCCTCGGAATAATTGTTCCTGCATCCAAAACGTGCCATTTTCATACAGGCCCCCCCATTGCTGGACCTTTACTTTCTGCAGCATATGCCTACATGCCAATTCGTATGTAACTTTTAGGTCTGCGTGATATATTAGGGGTAGCCGGGGCGAGTAGAGCTTTGGTACATCCGGCATTTCGGCCAGCCTTTGCCACGCCATAACTGTGCATGCCACCGTGGTGGGATCAGCATCTCTGAGTTTGGGATGTGTTGCAATGGCTCCTGTTAGGAGTATTGGATCCAACACAATAATTTAAATACTTGTAAATGAACTGTACCCATTAAGTAGTTCAGAAAGCAAAAATGTAGCACATTTGTCTGTAATTCTGAAGTGTGATGGAAACAAATAGGATCGAAACAAATCAGGGCCCTATTTCCTGGCGATTTACAAATGATAAATATTCACTGAAACCCAATTTTCACACTACCGTTTGTGTGCAATATAGTTTTATCAGTAAAACTGCATGTCTATAATTTCAGTGGCCATTTCAATGGAAAATGTACTGTTTGTAAATGATGGTATGCGGTACATGATGCTTTGGTTGCATTAAAAAAATATAGTTTGTCCATTAAAGCTAGGTGGGTCATGAAAGTTTGTCATGCTAAAAAGTGGGTCGTGGTTCTAAAAAGTTTGAGAAGGTATACATATTCCTCTTAGCAAATAAATACCTTAATTCTTCTTTCAGGGTAACCCACCGGGTGACACAACATTACAAAGATGTCATTCAGAATGTATTAAAGGCTTAAACCGAGCTGTACTCTTTCAGACTGCTCAAAAAGGTCACATTGTGACAATTGACTGTGTTGCCTCCGTTCTTACCAAGGCAATAATGAATGATATCGAGGCATTTTAAGAAAGTAGTGACCACCGCAGCAAAACAAAACTTGCTTCAAATAAGTACACCTTAAAAGACGTTTTTGTTCTGTGTGTTTATTGTTGAGGTAACTGACCTGGGCCTCTGCTTTCAAACGTCAATATACTACAAATCCCAAGATATTTCTGAAGAAGTGAAAGTTGGGAATCTAAAATAAATTGCGTGAATTTCCCCAAGTATTGTCACTTGCACCATAATTTTAGCTAGAATGCATAATGGGTCTCACTCAACTTTGTAAACTTTATAAATGGGTCTTGGGGCTGAATGACTATGTGATCAGTAAGTAGAAGACTAATTCTCACAACCCAACTATTATTTTGTATTTTTTAGTTTAGCAACTCGCGATCAAGGGATCCCCTCACCAACATCTTTCCCCAATTGTCTTTGTACACCGTTTGACTGCATGCTGTCGATGGAAAAATATGTAGTATAGTTCTAGATCCAGCAGCTCAGACCCCTGTCCTCCTGATCCAGCTTCAGTGTATTCAGGTTGAATCTACTCCTCTTTCCGGCCCATAAGAGTTATCTTTAGGCTAATTCTCTAAATGTGGATGTGGGTATGGGACACATGGAATTTTGTATTGTACACAGGCAGCTGGGACGGAGAACTATTTTAGCTATGGTGATTCTACCCCTAATGGAGAGGTTTCCAGAAGTGTACTAATTATTTTAACACCCAAAAAACTCTAGCCATATGTCTACATATTATGTTCCCATGGGTGTTCATTACTTTATCCCCAAGTACCTGAATGTCTCCCTTCCCAAGTAGAGGCCCAGTTCTTGGAGGTTGCCAAGGGACGCTTTTAGTAGTTGCCTAGTAGGAACAGAATGGACTTAATCCAATGGGTTTCTAGGCCTGAACTAATTGTTTTTCAAGTTTGTTATGAAGTAACAGGACTGCTTGAGGCTGACTCGGGTATATCAGTTTGTCATCTGCATAAAGGTTTATTGTGATGGTTGCATCGTAAGGGCAAATAGCAAGGTTGGAGGAGGGCACCCCATTCTACCTTGCTTGTTTGGGAGACTAGGCCATCAGACCTTAACTTGTGCTATGGCTTCAGTGTAGAGTCCCTGAATCCTGCTTAAAAAGTAGGGCTTAAAGCCCATATGTCTCTCTGCTTTCTGGTGAACTTTAACCTACATTGCATCTTTATGAAACCAAGGCATATATTACTCATTTTAACTACATATCGCTTTGCATTGCTCTATACTAATGTCTAGGGCTGCACAATTTCTTCACATTTTCTTTACTTTTTAACAATAGGACCTTGGGGTTCAATTTCCATATGTTAATACATGTGTTAATTCTGCCATAGTTATACTCTGTTAGCATTGGAGAGCGGTCTGAGAGAAATCTATTAAAGTACTTTGCTACTTGTATTTTCATCAGTAATTCACCCATGACAAATATTCGATCCAGCCTGCTATAGGTGTTGTGCGTGATTGACTGATAGCAGTACTCTCTGTATGACGGGTGCAATACTCCAGATATCGACACAAACTATATTACCTGCGATTTCTGTCAGGGATGTTATGATGCAAACACAAGGAGATGATGGACAGAGCGCTGAAACTGTTCAGACACTCACCCCACTCCTCCCCCTCACAGATCTGGGTTGAATCCATCATCGTTCTTTAGCTCACTTCGCCACCCCAGTTCAGACCTAGCCATATGCAAATCAGTCTTGACCCTGTTCCTTATGGGAACAGTCCAGCCTGAACTGCCAAGCCAGGTCTTCCCTGGACCGGAAACGAGCATCCTAGGACCGGTTTCGGGATAACACCCCTCATCAGCCAGGCTAGCTTGAATCCAGTGGAACATTGAGCAAGGGACCCATGTCTGGGCATCCCTGCCAACTTAGGGCGAACAAAGCAAACACAAGGAGATGATGGATTGAGCGCTGAAACTTTTCAGACACCAAATTAGTTTTAAGTTGTTTCCTGAGTGGTTGCAGAATAGTGCATCAGCGTTGAACAAAGTTATCAAGCCCCATAATGATCCAGCTGTTCCATCAATGTTGATACCCCCCCCCCTCATCACACACACCTTTGTCTATTAAGACTTCTAATGTTAATGCTCTACCTCGCCTTACCTTCCAGATCGATGGCACAGCTGACATTACTGCTTCGAATGAGTATGCACCTACATCTGGCTCTGTTCCTCTGGCAATCTTGCAGCCCACTTCTGCTACTTTTGTCTGTCGGGATTCTTCCTTTATCTGTCCTAGATTTGACTTATGTAAATTTCTGACCTCTGCAGCTCTCGTGGGTGATTCTCAGTAAGGGTGCATAGTTACCTGTGTGCAGCCTCTGGGCACTTGGAGTGAGATAAAGTCCAGATATCTTAAAGAGGTTTAGCTCCAAGTGAAGGCCGCTGACCTCTGCCTGCAAATTGTAGAGTGTAGTCTCATGTAATTTGAGGTTAAGTGCCTCCTGTTTGGATATGTTTATTTTGAAACCTGACAACCTTCCGTACTCTGTCGTGTAGCAGAGATGGGAGCCACTTCCATCAATAGGACCAAAATATAATTTGGAAATATGGTGAGCTTAAACATACCCACTCCCAGTTGAATCCCACAGATGCCACAATGCACTTTATTCACTGCGCTAGGGCTCTAGATGTAGTGCAAATTAGAGGAACTTAGGGTACACTTCCCTTGTTCTCCTCTCCGCCCAAGGTTGTTTTTCTTTTTTTAGTTTTATATAGCGCGAACTAGACCCGAAGATATCAGGCATCAGAGCGCTTTACATGAGCACCAGTTTCGTTACAGATAGACACATTCATTTTTGTTAGGCACAGGGAGATTAAATGATTTGCCCAGAATCACAGGATGTGGAGCGTCGTTGCCGAGACTCGAACCCGGTTCCCCAGCTTCGAGGTCGACCGCTCTAGCCGTAAGGCTACATCCTCTCCCAGAGTTGCACTTAATTAATGTTTTTGGCGATGCATAGCCTGGTCACACCTTGTTAAGAAAATTGTGTACTAAGCCTTGAGTCCACACAGCCTCCCGGAAGAAATTCCACCCAACCCGGTCAAAGTCCTTTTTAGGATCGAAGGAGAGTAAATATTATAATCTTTCTACTGAACTTCGGGGCTGCCTCCGTGATGTGTATCACCATTAAGGTATTATTCTTAACCCTATGCACTTTCCCAAAACGACTGTGGCAGCATGCCCCCAGTTGAACTGCTAAGACCCATACAAAGATTTTTATATACGTATTCAGGAGCGAAATGGGTTGGTAAAACCCACGTTCATCCCCATCTTTTCCCAGGTTTAGGAAAAATACTGACATTTAGTTCAACATAGAAGATGTCACACTATCCTGCTTTATGAAGGAGATTGAACAATCCTGTCATTATATTGAGCAATGCAGACCAGTGTGTCTCACAGAACCTCAGGCTGAACATATCTGGTCTAGGGGCTTTTGAGTTTGTTAGCCCATTTATTGCCATAATAATTTCCTTGGTGGTAGCTTGTTCTAGCAAGTCTGTCTGATCCAGGGATAGCTTCTAATCAAAGTTGGCCTGCCCTGCATACCCCTTCACCTGGCTCCCATCTGCTGGTTTGGAAATAATGCATCAGAACCTATCAGCCTTTGCCATTTCATTTATCAGACCGTCTCCCTCTTAATTTCTCACCTCCTCTATGTATGACTGTGCTTATTTTTGCCTTGAGTCTGGATGCTTAAATCTTCCTGGCCTTGTTTCCCCTCTTGTAGAATTTCTGCCTGCTATACAGTTGCAAGTGCATATTCAGCTTTATTTAAATTTAAGCATTCACAGTTGCGCTAGGAGGCATTGCATCTGTGCTTTTGTTTTCTTTTGTAGTTCCTCTACCTTTAATAGGTCTGCTTGAAGTTGTTCCCCGACTGATTTCCTGATTCTCTTCATCCACCCCCTTTCAGCTATAAGGCAACCCTTTAATTTCTTCAGTATCATTAAAGCAGAAGAAATCCCTCAGTTGGTTGTTAACGGGTGCCCTTTGAAACGGATTTTTCAGGAGCATATAGATCATTCGCCATTACCGCCTCTATGTGTTTTTCTGCTGGCCCCATCCCATTCTGCATATTACCAGGCATGATCTGAGAGAGGTATTACTCAAGTTTAACCTTGATTACAATATGTATAAGTGTATGATCTGTGGATATCATATCCAGCTTGGCCTATAACCTATGATACGGTCAGTAATTGGAGTAATCAGAGTAATTAGAGATTGGTGCTGTGCCATCCATGTGTCCATCAGGCCTACCGCTGTGAGCCATTGCTCAGCTTCTTGGGACAAAAGCCTTGTTCCACCATTCTTCTGCCCTGTTCAGTTCACTCTCTCGCCCTCTCTCTCTCGCCCTCTCTCGCCCTCTCTCTCTCGCCCTCTCTCTCTCGCCCTCTCTCTCTCGCCCTCTCTCGCCCTCTCTCTCTCTCGCCCTCTCGCCCTCTCTCGCCTTCTCGCCCTCTCTCGCCTTCTCGCCCTCTCTCTCGCTCTCCCTCTCGCTCTCCCTCTCACTGACTTTGGGTGACATCACTTTTTGTCACCCCAGCCGTGCTTCATGTCTCGTGGACCTCCCTGTGGGTTCCAATGACATGGGGGTAGCTCGGTCTTGCACGGAATCTGTACCTTCAATGTAAGTAAGTATATGCAGCTGTGATTTTGTTGAATATATTAATAAAATCTGTTGTCCCCTCATGAAGAGGCTTGTTCGAGTCCTCTTTGCATCAATCAATGAGGCAAAGTACCCACTAGCTTAATGTTTGACACTAAATGAAACACCTTTTGTTTCAAACATCACGAGATGTATAGGTAGGTGTTCCAAACAAGAAAAACAAGTGTAACGGTGCAGTGCTTGTGAAAGGTGAAAAAGTTGTGCCACAGTACAAAAAAAAAGTACGAAAATGCCTCGATACAGTGTATTCATTGTGGAGTTATATGTGACAAACATTTAATTTCGTAGTTTTGTCTTCTCGTATGTTACATAATACATGCATATAAAGATTTTAGCGTTGAAGTTTCGACCTATAGGAGGTTGATTTTGTAAAATAAAAAAAAATGGGTCTAAATGATCAAAAGGGAATGGATAAACCTTGCATGGTAAAACAATCGAGTGTGTGTACAGTATTAAGGGAAAGGTATGCCTTATAAACATAGATTAATGCCTTACCTCTACAGTAAGTTAGAAGAGCGCGGGCAAAAGAGAGCAGTGAGTCGCCTGCAATCGTTCTATATATCGGGGCTGTGCAGTTGTCCGACGGGGTTTAAGCACACGTGTTTTTCTTTTGAAAATAAACTAATCAAAGTGGGAGCATTATTTAAACACGTCCGATGGTGCCATTATTTAACGCTTGCACATTCAATGCAGCTCACTAAATCGTCGCATAGGCTGTCTCAAATTGCCCTGTAAGGTTTGGGACAAACATCAGTGGCAGAGATAAACTATTAACCATTGGTAATGACCGCAGAGACAAGATTTCAAGATTTTTGTTTGATTTAGTCCTTTACTGAAAACAACCCAAAACATTTTTTTAGATACATTTGTTATAAAACATTAGTAATATAATCATTTCAAAACCGTTTTAAAAAGCTCTTTAAAACTTTAAACAGGTTATGACATACAAATTCATCAGGCGGCGAATTATGAAGCGAAATAAGGCATTGAACTGAAGTTATAGTCTTATCTAGTTCGGATAGGGTTTAAATGCCGGCGTCTGTCCTCAACCAGTGTCGGATTTGGGCATTCAAACAGGACATACGGTAAGTCTTGCGCTCCTCCCTCACATAAATCACAAATGCTGGTGGTATTTTCACTGATGATCCATTTGGAAGTGAATGCTTTTAAAGGTAAAATCCCAAGCCGTAATAAAATGATACAACGCCGGACTCCATGCCCTAAGGTGAACCGAATATAATGAAGTTTGTATTCTATTGATTCTGCATACTGTTCATAATGTTTTAGTTGAGCAGTGCTTAATATCGAGATCGTAACTTATTCTCGGAGTCAGATGTTTTAAGAAAAGCCTCAAGTGAGCAGGAGTCCAAGATTTCAAAAGTGCTAATGTGCAGTTCGATAAGTTAAATGTTTTAATTAAATTCTGTTTAAAAGTATAATGCGATGATTCATTCCTAAAGTTCTCTGATTTTAATATAAATCTAAAGGTTCCTTGTTCAGCGTGTATGAGATTATAAGCCCATTTTATGATGATAGTAATGGCTCTGGCGTATGAGCTGACTAGAGAAAGCTCGAGGCGCAGGGCTTGATGGACTTTAATCAGTTTACGAAGGATGTTCCCTTTGATTTTTATTTGATGCCAGTGTTTTATTGGAATGTATTCCAATGCGTACGATAAAATAGGCAATATTTTAGAACTAAAACCTCTAAAAGGGAGTGAAAGTGTCTGTATCCGGAAGAGGAATATAAGCGTTGCAGAGCACCAACGTGGGCATCTGCTTTGCGACCTATGTGCTAAAAATGAGAGGAATTTTGTAGTTTTTGTGTTAAAATTCGCCCCATGGAATGTATATTCATTAACCGCCTCGAAAGATTTTCATCCTATTGACCAGTTAAATTTGGTGAATTGCTTTCTTGCTCTCAAAGGAACGATTTTCGTTTTAGTTATATTTGGGACTAAAAAAGTTCTTCTGTATATCTGGTGAGAGCCTGTAAGTTTCTTTGTAGGCCGAATGGTGTGAGATCTAGTATAACCATGTCGTTAGCATACGTCATGATGTGTATTTTACAAGATGATAGTTTTGGAGGGAAATTGATAATTTTTATAAAACCTTCAGGGAGGTCATTTATGTAGAAAGAGAATAGAAGGGGGGGGCCTAAAAGACAACCTTGCCTCAGACCATTCGGTGTAGCTATTGTATGAGTAAGTCCCTTCTCTCTCCCCAATTGTATTTTACACCATGTTGTTGTGTGTAGTAATATAATTATGTTAAGAAGCTTATTGGGCATTACAATTTTCCTAGTTTCTTCCAGAGTGTTGGTCTATCTACTCTGTCAAACGCTGTTGTAAAGTTGAAAAATGCACAATAAATGACCTGCGATTTTGACACAACATGTATGTCTATAATCGTCTGTAGAGCCGCTATATTGTCAGTGTTTTGGACGGAACCCAACTTGAGTCATGGGGATCACTCCGCATGAGAAAGCCCAGTCCTTCAAGTGTTCCAGGACACTTGCCGCAAAGATCTTCCGAATAGTGTCCAACAAGGCGATTTGTCGATAATTGCTGGGAAGTGACCTAGAGCCCTTTTTAAAAATTGGGATCACGATGCTCCCTTGCCATGATTTAGGGATTTCCCCTATAGCATAACAATGGGAATATAGGGGAGCTAAAATCTTACTCCAGTCTTCTGGGTTGCTTTGTAGTACTTTTATCGGAATCTGGTCAGGTCCCATTGCTGCAGAAGATCTGGCGTTCTTTATGTGGTGTTTTATTTGCCGAACTGTAGGGGCAAGGATATCTTGGATATTTTTTTCTTTTTTACTTATTGCTAGATTCCTTGCCTCATATTTGGTTTATATAGGTCATGGATATATTTTTCCCACTCTGTTGATGGAACGGGTGAGGCTTGCAGGGATTTCTTTGTTCCTGTTTCTTTGGCGATTAAACTCCAGTTTGCCCTACTGTTTTTTTGTTTGGCTGCCGTTTGGATGTCGACCCAATTATGATCCTGTTGAGCTTTTAGTTTTTTTTCTTTTACCATCAGATTGGATTTTTGGGGGTTTTTAATTTCTTTGTGTCTGATCGCCAAAAAATGTAAAAATTGCAGCCGGATTAATTTATTTAACGTGGTTGTTCCTTGATCTAGGCTCTTTCTTTTCCAATATCCCTGTGCGTTTTCCGACCTTTTGGAATATCCTGCACGGTTGCCACTACTGTGCTGAGGACTTCTTTGAAATTTGATATTGGGTCTGAAGAATTGTGAATCTTATCCGTAAGATCCACTCACTACACTCCCTAACAATTTCAGAAATAAAACTAGTGGCCTTCCCGATCAAGTCTAAAACCATAGTGGCAATTGTCGAGTTCTGGTCCCATGTGATCCCTGCCATAATCCTAAAAGAAAGCGACATCCTCCATAAAAATGGATATGATGTCGTAGTCGCAAATTACAGAGAAAATCAAAAACATGAAAAAATCAAGGAGAGGAATGAAACCAAACCCCTCCATTTTGACCAATTACCCTGCAGCGCCAAAAACCTCTCTAAAGCCATTGATGAAAATTTAACCATCCTTATAAAAAATGGAGAGACAGATCTGGAATAAAAATCCAATAAAAACGGAGATAACACCAAAGGAAAATTGCTGGTCCTGGATTTCAGGAAACTTAAATAGTCACCAACAAGGAAAGATAAATAAACTCCCTTTTTAGCAGAGGTTTGAGTGTCTCGTCGTGGAATATAGTAGGAGAAAATCCGGAGAAGTTGGCACTAATTCTTAAACACTCCGGCGATAGTGGCCCTGCAAGAAACTTGGGCGATAAAAACTTTAGACCAAAAAGACTGCTTCGTTTACGACGTACCTGCCGAACCCGTAAGCAGGGTCCATGCTAAAGGCAGACTCGCAATTCTTCTACGCCAAGATTTCCACTGGGATTCGGAAATTGTGTGTCTTACGAACGTACAATGTATCAAGGTCAAGCACAGGAATGAAAATATGGTAATTTCCCAAGATCTAATAATTTTTAATGTTTATATCCCCTCAGGATCCAAAAAGGACTCTCTCATGATTAAAACATTTGAGGAAATGGAAGCAGTAGTAGAAGCAAAAGGATACCCCTCCGTCATTTTAACAGGAGACTTTAACGGTAAAATCTCAAATGCACTCCTGGAAAAAAGGGAGTACGGTGAACAAGAGGAAGCTTTGTCAATTCCATTACCAGTATTTCCACCAGAGGTAAAAGCAGACAAACGTGGGAAAATATTACTCGCCTCTCTAATAGCGCTAAATGGAGTTATCATAAATGGAAGCACAGAAGGAGATATTCCCGCGGCCCTCACAAGAAAAGGTAACTCTAGCTCATCTATCCTAGACTACATGATCTGTAGCCAAGACTTATTAGGGAAAGCTTATACATTAAGCCTCCAATTTACACAGGATAGTGATCATGCAATTCTATATCTGAAAACTGGAATAACACTGCAACCTACATTTCCATGGTCCATTACGCAGTTGCGTGGTACCGCAGTCGCAAACCAGGTAAAAGGGCGGCTGATATGGAGTTCAACAACAATTAACAATTTAAATTCCGCAATCATCACTGGCCAAGTACTACAGAGGGAGACTTCTCCCTCGATTCAGTGGATTGTTTCCTGCGGGGAATACGTCCGTTATTTCAAGAAAACGTGTTTGGATCTGTTGATCCTGTGTAAGAACGGTCCCAGAGATCTGCTTTGTTGGTTGTTCAGGATTGAGTATAGGTGAATGGTTATTGATCGTTGCTGTAGAGAAGCTGGAGGCCAGAGGATTTAGTTGTTTGGAATTTTCTTTTGTGTCGAATAATGAATGACTGTAGCCATTATTGTGTGGGGATTTTGGAAACTTAGTGATTTGCGCTTTTGCTGGAATTTTCTGTTCTGGAGATGGGGGATTCATGAATTTTAACTTCTTAGCCTTCCGTTTCGTGAATCTTCTGTTTGCTCTTTACTTAATCCTATTCCGCTTGCTATTTTCGTTTCTATTTTCCTTTCCTGATAGGACCGGCTCAGGCACATCTGTGGGTGAAGTTCCAGTTTTCAGTATTTCTTCTTTACTTGTTGAGTTATTAGACAATTCTATGGATCTTCTCTGGTTAAAGATTGGATAATAGGGAATTACATTGTGTGATTCATTACGATGGTGGAGTCTTTGAATAGTTTTCTGAGAGAATAGATTTTATCGTCCTTGAGCTTCTTGTTTTTTTAGGTCTCGCCTACGCAGCGCGCATGCGCTGCTTAGGAGGGCCTTTAGCCGTCGCTCTGCTCATTTTCAAGCACTGCACTCGTGCTTGTGGCGGCATCCACCTTGCGGGAGCGAGCGGGGGCGCGCCACAAGCACGAGTGCAGTGCTTGAAAAGTGAAGACTCTCCCAAGCGCGCGCGCGCACCACTCGCGGGCTCACCTCCTGCTCCCCCTCTCTCTCTCACAATTAACTTTCGCGGCCGCTCTTGTGTTTCAGCGCTTGTTTGCAAATGGACGCATACCTAGCGAGCATTAGGGAAGATGGCTCTTTGCGTGAACATCTGGTCTTCTATGCATTAAACAGTCTGTGGTGTTTGAGTAAAGTAAAAAGCATTGTGCACGTCGAGGGTGCATGCAGTGTCGGTAAGTATTGCCGTCCGGTCCCTTTACCTGATAGCTCATGGGTGATGCTGGCCAGTCGTGCTGCGTGTGCATTGCACATGCTGTGGTGGTGGCGGCAGCTGATTGTGTTTCGCCGGCTAGTGGGTGGGGCTAAAAGGCACGCAGCTGAGTCTGACCACTGCTCGTACTTGCCGGCAGTGCCTCTGTGTAAGGACTGCTGGTGCGTGAGTGGACGCCGGCGTCACTCTGCTCTGGTACCCGGGCAGTGCAATAAATGCCGACCCACGACGTCTCAGAGAAACTTTACCTACGCACCATGAGCCACAACATAGTCTGGTGGGTTGATGCTCCTGCTGGAGGACAATGTATGCAGCCTGAAGGACGCAATGGGGACGGTTCTATTACTTGTCCCTGCTCGGCACGTAAGGGCGGATACAATGCCGAGTCCGTGGGGCTTGTGACATATCTATTTTATTCCGGCGCCTCCCCTAAAACACATTACATAATCTCAATATCTTCCGTTTCCTGCTTCTTCTAAACGCTGGGAGCCTGAGCAGAGGCGTTTATTGGAATCAGTTTAGCGTCCTGATTGACTAAATCCGAGGGTTTGTTCGTGTATTTTGTCCCAGAGGTTGAGCGCCTGCTGCAGAGACCCCGTGTAAGAATCATGTAGCTGATTGGTTGGCATCGGGGGCTCGCTCCGCTGTCCTGCCCGGGTTGACATTCATACCACAGTTGTGTTCGGTCCAGATTACACTTGTTAAGCTCGGTGTCACTGAATGTTAGAGTAGATGTGCTCTGTGGTGATTGGGAGAGGCTCTGTCGCCCACCCCCAAGTCACATCAGATCTGGGGGAGGGGGTTGCACTCTGCAGGATGCCTCTCTTGGGAGGTTTTCCTCAGCTTGAATGAGTCACAGTTTAAAGTGGGGGAAGGGCTTGCTTCTGCTCCGTACGGCCTTGGTCACCGGGGCTGGCTCCTCCCTAGCCGCGTATAAGGAAACCTGGGTGGGTTCTGTGTATCCCTTTGACACAAAGCGCATGTGTATGTTCGTATTATAAAGATGTCTGTCTGCTCTGATATGACAACCGTAGGTGTCTGTAGAAGCTTAGAAAGATGCTTCGCAGGAGTGTATCGCACGTGCTGTCACTTCCAAGCACCCACCTGGGGTGGTTCGCCGACTGTAGCGCATTGTGCTGTACTTTACAGGTAATGCAGGGGTTGTCTTTGTGCGTCCAGCGCCTCTCTGTACGACTTGATGCCGGTAATTAGCTTGGGCGCCGGCCCCTGCCTTCTGGGACCCTCCATGTAGCGGCGCTTATCGGCGATGCAAAAGTACAACTTTGTTTCACAAAAAAATGTGGTGGTTTTTATTTCTAATTTACCCAACCATGGCAGGACTGGAGCAGTGCATTTGCCTGTGCGGCGTCCACAGGAGCATCTGCTTCCCCAAGGGCGCAAGTGAAAGCAAAACAAAAATCAAAGGTGACACTCACTTTGGTTTAGATCCCAAATTGCTTCCCTAGCCTCCTCGCCAACACCCGGCCCCCTTCTTCCTCACGTTTTTAGGTCTCGCCTACGCAGCGAGGGCCTTTAGCCGTCGCTCTTCACTTTTTCAAGCACTGCACTCGTGCTTGTGGCGGCATCAACCTTGCGGGAGCGAGCAGCGGCGCGCCACAAGCACGAGTGCAGTGCTTGAAAAGTGAAGACTGCTCTCCTAAGCACGCGCGCGCGCCTCTCTCCTCGCCCACATGTCCCGGTCACTCACTCGCTCCGCCCTCTCCGTCTCCTTTTTTTGCTCGCGCTTCTTGTTTCAGCATGGTGCCCACTTTACGGCTGCCGCGCATCATGTTTTAGCCGTGCCCCTATCTTTTATCTACACGACGCCATGCCGTTCCCCCCCACCTCCCGCTAAAGTGCAGGATCTGAATTGTACAAGCTGAGGGGCTCCGGTCTGTTCAGTCGAGCCTTACTAGAGGGCGCGGTCACAACGCTCTGCCTGCTGCTTACTGTGTGACACTTGGCTCACAGGCTGTGACTCTTGCATCCTCGGACAGGAAGTAATGACTCTCCTGAGCCGTGGTGCTACGAGCAGACACCAGTCTGATCACTGCAGTACAACCTTACTAGAGGGGTGCGGTCACAGTGGTCTTCCTGCTGTTCACTCTGACCCAGATGAGCAGACACCAGTCTGGTCCCTTCAGTGAAGACTAGAGGGGTGCGGTCACAGTGCTCAGCCTGCTGTTCACTGTGTGACCCTGTGCTCACAGGCTGTGATTCTCGTAGCCCCTCGGACAGGACGTAATGACTCCCCTGAGCCGTGGGGCTGCCTCTGGTGAGCGGACACCAGTCCGAACCCTGCAGTACAGCTTTACTAGAGGAGTGCGGTGACAGACTATGTGGACCTAGGTAATATTCAATAAGTAACACCCTTTTCGCTTATTTATTAATGTGATGGTTGTGCAATACCATCACATATTTATTTGATCAGCATTTCTCCGTGTTGCCCCCCCCACACAGAAAACGAGTTGTGTGTGTTCCATCCCCTTCCCTCCCTACAGTGGGTGACTGAACGTGGTGTGTTCTGCACTGGGTAAACATTTTTTAGACTTCCTCTCTCCATTCACTGCCATTCTATCCACCTGTATCGCATTCCCTCTGTTCTTTGCCTGTTCACACTCTGCCTGTCTACAAACCCCTCGCTAGCAGCGTGTGCCACTCTTTAACTTTAAGCCTGTCTCTCTTTGCTCTTGTATGTACATGCCTTTCTCAACATCCTCCCTCTCACTCTCTGTGCGCACTTCTCTCTGTCCCTGTCTATCGCTTCTGTGCCTGACCGTGTTCACCCTCTGCCTCCCATGAGCATGCCCTTCCCTTTCTCTTCTCTGCTGGCTCACCCCCTCAGCCCTCACTCTGACTCCTATCCCCACACCCGCTTGAGGGCGTGTCTAACACCTCTCCTCCTGGCCTTTCTGCGACTGTCATGACCCACCTCTCTGTCTCTTCCTCCCTCCCCTGTCTGCCATGCTTTATCTCACTCTAGCTTTGCATGGCTCCCTCCCTGAGCCTCTTCCTTCATGCCTAGCGCCCAGTAAAGCACTTGAGAAAAAAAGTGTTATAGAGCAAAACAGAACAAATTCTACACCTTGTGTCTAACACTTAAGAAAAGCCGCTTGCTGAGGTATTCATTCGGTGAATGGAAATATTTAACTGACCACTATTAACAAGCATTGGCATAGCCAATAGGTCTCGCCTTTGGGACCTTATAAGTGTTTACCCATGCAACAGTTGATGTTGTTGCACCAAGGATATTGTGCTGCATAACTAAATACTTATAAGGTCCCAAAGGCGAGACCTATTGGCTATGCCAATGCTTGTTCTTTTTGTGTAATCCGACCCGTTTTGGTTGCCATTTATTTTTTAACTGGGGTTTGGTCTTCAGATGCTAGGGATTCTTTTTTATTTTTTTTATTTTTCAAAAACCTTTATTGACAAAGTCGCATAGACAAGTTACATTCTTGCACTGAATCAAAGCACCATGCACATGAGCACAAGTAAAAATCGCAAAGAGGACCAATCGCTCAGAACATCACAAAACAGCATAGCAAATGTTACACAGACACGTTTGGACAATAAACAGTCATTGGTTTGAGATGCACAAGTCTGGGGGGGGAGAGGCGGGCCCTGCGGAGAAGAAAAGGGGCAGGGGGGGAGGCCAATTACTGTCCTACACCGGCGGCCGCCGCGGGCGTAGTGCCGGTGGGGAGCGTGGGGGAGGAAGCCAGGCGCTGGGGGGAACGAGCAAGGAGGTATGAGACCAGGGGCCCCCATATGTCGAGTGGGCGAGATCTAGCTGGCATAAGGTCCCAGAATTCAGACAGTAGGGTCTGGCAGCGCAATGCATCCTCGAGCCATTGAGCGAATTTAGGTGCAGGTTTGCGACCCCAACACATGGAAACCCTGCGCCGTGCGAGGACAAGCAGCATGGCAATTAGACGGCGGGAAGCGTCCGGGCAGAATTTAACAAAGCCGATGAGGCAGAGCGGGGGGTCAGGCTGAATCGGCGAGGAGGTGATCTCTGATATAGCAGAACAAACCTCGCGCCAGTAATCGGCAACCTTGGGGCATAACCAGGCAAGGTGAGCGAAATCCGCCGCGGGAGCTGAACAGCGTAGGCATCTGTCACTGGGAATAAGTCCCAGCTTGTGCAATTTTAACGGGGGTGCGATAGAGCCTATGCAAGAATTTAAAATGGATAAGGCGCAGGTGATAGTTGGGAGACAATCGCTTAGTCTGCTGACAACAGTATAGCCAATCAGCTTGAGAGATATCTATGCCAAGGTCCTCGCCCCACGCCACATGAGCGCGATCAGTGGAGATGGAGGTGGCCGCGAGGGCGTAGAGTTTGGTTACCAACTTCCGAGGGTAGGAAGACGAATACAGAAACTCAAGAGCGGTCATCGAGGTGGGAGGCAGAGGGAACGCAGGGTGTAACTCCTTACAGATGGCCCGTAGCTGATAAAAAAGCAGTGTCCATGGGGCCGGAGTCCTCAGCCAGGGAATAAAACATATTCCCCGGATAGAGATCCGCGACCGTATTCAGCCCCAGGCGGGTGGCGTGTTTAGCCATGCCGGATGGTTGGAGAGGAGGAAAAGCCGGGTGCCGAACTATCGGCATGGAGTTTGCCGAGAGCAAGGGGGCACCGGAGAAACGACGAAGACCCTCCCAGGCCCAGCGCAAGGTCTCTACCATGTCTATTTCAGTACGTGGGAGTTTGGCCGGGACAAACAGGGCAGTGGTGAGCGGCCACGGGGCAGCGAGATCCGCCTCGACCGCAACGTGCGGCTGGAAGGGAGTGGGGTGGAGTGGGGTGAAGCCAAAAGTGCAAGAAGCTGGACTGAGCACACATTGCATAGAGCTTGAAGTTAGGGGCACCAAGGCCGCCACATGACATCGGAAGAGTGAGAACGTCGTACGCGATCCTAGGTTGCCTGCCGGCCCAGATAAGAGAGATGATCAACGAGCGAACCCTGCGAAAAAAAATGGGCGGTGAGGGGAACAGGTATGTTCAGGAATAAATATAAGAATTTTGGAAGGACGACCATCTTGGCAATGGCTATTCGACCAGCTAACGACAGGGGCAGCCGGCTCCAAAGGGGGATCTTCAACTCAAGCCAGTCCACCACACGACCGAAATTAGCCCTCCAGAGTTCGTCCACGTCCCTGCTCAGCCAGACACCTAAATAACGAGTGGGACCGGACGCCCAAACGAAAGGATATTCCGAGGCGAAAGGAGTGGTGGCGTCCGTGAGAGGGAAGAGGATCGACTTTTTTCCAGTTGACCTGTATGCCTGAATAGCCACCAAATCGTATGATCTTGCGTACTAACGGACTTAGATGTTCCTGGGGATGACGAACATATAAAGTGATGTCGTCCGCATACATAGAGACCAAGAGGGCGCGTGCCGCAAACCCGTGTGTGGTGTTGTCGGAGTCTAGCCGCCAGTGGTTCCATCGCAATAGCAAATAGCAAAGGTGAGAGCGGGTACCCCTGGTGGGGGCCACGTCCGATGGGGATGGGATCAGATACCAGGCCATTGATCCATAGACGAGTGGTAGGGAGAGTGTACAATAATGAGACTTTACGAATAAAAACTGAACTAAAGCCGAGATGTGAGAGGATAGAGAATAGGAAGGGCCATTCCAGGGTATCGAAGGCCTTGGTGGCGTCAAGCAGGACGGCCACCGCAGGAAGTGCTGGGTTGATTTGGTGAAGGACGGAGAAGATGGTCCGAAGATTGTGGGAGGTTGCCCGGCCCGGTATGAAGCCGGACTGATCTGGGCGAGCGATGAGCGGCATGAGAGGGAGCAGACGCGACGCTAGCAGTTTGGCGAAGATTTTGTTATCAATATTAATGAGGGACAGGGGGCGATAGGAGTCGCGCAGTTCGGGGGGGTTTGTCTGGTTTGAGAAGAAGGGTCAGCACGGCCTCACGGAGCGAAGGGGGAAATCGGGCACTCTCGAAGGACTCATTATACATGGCGGTCAGATGCGGCACCAGTAGTGGAGCAAAAGTCTTATAAAGAGACGGGCAAGCCGTCCAGGCCAGGGGCCTTGTCACCAGGCATACTTTTGATGGCGGCGAGTATTTCCTCTTTAGAGAAGGGCTCGTCCAGATATTCCCGGTGATAGTTTTCGAGCCATAAGAGCTCGAGGGTATCGAAATGCTGGTCGAGGGCCTCATGCGGGGGGGCGGAACCTGCTGTGTACAATTGCGTATAAAAATCAGTGAAACGCGCCTTGATCTCCTCGGGAGAGGTGGTACGAACTGGGCCACCGTCCTGGAGCGCTATGATGTAGGATGCAGCACGGGCCGGACGGAGAAGATCGGCCAAGGTTTTACCTGGTCGGTCGCCCTCGCCGAAACGGCGTGCCCGGGCCTCCCTGCCAAGGAACGAGAGCTCTGTTAGCCTCCTCAGCGAATTCAGTATGTTTCTCGCGAAGGCGGGCGAGTGTAACTGGGTTAGGGTCAAGAGCTTGAGAGGAGTCTAAGTAGTTAATTTCGGATTCCAGCTTATTAAGAGTATTGCGGATGGAGCGTAGGACCCCGGACTGTTTAGAGATGCATGCGCCGCGTATGACGACTTTGAAACCCTCCCAAAGAGTGGAAGGAGAGTCCACAGAGCCCTCATTGAGCTCAAAGTAGTTAGTGATCGCGGTCTGGATCTCGTCACAAAAGACGGAATCACGCAGAGCGTTAGATGGTAGCCGCCAGGAGAAAGCGCGTCGGGGAGACGGAGGTAGACGGAGACCGAGCTGAACTGGCGCGTGATCTGAAAGAGTTCGCGCCATGTGATCAACGGAAGTGAGCCAGGAAAGGACATCAGGAGAGGAGATCCAGCCGGGACCAACAACCGCGTGTGCCGGTGACGCAAGTGCCCTCGCGGGCCTCGGGATGCGTGTGGCGCCAAGCGTCGTGCAGGGAGTTTTCGGCGAGGGCAGAGTTTAGGAATGCCGCGGCACGAGGGTGGGAGGCATGAGGGCCAGAGCGATCCAGGACCATGGATAGCGTAACATTAAAGTCCCCACCCCAGAGGAGCGCAGCGGGGCCAAGGGATGAATTGTGGTGCCATACCTGCGCAAAACAATCTGGGTCATCATTATTAGGGCCGTAGATTGCAGCTATTGTGAAGGGTTGGGCCTGAAGGGAGCCATGCAGAATAACAAAGCGCCCTGCGGGGTCGGTAATAGCGCGGGAGGTTTGCCAAGGGAGCCCCCTACGTAAGGGAATAGAGCCCCCCGAGAATAGTTGGAATAGAAAGAGGAGTGTGATTCTCCCCAGTGCCGGGAGTGCAGTCTGGCGGCAGATGCAGGAAGCAGGTGGGTCTCCTGTAGCAGACAGACTTCTACCTTGTGCCGGACCAGATGCGCATGGACAAGTCTAGCCTTGCGGTGGTCGTTGAAACCCCGAATGTTCCATGTCCAACAGGTAATGTCAGTCATTGTCATGCCGTGGAGAATAATCATACGGAATGTGGTGAGTATGGCCTGGATCTTCGTGCGGGTGCATATGGTGGTGCTAACTAACTGAGAAAGCGACAAGTGAAGCAGCAGCGAAGGAGATAAACAAGGACAACCGAGAGCCTGCCACGACAGGTAGCTGGGCAGCGAGGGGGAACTGCAAACTGTAAACCCCTGAAGGAGGATGCTGACGAGTGTCGAGTCCAGGGGCAGAGTCTTGGGGGTAGTGCGCAAAGCAACGCAGCATGGCCTAGCAGAGCCAGTAGAGAATAACAGCGCAAGGCAAGCTGAAGGACAAAGCAATACAAAGTAACCAAAACCAACCCACCTCAGAAGGAGGCAGCAAATCCCCAAGGACCCCCCATCCAACTAGTTGAGCCTTGCGGAGGTCATTGAGATCACGAATGTTCCATGTCCATAGAATAGTGTCTGTCATATTGTGAGGGATAATCATGTGGAGTGTGGTGGAGCTGGTAAGGGCCCTCGTGCAGGTGCGTGTGAATGCGCAATCCAACGGTGAAGGCAAAAAGCAGTGCAACAACAAAGGGAATAGGAAAGGTCGACCTGGAATTTGCCGCGACAGATAGCTGGGCTGCGAGGGGAAACCACAAGCGTCAAACCCCGGGGGTAGGATGCTGTTGAGTGTCGTGCCCAGGAACAAAATCTTGGAGTGGTGCCCAAGGCAGTGTGGCATGACATAACAGGGCAAGTGCAGAATGGTGTCGCAAGGCAAACTGAAGGGCAAAGCAATGCATATTGACAAAAACAAACACGCCTCGGAGGGAGGCAGCAAATCCCAAAGAACCACCCACCCCCCACCCACACCAACCCCCCAAACAGGTTGAGAAACCACCCGCAACCACCTCAGGGAACCCCAACTTGGAAGGGAAAAATCAGTTTCCGAAGTGGGAATTATCCCGCGAGGGCATGGCGAAGCTCGGCGTACACCCCTGCCAACAAAGCAGGGTGGCCAAGCGAACCATAGTGGCAGACAACAGGAAAGTTAAAGTCTTACAAACATACAGTTGTGGTAAGCTCCGGAGCGTTATAATGGGGGGACAGAGCAACCTTGAGCCAAGCGAAGTGAGTTTAATCAAAGGAAAGGTGGAGAGCAGGAAACTATAGGAGTGAAGACATATCAGCAGTACCACTGCAGAAGATCGAGTCAGTCATTATCACTCAGGTCGCCAGGGGCAGATTCTTGAGAGTTCACAGGGGTAGAGCGGTGAGAGCGGTCAAGCTTCTTGGCGAAGACTAGGGCGGCCTTTGGATCTGGAAAGAGGAGAGTCTTGGAACCCTGCCGGACTCGTAGCTTGGCTGGGTATGCCAGCGAGTAGGGGATCTCGTGTTTTTGAAGAAAGCGCTTCGCTGGCAGGAATTCACGGCGGGCAGCTTGTACCGCTAGAGTGTAGTCTGGGTAGAAGGACAAGGAGTTTCCCTGATGGCGGATCTCGCCTTTGTCCCTGGCCGCACGGAGTATTGCATCCCGGTCCCGGAAATTGAGGATTTTAGCGATTATTGGGCGAGCCGGCAATCCGGGGCCTGGGCGAGGGCCGAGAGATCGGTGGGCTCTCTCCACAATAAAAACCGGAGACAGCACCTCGCAGAAAAGTTCACGTATTAGATTCTGCACAAAATCTTCCATACGCGTGATGTTGGTGGACTCAGGCACTCCCATGATGCGTAGGTTACTCCTACGGGAGCGCGCTTCCAAATCCTCATTTTTGGTGCGTATTAAGTCCAGGATTTTGTCCATTTGAAGGAGTTTCTGGCGATCCTGTGTGGCGGCGTCCTCTACATCCGAAACCCTCGATTCGACATGGAGCAGGCGATTGTCGTGTGAGTCCACTCGTGACTTGACAACATCCAAGCGCGAAGTCAACTGTTCCAGTTGAGCAGCGATGCCAGAGACGGCGGATTTGACCTCCAGCATAATGGACTTTAGGTCGTCCTCCCGGGAGGCGGCCATCTCCGCAGGAGCCGAGGTGTCGCCACTGTCCGCGACCGCGCCGTCCAGGCGCGTCTGGCGGCGCTGGTCGAAGGTAAGCCGGGGTTGCTTGGGGTCAGCCTTACCCATATTAAGCACCGTCAGTGGGAAGTGTAGACTGGGAGCACAACTGGAAGGCGGCGCAGCAGAACCCAATAGTAGGAGAGAGCTGACCAATGAGGAGATAGCGGAGAGGCCGATGGCAATGCCTAGGGGGTGACCGGAGCAAGGAAGTAGTGGTAAATTCAAAAGTCCTCCGCACCACAAGGCGCCAACAGAGATCCCCAGGAGAGTCGGGTGACCGTCACAGCAGGGGGGGCGTCCCCCCCACGGGCAAACACAGCCCCAAAGGAGTGAATTGCAGGCAGCGGCCCAGGCCACACAATGGAAGACAACCTCCGCAGTAGCTGTGGAAAAGCGGTGTTGGAGGGAGGGCGTGGCCGCCAGAGGCAGGGCGGCGAGGATGCACGGAGGGAGCGCGGCCTGCCACAGGGAGCCGGGGGTCACTTGGCCAATGGTGATGTGACAAAGTAGGCGTTTGTGCTCCCAAGCGGGGGCCCCGCGATGTGGCGCACGCCCCCCCAACCCCGCCGCAACGGCCCACTGCAGTGAGTTGCACCCACCACCTTCCGCAGGGTGCTGATTCCTGGAGAGTTGTGGTTCAGGCCGGCAAGTAGGGCGTCAGGTAGATATATAGAGCATAGGCGGGTAGAGCCGCAGTATTGAGGGCCCCCCACTGCTGTACGGTGGATGGGAACGCAGCCACTGCAGGAAGACTGGAGCCAGGTCTGGTGTGGCACAGGGCGATGAGCGTCGCGGGGAGGGGCCCGACCCCCTCGTCTAGATCAGCCGGGCCGACACGCGGCGCAGAGGCAGGTTCCTGAGGAGGGCAGGCTGGAGGTAATGCCGGGCAGGGAGATCACGTCCAGGCCGTAGATGGGGCCGGGAGCCGCGGCGCAGGGAGCAGAGTGACAGCGGGGATGCGCGGGGGCGCCCGCCCCCTCCGCCCGGCCTGCGTGTGGGTGTAACGGCCCTAACGGGCGCCGGAACGCTGGCGCCCATCCAAAGAAACAGATTGAGGCCAGGCGGCGCGGCAGACGAGCCCCCAACCCCGCCGCCAGAGCCCCAAGCAATCGCGGTACTCACCGGCGCCTCCAGGCGATCAGAGGAGGTCAGCGACCCCGGGACGGCTCACCAGGCACTGCGGATCAGGAGGAGGAGGGCTCTCCGGCGGCGGGAAGGACTGGCCTCCAGGAGCAGGCCCAGGCAACAAAATCCGGCCCTGGAGCACCGGAGAGGGCCGCAGAAGGTATCAGGCGATTCCCCAAAACAAGGTGAGTGTAAATGCGCCGGAGCCGATCGAGGTTAGCGTCGTCGTCTGCAGGATGATGGCGGATTTAGAGCTTGGCCGGCAGAGCCCACTTACAGTGCGGCCATCTTGCAGCCGGCCAAGCCACGCCCCCGATGCTAGGGATTCTTTAAGGTTTTTTTGTTTCCCGACATCATTTTGTTCACCTTTTGATAATGGAGATTGATGATTTTGTTTGAGTTGTTTTCTCCTTTTTTTATCAACTAAGTATTGTAGTATTCCTGTTTGCGTTTCCAGGATCTGGTCGGAATTTTCCATGAACTTCTCTAAGAGGGTCAATACTGATTCCAAGATCCTTTGTAGAGTGAATAACGAACAGGAGACCGGGTTTTGTCTATTCGTAGATTGCAAAGTGTTGAACAGCGGAAATTCCGGTGAATGCAAGAGGTTTCCAGCTGAATCAGATGTATTGCGTGGAGTGCTGTTGTATAATTGCAATGACTGTTATTTTAGAAACCTGGGGAGGAGGGGTATCATTTAGGTTTATATCTGGTAAGGTGAAATCTGTGTCTGGATTTTGAAATAGCTCCGTTTCTGATGGATGAAGCAGTGGATCACGGAGCTCTGGGGGGTCATCTATTTTTGTTGGAACTGTTTTTGTGGGCTCTGTTGCCTGTTCTCCAGTGTGTCCTTTGATGTTTCTGGAAGGAATGCTGACATCCTCTGCTTTATCTAAACCTGTTTTCTGTGTTTTTTCCTGCTCACTTTGCTGATTTACTTGATCCGTTTTGGCAAAGAAATTGTTATTTCTACGCTCCCAGAGAAAGCTCCTATATGTTTTTTTTTTTTTACCCGAAGTCTTTCGCATTGATTGTTGCGTGCCCAGTCTTTTCATGTGGATTGTTCGTGTTCTGAGTTTCTTATAGGCCATGATAGACCGACAGAGGGGTGCCGGGTGGCTTTATCAAGATAATTGGTGTTGTACTAGACCACTGCTATTGCGTCGGGTATATGCTGTTCTTTTATTGGTAAGTGTCGATCTTGCTGTTGAATTGGATGGCGCCCCTGCAAACCACATCCAGACGCATCTGGGCGGCTTCTGCTAGAACCTTGGCTCTGTCTTAACGATAGTCTACTAAGATTGCCGTGCTCGGCTGTTTTTTCGTCCATGCACCTCCTGTTTGGGTGCTGCCTCAACGTTGTCCTGTCATTTACGCTCACTTACACCCTTTCATTCCTCCTTCGACATCAAGGTAAGGGGGGGGAGCGTGGGCGGAATCTTTGCGGGGAGTTGAGTTTCAAAACGCTCACATGTCTGGTGTTATATGAGGCTAGCGCATTCAATTAGTACCCCAGTTCCCTTCCTGCTCCCCTGTTTGTGATATGTTTGATATATTTGATGGCCCCCCTGCCCGCGAGTGGGGTCAACTTGAGGCGTTAGGCGGATGTGACTGCTGGAAGACGAGGAGGAGCCGCACCTACCTATTCATCGGCCGCCGGGAACACTCCTGACTCAATCCGCTCTGACCCACTGTCCGCGGCTGCTGTATCTGTGGTCCGCTGACGGCTACCAGCCACACCCTGGTGGCTGACCCCTGGTGGTTACCGATAACTGTGTTGCTGAGGGTCTAGTGTCTGCGAACCTCCATGGGGGAGAACAGAGGAAGGCACGGAGGAAGGCGGGAGTGGCCACACACTCCCGGGTTGTTTTGCAGCAGGGCCTCCGCTCCGCTTGCTCTGCTCCACTGCTGTATTTGCCCGGCGGTATCAGGATGAGTTGGGCACTTCAGGAAGGGCCGCAGGCTGCACCCGAACCTAGTCGGGCCGCCTCTGCGGACCATTTGTGGCTCATACTTAACGGCCGCCGTCTAATGGCAGCCGCACTCGTCCTCACGCTTTACCTCCGGAGCTCCAAAATTCCTGCTGATGCCCGCCGGTGCGTGAGCCTGTGCCAAGCAGGCTGCAGGGTTGAAAGAAAACTGACGGAGACTGTGGGCGAAGCGAGTAGCCGGGGAGCCTATGGGGAATCGGATCAAGGGCTTGAGGCGCTCGAGACGCTCTCCGCTCCGCTTTTGGCTCGCCGCTCCTCACTCGCCTGCTCGTCCGCTCACCCACATACTGCGGCATGGCAACACACGGTGGCTCGGCGACTCCGCCGTTGCTTGTCTGCTCCGCTGATCGGACCACGTGGCTCTCAACCGGATCTCACCAACAGACGGTCAAGCTATTGACCGCAGAGTCAACTAACCGAAAATTGTTACAAGTATCATGGCTGAAAACTCCATGATACACTGAACGGTGACATTTGTTTAATTTGTTACCAATGAAACTAAACATGCTAGGATTTCAACTAGAAAGGGGCTGGGGCAAAAAAAGATCCTCACCCTGCGCTCGGTTGTCTGTATTGGCGTATAAAGAGTTGCAAGATGCAAGCTTTGATTGAGCTAATCTTTTCAATGCGAGCTGAAGCTGTGCGTCTGTGCACCGGGATCTGTTATTGACTACTTCAGTGTCTTCCACCGTGCACAGCACGTGCTAAACTGCGGAATAGCCTACAAATGGCTCCTGATAGGGGGAGTGGAACAATTCAAGCTCAGGGACCTACATCATCTACAGTGTCTGTTCAAGTGTAGATTGCCATATGGGAAAATCTCATACAGGGAGCTGAGGCTTACTGATCGAGAGTGGTAAATATCATGCATTGTTCAGACCTGTATGTACTGATCTGTTGAGGAGGAGGGATGCGAACTGACCTGCAGGGGGCTCATGGGTTGAGAAGTTAAGAACGTTGTTTAGAAAGTGTTTCCAAGTTTCTCATTTTCATTCAAACCCCTATTTACTGAGTCCAATTGATGCATCCACTTGCATTCTCGTAGGTTCAATATAAGTCCAGTGCCAACTCCATGTGGGTTCAGTTGAACGTTCCCCAAGACCACTCACTGTATATCTTCCAGATTGTGGTTGTATTCTTTGAAATGTTCCACTAGGTATATCACATCGAATCCGACTGCAATGTTGAAGGATACGTTGTTTCACGATTTCTTTAGTCAACTCATCTTTCCTGTAATAATGTACACAGTACTTAGTTTTTACCATGCAGGATGTATCTATACCCATTTGGTCCTGATGAAGGCACATTTTTTTTACAGAACCAACCTTCTGCCGATCAAAACGTTACTAAAATCTTTATATGCCTATGTTATATAGCATAAGAGAAACTGTGAATTGGACTGTTTGTCACCTATAACTCTACATTGTATACGCTGCGTCCAGCATTTCCACATTTCTTTTGTACTCTCGCACGTTTTCACTTTTCGTGAGTACGGCACCTTTACACTTGTTTGGAACACCTACCTTGTAAATCTCCTGTGATGCTTGAAACAATAGTTGTTTCACTTGAAGTGTAAAACATGAAGCTGGTGTGTACACTGCTCATTGATGTGAAGAGGACTCTCGCAAGCCTCTTCACAAAGGGACAAAAGATTTTTTTTGTTTATATGTTTTTATTACCATTTTTTAACAGATACAACAGTGAGGCGGAGGCCTCAGGCTAACAAGGGGGAAGGAGACTGGGATAGGGGAATGGGGCAAAGTGGCAGAGTCAATACATTTTGATGACTTTGACATCAGTACTACAGCATATCACTTTTTTTTGGGGGGGTAGTTTGATATAATGCGAACTTAAGGCGAAGATATCCGGTATCAGAGCGTTTTACATAAGCACCAGTTGCGTTACAGACGGGCACATTCATTTTTTTTAGCCACGGGGAGATTAAGTGATTTGCCCAGAATCTTCTTTTGTGGACTTTGAAACTAGGACTACAGAGAGAGAAACATAGCATGTGGAGAAACTGCAATGGTGCTGCATCCGACAGGCAGCTGGGTGGAGGATAATACAGGGCGCACTCTATCCTAGAGGTTTCAAATATTTAGGGGGCCAGAAGGGAGCATCTAAACACTGCCCAAGCCCGTAGGAGGGTCCATGTAGGGCAAGACCCCTCCTGATGCAGGGGGTATACTGTATCTGAGGTAAGCTAGGAACGTCTCCCAGATGTCCTGCGGGTGGGAGCTTGGTGACATCAGGTTCCATTATGTGGATAGTTGTTCTTGACAGTAGGCTGCGTCCCACAACCAGGTGTCTGCCTTAGGTACGGGCCTTCTGCCCCAGTGCATAGCAACTCGTCGTTTGGCCAATAGCAGGAAGAGGCGTCTGAGTCCAAGGGGACATCCATGACGTAGCCCAGGAGTTGAGCCAGTGGGGTTTGTGGGTGCTTGTTATCTGGTACAGAATGGAATACACCATGGACCAGTATCCGTACGTTCCCAGGCAAGGCGAATGAAGGAGGCCTATGGAGCTGACGACCTTCGACAGCGCGCTTAGTTCACCAGCCCCATGCGTAGTAGTTGCAACGTAGTGCAATATAGCTTATGCGAGAATTTTAAATGGATGAGGCGCAACCTATAAGTAGGTGACAGTGCCGCAGTCTGACCGCAGCATTGTAATCATTGTACATCTGTGATGGAGGGCTTGTAGTCCAGATCCCAAGCTGCGCGAGTTGCTAAAGTGCACATTGGTGCCTTATCCTGCATTGTCTAGTATAGACAGGTTAAAGTTTGCGGGAAGAGGTGTTTCTTAGCAGGTGTTCAAGCACATGGAGCGGGGGTGCAGGAAACGTTGGGTGCATCGCACGACAGGTAGCACGTAGGGACAACAGATAATATATCTCACTGAATCATAGTTGTACATACCATTTTCTGTAGGGCATAGACCTTCTTACCTTATCACAGATACAGGCCTGTCCACTAATAGTACTAACTCAGAATGTTCTTCCTGCTGAGCTGTGTAAGGCCTCTTCCTTACCGGATCCTCCCTCACCTCCACTGGCCGCTTCTGATGTCAAATATGTCTTGTTGCTGGGCCACCCCTGATATTGGAGACCTAACGTCCAGGGATAAGGCCTCCGCTCAGTAGCCATGAATTCAGTGAAGTTGCTTCTGTGTGCTTGGCATGTGGCGTCTGTTTTTGACAATCAGCCCTCTGACCGCTTTTGTGCGGGAGTAGAGGGGCTTCCCTTCATGCCACATAGTCTTAGTCCCTGGTGGTTGATGTCATGATTGTGGTTCTGGCCTGGAGCATGGCTCACTGCAGGGTTTGCCGCTTTGCTTGTCTTCTCCTTAGTCAGCAGCATTTGTTATTAGTTATATTCTGATCCCTTCAGGGTTTTGCTGGCTCGAGCACTATTGCTCAGACCTGATGAGCTTACCTTTTCAGAGCCTCTCCAGTGCCCTCGACCAAGGTGCGGTATATTGCAGGAAATTGTATCACCTTCTCCAGCATGGCCAGCCCAGTGGCTAGTGTCATTGCTGGCGTCTTTCCTGCTGGTCTTCAGTTCTGCAGGCTCCAATCCACCTGTTCTCCAGGGATCCGAATAGTCTACATTGTCTTGTAGATCGGGCGTGGGAGGGTCCCCTGATGGCAGGCTTCTCTAGCTGCCTATGCTAATTTTGGGAGACCTAAAGGGCCATCCAGATTTGGCTATGTGTGAAGGGTCCTAGGTAGCAGGCCGTGACTGTGCCGCATGCCATGCCCTCCGTGTCTTAAGCCTCGCTGTCTGCTTTCCCAATCTGCCTCACGCTCTTTTCCTCCCTGCTCTCTTCTCGCTGTCCTGTCTACACCTCCTGGCCGAAGAACCCCCTCCTCCACCATGCACTAACCACAACACCAAGAGCGCCATGCAGACCTCATGCCTTCTCATTCACTACTCTGCTCACCATCTTATTTCTTCTTCGCTGTGTGATCCCGCTGGATACAATCCTCTTCAATCCAGCGCTTCAGGATGCTGTCAAGCCAGCCAGATCTCTGCTCATGAGCCTCCTCAATTTTAGACTGCCTCTTATTTGGTTCCTGTCCCTACCCCCTAGGCATTAGAACTTCTTTCGGGTTGGCCGCGATGTATGGATGGAGAGACTACTTTTTAAAATATTCTGAGTCCCTGCTGAAACGAGATGGGAGCCTCTGGGAGTAAAGGAGGTCTTTGAGTTGAGAGATGATCTGCAGGCGTTTTTGCTTTGGACCAATCTACTAATGAAAGTTCTTCACTATACCAGTTGCGCTGTTTCGGACTTAAAACATTTTTGCAGGTGCCAGCTTGCTGCCAACATTTGAAATCCTGAAACTTTTCTGAGCCACCCCCCCGCCCCCCGTTACATTTTCCCAGAATACTTTTAAAAAAAAAATAAAAAAAAAAAAAATAATAATTATTCCTTTTTCATCTGTGAATCATGAAGATGTTCAAAGTTTTAATATACTAATCACTGTCTGGGGAACTATGAGTTTCAGAAGGATAATTGAATATTCCCAACATTATTATTTTGCTTAACCTATTAGATTTAATAAAAGATTAGGAGAAGAGCTTGTCAGGTTATCTTGTATTTATTTCCAAGCTGCCAGGGTGTGTTTCATTTCTGAGGTCCCATACAAATGAGACCTCCTTGGGTCTGTTCTCCTCCCGGTTTAGATCTCTTTACACCTGTGAAGAGCTTGTCTTCTTTTGAAAACCTGGAACCTAATTATATTCATTTTTGAAGTGTTCCAAAACAACTAAATGGGTACTTTGGTGGTGTTAAATGACCTCTTAGATCTAAGGCAGACAGTTCTGATATGTGAACACTTATTTGATTATAATTAAACAGGTGGCTCACTCAATAGAGTGCAAGAACTCTCCCTTGGATTCAGCCATGGAGCAAATCAGATATATTTTTAAAAGTATGTGACAAGAGGGCGAGGTTGGAATGGCCTCTTAAAAGTGTTTTTCATGATATGAATTGGAATTCCCTCACTGAAATTTCTTTACAAACATCTGAAAATGAAAAATCAACTAAATTTGGGAGGCCCATAACTTCATACCTTTTCCAGGTTTGTCAATTGCGGATCCTGCCATTTTGAAGCACAAGACAGATCGTAGCAATTCAGTGCGGATGTGTGTAATATCTAGAGATCTGTCTGTTTGCGAACATCCAGTAAATTCTAAAATGTGAAAGGTCTGGTGAATTTTCATTTTGTTCTCAAACAGACTTCAATCGATTGTGCTGGAGAATATTAAGAGGAAAAAAACACTTAACATTAATCTAATTTGGCATTCTCATTATTGTGGTTCGAAAACCACCAGACAGCAAAAAGTCACTCGCTTTCCCCCCCCCCCCATTTTGTTCCGCTTACTCTGTGGTGAAAAGTTTTATTACTTCCCACGCTATAGCCAGATCGTCTTCCTAGCACCATTATTGCCTATTTAATTTGATGTTGACTGCTGTTTGTGGTCAGTATTGATATTGATTACGGGCTATGGCTAGAGATGATTATTGATATCTGGCACCACTCAGTAGGTTCTTGCATGAGGCCATTAATGCTCATTGCTGCCTGGAAATATTATTGGCTTCAGCCATTAAGGCTCATAACTTCCTTTGGAGAGCTCACACTCGGAATGTCACTGCTGCTGTCTTTCCAGCGCAGTCACCAACTTTGAGAGTTGCAGCTTAAGCTAGTGAAAGTAAATTATTCACAAAACCCCTTCAAATGTATCCCCAAGCAATTCCTGAAATGGAGAACATGCGACTATTGCATGAGCAAAAGCCTAACAGCCCCTAATATCTAATAACGTAACTGAAGCACAAAGATCTTTACAATAATTGTATTTATATGCCGCTTACTAACCCTGGTGAGGCGTCAAAGCATGTAGCATGCTACTCAAGAACCCAAAACGGAATAGTGGTGGGTTAGTATAGAAAATGAGTTCATCTGAGCGGTGGAGATGTGCGTCTGTTAGTTGGATTGAATAAGATAATGGAGGGATACAACAGAGAAGAGTCTAGAAGGTGTTATTTGGGAGATCTAAGTAGTAAGACCCCAGACGAGGCGTCAGTGCTTTTTGGTGAGTAGCACGCTGGTCCGGAACCCTAAGAGGATTAGTGGTGGGTTAGGGAAAAATTTGTTATTTTGAGTGGTGGGCATGTGAGTCTGTTAGATTGAAATGGATAATGGAGGGATGGAAGAGTCTAGAACAGGGGTTTTCCAACCTTTTCTGTAACAAGAGCTACTTATGTTCAATGAATATCATTATTCCAAGCTACTAATATTATTAATGGTGTAATACTGACCACACTAGACAATATTACTTTAGTGGCCACCATATGCAAGATTACTAGCAGTGATCACCACAGTACATCAGGCAGGATTACCAGCAGTAATGTAAACAAGCATTGGCATAGCCAATAGGTCTCGCTTTTGGGACCTTATAAGTATTTAGTTATGCAGCACAATATCCTTGGTGCAACAACATCAACCGTTGCATGGCTAAACACTTACAAGGTCCCAAAGGCGAGACCTATTGGCTATGCCAATGCATGTTACTGCTGCTGCCAGGACTTGAATCGGGAGGGCACAGTACAGGCTCATGCCCCACAGGCGCTCCCTGGCCCGGGTTGCTGCTCCTGTGTTGTTTTCCCGTGTCTAATGGCGGATCGGTGGTGTTGTGAGCACCGACATGTAAACAGCTATCAGAAGGAGGGCTTTGGAAGGGTGCGAGTCCCCGTCCTCAGCCTCCACCAGAGCATAGTGAGAGGCTTTTAGGAGCGAGGATCAATGCATGCCGCCGCCCCACCCATCCTGTGCGAGGCACGGCTCTCACCACCACAAAGTGAGAAGATCTCACCGTTAGGGCAACAGGCCTGCGCCGTGGGAAATGGCTGCCCACAGCCCTGCACCCTAGCTGTAGGGAGTGGCTCTCGCAGGCATACAAGGGCAGGCCTGTTTTGTGGGAACTGGCTGCCCGCAGCCCTGCACACCAGGGGCAAGACGCCCACTGCCCTGCACACTAGGAGTGCGGCGTGGCTCTCCCAGGCATACAACAGCAGGACTGTACTGTGGCCTCTGCCCTGCAAACCAGAGCGAACCACTGCGCTCACTTGTATACTGAGAGGGGGCTATGCTGTGGCGTATGCAGCTCTGCATACCAAGGGTGGGGCCTTGCTTTCATATTCACACAGTCACAGTGGTGCCCTGATCTCAATAGCTGTTCACAGACTTCCCACGCCCCCAGCACACAGCCGCATGCGCATGCCCTTTGTGTAAAGAGGTCTCCCACTGCCTGCACACCCGAGTGTGAGCACACAGCGACAGGACTGTCCTGCCCTGCACACCACCACACGCGAGGCACTGCCCTCACAGCCATGCTACGACAACACTGCACTCGGTGCAACACATGCCCGCACAATTCACCCTGACTGGCCTCGCCGAGATGACAGCTACACCACCCTGTACACACGGAGGAAGGTGCTGCTCTTACCGGCACATGTGTGCAGGCCCAGCTGGGATTTCATGACTGCATGCACTCCACTGTGCACCCCGAAGCAGCATTGGTCTCACCAACGGACGTAGGAGTCACGCCCGCACCCTCAGACACACACACTGCCATGCACACATTGAGACATGCACTTTGGCTACCAGTACAGCTCATTAATTGTCGCCGGCTACCTCACTGCCATGCAGTCTCCGTAGGGACGGCGGTCGCCAGGAAACGGACATAAGTCAAACCTATGCAACCGCTTTCAAGTGCACGCCCCTGCTTTGTGTGGGAGACACAAGGACATCTCGCAGGGCATCCTGCGGGGCGACCGGAGAAAACCAGCCCGCTCCGTCACTGGCAGATCCAGGCGGCTCAAAAAATCATCTCGAGGCGGAGCACGCTCTTCAAAACCACCCGGGAGCCAAGGGGGGAGGGAGGGAGGAAAACAAGCCCCCTGCGGGGAGAAAAAGGCCTTTACAAATGATAACCTTAATGTTTTGGTATAGAGAAGCCAGAGTACAGGCAAAAGTCTGCAAACAGCGCTTTGGGTAAAATCGAATTCTGAAAGCTCTTTACAAATAAGGCGCACGGCTGTTTTTTTTCTCCCGGGGTAAATGGCGCATCTTTTTTCGTCCTTGTCAGCCGGCCTGGTATCCCTTGTAGCGCAAGCTAATTGAGATTCGTTTGTTTCTCCAAAAGCACCGGAAGCCTTCTGATAAAGCTGTCAACGGCCTTTTTAACTGGGCAATGTTTTTCTAAAGTTGCATAACAGTTTTAAGGAATTGCCTTGTATCGGGTTACCAAGTGCGGTTACAAACACCAGGCGAAGCACCAGGGGAACAGCAGCTGGACCCTGTATGTGGGCACCGAGCATCCACAGATATCAGTGGAACAACTACGCATACATTATACAATTTATATACACCATGCCTGGAAAATATAAAAAAGTGCTCCGGCAACCCCTCAGCCTTTAAAAACTAGCAGGGCACAATTAAAGTAAAGAGATAAAGTGCTCACCATGCGCTAGGGGCCAGAGGGAAAGTGAAGCGCGCCGCCACTTTTTTCGAGACAGGCAAATGTAAACAAGCGCACGGCCACGCTAATTAGAAACAGATGGCCCCTGCGCGCCGCTGCTCGCTCCCGCAAGGTGGATGCCGCCACACGCACAACTGTTGGAAAAGTGCAGACCGATTCCAAAAGGTCATCTGCATGCGCTGTGCTAGGCTCGACCTAAAAAGGCTTTATCACTTTTAAATTCCTCAACAGGGGTATTACGTAGCAGTGATAGCTGCAATGCCCATGGCACCAAGGTTCTGATATTAGTATCCGCACATATAACAGCACATAATTTATCACTCAAATGTCAGCTCTACATTTATTTTGAAAATTGAGCCATTTCTCTCGAAACATCAGCTTTTGAGTTCTGAAAATGCACACATTTTCATCTCAAATCCATACTCTCATTTTTGGTAAACGTATAGTAATTCAATCAAGTAAAAACATGTAATTTAGTAGGGTTAGCTGTACACAGGAGAGCTACTCACAGGTAGGTGAAGAGCTACCAGTAGCTCACGAGCTACTCTTTGGAGAAGCCTGGCTCTGGATAATATGTTACATATTCCATCACTGCGATACATCCTTGGAATTTGAAAGACTTAGGGACACCAGAACTTTTTTAGGTCTCGCCTAGGCAGCGCAGGCGCAGACTCTTCAAGACTTTCTGTATCTATTCTGTGGGGTAAGTGCACGCCTATTGCTGTCCGTTGCTTTTAATTGGTTTTTGTAGTGCCTCTCGTAAATGCATGTTTTTTACTGCCCATTGTATTTGTCCTCCTTTCATTGCTTTGTTTCCTCCCATGGAGCCTGTCCCTGTTACATGTACGCTTACTCTGTCTTTAATGTATGTGCTTGTTGCCGCACTATTTTTTTTTTGGTCGGTTCGGCTCGTTTTCAGGTTCAGAACAGCGACTAAGATGCTCCCGTCAAAATGGAACGCAAGTTTGTCATCCAGCCGCTACCGCGCTCCCTCATCCCCGCAGCACTCTAGGTTTGTGGAACTCTGGATTCACTCTCTCGCAATGCGGAGACTTGGAACGCAAGCTCGGCATCCAGCCGCTACAGCGCTCCCTCATCCCAGCTTCACTCCAAGCTTGTGGAACTCTGCATTCACTCTCTCGCAATGCGGAGACTTGGAACGCAGAGTTAAACCGCTGTTAGAAATACACCAGCCTTAAAATACGTCTGTGATCTTTGGCCGGCGACAACTAGAGCCTCCATCTTCGAAGCCCATAGCCTCGTTCTTCACTGCTATATTTTTAATTTACACCAGACAAAAATTGTTAGACCTGATATCTTTAGGTGTGTTTCCCCTGTCTCTTTGCTTTCTGACCTCCTATTTTTGATGGTATACTGGACTTCGTTTTTGCTGGTTTAGTGTCTACGCGCACTTTTTCACTGCTATTCAGTGCTAAAGTGCAAGTGCTCCTACTGTAAATTGTGTTATGTTTGATTTTCCATGATTGTCATATTTGATTTACTAGCAAGTTCCTAGTACAGTGCACTGTGTGCGCCCAGGGCCTGTAAATCAAATGCTACTAGTGGGCCGGCAGCACTGGTTGTGCCACCCACACAGGTAGACTTTCAAAGGTGTCGCAGACCTGCCGCTGCAGTGTCAGCGTGCCGTTTTTACTGCCATGTCGACCTTGCAGGTGACCTACTTTCCAACGTAACTTCATGGCGCGACTCCAGTGGTGGATTGAGGAAATAGGACGAGGATAGTTGCACTTAGATACAGGCTTAAGAAAATGGTGTTTTAGCGGGTTTAAATCGCGGGATTGTTTCTCGAAGTAAAGCTACGATCAAGGTGGTTTTGGCTGCAACCGCAGATCTTGAACCTGACCCGTTTTGGTGCAAGAAACTCAGTAGTTGAGGTGGCCGACTAAAGCTTACGTTTCTGCAAACTGTTCCCCTGACGAAGGTTTTTTTAAACCCGGAATGCATTGGACTGAATAAGAAACACATGTCTTCAGCTGTTCATGTACCTCAAATGGTGTATGCATATATGTTTGAAAAAAATGTGAAGTAACATTGACTTATGTAAATGCATTGTAATATTCATACCGATGATGGTTGAAAACCTTGAAATATATGCAATATAGTTCTGATGAATGTTATGAATTTCATTTGAAACTATTGATGAAAGTACACTAAATGGTTAGAAACCGTTTGGGTCACGGCCTAGTGCGCTTTGTTAAAAGTGTGCCGGTCTCTGCACACTAAGCTTAGCAAGGTGCACCTACTTGCCAGGCCCTAACCTTCCCTTTTCTTGCATGTAAGTCACCCCTAAGGTAGGCCTATTGTAGCCCCATGCACAGGGTGCAGTGAATGTGAAAGGTCGGTGCTGGTGTGTTTTACATGTCCTGATAGTGAAGTACAACCAATTTCGTTTTTCACTATTGAAAGGCTGTCTGTCCCATAAGTTAACATGGGAGCTACCTTGTAACATCTTACAAGCGTAACTTTCCATTGGGACAAGATAGAGAAATGGAGGTTAGGCTCTCTGAACTCAGAATTTGATAACACATAAAGGTGTTTTTTAAACTGTGTGTTTGAAAATGCCACTTTTAGATAGAAAGTGGACACACCAAAACAAATGCCAATACTGATGTCTGTTCTCACTTCATTCGTCACAATCACACGTGGCACTCATAGTGATTGTAAAACAAATAGATGTTTATTTTCTTTTTTCGGCTCATTAATAAAGGGTTCATATTATTATTTTGATGAACATTCCAAGTACTTTTTAGACCACAAAACCATACAACCATATAATACAAATAAAGTAATTACAAATATGACACTACATTACATTTCATATTTAAAAACATTTAAGACATATGAGCAAGCTCAAATTCCAACCAACAGAGAAAAAGAAGAGCAAAAGAATAGAAAAGAAGTCCAAGGGAGAGGTTAGAAAAATACACCACTAAATCAGGAATATATACAATAGAACTCAAACCCAGGGAGAAAGTTTGCCAAACAGTACTGTATTCAGGTCAAATGAGAAACTTAAATTCATTAATTGACACAATCAGATGTGGACCTGATACTCAAATCATTAAAGAACACTTGTTTGGTCTCAAAAAAGGTCTACGCGTTTCAAACCCCTATTGTATTTTACGGGGTTATCCTCAGGACCTGGAAAGAGAGCTGAAAACGAAAAAGAAAAGGGTGCACGTGTTACCATTAGTATAGAACTTCAAACACTCCACAAAGCTTCAGCTCACTTTTTTTCTGTTTAAAATTTGACCAATTTACCTTGTGTAGCCTTTATCCTGGCACCAACTGTGCCACTTGGCAATATTACGACTGCCAGTATCTTTACAACTGTCACTATCTACACCAAAAGAGGAACAACTGTCAATTTTCAAACGTGGGCCACCTCAAAACAACAAGGCAACGAACTGTCTCCTACTTACTTAGAAATGCCACATGGATCTTTCAATAATCGCGGCCGGGACGGGCTCCAATGGACAACCTTACAAGAGGAAAGCGAAAAAGCAAGACTATAAGACCAAACTTGTCTTTTAACAATGATTGCCCTTTTGATAGAAATTTCGGCTCTATATGCACTGAATAACATACCTTCTAGGGCTGCCGTGTTGGCCCAAAAATAAGTCTGTATTCTTTTTGGATGCGCAAACATGCGTGATTGTCAATCTAAACGGTACAGAGAAGACGAAAGATTAAAACCGTCATACTGCTGCGTATTGTCAAGCAAAATACCAGAGTGCCGCTAGCACAGTTGCCGTTTACCTCACAATTTTGTTTAGGGTTCCATAGACGCAAACAGTCGTCCACCCGTTCCACGGCCAGCGTCTCCCGTCTAACCAGCGGCGCCTTTTTATGATGGCAGCAAAGTCGGCGTCGCAGTGACGTGTAGTTTGAAGTAACTTTATTGTCCCTTGACGTGTTGAGCATTGCGTGGATATTGACAAAGTGAATGTATCCTGTCCTTAGATGTTAAATCTCCTACGGGGGTGTCACTTCATTGCTGCAAAGTCTAAACGTGTATGGCTGACTGCAGCTGAATTAATTTGCCTGCAACGGTGCATCATGGATGTTGTATGCCCAACGTCATGTAACGTTATCTTTAAGGGAATTGTTGCTGAGCAGTATTTACCAACTAAGAGTATCATTCTACTGTTACCATCCGATGTACCTATAAACCAAAATTTGAGTGATTGTTGAAAAACGGCCCTCTATTCTCATATTGCTTTTAATGTTGCGTAGATATTGACGCGGTCTGCTTGACTGGCAATAAAGCTAATGCTACCATTAAAAGGTAGCAATGTGCTGAAGAATGCTTGACTTCCTTTCGCAAAGTTGGTTTAACAACAATGATGCCTTATGGGTGTTGTGTACATAATAGAGCGTTTGTTAGGCATTCGGTACGTTCCAGTATTGTACTTGGCCCCAACACGTAAAATAGACCAATTTTATTACAAATTGTAAATTTCTGAAAGTTCGTTTAACCCATCCACGGCTGTGTTGTATTTAACTATAAGCATAGCTTCTCTTTGTAATAATGCTCTCTCTACATCACCACCATGTGGATTGCCTTCAATTTTTGAGAGAATCGTTCATTTCAAAACATTTACAGTGTGATTTTGCGACACCAGTGGTTGAGCAAGGGCGCATTGGTGGTTCGTTTTCTGATTCTAGACATGTGTTGTATTATACGCTGGCGAGCTTCTTGGTTGGTTTTTCCAATGTATAATTTTGGACATGGGCATAAAATGCCATACACAACATTCTTGCTTTTGCAATTAGTGAATGAATCATGTTTCCACTTGATATTCTTGAAACTGAAGAGTGCGCCTTCAATCGTCTGTGAACAGCATACGCATGTCCCACATTTGTGGTGTCCACTAATCGGGGGTAGATTCAACTGTGACCTCAATGTGCTCCTAGTTTGTGGCTGGTGTCCGGCTGCACGTACGATAAGGTTTCCTACACTTTTGTCCTTTTTCAAAGCGAACAAAGGTTTGCTGCAAGAAGTGTGTACTTTTTGTACTAGATGCCAGTTTTAATTAATCACCTTTTTTAAAAAGTTGGTACGTGAACAAAATGTCGTCACACATACCATGCCATGCGTTCAGTGGGTTCTTTATTCTTTTTTTGTAGCAAAACTTCTCTCGGTGTCCACCATGCTCGTTTCAATGCATGCTTTAGAAGCTTTCTCGGATAACCTCGCGACTTCAATTTTTCAAGAAGGTTATTTGCATGGAGCATGTACTCATCTCTTGTGGAGCAGTTGCGTTTCACCCTTAAAAATTGCCCAACTGGGAGGGTGTCACGCAAACTGCGCGGATGATGGCTCGTGTAATGAAGGGCTTTGTTTCTATCGGTGGGTTTTGTGTGCAGTGAGGTGATCAGAGTGCCATGGGAACTGTAAACGTCTACGCCCAGAAAAGTTATGGTGTTGGGGCTCGAATTCAAGCTGAATCGTATATCAGATGTACGTTAATTCAACCAAGTATGAAAAGTTATCAGTTCAGACCTTGTTCCATTCCAAATTAGGAAAATGTCATCAATGTATCGAACATATGTCGTTATTTGGTTCCAAAAAGGGTTGTTGTTATAGACAAAATGTTCTTCATATTGTGCCATGAAAAGGACCGCAAATTCCGGCGCAAAGGGACAGCCCATGGCGGTCCCTTTGGTCTGGAGGTAGTAACTTTGCTCAAATTTGAAATAGTTCTTTTTTAGGGCGAACTTCGCTGGTTCCATTATAAACTCACTCGGGACTCTCATGGGTCTAGATCTCTGTTCGAGGTAAATTTTAGAAAGTGGGCATTTTCTTGCTTAACCATCTTGTGTGCCTCTGCTGTTTGTGTATTTACAGTCTGGTTTTGGGGTGACAGGAGCTGGGGGATGTGCATTCACACTAGACAGTCGCCAGGGGGGATGAGGTGTCCTGCTTTTCCTGGGTGACTCATAGCCAGGCTGAATTGGCCTTTTCTGCATTTAGAGTGGTGGGAGGAGTTTTCACTAGCACCTGAATAGGCTGTGTCTGCTCTGCACAGTGCTGTCTCCACCTCCTGCCGTGAAGCTGGACTAGAGAGGAAAGAACTCGGAGGCTTTCTGCCTAAAACTTCAAAGGGAAAAGTGGTATAAATATTGGGGCCCAGAACGTAAGAACTCTTTTGGACTAAGGAACCTGCCAAGAAGAGCTGGAGAAGCTGTGAGGAGGAATTACCACTTTGCTGTGTGCTTTGCTGTGTTGGCCTGCAGTGGCTGCTTCTATCTTGGCCAGTGAAAGGACTGGACTTTCTGCAATTTATTTTCCTGATTATCTCCAAGGGCTTGAGGTAGAGCTTGCCCTCTGTTCAAGAAGTCTCAGGAACAGCAAAGACTTCAAGATCATCTGCTACCAGCACTGGAAACTGTGAGTTTTGTGCTGCAACAGAAGACAAGTAACCTGACGCCATCAACAAGGCCGCTACCGGCTCCGTGACCTGTTGGCACCACAGAGAGCACTGCCCCGCTTCGCACCGCAACCCTGGTCTCACTGCCGCCTGCACCGCTGCCGCCTGCACTGTGGCCTGATGTCACTGCACTTCGCACCACCTTGCTTCACATTGCCGCCCTGGTATCCCCGACAACACTCCATACGCCAACAGACGCCACTGCCTGCACTGTAGCCTGAGGGCACTGCTCGTAAGCTACTTGACTCACCGCCCCGTTCCACACGGCAGCCTTGGCCTACCAACGACTGCGCCATCGACTCCAGATCGTCTGCCGACGACAGTGCTTCAGCATCAATGACGACGCTGCTTGCACCATGACCTATGAGCACTGCCCCGCTTCGCACCGCAGCCCTTGTCTCAATGTTGCCCCTGGACGCCGTCTCCAAGCCGCTGCCTGCACTGTGACCAGAGGGCACCACACACCACATCGCTCCACTTCACTCCACAGCCCAGATGCCTGCAAGCACTCCTGACTTCAACCTTACGGAGTTCGATCTGCAACGCGTGTCACTTTTAAGGGCCCAAACGACTCCTGCACCGACGATACCGCCTCTCATTGCAAGGTCTGCGACGCCCTGCATTTCCAAGGTACTGTTTGCAGGTCTTCCCGACACTGTAGCTGGCCCACGATCCCACGGTTGGCCGGAATTGTTTGATTTGTTTGTTCACAACGTTGTGATGGCCCTGGACGGAGCTATCAACTTCAAGCAGCTGTATTTTAAGGTTATTCTTGCAATATTCGTATTTTGATGACTGTATGTTGGATTTTTATTGTTTTAGTTTTGTTTTACCCAGATAAATATTGGCTATTTTTCTAAAACTAGTGTGGTGTCCTTTTGTAATTTTTTCACTGTATTACCTTGAGTTATGTGCAGATGCTTCACACATGGCCTCAGAGATGCACCTGACTGCTCGTGCTAAGCTACCAAGGAGGTGAGCAGGGGTTATTTGAGAAGTGTAATCCCCTTACCCTGAGTAGAAGGAAGGGTCCCTACTTGGACAAGGTGCATACCTCCGCCAACTAGAGACCCCCATTTTAAAGAAAAATATCTACATTTTGTTTCAAGATTTTTTTTAAGATCGAGCATTCCATTATGAAGGTATGACTTTTAGCCTGATCTTACGATGGCCAACGCCAGGACAGTGCTGTGCCGATGCGCATTGTAGATTTAGAAAGGTTTCTGTGTGGCCTGACACTACCTCGAATACGGCCATAGAGAGTTGAGACAGTTCTGTCCCATCTCTTTCCCCCTCTATCGTTTCAAAGATCTGAAGTCACACTACACTGTCATGCAGAGCAGTAGTCTGTACCAGCCTGGGAGTGTTTCCTTCGGAGTTGTGACGTCATGCAGGGACACCAACCTTGGGTGGTCTGCTTGCAGGAGGGAGAACGTGGCGGAGGCAGCTGCAGCGGTGGGGGTGACGGTGCCTCAGCACTGCTTTTTCTGACATTGTTGCAAGAGGGAGGTGAACCCGAAGCTGCTGGTAAGAATACGTGGAGGAGGGATACTTATGATCGTCTTAGTTTGAGTGCTCTACGTTTAGTTTGTTTAACCACTGCCCATTTCCGTCCTGTCAATCAGTTTCTTAAATGGTGATTGGTTGGAAAAAATCTAGAGTGAAGCGTGCAAGATACATTTGGCTATCAACACTGGGGTATTGGTCTGCAGGCAAAGCGGTAGATCTCATGACACGCTGACCACCCTGAAGGGTCAGTAGAGCTGCTACCGAGTCAGTATCTGCGGCTGCCCGAGGCCCACCCTAAAAGGGCGGCCCTTTAGTGCCATTTGGGCACTAACCCACCCCCTCTAATGCCGGGACTCGGGGAGGAGTCCCCCTTGCCTTAGGCGCGCTAGGCGAGTCACTTCCGGCGCGCCGAGGAGGTGGGGAGGGTATTTATGCCTCCCCCGGCCATCCTGGCATCCTCTTTGCGCCGGACACGCCGTCTGCAGCGCGCTTCGGGTGTCGTATGCCCTCTTTTGTCGCTGCCCTTGACGCCGTTTGGTTCGTCCTGGTGACGCCGTCTTATCCTGGTCTGGCGTCGGTTTTGTTCGGTGAGTGTGAGGGCATTGCCGCCCCCCAGGTCTTTCCCCTTCGGGCTGTGGCGCCGACCTCTGGTTGGAGCCTGGTCGCACGGGTCGTGCTGGGCGAGCCCTTTGGCCTTGTGAGGTGTTGTGTTGCGGGGAAGCAGCATGGGCCAGGGCCCGCGGCCTGGTTCGGGCACGGCCTTCTGGCGTGGCTCATGGGGGGGGGGGGGGGCGAGGTCGCGGAGCGAGAGTGGTACTGGGCGGCGTGGTGGTGCTCCCTCCTCTCTACATTCTCGTGGGTTGCTATCTCCCCACGGCCCGTCGCCGGGCAGTTGCGGCTCAAGTGTTCCAAGCTGTGCGAATGTGCAGTCCGACACGACTCTAGGAAAGAATGAGCCGAGAGTGCGTTACGCTCGCGCCTCGGACAGGTGCTGCCTTGTTGTGTGTGGGCGGTCCGGTGAAGTTTGTGCCTGACGCTGTGTGTGAGTGGCACACTCCCTGCGCGGGTGTTGCGGTTCCGAGGTGGTGTCGTGGGGCAGTGGTCCGGTGGTGGCGCGTTCGTGGGGGGCTCCGGCGACTGTGGGGCCGTACCCTCCTGGACACGTGGTCGTTGAGGCACCGCGCTGCACTTTTGGTGCAGGCAGCGTCGGTGTAGCAGGAGGGGAGTCCGGGGCCCGTTGGGGCAATTACTTGTAGCCTCCGGGCGCCCCCTACCCCCTTCTTGGGATGGACGGCTCTGCCTCTGGGCCCCTTGGTGCCCGGCACCATCGGGAGAGACAATTAAGTTTTTCAGCAGGGTCTCGCTGCATTTTGTCGAGTGGTGTCCGCAGTCTGCGTTGTGGCTGGGAAGAGTTAGAGCCACGTGCTCGTTGCCCGGGAGGGGCGACCTGCCGGGGGTCACCTGCTTGCCTTTGCGAGGCGGCCGAGGGGAAGGGGTGTGGGATTTGGTCAGTGACCTTTGCCCTTCAACCGTTGAGCCCCTAAAGAAACAAATGAGTTGAATTTTAGCCATTCCGTACCCCTTTGCATTGAACATTTATACTTGTATAAAATTTTAACTAAACATAACGCATGTTTCCGAATGGAAGCGGTCGAGTAATGCATGTGGCGCTCGGACACGACTACCCATTTTGAAGCTAAGGGTGTTTTTATGCGGATGGAAATAGGCAGAGGGTAGCGGGCAATATTCCGCCCAAAGGAGAGCTTTATGATGTTTCCAAGAGTTGGAAGCTGCCCACAGGCATGTGCGCTTGTGAGTGTTTAATGCGGGAGGTGGAGCCATGAACTCTGCCACCTTTCTCCAAGGGAGTTGTAGGCGTTTTGTGTTTTACCAATCCTTGGGACAGTTTGGTGCGTAAAAGACAGTGTGGCGGCTACAGAGGGATTTTGCCGTTGAGGAGGCCGTCCAAGATGAATGGAAATGAAAGTGAGGCGCGGATGCGAGGTCCTCATAAATGCGGCGAACGTTTGTCATGTGCCCGAGGTCCACACTTCCGCAAAGGGAAGAGGCCCTGAGGGTTGGTCGCGGACTCTCCGCATGAACGGGCCCGGGGGAGTCTTGGGTGCGATGCGCTCTGCTGGCGCAGGTTGGGGCTGGGCAGCTGCTGCTTGAGTGGGTGTTCTCGTTGGGCTCTGGCCTAGCGCCGGAGTACGTCCGTATTGTTGGTTTTATCTGCAATCTTATATGGCACGGACTTGGCCCGAAGGCATCAGAGGGTTGCAGTAATTTAACACAGCTGCCGAGGTTTCAGATTGCTAGGTGTACCATGTTCTAATTTCGGTGATGGGTTGTGGCGTTTCAGCCACTATGGGTGACACTTCACCATTGCAGTATGGGCCTGCAGGATTCGTGGGCAGTCCGGGCGTCTTCGGTTTTCCGGGCGTCTTCGGTTTTGTGCCCTACAGTGGTTCCGCCCATGGCTTGGGAGTCCCTTCCGGCGGGGGAGCGGTTACTCCGGAGGTGAATTTTGTTTGGCTTGTTGTTGCTGCCAGTGTGGTGCCGGGGGAGTGGTCTCGTCGTGACTGCCCCCCTTTGCCCATGGGGCGCCTAGTTCCGACGGTCGCGATACCAAAGGGGATGATGGACGGAGTGTTAGAGCAAATCAAACACTCACCCCCAGTCAACTGATCTGGGTTTAATCCATCATCATTCTTTAGCTCACTCCACCACCCCAGTTCAGACATGGCCATATGCAAATCAGTCTGACCCTGTGCCTCATGGGAACAGTCCAGCCCGAACTGCCAAGCAATGTCTTCCCTGGACCGGAAACAAGCATCCTGGGACCGGTTTCGGGTTCAAAACCCTCATCAGCCAGGCTATCTTGAATCCAGTGGCAAAGTGAACAAGGGACCCACGTCTGGGCATACCCTGCCAACTTAGGGCGAACAAAGCGATACCAAAGGGGATGATGGACGGTCAGCACCCCGCTTTGTCCTCTGCTCCAAGTAATGGCAGATTGCACGCCTATCTAGTTATGTTTGACATTAACAGTACACTGCAAGTTTGCACTTGGGTGTGAGTGGTTGGCATGTGTTAATGAACACTCGGTGTATTGTGCTGTTGGTAATTTTATATGGCACAACCTACTGTTAATATGTTCGTGCAGTGCTCTCTATCAGTGATAAATCTGTGAGGTGTAATTTGCACTGTCGTTGCAAACCCGTGGGAAGATACCTCAGCAGGTGATTGCCGAGGCGCGAGCCCGACCATTACACACAAGCTAATTTTGCCTAGCTCTGGGGTTCGACTCGGGGAGCCAGCCTTTGATTGGCCCATATTTTGATTTGACATTTCGCAGGCTCTGCCTCGGTACGCTGAGTTTGCTGGGAGAGCAGTAAAATGTCATTTGCCTCCCCATCTAAGGGGCACTGAAAATAGGCACAGATACGTTTAAAGCTGGGGTCCAGTGATGCACAAATTTCTCAATTTCTCATGAGCACTTCACGACATCGAGGTTAGCCTCACATGGATCAACAGCATTTTGCAGGCAATACTTACTGGTACTTCAGTTACAACTTGCCAGTGCAGATAATTATTCAGTAATTATGGAGCGCTGCATGCGTGGACATTCCTGCGCAAAAATACAAAAAACATTAGTCCCCTGTATAGAATGCAGACATGAATCTAGTGGCTAGCATGTCAGGGCACCCACTGCAGGGGTCTGTGCTTTACCCATGGTCACAGGTCATTCCCGGCAGGCTCACCTAGCTTTTCATCCTTCTGAGGTCGATCACCATTAAGTTGAGTATCAATAAACTCATGCTATGGGGAGGTACTTTCGTTCCCACCATCCCAGGAGCTTCATGAAAGGCGTGCTGTCTTTCAACAGTCTGGGAAGATGTGGTTGGGGCACAAATGCCGACAATTAACAGTACAGTTGGCATTTTATTTCAGAAGGGGCAGGTATAGTTGCTCATGTTTTACTCCCTGTCCTCCTATCCAAATACATTGGCTAACCTTTTGGCACACTGGGATACCTTAGCAAAGTTGTTATGGGATACATATGCTGGGTGAGGGACGCCAGCATGGCGACACAGCATCCGTCTGTGCAGATGACGGATGGGTTTGCAGGCTATAAGGACATGGTGATCCACCCTTGTCTTGGTTTAGGCGAGGTGGCACACCGAGCGGCCTTGTAGGGCATGAGGTAGCGTAAATTCACTCCATGTCTACATGTTTATAGGCTGGCGCAGCACTTGGTCATCAGTCTGTACCCTCGTACTGGGGATCATCCAGGTAAATGGGCACATCAGGGCTTAGTCACCCCAAAATGATATGCACAAACATATCCGACCCAGGTTTATATTTACAGCCTCTTTTGTTTTATACCACACTGTGAGAAAGTTGCCCATGGACTTTAATAAAGTGCTGCAATGGCCTACTACTGCTATATTCAGCAGCTAGTTTTCCTGTGCTTATTGGACCGGGTGGTTTCTGGTGCGCGGCTAGGAGCAACACAAACAGCCTGGGAATTTAGTCATGCGGTCCCTACATAACCCCAGCTTAGTTTGCTCCACTGTGCGGACAACATTAAGAATCCTTTAGAATGTTTTCACCAAATAGGCCTATTTGTGATAAGATGGGTGGTCAACTTGTGGGGTTGTCCATAATCCGGAGCTTCTCACTCATGTGGATGTCCGTACAAACGTGTGTAGTGAAGTAACCACGAAAGGGAGACCCATAATTCATAGGAATGTAAAGGTATAAAATGCATCCCCGGTCTCCTACCCCTGGACTTGATGGGAAGGGGGTAGTTTACTTTTGCATTAGCAACCATGAAGCCAAGTATACATCGCGGGGCTCTGTTCACACTAAAGTGAGCCAAGATCACACAAAGCATAGGATAAGAGTGCGGTTTCAGTCATATATGTTGATTTATGAAAATATGCCAGAGGTAGCGAAAATGACATCACAGACTTTGATCGGCAATAATATCATGGTTCATCTTTTGTCCCAATATAGACAATAGTTACGGACAGGCTCTGTTTTTGCAAAGAATAGTTATTTTGTCTGATTCGAGTGCCGCTCACGTGCCTCTTTCGCAGTATAATGAGGTCTGACTCTTTAAAAGGATGTGCCCTTCACCCCCTCCCGGGTGCATGCGTCACCAGAGGAGTCTCCAGTGGACATGGGGGATTTCTGCGCAGTGCTTGTAGAATGTCACATACCATTAAGGGCATGTTACTACTGAAGTTGTCCCAAAGTTTTGGGGTCAAACTGGGTTGGGGCGGTAAGTTAAAGTTAAAGCACAAATAGACTACAATGTATTAAAGAACATTTGGCATTCCCAGTATTCAAGAAAAGGCAGGTATTGATGCATATTGTTCCCCTCCTGTTCCCACTGTCTTGTCTGCTCCCTGGTATACTAGCAGAAGTTTGGGAGGGCAAGACTTCACCTAGGGTAGTGACTGGCTTAATTCGATGGACAAATCCAAAATGTTTCACATTTACTAACGTGTGAAATTTTCAGCTGCCGGTGCATAGTTTTATTCATATGCACAGTATTATTAATTTAAATAATCCCTGTATTGACTAGTGCGACCAGCGGACGTTCACGCACCAAGGCATTTGGCAGCTGTGAGTGTTGCCATGCTGTAAGGATATAAAGGTTAAATACGACTGGCAGGTCCCGCTGGTGTGTCAGCCAATTGGCCACTTACGGGTTTAAAGGTGAGTTCAAAGGGCACAGGAGGGGTCATGGCAAAGAAAAACCTGGACCGATTCAGCTTTTGGGTCTGGTGGTGGTTTGACCTCATGGTCTTAGGATCTAACCCCCGTTGTGTTCAATCAACCTTTCTTCCTTCTGTGGTTGCTAAAATGAATATCAGTAAGCGGGGTAAGAAATATCTCTGATCCAGCGGCAACATGCCTACGGGAACACTTGCACTTCAAAAATACACAAGCGTCATGCTCCAACAAGCGCTATACACAGATAACTGGGAAAGGAAGTAAGGCAGGCCTGATAACTCTTACTTCTACCTGCATTGGCACATCTTGTCAGGAGTGATTGTCAAAGGTATTGCACTTCAGCCAGGCAATGTTAACACCCATTCACACCAAGCCGATTGTTTAAGGTCATCCTGGGCCGCATATACACAGCCCAGTATTAGGCCCCTGTGGTTGTCAGTGCCGTGAATTACTAAATTCAACTGAACAGGAGGCGTGACCGTGGTTTACACTAGCAGAAGTTTGGGAGTGCAAGACTCCACCTTGGGGGGTGGCTGGCTGGATTTGATGGACTAGTCCAAAATGTTTCACAGCAACTGCACGGAGGAGAGTGCCAATTACCTGTGCATAGTTCATTCAGATACACAGTATCATATTAATTTAAATAATCGCTGTAGTTGCAAGTTGCAAGCGTGAGATTCCCTCAATGTCAGCAACTGCTCACTTTGTCAGCAATAAAGCTGCCTGGGAAGTCTGGGTGCAGTCACCACAGATTAAACTGAACAGGCAACAGTCTGGCAGGAAAGGAGGGATGTTGAATTGATTGCCCACTTAGCAGTATAACTATTGCACAGGAGGATGGAGGGTGATTCAAGGGACACAGGTGGTGTGACGCCAACGCAATACTGTCAGCTTATGCTGGGTAGGAGGTTCCGTATCACCAAGCAGAAGGGTGCCAAGTGGCAAAACCAGTAAATATGTTTAAGATATGTGTGTCTCTGGCCTTACGGCGGTGTAGAGCCATTCCCATTTAGAGGTACGCCCAGGTGAAAATTGTGTGCTTCTTAAGGTTATCATGACCAATGCGGTTTGTGGTATCTTTTCAGGGGGAAGAGATATAAGTTAGGCACTTAATCGCTTACAACGTAGCACATTCAGGCGTGGGTTGTTTTATTGCAAGTTGCAACCGGGAAATTCCCTCATTACGTCAGCAGCTGCGCACATGGCCAGCAGTACGCAGCCTGGGAAGTCTGGGGGCGAATACCACAGAGTAAACTGTAAAGGCAAAATTACTGTACGAAAGGAGGGATAAATGGCAAGTACACATACTCCTTTGCTTAATGTCACATATTCCATGGCGGGATAGTCACCAATTGACACTGGGAACCTTAGATTCTAATAGTATCATTGGTAATATAGACACGACTATGGTCCCTGGTCATGTGGGGTATGTATGTCCCACCCTGAATTTTAAGGTGACTAGAAGGTAAGCTGAATGTGGAGTTGAATTTGTGGAGGGCAATCATTCCAGGGATAACAGAGTGAACTAGGTCTCTAGCTGTATTGAGCTCCAAGGGTCACGTGATCGAGCTTTAGTTAAGCAAGCCTGGCAGACGGAGGAAGTTGTCACTCCGAACAGGGTGCTGTGACTGCATTGGGTTGCGCAACACGAGCATTCCTGGTCACCATGGTTTAGCAATCAAAAGGTCTGGTGCAAATGTCTGGTCAACTGCAACGGAGTATGTGCCTGCTCTACGGGCAGGTTTCGGGTTGCTTCAGTTAAGCACAGTATTCCTTGCCCTGATAGCCTCAGTAGATAGGCTGGTTGTGGAAGCGGTCATCTAACAAGGGTGCTGCTGTCCCATAATATAGCTATGATAAGAGTAGAGCTCCCTCCTGGGAGGCCATCAAATTCCTACAGATAATGTGAGGCAGTTGTACCTCCCGGAGAAGGATAAATAGCTCCATGCGGTTTCCTAGATGCAGTTTGTCTGGATGGGGTGCCCCGGAATGAGAGAGAGCAGCTCCGAACAGATCGGAGCAGAGACTGGCTGGGGGGGAAGGTTTCCCTAACATCTTGGTGATCCACTTAGGAGGCACCGACCTCACTGCAATGGGTAGGGGGGGCATTGTTGCAAGCCATGAAGGCTGACTTAGGTGAGATCAGCAAATACATGGGTCAAGGTGAGCTCTGGTGGTCTGAGATTATCCCCCACAGAGTATGGCATGGGGCTAAGTCAGAGGAGGCCGTTGAACATTCCCGAAAGAGAGTGAACAGTTCAAGGCGTAAGTTCGCAGATCAGAATGGTCTGGGAGTCATCAAAACACGAGCTGATCCAGGCCGATGTTAAAGGCTACTTTGATAAAGATGGGGTTCACTTGTCACAGGTTGGAATGGACCTGTTCCTCTTGGATATGCAGGAGGCCCTGGAAATAGCAGGTTGCAGGTGAGAAATCAGTTGTATTGGTGGGGGGGCTCTTTAGGCGACGGGGGCCGCCTCCAGAGCTGTGGCTGAGTTACAGGGCGATCTGGAAGCATATGGGTACAGAAGGGTACCTCCTGCAAGAGCACAATAGGGGTGCCAGAGCCAAATACCAGGAGCCTCATGGGAGGTTCCTGGAAGAATTACGTCGGTGCCCCGTTAGTCCTTCGGGCGGTTGTGGGCCTGAACAACCGGGGGCTTGCCTTGCTACGCTCCGCCCTGAAAGGGGCGTGAGTAATAAGGGACCAATGTGTCACGTGATCCGGTAAGCGGATCACCCCATAAGGTTAGCACTGATTGGGTTCTCCACAGTGCTTGGCTCATCAGGCGGGCAGGGCAGCATAGGTTGGTTACAGCTGCCTGCCCTTGGATCGCCCGTAAGATAACCCACCATATTGCATACTTTTGTATGGAATAAACCTGCAGCAATATTTTCCCAAACAAAAGTTGTGTTGCGTATTTATTTATTCATGCATGCTCTGTTGTGTGGGTGGGGTGTGTTGCCAAGAATGGCACTAATGCGACTGACTCCATACCAGCCCTTTTTGCCTCTTAGGTCTGATTCATTCCATTATAGTTTAGGCGTAGTAGTCCATAGCATCCTGCATGGCTACCTTCACGGTTGTTCGCTCTTATGTGCACCTTTACATGCAGAGCGTCTGTTAATCCGTTCTCTTTCCCCTGCAGGCATTTTAATTGTCATCAAGGTCCTTCTATTTCCTCACAACCCCTCATGACTGGTGGTGGCGACATTTGCAGAGAGGCCAAGGTTTGAATGGGCCTTCAGACTGAAGTTTCACTCTTTAAGTATTGTGTGCCCTGTGGAGGAGTGTGGCCCGGGGCAATGGGAATAGTTGGCACTCCTTTCACCCACACCAAAAAGCACACACTGATTCTGACAAGCGCCTCGAGGTGATTCTGTCCATAGCCTGCCTAATGAAAGAAAAGCAACCATTCTTTACCCTGACTTAATATTACCAATGACTCCATGTCGCCAACAGCGCTGTGCCCCCGGGTTTTTATTTAATCGTGTACTGCAGTCTGGGAGTTTTTGATAAGTGATTGTTCATGTCAGTAATCCAAATTAAGTCACGTCAGAAAACCAATCCTGTATAACAAATGCACAGCCTTTTGATCTTGGGGCAAGCAGCAGTGCTGACGTACCCATAGATGACTGGCGCCATCTGCAGTAGTTAAGCGATGAAAACCCAATTCCATAAAGTGAATTAAGAAAAAACACTCACACTTGTTGCTATGTTGACACTTGCATTGCTGATGAACGGAAAGCTGAATCCATTAAACACCACTCTCCTACAACTCGCGGCGTAACACTCAGGTGCAGACAAGATAAGAATTTCGCAATTTACATGGTCACTCTACAGGTGACAAAGCATGAGTTGTACTATCACTTCATCCAAGAGATACTTGGCCACATGTCTTCTTTTGTTGATGGCATTCGTCAATTGTACGGTACTCCGACTTGTTCTTCTTGCCTCTCAAACCTTCCTATTAAAGCAGTCTCTCTATTCACCCTCCACCAACCCCCACCAATTTGATTGTGTCCTCTTGACTCATAACCTGGCAAAATTTTAAAGGCTCGCCAACCTGTGCTCTCGGTCCGCTCGTGAACTTTGGCTGCAACTTTGTGGCTTGTTTATCACTGCGAAGCCCCCTTAAAGAGGCATCGCTCATTCCTCGTTCTTAAGAAGACAATTTTGAGGTCTCAAACTTTGAGAAATTGAGGTGCTCTTAAGAGTTTGCTTCATACTTAAAGGCATGAGTTTGAGTAGCTGTTGAACAACTCCAACTATATATTAACTGAAACATTTCCTCTCATTATCACAGACAGTTCAAATGGGCAGATAAATGCAAACACCTTCAGAAACGTTTGCTGAATAAAACAAGTTAAAAACTGAACATATCTAAAATTCTACAGATATTAAATGAAGCATTTATTACAATATTTGTTTTATACCGCTATTTAAAATAAGATACTAACCACTTAAAACTGCAGTCCGTGTGCATTTATTTTCCCTGTTGTAATATTTAAAAATTTACATGAATGCATATTTCTTCCTGAAACACTGATTAATCCTGCAACTCTCTTCAATAAAAGGTATTCTTTTATTTATTCAAAATTAGGTTTAATATACCTTGTTGTCTTAAACTTTCCACATATTTTCAGTGCCTTTAGGGAAATTGAACACTAAGGAGTTTGGCCCCTCAGTTTGATTTTCAGTGAAAAAGGAATGGATTTAGGGGTTTAACTTGGAGTTTCTTCAAATTTTTAAACCTGGAATTACATATAACCCTGTTGCATTTGTATTTAGAATCAGTCTCTGATAAAATAGATCTGCAAGCACTTTACAAAGAATGTAGCCGCCTTCGGATACCATTTTGCCCAGTGAAGCATCTTGCAGCACATCTCTCCCTTGCACTTCCACCAAGCCTGTCAACTCTCCCCTACACACCCACTGCCCCTCATCTCTCCCTCACACTGCCACTTCCCCCTCATCTTGCAATCCCACTGCCCCCTCTCTTCCCTCACACTCCCTATTCCCTCTCTATACTGCATGCTTACACATACTAAGCACAGTTTCTTTCCCCGTGCCTTTTCAAGGTTTCCGTCTCTCAAACCCACACGCTTCTCCTCTTAGGGTGTCTTCTGCATACACATATCTTCCCTCTTTATGCGTCTGTCGCGTGCTCTCCCCTTCTTTCTCGCACACTCTTTCTGCTCCTCTGTCTGGAGTTCATTCACCACTTCGTGCACAAACTACCTATCCCTCTCTGTCTTCCTGCCTATCTAGTCTGTGTAGCTGTTACGCCTATGTATTCTACATAACACATAATTCCACTGCACAAATACACTCCACAACACTCAATTCCACCACACACAATTGCACAACTAACTATTCCAATACAACCCACGTGATTCCATTCCACGCCACACCACATACATCCTCTACTCTACAAAGCAAAACACATAGGTAAAAGACCTTGTCATTTACAACGCCAATAGCTCTAACTCTCCCAAATGTGAGACCTATTTCATTTGAAATGCTTGTTTAGATCATACTTGCATTGTTGAAGGTGACATTGCATAGATGAAGCAGGCTTTTCCCTCCAGGGTGCCAGCGGAGCGAAAGGCTTTTGCTCTGTCCTAGCGCTCAATGCGTCAGTTTGTCCTGGTGAACATGGTAAGCGGGGTGGAACCATACCTGAGCCTGGATGTGTCTAGTTATCATTGCAGGCTGTTGACCTATCTCAGGTTAAATCTGATCCATCACTTGATGTTTTCAAAAAGTGGATGGATAAAAGAATCCGATTTGCCAGTATGTCTGTGACATTTTGATCCCTGACACACACTGCATATTGTTTTGATTTGTCCTAAGTTTAGCAATTTACACCATAAATATATAGGGCCCCTCCTGTTAACCATGAATTTTAGACAGGTGAGACCTGCGTTACTGTTTTTATAGCTTTTACCAGGACTTATGGCGTGCCTTTTTATCATGGTTTTTATCACGTGTATTTAGAGTAAAATTAACTGGCCCATTTGTACTATATGCTGCGCTTGTTGTTGCTGTATTTGTTTTTTAAGTTTAACAAGCTTTATTGAATAAATGTTATACATAAAATATAGGCCAGAAGCCAACAACTTAATAATGAACATATAAGACACAAATAGGCAATAAAATATAGTAGAAAGCTGTTTATATTTTAAAAATTATATAGGAGCAGGGGGGAGAAAGGAGGGAAAGAGGGAAATATAGAAAAGAAAATATTTTGCAGCAAGAGAATGAATAATAATAAAACTCTAAAGAATCAAAACAGATATAATATCCTAATTGTATATTAATACAACAATCTTAAAGGTAAGCAAATGGAGAGAAAAAGGCAGAGAGAAAAAACGAAATCATGGAGGATGGAAATTTTCAGAACAATTGCGAGATATTTGACTAATTGAAATCATATTCAGATAAGTAGTTAGCGGTAACCAAAATAGGTCCCTATTTACATGTGGATTACAACGGAAGGCAAAAGCAGTATCCAGTCTGTGATAGTGACAAACTATGTTCCACCAGGTTTTGATAGAAAGTTTTGTTGAACATTTCCAATTCATTGTAATATGTTGAAAAGCTAAAGCTAACATCAAATCAAACAATCCTTTTTCGTGAGACGATAAACTTAAGGAATCTGATAAGCTCCCCATAAAAAGAAGAGTATTTGATATAGGATGATGTAAATTAAAAATGGTTGACATGCGGGACCAGATTTGTAGCCAAAAGGAAGCTACAGGAGGGCATAAGAACAAAAGGTGAAATAAATCAGCTAGAGGAGAATCACAAGACCAACAAGTCTTATTGTTAGTGTGCGTAAAATTAGCTATGGAGATGGGAGTATAAAATAGTCTGTGATGGAGATAAAACATAGATTGAGTGGTAGAAGCTGATCTAGATATTTTTAAGGATCTAGCCCAGATCTTATTCCATAAATCAATGCTCCATTCACAACCCAAATCCATCTCCCAAGCAGTCTCCATTTTAGTCTTGGATCTTTTTGGATTGACGGAATAAAAATATTTATAAGTCAAGGAAGCTTTTGGAAGTGCCCGTAAAATTTTAAGGAGTGGATCTTGTGTAGACCGAGTTTTCAGGAGGAAGAGAATAGAAAACATCTAAAATTTCTTCCATAAGAATCGAGAATTTCTGTAAAAACGAACAAGGGCAATTAAAAGTAGCTTGGAATTGAGGAAAGGAGAAATACCATCAAACAAGTCTTGAACCCAAATAATGTTTCTATTTCTCCAGGAACTCCAAAACAAGGATCTATTATTGATAGTAATAAGACGATTGTACCAGATAGGGGAGCGTAAGAACATGTCCCTAGATAAAAATTTTGGTTGATAATGGGGTCTTAATAATGAACATGTATGCTTAAATAGTGGAAGAGATGTGAGAGTAACCTTAGTAGTAAATACGAGAATCTCTTTAAAAGAAAAGGGGGTTAACAAACACCTTTCAATATTAACCCATAATGGAGCAGTAGGAGGGGTTTCTGCAAGGAGCCAAAAGAAGCTTGTTTAAGGCAGAAGGCTTTATGATAAAAACAAAAATCTGGGAAGTTCACACCTCCAGAAAATTTAGGCTTTTTAAGATGAGATAGAGAAATCCTAGGTTTTTTGTTGTTCCACAAAAATCTGGATATTATAGAGTATTTTCTTAAAATGGATAAAAGGAACATGAACTGGAATCATTGAAAAGAAATATAGTAAGATTGGAGTAATCATAATTTTAATAGAATCGAGACGACCCCACCAGGAAAGAAAAAGAGGATTCCAAGAAGAAAGAAGTTTGGAAATACGGTCAAGAGCATCCTTCATGTTTATTTTAACTGAATCTAAAATGGAATTCGTAAACCAAATACCAAGGTATTTGATTCTGGAACTATTCCAGCGAAAACCGGTTATATCAAATTGCTCTTTAAGACAGAACTTAGAAATAGGAAGAATCTCCGTTTTGTCTGAATTTATTTTGTATCCTGATACTACAGAAAAATCTGAGATTTCTTGTAGTAACGGAGGAAGAGAGGTCTCTGGGTTTGAAATAAAAAATAGAATATCATCTGCATAAGCAGAAAGTTTCAAGTGATGATCCCCATAAAGAAAACCAGAAATAGAAGTGTTGTGGCGGATCCGAGATAAAAAAGGTTCAAGGGATAAAATGAATAAAAGGGAGAGATAGGGTACAACCCTGACGGACACCACGATGAAGTGAAAAACGATTGGAAAGAAGACCATTAACTATAGTGGATGCCATAGGTGCGGAATAAAGTAAGGAGACAAGAGAAATGAACTTAGGACCAAAGCCATGCCAACTAAGAGATTTGAAAAGAAAAGACCAATCAACCCTATCAAAGGCCTTTTCCGCGTCTATAGATATCGCGGCTAAGGGATAAAATAATGAAGAAGCCTTGTTTAAAACATTACAAAAGTCGGGAATTATCAGTAGTTAATCTGCTTTTGACAAAACCGCACTGTTCAGGACCAATTAAATGTGGAAGGAAGGACTCAAGACATAAAGCTAAAAGTTTAGCAAACATTTTATAGTCAACATTTATCAAAGATATAGGGCGATCATTCTTACAGAATTTGGGGTCTTTTCCTTCTTTATGGATAAGACATATAGAAGCGTCTAAGAAGGTACCGCTCGCCCTACCAGTCATGCAAAAATATTGGAGAAGTTTAAAAAGTTTTGGGAGTAGCAAATTGGAAAAATGTTGGTAAAACTCAACCGAAAAACCATCTGGGCCAGGGGATTTATTTTTCTTTAGAGAGTTAAGGGAGGTAGCAACTTCCTGAAGTGATAGATCAGTGTCTAGGGAAGAAAAGTCAAGATCCCTAGAAGAAGGAGGGGGAATATTGCTAAGGTACGTATCAATAGAAGCATCCGAGGCTGATACTTCTGAAGTATATAAATTCTCATAAATTTTTTTAAACTCAATTAAAATGTCCTGATCTTTAAATAAATGTTTACCATCAGCTGATTGGATAGAGTCTATCAATACCCTTTCCTTCCTAGATTTAAGATAATTAGTGAGGAGTGAACCAACCTTATTCCGTCCACCGTAATACCGGGCACTGCTTGAAGTAAAGTAGAAGAGGCATTATCTGTAGAGATTTTATTAAAGTTTAGCACGGACAAGTTGTTGCAGCGTTGAATCTGAGGAAGAAGTATAGAATTGATGTTCCAAACGTTTTATATTGGTTAACAGGGCTTTATGTTGACTAAGAATCTGCTTCTTTTTCCTGGAAACAAAATCAATGATATACCCACGAGCAGTAGCTTTAAAACTGCCCCATACCACATCAGGAGAAATTTACGGGGTTTCATTGAGAGAGAGAATAATTCCTCAGCAAAAGAAGTGGAGGAGGAAAAAGCCGGGTCTTGTAGAAGGAAATTATTGAATCTCCATCTAGAGGACTTGGATTGCGAACGGAGCAGATCAAAGTCAGCAATCACTGGAGCATGATCAGAAATCAAAATGGGTTCAATCGAAGAAGAAATAAGATTTTGAACTAAAGGTTTAGATAGAAAAATATAGTCTGGACGAGTTAAGGAGCCATGTGGAGGGGAGAAGAAAGAAAACTCTGTCTGATCAGGGTTACAGAGTCTCCAAGCATCCACGAGGTGTGTCTGTGTGATTGTACTATGAAATTGCTTGTGGGTCTTGTGGGGAATAAAACGTACCTGTGATTTGTGATCTATGAAGGGGTCTATAATCTGATTACAATCGCCTCCAAGTATAAAAAAAGTCATCTTTATGTTGAATACATTTACTTGTAATAGTAGGCCAAAAAGTATAGTCTGGTTGTGTTGGAGCATAAACATTAAATACAGTTAAAGGAATGTTATTAACAAGTAATTTAACCAGAATCCATCTACCTTCAGTATCTATGTCTTGTGCAATAATAGAGCATTTCAATTATTTATGACATAAAATAATGACACCATTCTTTTTTGTATTTGTGGGAGAAACAAAAACTGAACCAACCCAATTACGTTTAAGTTTAAGTGCCTCAATTTCCGTTAAATGGGTCTCATGTAACAAAACTAAATTAGGGTTGTAGGAGGCCAAATGGGAAATAATTCTCTGCCTTTTTATAGGATTATTAAAACCTTTTACATTCCATGTAACAACTCTGAATGGAAAAGAGATAACATTATATATAAAACAGCAAAGTTAACAATAATATATGAGCTTAAAGAACATGCTAAGAAAAGAGCATAATCGTTGAGAGAGAGATAGAATAGAGAAATAATGGAATAACATAAAGGGAAGGGAAAGCATCACTGCAAGGAAAGAGGAAAAGAGGAGAAAAAAGTAAAAACAAGAAGAGACAGTACATGTCAGAAGTCTGACTACTGCAATACGTACCTTTACAGAGGAACAAGGGTAAAATGAGGGGTGGCAACGGACAAAACAGACAGCACACCCAACAGGGAGGGGAACGCCATACGTAACACCAATAGGATCAGGAACATGAGGCGAATATAAACCAAATTCCATTAAATCTGTAAAAAGACAATAATAATACAACATAATGAGAAAAACGGAATAAGAAGAGGGGTCCAGTTAACAAGGAATCATGTTACAGTAAAGACAAAAAGGAACAAATACAATAAACAAGATAACAAAAATCAATTTGGAGATGAAGGACCAGCAATCTCCATTGAAGATGGAGAATGAGAGTGAATGAATTTTCTGAGATCAGCGGGACTTTCAAACGAAGAAGTCTTATTCAAGAATGTGACCTTAAACAGGCAATGGTGAAATAATCCATATCGTGCACCAAGAGAACGAAGAGCAGGGCGAAGATCCAGAAATTCCTTACGACGTTTGGCGATGACTGACGAGACATCTTGAGAGATGAACAGTCTGGTACCAGTCAAGGAAAGCTGTTTTTTGAGTTTAGCCGCATTTAAGACTTTTAAAAGATCAGTGAATTCCAAAAATAGAAGAATTACTCCACGAGGTTTAGAAGGAGCAGAGGAGGAGGACAAGCGTGGACCTAATCGGTCTGCGCGCTGGATATTCAACTTGGTTGATGTGGAGTGATCAAGGAGCTGTGGTAAGAAAGTGGTGAAAAAAGCAACAGGGTCATCTCCTTCAAGGCCTTCAGGAAGACCATACAAACGAAGATTATTACGTCGGTTTCTGTTTTCAAGGTCCTCAGACAATTTTTTTAAGTTGCAACACCTCTTTCTCCAAATGGGAAATTCTAATTGATGAATCCTGTATGTCACTTATCTGTTGTTCCACAGAAGATAGACGAGAGTCCATATCTGACCATTTATTATCCAAAGTCTGTAAGCGAGAATTAGTGTCCTCAATGAAAGGTCGCAATGCCCGTATCTCTTCCAGTACAGTTTCCAACGAGATAGGGGGCATTGATTTAGGGGGAGAAGGTGGGTCTTGTTTGACTCTTATTTGTAGATGAAGGCAAATGTGCCTTAGAAGCAGAAGCAGGCGGAGTCGTAGAACGAGAAGACACCGACTGCGCCATTTCCTCAAATGACTGTGAGGAACTTTGTAAGGGCGTATTCGGGGTAGAGCGAGAGGCTGGTTTATTGGGAGAATGGCCGTTGGCAGAACGTAGTAGACCTTTGCTTCTTCCCATGAGCCAGCGCAGTAAACGGACAGGAATCCTTATGTCGCAGTTTAAAGCAAACCGTGAAGGACACTGCGTCAAAGATGAAATCTCCACAGGCAGATGCTGCTTTTAATCTAGAATATCACTCCGTAGTGACAGATTAGGAGAAAGTTCAAGAAAGTCGTAAAACAGCACACTAGTAGCAAAATCTATGCAGACTGCAGTATCTCTCAGCAGGCAGAAAATGTCATTCAGCAATATGGAAAAAGAAAAAAAAAATGAATAGGAATTGAGGCTTAAACTGTAGAAAACGGCATTTCTGAAGAGTATGGTGTTCTTGAGGTGAAAAATGCACCGATTAAAATATAAAATGGCGGCTGCTGTATTAAGAAAAAGACATCACCTGTTATAAGTTAGCCCATCAAGGGAGTAAGTGGACGCTGAAGGCAACATCTTGAGGAGTGGGTATTCCGATAGCTGAAAATGCCCGCAGGCAGCCGAAAATCACTTTTTAAACGCCGGAATTACATCGGCGGTTCTTGACGCGATGCGGAGCTCGGCAGCTAGGCGGCCATCTTGGGTCGCGTCGCGCGCCGTTCCCCCGTTGCTGTATTTTAATCATGTGTTTTTAAACTCTGTATTATTGAATGTATATTTCTTTGTGTACTTATATAATATTTTATGAAAATAGTCGTATTAAGTCCATATTACTACTACTCCAAATTATTTTGGAAGGTAGATTTGTTGAGCTCCTAAAAGAAAGGTCTTTGCTTTTAAAATAGAAACACTCTTCTTTTTTGCTGCCACATCGCCAATCTGGAGCTTGTGTGTTTAAGCAATCAAGACTGGATCCCTTGATGACATTCTGTGAATGTTGTCTTTTGCGTGTCCTTTCCTTAGTAAGTTTTTTTTATTTTAATTGGAGGGGCACAAGCGAGGTTAGTAGAAAGGTGCTTTTGAAGGACCTTCACTAACCTCCGAGAGTGCCAGATCACCCTTGGATGATGATTTGGTTTTAGGAAGTGCCAAAGAATAACCTAGATTTATACATGGGTTACAATGAATACCTGTGATGTTTCTAACTGAGGAGTTCTGACTGACATAATTAACAAAAGCGTAGCTTGAATCTGTGAAGTCACTCAGAACCCAGAGTTAAAAAATATTCCAGTTAGTCACTGTTACATAACACAAAATTGAAGAGGCCATCCAGACCATCAACCCCTGCTTTAAACAGCTATCCAGAGGTAGAAGAGTCAGGGGGAGGCATACGCAAAGTTGCCTCACCTGCCACCCTCCTCCCCCTTATAACACTTGAGGTCCAGCCATCGCGACCTCCCAAAACATAGTAACATAACAGTGAACTGCTGGATTGAGTATCTTGTAATCACACTACTGTGTTTCAGTGAGAGCCATACATATCATATATAGAGTTACAAATGGGTAGCAGTGAATAACAGATCTGTTTTTCACCGAAGAGTGACAAACACAGGCAAGGGCTAAGCTTAAGGTGTCTATGCTGTCCCTCAGAATGCTGAGGTGAAAAACATCCCCGTTATTCCCTTTCTACCCATCTATAATGTTATGTATGGCTCCAAATTAATCTGCTTCTCCATTCAGCTATTATGTATGAGCAGAGGAGTAATGGAGGAGCAATATATAACATAACCTCTCCCCCATGTCTAAATGTTTAAAAAAAAAAAAAAAAAAAACACCCTCAGTGCCTTACTACCATCTCTCCTTCCTTCATAAGCTGTGCTGTCTGCTATCTAGTGCTGCACTGACAGGCCCTCGGAGAGGCCTGTCAGGGCAGCCTGTATTTCAGTCAGTCAGAAATTCTTTATTTCTGCCATTACGGCCATTAAAGCACAGATAAAAAATACAATACAATACAATTCATTCTTTCGAATATCCCAATATGACTCATTATTCGAGATACAAAAAGCATAATAAAGTGCAAGTGCATTACAATGTTATTTATAAAAATCCTGTAAAAATGGAGATTAAAAATAATATAAATAGATACAAAAAGCACACATACACCATAGAAAAGAAAAAACAAAATATTACAGAATAGTGTTAAAACAAGACCAATCACACTAATTGAATAAAACCATCAAATCAGGCAGACCCTAACCTTAAAATTGCTCTGTGTGCGCACCACATGGAAAATATCAATCAAGAAACTGAATACGCAATAGGCATACTAGTGTCGTATTTTAGTATCCTATAGGCCTGGGCGCAATGGTTCGTTCCAAGATTTCTGCATAACTGCAGTAACCATCGGTGTCTCGCCTTCTTATATGCCGGACAGAAAAATAATACATGCTGATCCGTTTCCGGTGTATTATTGCATGCCGGGCATCCCTGTGTTGGTGTACCACCCCAGTTATTTGTGAAAGCACGTAGTGGAAGTACCCCATATCTAAACTGTAAATAGAGCTTTTTGGCAAGAGCTGGCTGAATATCATAGAGTACGGGTTCCATCTTGTATTGATGTTTTATCTCTAAGAATGCTGCGGTCAGTGCACCTGTCACAGAGGTCCTTTGTGATTGGGTGACTTTGTACTCCCTGTAACTCTCTGTCAAGGCCTTCCTAGATATTGTCCGACAGCTTTCTTCAGCACTAGCCCACAGGACACCCAATCCCATTGCAGCTAAAGAGTTTTTAATGTAAGACAGCCATGGGATTTTACTCACTCCCTGTGAGCTTAGCACTTCCTTCAGCTCTTCCCTAAACGCAGCTAATTCTGGAGCACTCCATAAGCGTCGCCAGAATAGGAGGGGTCTAAGGGCAACGTCCTCTGCAATTGGTCTAACCCCAAGATCCATTCGTAGCGGCATAAGTGGTGTACTTATGGGGAGACCCAGAAGCTGCCTCACAAAGGAATTCTCAATTTTGGATAAGGAGTCAGGTGGCCGGTGGCCCCAGATATCTGCCCCGTACAGGACCGCGCCCCTGGCTTGGGTTTTATAAATTTCCATCACCGGTCCAACTGTTTTATGGGTGCACTTCCTGAGCATCTTGGCTAACCCCCCTGTTGACTGTGCTAGCTTTAGACTTGCTTTCTTTATTTGAACACCCCAGTCCATTTTTTCGGTGAGTGTGGTGCCCAGGTATTCGAAAACAGTCACTCTCTCTAATGGTTTTCCATCTAACTGGGGATTTGGTCGTGTGCTATTACCCGCATTGAATACCTTTCTGTAGATTGATCTCTAGCCCTCTACTTTTACAGAAGGAATGAAAGGTGTCTAAGGCCCTCTGTATTCCCATTGGGGACCTGGATAGCAGGAGGGTATCATCGGCGAACATCAGGGCTGGCACCTTGCGGTTTGCCAGCCTGGGTGCGTCTATGTCCCTCCCCGCAATCAAGGTCTCCACTAGATCATTAATAAAAAGACAGAAGAGGGTCGGGCCAGCACACAGCCTTGCCGTACACCTCTGTCTATAGGTATGGGATCAGTGAGCTCACCATTTTTTCCATACCTAATTTGGGCAAAATTGTGTTCGTGAAGCCGTTCCAGCTGATAGCAGAGATATGGAGGGGCCCCCAAATTTAACAAAATGGTCCACAATTTGTCCCTAGGCACTAAATCAAATGCAGATTTTAAGTCCACAAAGATCAAGTAAAGACTGCCTCCCTCCAGGTACACTGTCTTCCAGTGCAGAAGTTGCAGTCTGAAAATTTGATCTACTGTGGACATTTTTGCTCTAAAACCAGCCTGATAGGGACTGAGAATAGTATACTCCTCCATCCAACTCTGTAGTCGGCCCAGCAGCACTCGAGCATATATTTTCTGACTGACATCTATGAGGCTGATGGGGCGATAGTTGGCAGGAAGGAGTGGTGAACCCTTTTTATAAATCAGTATGATTTCCGCCCCCAACCACGTAGAAGGAATCGACATTCCCTGCAGGATAGCATTAAACAGAGTCCATAGGTAAGGGGCCCAGACTATAGGTTCATTACGAAAAAGGTCACCAGGTATCTTGTCTAAGCCTGGCGCCTTAGATGGAGTTACCCTGCTTAAGGCGTCCATTATCTCTTTCAAGGTAATTATGGGTGCGTCATAGCAAGTTAACTGGGAATGGGGACACTCATTTGTGGCTAGCCCAACGTCACCCTCTACCCTTATATATAGGGACTCGAAATGAACCCTCCAGACTTCTGCCCCTATGTTCGGTTCTATTGCCCTTTTACCCTCTGAGCAGTCAGTGTTTACTAAGTTCCAAAAGGTCCTCATGTCCCGCATGCTCAACGCACTTCTCAGCCTCTCTCACTTGTCGCCTTCCCAACTTCTTTTTTCCAATTTAATGATGTTTTTATAAGCTAGCCTATTATCTTTTATCGATGGCCTGTCGTTGGATTTAATGGCTAGGTTAAGTGCTTGCTTGGCCTTGCGACAGTCCTCACTATACCAGGGGTGCCCGGAGAGTCCCTGCTCTCTTGTTCTTTTAATAGGGAAAAAGATATTTGCCATGGCAGATATTAAACCTTGGTGATTATCAGCAATTTCTGGGAGGGCGCTGGGAGGGTCAGGAGTTCCGCTAAGTTGATTTGCGGCCTGGAGAAATGGGATGGCAGTTTGATACAGGGAGGCTAGCTTTTCCTGGGATTGGTAAAGTACCCCCCATCTAGCTCTCCTCCTGCAACTGGTCAGAATTATCCTAGAAGCGGATAGAGATTGGACTTAAAGTACACTCTCGGGACATGGGAGAACTGTCTCAAGAATCAGGGCATTATGGTCACTATCGTGTCGAGGCACAATCTTAAAATCTATTACCCTGTGCCAAGATTTTGTGTCCACCAAGATGTAATCTAAGATGGAGGCACATCCCGGTCTGTTGTAGGTATAATTTGCCGGGGAGTCAGATTTTGTGCGCCCGTTACACGCCCGAAGTGAGTGATTCAGTGTAAGAGTGTTCATCTGGAGTACCAGTAGGGGCCACGCCCGGGTTGGCGGGATATTAGGCTCTGGAATGGCCCAATGCTGGTCCTCCTCACTGGGGTTACCTGCATTCAGGCCATTCAGAGGTTCATACTGGCAATTGAAATCACCGCCCAGGACCACAAAGGTGTTGTCCGGAATAGTAAGGAGGAAGGTTGTCAATTGGTCAAGAGTTGAAGACTCCTGGCCGTAACCAACTGGACGAGAATAAATATTAATCAGGGTAATTCTGATTTTTGCCGGAAAACTCAGAAGAACACAAAGAATAACACGGGAGGACGTCTCTATCTGTTTTGCTGTGCACCCCAAGTGTACAGCAACCCAGATACAAAGTCCCCCAGAGGGCCTACCCCCATGAGTGGCTGCTAGGCTAAAGGTCGTGCAGCCTAGTCTGTGTGTATCCACCCTAGCCTAGGTTTCCTGGAACATACAGATTTCATTTGGTTCGATAAATGCTCCCCACTCTGGATTATCCAGATTGGAGGTAAGGCCAGCGATGTTCCATGCTAGTACCTGGAGCTTAGGGGTGCCATTGATTTGCTGAGGGGGGCAGCTGGGCTCCTTTGCCGAGGGCCCTTTGCCATTCCTGATAGTGGAATATTCAGCTACAGGGCTTGCAGGTTCCAAGGTCGCCCACTGCTGTCCATTGGATACCTGCGTAGGCCTGGGGGGTGAATCAAATGTAAATCCAATATCAAAAGCCCCTAATACTCCCTTGCTTTGGACACTTCTTGGTCCATCAGCCCCCTTTATATCCTGTCCAATTTCCTGTCTGGGATAAACGGGGCTCCATGACGGCAGCCTCAGTACTATGGGACCCCCCCCCGACCTCCCTCTTAGATTTTGGTTCCACTGTTATTAGCTGTACTGGTTTTAGTCAGTCTACCGACTCTAGGGTCGCAAATCTATTTGTAAGGGGTAAGTTAAAAAGTAATGGGCTTGGATGGACCTGTCCTACGTTGGTCCTTTGCTTGACCTGCTGCCTGGACCCTGCCCCGTGCACAAACCACGGTCTATTTTCAGACACTAGACCTGGGGGGTAAAAATAGCCCAACGGGAGGGTGCTTATGCCACCCGCCTGCCTTTGTTGGTTGCGGTCTAGAAGGGCCCTTACAACCCAAGGGTTTCTAAAATTGATCACAATGCTATCACCGGGTATATCTTTCGACCTCTGGCCCACCCATCCCACCCTTCGAGTGAACAAAATTTCTCCTGCATCTTTATACGAGAATTGAAGTTGGTTGGCCAGCCAAAAAATGCATTTGTTTTTTAGTTCGAAGTGAGATTCCTTCTGCCCCATACTTAGTTCCGGTACTCCAGCAAGAATCATGACATATGGGGTGGAGTCCGGGGGGGAGATTGATACATGGTAGCGCTGGTCTCACCTCTGGTGCTTCTGCTCGTGCATCTTGCCCCATGTTGACTCTATGGTTTGATCCCAAATGCTTTATATTATCTCCAGCTGTTGACATTTCTGGGTAGGATCTATGCTTCTTACCAACCTCCCGTCCCCATTTAGGCCCCTGGCACTGAACACTATCCTTCACTGTTGACTTAATGGGAATGCTCGCATCTCTATTTACATCCCCCTTGTTGATCTGAATTGGGAGTGACGGGTTCAAGTCAGTTACAGAAGTGTGATCGACCCTGGGGTGGATAGACAAAGTTTGCAACACTTGCCGATGGGGGGATTCGCCCACTCTGTGATTTACTTCTGCCTTGCCCACATAAGTCTCCACCAAGGTTGTGAGCTTATCTACCCGGTTGATTAGGGTGTTGAGTTCATCCTTGATGATATCCCTTATTTGTGATTGAAGTTCCATCATCAAGTTTGACACCCAAGATGGTTGTTCTGTACCTTCGGTTGAACGTCCGCTTGGCCCTCCATTCCCCAAATCGCAATTCATTATGTGGTCCGTGGCGCCCTTCTTCCGTTTGGGCCCAGCCCTCGTAGCAGCTTTAGTTTTCCCTTTGTTTCCTGGGCCTGAGGAAGTGTCCTCTTTATACACATCCGTTGTGGGTAAATCGTGTATCAAAGCATGTGTCCTGGGCTGTGTTTTGGAGGAATCGAGGTCTACTATTGACGGGGTAGGTTGCGGATCGGGGTTAGTCAAAATGAGGGCTAAGTCCGGTGTTAACGATAAGCGCCTTTCAGTCAGTTCGATTTCAGTTGACACTGCCCCTATGGCCCTCTGAAGCATCTTGTCAATAGAAGTGGGCTGTTGGGTTGTTGGGGATTGCATAATTAGAGATCGTTTTTTCCTTGCACAGACACGCTTCCCCATTGTTGCTTAATATGGTTGAAGTTGGCAAAACTCCGCGGTCAGCCTTGTCGATGACTACAGTTAGGGAAGGAGGAACCGGGGCAAGGCCAAAGCCACTAGAGGGCTGAACACAGGTAGGGGCACCCGCTGGGGAGGGGTAAGAGGAGCAAAAACAACTGCCAGGCCTCGCTCAAAGTATGGCAAATGAAATGTGTTGGCACCAACCTTAGGCTCCAGCCCGGGTGTATAATTCCATGGGTCTGTGGTGTCCAACTGGTGCGCCTTAGGGGGGTGGCCCAGCCCAGCCTCCTCTGGGCTCTGACGGGCGCAGACCGGCCCGCCCTTGGCCCGGGCTTTGCCCGGGCACGCAAGCGCGCGTCCTGTACTTTGCGAGCCCTTCTCAGTTTGTAAGCGCCTCCTGGCGCTGTCAGGGTGCGTCTGTGGCGGCGGCGCCTCGCCGCAAGGCAGTCTGGGGGCTGTGGTCCCAGCCTCCCCGGAAGCAGTGGCAGCAGTAGCGGTAGCCGGAGTGTGCCCCCGCGGTCAAGATTGCAGCAGGGTTTTCAGGCAAGTGTGGCAGGTATGGACTCCCTGTATTTCCTTTATGGTGAAGCAATAGCGGGACACAAATTGTGTTCCCCAGTGTTGCTGTGTCACAGCAGTGAATATCCAAATTTAAAATTTGGTATTCACGATAGTGGCGCTTGGTGAGAGCCATGCATGGCACGTTGACTTATAGGTTGGTAGGTACAGTCCCGGGCACACGTAACGAGGATATAATATCAGGAGAAATGTCTCATACTGCAGAAATGTAGAGGGTCTACACCAGAATGATAGTCATAGGTGTTTAATATAGTAACAGAGCATAAGCAACCAGCCAAAACAAAAGCAACCAGCCGACACGTGTTTCGTCACAAAGGGTAGTAACCCGTGACTCTTCAGGGCTGGGGAAGATACAAAACATAAGATAAACTGACAAGAAAGCAAACAAACGATGTATAGGTCGAAATTAAAAATCATAAATACAAGTGGAAACCTGGTTACATAACTTACACACAAAATGACAATGAAAGATCTTTGCACCAAGATCAAAAGGTCGAGCTGTGAATGTGTAGAGGAAGAAAAATAAATGGAATTGCAGACCAAGAGGCGAAATAATCAGAACATGGTAAATGAGAAGCGACACAAGCCAATGTGATAAAATTGAAAAGGCAGCCTGTAAAGATAACAATCACGCACTAAGCGGAACGTGTTGGAAATACATGCAATGGAGGGCGCCCAGTCATGGCAACGAACAGGTTCTAAAAGCAGCTGTAAACGCAAAATCAGTGTTGGTGAAAAGTACTCAGGCAGAAGACCAACTAGATAAACAAGAACTCCTAAATAGAGGATAGGTCACCCAGGGTTAAACGGAGGACCTCTGGTACACAAAGGTAAGACAAAACCACATAGTGAACGAAATGGTGATCACGAGCAAGCTCCATTGTGAGCTAGACGAGTGCGACTGAAAGACATGCGGAGAAAGCGAAAGAACGATAAAGACACAGCCTAGTAGGTGGCTCTGGAGGGAATAGACGGCTGCCCTAAGTGTGTGCTACTAGTAGGTAAAAGAAAAGAAAAAAAGGGGGAAAGAGGGTAGAGAAAATACCTGAAAGGCGGTGCCAACAAGGTGGATTCTATGGAGAGGAAAAGGAAAACGGTAAGCGAAAGGGGTGAGCTGGAAAAGGAAAAATACGTACAGGGAAACTAAAGTGAAACCTTACCAAGTGACCGTTCAAGAATCCAAAACGGCAATGAAGAGCAGTGCGAACCACGGTAGGTGGGCTACTGCCAAATGTAAGGAAAGGAAGACGGATATCGCCGGGCGGCGGATAAGCCAATGAGGACTATTGACCTGAGAGAAAACGGAAAATGGGAATGAAGTGAAGTGCCAAGTGTGGGAGGGAAAGGGGGAAGGGGAAAGACGAAAACACTAGAGTATCGAGGTGAAGAAGGCTTACCTTCAGAAAAGTCGATGCAGTCTGTGGCGACGAGATTAACCAAGTGCTAAGTAGCACAGGGGGAATATAGAATTAGGCGTGCCAGGTCAGTAGTCCAGGACGACAACGGCGGATGCGCCGGAGTACAGGAAACTAGATAGTGAAAGAGGGGGAGAAAAGGTGTAAGCAGATACACCAGGGATAGTGAGCTAGCAAAGGTTGGCTCGTGTGGAGAGGACTGAGTCGCTTACCTGGGAGAAGTGTTGTTCAGGAAGGAAAATGGTTCCGGAAGATGGCCGGAAGAGGAGGGGCGGAGGCGGGGTTATATAGGCAAGGTGGAGAAAGACTAGACCGCAGAAGGACAAAAGCAGAGGTGGGCTACACAGGACGCCATGTATAGAGTGTGCCGGTGTAGGAATTGGTGCTGTAAAAGGGATGTACGCCCCAAGTTGAAAGCAGAAAAAAAGGAAAAAGAAAATAACATAGACTGAAATAAAGAAAGAAAAAGGGAACAAACGTACATAAAATATAGACAAACCAATCGATGGAGGATTTTGAAAGGAGAGATGAAGGAGAAAATAGATGCAACATCTGAGAAAAAGTAGTGTAACTCCTGTGATATGGAGTGCATGTCAGATGCTCAAAACAGAGATGCTAAGACCTGGAGGGAAAAAAACATAAAAGTAGTATACCATAATAAATAAATGCTCTCTGGATTACACGCATATACCAAAACTTCATGAGTAACACTGTGAGAGAAATACTCGCATGAAGCTTAGCCTAAAGCTAACAACCAAGTTACATGAGAAATAATTCAGGTGACCATAGTGGGCGCCGCTGTGACATGACGTTCACCCGAATAGTAAAGCGAAGTGACATTATACCAAAAGTAGTGACATGATAGCAACAATAGTGGGTGAGAATCGCACAAGGTGACTAAAATCTCGAAACTCTATAATCAAATTAACAGATAGCTGTGAGATTCACGAAAATGTCTGGTTCATCAAATATTCCAACTGGAATAATGAGGTTCATGGTTCATGGAGTGGTCAGTAACCAGTGATTAATCCCCTAAAAAATAATGAAGCTCATGATCCGTGTTTAATCCGTGTTGCACCGTCTGAAGGCGCATAATCCATGTTGCTTCCAGACGTCTGAGCCTCAGTTCTCTGTTGCCTCCTCTGGCATTAGTGGCAGCCACATCAAATCCGAAGAACGAGAGGCGTTTTTGGAGGCTTGCGTGGGACAAGTGGCTGCATGGACTGCCATGGGGTATCTGGAATCCTGGCGTTGGAGTGCTCTGATGTGTTCACCAATGCGTTCCTTCAATGGTCTGATGGTGCTTCCTACATACCATAGTTTACAGGTGCACTCTAGAATGTATATGACAAATTTAGTGTTACAATTGATGTTGCAATTGATCAGGTATTTCTTCTTGTTGATTGCTGTGAGATTTTTGATGCCATTCTGGGCAAATCTGCAGACACCACAACAACCACATTTAAAGAAACCCAGTGTGTGTGTTTTGAGCCATGAGTGGCTACTGTGAGGACAAGGTACAGTAGGACTGAGTCTCGTTTTAAGAGTTCTACCACGTCTATAGGTGATCCGAGGTCTCGTGGTGATTACATCTTTAAGCGTAACATCTGCTAGTAGTACACCCCAATGTTTGTTAAGACTCCTTTTTATGGCTAGACCCATGTCACTAAAATCGGTAATCAATCTAACTGGTTGATCCTGTTTGGTAACTGTGTTTTTGTCACCTAAAGTTTCATGTCTCTCTAACTTTTGGATTCTTTTCTCAGCTTTATTTATGGTATGTGCATCATAACCTCTAGCCTTGAACCTAGATTTCATGTTGGAGATGCATTTCTGGAATTCTGGTTCCTCACTGCAGTTCCTTCTGGCTCTAACGAATTCACCGTAGGGTATCCCTTGAAGTTGATTAGAGGGGTGGGAACTTTCTGCATGCAGGATGGCATTGCATGACGTCTCTTTCCTATATAGTCGACTATGTAGTGTGTTAGACTTGATGTAGAGTTCCACATCGAGAAATGTGATGCTCGACTTGCTACAGACATTCGTGAACCTCATGTTCATGTCATTGGAGTTAAGGTAAGTGAAAAACTCTTCTAGTTTGTCTTGGGACCCTGACCATAGCAGAAGGCAGTCATCAATGTAGCGTCCCCAATAGATTATGCAGTCAACCCATGGAGCTCCCTTGATACCCCAGATCCAAATGGATTCTAGAACGCCCATGTAGAGATTGGCAAATGATGGGGAAAATTTGGAGCCCATAGCTACGCCTTTGGTCTGCTTGTACCATGCATTGTCGTAGATGAAGAAGTTATTATTGAGAATGATGTCCATCATGGCAATCAACATGTTGGTGTGTTGCCAAAGTGTGGCTGGCCTGTTGTGTAGAAGGCTGGTGATGGCTTTGAGACCAACCTCTGGTTCAATGGTAGTGTAGAGAGAAACCACATCTAAGGTTGCTAAAGTCATGTCCGGTTGCCATTGGACATCAGCTAGGATGCTCAAGATATGTTTAGTGTCCTGTATGTATGAGGGTAAATTCTTGACCATGGGGCCCAGAAAGAGGTCAACATATTGGGCAAGTCTCTCTGTGGGTCCGCCTATACCTGATACTATGGGTCTACCAGCAGGAAAAGGGCCCGGTTTGTGTATCTTAGGAAGGGTATACAGCCAAGGGAATGCAGGTCTGTGTACCTTCAAATAAAGAAGTTCCTGATCGTCAATAAGACCTAAAGTATGCCAATCAGAAAGGTATTTGTTGATCTTAACAATGAGGGTACCAGTGGGATTTTGATTCAATTGTTCATAACAGGAGGTGTTCTCTAGTTGAGTAAGGATTTCCTTGTGATAATCAGCGTGGTTCATAACCACAACATTCCCTCCTTTGTCGGCCTCTTTGATTATTAAATCAGGAGTGGAACTTAATGTTTTTAGAGCCACCCGTTCTTCTCTACGTAAGTTGTCTTTGGTCCTATGTTTCGAGTGAAGAGTTTTCTTTTCATGTTTGTCTATGTCCGTGAGAACTAGGTTGTAAAAGATATCCACAGAATTGCCCCCTGGGAGAATAGGAGTCCATCTAGACTTCGTCTTGAGACCACTGTTAAGAGTGAGGTCTGTGTCAATATCTAGTTCCAGAAGAAGATCTTCCATATTCATGGGAGGGTCGTCCATGTCCGTAAGGGACAGGAGTAAATGGGTGTCCTGAATATCTTTGATACTTTGTACACCCAAAGAATTGTCTGTGCAGATATTCTTGATGGTCTTAGTGGTGGTAGGGAAACTACTGAAATGTTTCCTGATCTTAAGACCCCTAATAAATTTAAAGAGGTCTATTTTGTGTCTACAGGTGTCTCCTTGTTCATGGGGATTAAAACTTAAGCCTCTGCTAAGAAGTGAGATCATCCCACTGTTCAGAGTATGTGATGAAAGGTTAACTACCTGCACACCTTGATCTTGTGAATCTATTTGTTTTTCCCGTCCCCAGACCTTAGTTTCTTCTTGTACTCTTCTGAGTCCTGACCTCTTCCCTCTACGGGTTTTCTGTCTTGGCCTCCTAGTCTTTGTTGTGTCCGGTTCTCCCTTCGTATCGTTAGGACCTCTCGTAAAAAGATGATTTATTGAGGGTAGATCTGTTCAGGTCGTTTGTTGGGTTATCAGGTTCACTGTCACTGCTGGCAATAGTGTTGAGAGAGGTGGAACTGGATGAGATGGATGAAATGTCCGGTCTAATTGGTTTGTTACCAGGTGTGGCGGTCTGAAGTAACTGATCGTATTTTCTAGCGAAAGTGAAAACACGTCCCTCTCTGTAGTCAGCTTCGTCTCTTTTTAATTGTCGGGTTTTTCTGTCTTTTATTTCGTTCTGGTGTTTGGACAGGATATCATTTAAGATGACATAATTCTTTTCTGTAGCTTCTTTTAAATCTAGGTCTGCAATTTCTTTTTCTAAGTTGGAAATTTCAATCTGGAGATTTGCTACTTTGCGTTCTGCGTTCTCTATTAATATGTTGATGAGTGTGTTTGAGTTAGAAGTGAGAGTTTCTTCCCATTTGCCTAAAAGATCATCGTCCAAATCATCAAATGTGGGAAAAATCTGGGAGCGAAGTCCTCTTGGGACCCTGTTAAGTCTCAGATATTGTTTTAAGGTGGCACTGTCCCACCATCTGGAATTCTCTGTTCTCTTTAATCTCTCTAGTCTTACGAATTTCTCTTTGAGACCTTCTCTACGTAATGGGTTTCCACTGGTGGATGCTGCATTAATAGTGATACCTTTGGATAAGTTGTCAAAGAGTTCTGATGCGACCCTGTCTCTATCCATAGCCTAATCAACAGATAGCAATGAAATGGATATTTGAAGCGCTGCGGCTGCCTTTCCTGAAACCATAAAGTATGTATCAGTGTGGGGTTTTTAGTATTGACAGGAATAATGGCGCTCAAGCTAATTCGCGCTGAGTTTATGTTATACTAGAAGTGTGAACGGTGCAAACCAGGTCAGGGGATATGCCCTAAAACCCCGTGATGGTATGGATAGAAATCCACACAAATGAAGTAGGTACAGTCCCGGGCACACGTAACGAGGATATAATATCAGGAGAAATGTCTCATACTGCAGAAATGTAGAGGGTCTACACCAGAATGATAGTCATAGGTGTTTAATATAGTAACAGAGCATAAGCAACCAGCCAAAACAAAAGCAACCAGCCGACACGTGTTTCGTCACAAAGGGTAGTAACCCGTGACTCTTCAGGGCTGGGGAAGATACAAAACATAAGATAAACTGACAAGAAAGCAAACAAACGATGTATAGGTCGAAATTAAAAATCATAAATACAAGTGGAAACCTGGTTACATAACTTACACACAAAATGACAATGAAAGATCTTTGCACCAAGATCAAAAGGTCGAGCTGTGAATGTGTAGAGGAAGAAAAATAAATGGAATTGCAGACCAAGAGGCGAAATAATCAGAACATGGTAAATGAGAAGCGACACAAGCCAATGTGATAAAATTGAAAAGGCAGCCTGTAAAGATAACAATCACGCACTAAGCGGAACGTGTTGGAAATACATGCAATGGAGGGCGCCCAGTCATGGCAACGAACAGGTTCTAAAAGCAGCTGTAAACGCAAAATCAGTGTTGGTGAAAAGTACTCAGGCAGAAGACCAACTAGATAAACAGGATTCCAGATACCCCATGGCAGTCCATGCAGCCACTTGTCCCACGCAAGCCTCCAAAAAACGCCTCTCGTTCTTCGGATTTGATGTGGCTGCCACTAATGCCAGAGGAGGCAACAGAGAACTGAGGCTCAGACGTCTGGAAGCAACATGGATTATGCGCCTTCAGACGGTGCAACACGGATTAAACACGGATCATGAGCTTCATTATTTTTTAGGGGATTAATCACTGGTTACTGACCACTCCATGAACCATGAACCTCATTATTCCAGTTGGAATATTTGATGAACCAGACATTTTCGTGAATCTCACAGCTATCTGTTAATTTGATTATAGAGTTTCGAGATTTTAGTCACCTTGTGCGATTCTCACCCACTATTGTTGCTATCATGTCACTACTTTTGGTATAATGTCACTTCGCTTTACTATTCGGGTGAACGTCATGTCACAGCGGCGCCCACTATGGTCACCTGAATTATTTCTCATGTAACTTGGTTGTTAGCTTTAGGCTAAGCTTCATGCGAGTATTTCTCTCACAGTGTTACTCATGAAGTTTTGGTATATGCGTGTAATCCAGAGAGCATTTATTTATTATGGTATACTACTTTTATGTTTTTTTCCTCCAGGTCTTAGCATCTCTGTTTTGAGCATCTGACATGCACTCCATATCACAGGAGTTACACTACTTTTTCTCAGATGTTGCATCTATTTTCTCCTTCATCTCTCCTTTCAAAATCCTCCATCGATTGGTTTGTCTATATTTTATGTACGTTTGTTCCCTTTTTCTTTCTTTATTTCAGTCTATGTTATTTTCTTTTTCCTTTTTTTCTGCTTTCAACTTGGGGCGTACATCCCTTTTACAGCACCAATTCCTACACCGGCACACTCTATACATGGCGTCCTGTGTAGCCCACCTCTGCTTTTGTCCTTCTGCGGTCTAGTCTTTCTCCACCTTGCCTATATAACCCCGCCTCCGCCCCTCCTCTTCCGGCCATCTTCCGGAACCATTTTCCTTCCTGAACAACACTTCTCCCAGGTAAGCGACTCAGTCCTCTACACACGAGCCAACCTTTGCTAGCTCACTATCCCTGGTGTATCTGCTTACACCTTTTCTCCCCTCTTTCACTATCTAGTTTCCTGTACTCCGGCGCATCCGCCGTTGTCGTCCTGGACTACTGACCTGGCACGCCTAATTCTATATTCCCCCTGTGCTACTTAGCACTTGGTTAATCTCGTCGCCACAGACTGCATCGACTTTTCTGAAGGTAAGCCTTCTTCACCTCGATACTCTAGTGTTTTCGTCTTTCCCCTTCCCCCTTTCCCTCCCACACTTGGCACTTCACTTCATTCCCATTTTCCGTTTTCTCTCAGGTCAATAGTCCTCATTGGCTTATCCGCCGCCCGGCGATATCCGTCTTCCTTTCCTTACATTTGGCAGTAGCCCACCTACCGTGGTTCGCACTGCTCTTCATTGCCGTTTTGGATTCTTGAACGGTCACTTGGTAAGGTTTCACTTTAGTTTCCCTGTACGTATTTTTTCCTTTTCCAGCTCACCCCTTTCGCTTACCGTTTTCCTTTTCCTCTCCATAGAATCCACCTTGTTGGCACCGCCTTTCAGGTATTTTCTCTACCCTCTTTCCCCCCTTTTTTTCTTTTCTTTTACCTACTAGTAGCACACACTTAGGGCAGCCGTCTATTCCCTCCAGAGCCACCTACTAGGCTGTGTCTTTATCGTTCTTTCGCTTTCTCCGCATGTCTTTCAGTCGCACTCGTCTAGCTCACAATGGAGCTTGCTCGTGATCACCATTTCGTTCACTATGTGGTTTTGTCTTACCTTTGTGTACCAGAGGTCCTCCGTTTAACCCTGGGTGACCTATCCTCTATTTAGGAGTTCTTGTTTATCTAGTTGGTCTTCTGCCTGAGTACTTTTCACCAACACTGATTTTGCGTTTACAGCTGCTTTTAGAACCTGTTCGTTGCCATGACTGGGCGCCCTCCATTGCATGTATTTCCAACACGTTCCGCTTAGTGCGTGATTGTTATCTTTACAGGCTGCCTTTTCAATTTTATCACATTGGCTTGTGTCGCTTCTCATTTACCATGTTCTGATTATTTCGCCTCTTGGTCTGCAATTCCATTTATTTTTCTTCCTCTACACATTCACAGCTCGACCTTTTGATCTTGGTGCAAAGATCTTTCATTGTCATTTTGTGTGTAAGTTATGTAACCAGGTTTCCACTTGTATTTATGATTTTTAATTTCGACCTATACATCGTTTGTTTGCTTTCTTGTCAGTTTATCTTATGTTTTGTATCTTCCCCAGCCCTGAAGAGTCACGGGTTACTACCCTTTGTGACGAAACACGTGTCGGCTGGTTGCTTTTGTTTTGGCTGGTTGCTTATGCTCTGTTACTATATTAAACACCTATGACTATCATTCTGGTGTAGACCCTCTACATTTCTGCAGTATGAGACATTTCTCCTGATATTATATCCTCGTTACGTGTGCCCGGACTGTACCTACTTCATTTGTGTGGATTTCTATCCATACCATCACGGGGGTTTTAGGGCATATCCCCTGACCTGGTTTGCACCGTTCACACTTCTAGTATAACATAAACTCAGCGCGAATTAGCTTGAGCGCCATTATTCCTGTCAATACTAAAAACCCCACACTGATACATACTTATAGGTTGGTAACTGCGAATCCCGGATGTTACATATCTGGGTTTTTAATGACCTGAAGTAATCAACAAGAACGAAGCGTGAAGGTTGCAGGCTCCAGGACTGAGCATTATGACTGCAAAGCAGTGCGAAACAAGCAATGTTTCTCACTGCTGTGAAGTTACTGCAGTGTTTTTTGTTTTTTTTATATAACCAAGTGCTCTCAGTCCGCTCGTGAATTTTGGCAGCAACTTTGTGGCTTCTTTATCTCTGCGAAGCCCCCTTAGAGAGGCATTTTTCATTCCTCGTTCTTAAGAAGACGATTGCAGTGAAAAACACGAAAACACACGGTAAACAATTCCACATGACTGAGTTAAACAGAACAGCAGATGAGACATTACAAGAGCACACATCCAGCCCATGATGTTCCTACCACCAGCCTCACATTTTGCCATGTTTCTGCGGGCATCCTCGTGCCTCATAAATAGGTCGTTCCTGGCGGGCACACCAGCCCACACCCTTTCTCCGTAACTGCAGTTTAACATTTTCAAAAGCCTATTTACGATAATGGGTGGCTATGGGACCCATATTTAATTAATAGAGTTTTACAATTAGGCATAGCTTTATTATCAGATTGTGCAATAGGAGTCAGTACTATAAACTATAGCTTAAAAAACCTCAATTAACGTGTTCAAAATGCAGCGCTGAATTTAGCCTCCAGTGGCATTGTTTTTTTTATTTTGTTTTTTTAAACTTCGTATGCTTAGAGCAAAGTAAAATACCCAATTCAAACACTAGGTGGAGCATTTCCCTAAAAATGAGTAAACCCAGAGTTTTTGTTAGACACCTCTGCGGCACAGTGTTCCCAGTAAACACGGCAGTGGATGACGAGCACAAAGAAGGGGGACCATCAGCTGCTCACGAGGGCTGAACACTAACTTTGCTCTGCACTGGTTGCAGGCGGAGAAGGCTGCCTCCTTGCGGCTGGAGGGAGAAAGGGCGGGATTGAGGGCAGATGACCAAAAACGAACATGAGGATGGATAGTCGGCCTAGCTCAGCACCGACGTCACCTATTCGCCGATCTTTGATGGTGGCTGAGGCAACAAGGACTGGCAGCTGCGGCGGAGGAGCAGCAACCTGAAGGGATTTATGGGATTGGGCTGTTTCCTTCCAGAGAGTCGATCTGTGCATGTCTTTCATCCTTATTAAAACTTTTTTTTGCCTGAGGCAGCCAAGTCTGACACGAAACCATCTGGGTCAAAAGTTTTGAACTTAAATAAGTTTAGCAAAATTATGAAGAGGTGGGGAGGAACATTGGGGTTGTACAACTGTCCTGCAACCCTGCCTGGCGCTTTGAGTTAATGGGCTCAGAAACTGGGCCTTTTGTTCAGCATCCAGACTCCAGACGTAACAGCCGTCGCTTCCGAGCTGGCGGATTAATAGTGCGCTCCTTCGTCTCCAGTGGAGAGCGTTCCGCAGCCCTAAATTGTTAGGAAGGGTAAAACCTTGTGCCTGGAAACTGCTGCTTATACTACTGTTTGTCGACACGTTACCCGCTTCTTCCACAGACGGTGGCGGCATTGTTAGGGCACACGTCATTCTCCAGGCTCCATTACTCATGCCTTGGTCAGAAAATGAGGAAAAATGAGAAGGGCAGCTGTATTTTCTCAGCATATTTGCCCATATTCACCCCAATTTCAACAAGTTGAAATGAGATTGGTGGGGGAGATGCTGATCGGCTGAGAGAATGCCGCAACCACTCCCCCCCACTTCCCCTTGACGTCAGACGCCAGCAACAGCTGTGAGGAGCCGCGAAGACGCCGCCGCCGACAAAGCCGATGCTGCGGAGCTTCAGAAGCCGGTCTCTTTGCTACTTTTTCAGGCAGAGTCTCAGCAACAGGCAGCGCCTTATCTTTATGAGGAGGAAAGGGAATTTTTTTTTCCCCCCCCCCCTCTGGATGTTCCTTTTTTCTTATCTTTTTTTTTTTTAGTCTCACTTTCGCTCAGTGCGAGGAGCCAGGAGTGGAGCAGAAACAGAAGACTTCGGTGCCGGTGCTAGTCAAAACGCAAGGCAAGATTTTCCTTGCTTAGAACCAAGCTACTTTTGGCTTTTGTTGGAGTCCACGGGAACCTACTGCTGTGGCTCCCGGACAAGAGAATGTGAGATCGCTTTACTGGGGCTCCAGGTTTCTCTCCAGGAGGGGGTAAGTGAAGATCTCGTTCTTACTCACCTGGTTGAGGGTCGCTGGGGTGACCCCATAAGGACCCTTAAGTTAATCTGGTAGCATTTCTGGCCAGTGATCGCAAAGAGACTTGGCAAGCAGTACATCATGCGAAAACAGACCAAAGTAGTTAAAGGGATTGCTCAGTCTACTCAGTCCGAATCTCCGAATCTGGGCCAAAAAGCAAAAAAACGAGTCGGCCAGGCCGCGGCACGGTTTAACCAAGCAGCCACATTCAGAAAAGGCCTCCCCCTTCTGTCTGAATTCGCTGAGATGGCATGTGCTGAGGCCACCAAACGAGACCTTCATGAAGTAGCTCTGGCGGATTCGGACTCCTCCATTAGCCCTACTGAGCTGGCTCCCTTAAGGGCGGACTCACCAATCTCTGCTGCCTTGACTAAAGTAACCACGACACCGGGTGGCGCAGCGGGGAAATCCACTGAGTTTAGAAAGTACCCTATTTTTTTCAAAGCCAAACAGGGCTGGCTCTTGGCTGAAGCCGAGCAGGAGATGGAAGGGAATGACCCCCTTTCAGCTGACACTTCTTTGGGCTCTGGCCTGGAAAATTTAAACTCAGAGAATGGCAGTCATCCCTCCCTTTCCCTCCTTCCATCCTCAGGCGTGTTAAATCCACCAGCTGGAGAAGGAGCTATATATCATGCTATTTCGGCGACCCCAGAAGTGTCAATGCTAGCTTTACCAGAGGTGTCCATGCCGGTTGACCAAGAGGGCTCTCAGGCGGAGGACAGGTTTAACGCAAATCAGATTCATCCTTCTCCAGACAGTAGCTCTTTCTCCATGCAATGGGACGCTAAGAGCCTTCTTAATCTGATTCTGGAAGAAATCTGTGAGTTAAAAACCTCCCAATCTGCTGAGATCGCAGCAATTCATGCCCGCCTGACAAAGATTGAGGAAAACATGGCTCAGATCCCGGCGCGGCTCTCGGAGGCCGAAACCAGGATTTCTCAATTGGAGGATCAAGTGTCATCTATGAACCTCAAAGTTGCCAGTTTCCAGTCCCAGAGAACTATGCTGGAATTTAAGTTGGAGGAGTTAGAGAACCATTCTAGGCGCTCAAATCTATGAATCTTGGGCATCCCGGAGGGCATTGAGGGTCAACAGACGCTACAATGTATTGACTCATTCATAAAGAAGAGTGTCCTCCCAGAATTTAATGGTGATCTAACAATAATGAGAGCCCATCGCGTTCCAGCACACCTCCCTCCTAGTTCCCACGGACTTTCTTGGTTAACTTCGGGGACTTTAGGATCAAGGAACAGATTTTATCTAGAGCTATTAAACAAAGACAGTTTTCTTCTGCAGAAGTGCCAGTATGTCGCATTTTTTCAGACATGTCCGCCTCCGCAGCAAAAAGGCGGAAAGAATTCGTTAAAATGTTACATTTGTTTAAGGCACAAGGGGCGCAAGCGATGATAGCCCAGCAGATAAAGCTGAAAGTGCTAGTTAAGGGCAAATTCCACGTCTTTTGCAGTGTCCCAGAGGCGTAGGAATTATTGCAACAGATATCTAAGGATAAACCCTAATGGCTGTTAGCTAGTCTTCAGTTCGACAGCTATGGGGGTTCTTCTTTTCTTTTTTGGAGCCACTGGTTTACAGAGGATTGTTATTGCTTTCTCTATTTTGGTTTCTTCCTTGTTGGGTCTTTCCTTTTTCTTTCTTTTGCTGTCAAAGGCTGTTAATATGTTGCTTTTTTTTGGTTAAGGAGGGAGGGCAGAGGGGGAGGCTGATCGACCACACTAGGCACTAAGTCATTGTGCCAGTAGAAGGGTGGGGGGGGATAGGTTGTCTGCTCTGAGCAGGGGCGGCCATCTGCTCGGGCGACAATGGGTCAAGGGAGGGAACACGGGGGTGGAAAGGGAGCATGTGGAAAAAACGAAAACCATATTCCAGACTTCAATACATATGTCCATCACGATTTAGATAGGAAGAAGTTGCTGTTGCTAAAGACGCGGAGATCTCTAGGAGTAGGAAGGAGGAGAAACAAATATTTGAGCGAAATGTGCAAAGGTCCCTAGATAGATTCCTTTCTAGCCCCACTGTAGCGAACCGTCGACAGTTGGATCAGGCTAAACGGAACCTGGCCGAGAAATACTATGCGAAAAGTGAATCCCTATTTCAGCAGGATAGGCAAAAGACTTATGAGGAAAGCAATTATACAGGCAGATTTCTAGCATGGCAGGCAAGGGAGCGGGCGGTAAGCAATCAAATAGTTGCACTGAGAAGACTCACTTCAGGTTCCCGTTCTGAGGATAGGGGAGTAATAGGAGACATTATGGTACAACATTACGAGAGGATATATGGCCAACATCAATCTATCGATATGTCATCTTTGGGAGATTTTCTCCAGGAAAATGAATGACCTGTCTTAACAGATTTAGAAAAAAGAAATATGGCTAGACCATTCACAAAAGAAGAGCTAGGGGGGTTAACAAAAAGCTCCCGAATGGTAAAGCCTGTGGGCCAGATGGCCTCCCTTCTGAGTTTTTTTTAAGCACTAGCTAGCATAATTGTGGATTATTTTCTTTTATCGGCAAATTCAATTCTGGAAGGGGGACCTATACCTCTTTCTTTCAGAAAAGGGAATGTAGTTAGTTTTAAAAAAAAAAGGCAAAAATAGTGACCCTAATTCATATCGCCCAATAACTCTTTTAAATTGTGACTACAAATTAATTACTAAACTCTTAGCCAATCGTTTTAATGGGAGCGCCTCGCATTTAATCCACCCTGATCAGAATGGTTTTATAGCCGGGAGGCAACTCGGAACAAATACGCATTTTTTAGTAGAAGCACTGGACTACTTTGAGACCCGGAAGATTCCAGCATTAGTACTTTTTTTTTTTTTTTTTTTAAACGTATTTTATTGTCAAATTGCACATATGTTGCAGGGCTCTGCACTCCAGAGACAACTGCAATAACAAACCTTACATCAGCCGGAAGCAATCGACTTTTTCTTTAAAATAAAGAACAAAGAACAACACATGGCTATGCATACAAAACTGAATTTTCCAAAGAGGACCCCCACCCTCCAACTCCCCCCTCACCCGCCCCCAGAGTCGCACAATGTCCACGGAGTCCAGTCCACAATCGATCTTTATAAACAGAAGAATAGTAGCCTATGTACACACGCCCCCTCACCCCGCACCACAGCAAGCCCATGCGTCGCCATCCTTTACTCCCCCGGAGGGTCCGCTGCCACAACCGGAGGCTCGAGCCACAGGCCCCTGTATTCCGCCCAACGCTTCCATATTTTATAGTGCTTACGTGGGCATCCCTAGCAACAAAGATTGGCTGTTCCAACCCCATGCAAAAGTCCAGACCATTTTTCCAGGCTGCCACAGACTGGGCCCGTGGGTCCTTCCACGCCTTAGCTATATCTCGTTTTGCCAATGTAAGGCCAAGGTGCATAAGATGTCTTTTATATACATTGCCCCCTACCCCCTCCATGACGTGTAGCAGGGCAAATTGTGGCGTGCGTGGGAGCCCCCACCCCAACACCTCCGACAAACAGGCCAAGACCCCCCCTCCAAAACCGGTCCAGAAACATGCAGTGCCAGACGGTATGTAGAAACGTGCCCTCCTCCCGGCCACACCGAAGACACTCCGGGGAGGCAATCAGTCCCGCCCGCCACAGTCGAACCCGGGTGAAGTAGACCCTGTGTGTATTTAAATTGAATGAGGCGGAGACGCATCGCTATGGCCGCGCCACGAGGGGCGGCCAGAGCCTCCCACCAGTCCTCCTCTTCTAATGTGCCCACATCTTCTTCCCATACCCCCCGGAGCCTCTGTAGCGTAGGGGAGCAATAGGTAACCAGGGATTGATAAATCCGGGATATCTTTTTTGTATCTAGGTCCCCCATGAATACTTTAGCCTCCAAGGGGCTAAACTCCGGGAGAGATTCCAGACCCCTTAGGCTAGGGGACAATGCATGACGGAGTTGGAGGTATCGGTAGAACTGGGACCGGGGCATGCCAAATTCCTCTTGTAGATCTTGAAAGGACTTGAGTGTCGTGCCCCTCATAACATCCCCCAGGGTCGAGATGCCTATGACGTCCCATCCCCGGAAGCCCTGTAGGGCCGCGATGTCAGGCAGTCGCCCATTATGCCACAGGGGGGTTTCTCGGGTCAGGGTATTCCACCACCCCATGCGACGTAGTGCTTGCCGCCATGTTTGGAACACCACCCGTGTGGCCAGTGGCAGCGCGCCCCGTAGCGGCGCCGAGTAAAGAATAGTGTGTAGTGTGTGGGACCCCATAAGATAACGCTCCAGCGCATATGCCGGATCCTCCCTGTTGCCATACCACCACTCATTAAGGACCAATAAGTGCGAGGCCTGATAGTATGAGAGAATATCCAAGGTCGCCAGTCCTCCGCAATAGGTGGAAAGAAAGCATGTGCGCAGCGCTACACGCACAGCACCCCCCTCCCACAGGAACTGCCCAAGCGCAGAATTCACTAGCCGGAACCATTTGGGCGGGATCGGGTACGGGTGATTCTGGAGCTGGTATAGCAGCCGAGGAAGCGCCACCATCTTAAAGATTGCTGATCTACCGTACAATGTCAGAGGCATGCGTGACCAAGTCCTAATGTCTGCACGGACTCGCTCCCACATTGGCTCTATATTTCGCGCCCAAGAAATGGCTGGCACCTCCGAAATGAACACCCCCAGATATTTGAGGCCCCCCACTGCCACCTGAAGCGTGGACGCCCAATTGCCTACCTTCGTCCGATCCCCCAGAGCCCACAGCGTGGATTTGCGGGGGTTCATATACAACCCTGACGATTCCCCGAAGGTCTGCATGATCCGCAGGAGGCGTGGCCCCATTCTATCCAGAGCCGTAAGGAAGAAGAGAACATCGTCCGCGTATAAAGCAATCCTGTCGGACAGCCCCGGAGCCCACTCAAAGCCTCTGAGCTGTGCATCTATGCGCACCCACGCCGCCAATGGCTCCATAGCCAGGGCGAATAAATACGGCGAGAGGGGGCATCCCTGCCTGGTGCCCCGTCTGATAGAGAAGCTGGAAGAGACCGCCCCTGCCACCCGAACTGCTGCTGTCAAGTCTGTATATAGGAGCGTCCGGTAGGACAAGAACTGGGGGCCAAGATTAAGCCGGGGCAGCAGTGCGAACAGATAGACCCAGCTCAAAGAGTCGAATGCCCTGTCTATGTCCGCTAGAAGAACCGCCGCCTGTTCTCCGGTCTGTCGGATAGCCGCCATCGCCACATGTGCCCGCCATATATTATGCCTGTTCGCCCTCTGGGGCATGAATCCGGCCTGGTCCGGGTGTACAAGTGCTGAGATATGTGGCAGGAGCCGATTGGCCAATGCTTTGGCCAGGACTTTGGCCTCCACGTTCAATAGGGAGATGGGACGATAGGAGGCATGCTGCTCCGGGGGCCGACCCAGCTTATGGAACACCACCACTTCCGCGTGTCTCCAATCTGGGGGAAGCCGGCCCTGTTCCCTGGCCTTCTCTAGGGCCGCCCGGTAGTGAGGGGCCAACTGCAAATTATATCGTCTAAAAAATTTGCTTGGGAACCCATTGCGTCCAGGAGCCTTCCCAGAGCTAAGTTCACCCAGGGCCGTACTTAGTTCCTCGTCCGTTAGAGGGAGTTCCAGCCGGTCACGCACCTCATCCGACACCGCTTTGGGCGCTAAGTCCGCTATGAACTTATCCACCATATATTCCGGTAGGAACTCCCGGGGGGCATAAAGCTCCGCATAGTATGCAGCAAAGCTCTCCGCCAGGGCCACTGGGTCTGTAATCGGAGCTCCCGCTTCATCTAATATACCAGGGAGGGCCTGGGCGTGGGAGGTGCCCTGACAGAGCCGGTGCAGTATCTTGCCCGACTTGTCCCCCCCACTGACATATCCTGCTGCGCGTTGCCAGCCAAACCTGTCGAGCCTCATCCATCAGGAGGGCAGCATAGGACTGTTGCGCCAGGAGCAGCCGCCTCACCACCTGCCCCTCACCTGCCTCCCGGCTCTGGCGCTCAAGCGTCTCCACTGTTGCCTCGGCCCGCACCAGTTACGTCCTGCGCTGCCTACGGGCCGCTACGCACCAGGCTATATCCACCCCCGCAGGGTGGGCTTCAAAGCTTCCCACAGCGTCCCCGCACTAGAGACAGACCCCTCATTGACGAGGAAATAGTTAGCGAGGGCCTCACTCATGCATTTCCCGTAGTCCTCCTTTTGTAAATGCCACACTGACAGGTGCCAACGGAATGGCTGCCGCCCTCTGCCCAACCGAAGGTCCACGGACACCGGGGAATGGTCTGAGAGCCCGCGAGGAAGGATCTCGGCCGACGCCACCCTGCCAGCCATCACTCGGGGAACGAATATGTAATCAAGTCTGGAAAAGGAGTTATGGACTGCGGAGAGATGTGTATTCCCGCCTGTCTCCATGGACGCGCCGCCATGTGTCCACCCAATCTAGGCCTACCGCCATATCGTGTAGTTTCGTGGTCTGACCAGCGCCCGGGCCCCCCCCCCAATCCTGTGCCTGTCCATGGCTACATCCATAACATCATTCCAGTCCCCGCCCCCCACGGATAACTCATCGGGCATGTCGGCCCATAGGGTATATATATTCTCCACCATTGACCACTGTAAGGGGGGGGGGCGTATACGCAGCCCAGTATCAAGGGAGCCTCTCCGACCATACCGCGGATAAACAGGTAGCGCCCCTGCGGATCAACCCACTGTTTGGAGTGTATATATGGATTTCTTCGGTGCACTAGGATTGCTACCCCTCTCGAGCCCCTCGCACAGCCAGCATGGAAAACCTGCTGGTACCCATATCGCTGCAGACACAGGGCCTCTGTACCCATTAGGTGGGTTTCCTGCAGCAAGAGGATATCGGCGTTGGCCCTCTTCGCCTGATGCACAACAGCGCCACGTTTAATTTTGTCTACAACCCTGCGTACGTTCCAGCTGATAATGCGGAGTGTTCCCGGGGACTCCCGTCCACCTTCAAAGCGTCCAGCCATTAGGGAGCGGGTAGTGCCATAGCACGAACGGTGGATCATGGAAGCGCGTGTGTGTAGTGTAGTGAACCCCTCGTGGAAGTGCAACGCGTACCCTAAAACAACCCCCCCTCAACAAACCCCCCACCCCATACCTCAAAAACGCTGAAGTATCTGTCGCGGCAGGGTGGGCCCTGAGTCCCCAACAGGGAGACGAGGGCCACCCCATCCAATGGATCCCCATCGAACAGCCCATGGCCTCAGGGCCCATCCCCAACCAGCATCCAACGGGTGGGGATGCAGCCCAAGTTAAGACTCCCCCAACTTATTTAGTCCAGAGCATGATCCCAAGCAGCTAGCAGAGCTCAGCGGCACCACCTGGAGAACATGATTCAAAGGTCCAATGTCTGCTGGCCGGCAGCAGAGCCCCCGCGGGAGGAGGCCCCGCACGACTTGGAGCGTCGCCGGGATCTGGATCGTCTATCGCCCCCTCGCTGCTGTCGTCGGAGTCCCTTCTGTGCGACTTCACTCGAGGAGGAATCTGACTCCCGCCCCGGCGGCGTGTGCACTCGCACTCGAACCGTTTCATCTGTCCATCTAAAGACCTCCTCCGGGGTATCAAAGAAGTGGGTGCGGGAGCGGTATACTACCCGCAGGCGAGTCGGGAACAGGAGGGCGTACGGCAGCTTGAGGTCTCGCAGTCTGGCCTTCGCGGCCATGAATGATTGACGTTGTTGCTGGACCAGCCGTGTGTAGTCCGGAAATATTAGGATACGAGCATTTTCATATAACAGGGGTTCTTTGGCCCGGGTCTGTTTCAGTATGGCGTCCCGATCCAGATAATTTAAAAGTTTAGCTATCACCGGCCGCGGGCGGGCTCCCACCGATTAGTACTTTTTTTAGACGCCGAAAAGGCATTTGATTTGGTCATCTGGGAGACTTTATTCTGTATTTTAACAAAATTTGGCATTCCCTCCAAAATTACAGGCTTGGTGGAGAAATTATACATGAATGCAGAGGCCAATATTATCATTAATGCCACTCAGGTCGGCCAAGTAAAAGTCAAAAGGGGAACCAGACAAGGCTGCCCGTTATCCCCGGTGCTATTCGCCTTTTTTATTGAGCCTCTTGCGATAGCTATCAGAAATAACGGGGATATTTGCCCCCCGCTCCCATCTATGGGTAAAGTTAAATTATATGCCGACGACATTATGCTCATAATAAAGCCGGAGGAGGAAGTCCAGGCAAAAGCCTTCCAGATCTTTGATCTTTAGGAGTAGTTCGGTGGCTATAAAATGAATAAAAGAAAAACAGAAATAATTTTGTGTGGATGTACATCTGGGGTTTTACACCCCGATATTCTTCCATGTTTTAATTCGAACCCCAAGCGGTACTTAGGGGTCTATTTTTCACCACACATTTCGGATCTTTATGATCTGAATTTCGCCCCATTGTTACGAAAAGTCCAGGACTTATTTACACGATGGAACTCTCTCCCTCTAACCATTTTAGGAAGGGTCGCTCTAATTTAAAATGTCAGTGCTTCCACTGTTTAATTTCCTTTTTTCTACAATTCCCTGTGTGTTAGTGAATTCTTTTTTTACGAGATTATATTAGTCAATGTTTACATCGTTCCTGTGGGATAAGAAAATTCCCAGAATCGCGCTTAGCACCTTATATGAGAATTTGGAAGATGGTGGCTTAGCCCTCCCCAATCTTAAAGAATATTATTTTGCGTATTTTGCATAATACATGTCTAGATTTAAGCAGGGTTCAGAGTCTGGTCTTCTTATTAACTTTTTTATGAATTTAATATTTAAAGAAAATCAGATCCATTGCCCATTATCAATATATCGACCTCACCTGGATCCTGTCACAGCCGTGAGGGGAACGGCTTCCTCGCATTTCTTTCTGCTCCCTGATATCCGTGAGGGGAACGGCTAGTCTTCACGGAGCCTCAGGGTCCAGACGCGAGGGGAACGGCTCGGGGACCAAAACTTCCAGCAGGCAGTGCTGGACGCCCGCTGACGCTGTCATCACTGCGCCTGGAGGCGCGACAAAAGGCGAGCCGGCTTCCCGCAGCGCGGGACGCGCTCACCTGGATCCTGTCACAGCCGTGAGGGGAACGGCTTCCTCGCATTTCTTTCAGCTCCCTGATAGCCGTGAGGGGAACGGCTTGTCTTCATGGAGCCTCGGGGTCCAGCTGCGAGGGGAACGGCTCAGGGACCACAACTTCCAGCAGGCAGTGCTGGACGCCCGCTGACGCTGTCATCACTGCGCCTGGAGGCGCGACAAAAGGCGAGCCGGCCTCCCGCAGCGCGGGACGCGCGCGGGCAAAGCCCGGGCCAAGGGCGGGCCCGTCAACGCCCGTCAGAGCCTGAAGGAGGCTGGGCTGGGCCACTTCTCTAACATCCTGCCATGGGTAAGCGTAAACTCCTGGGTACTCAAGGGCATGGGGGTGCAAAAGCTAAAGTACCACAAAAGTCACCTTCCATAATTTCTTATTTAACCTCAGCCGTGGGAGCTTTGAATAAAGAGATAGCTAATGCCGAAAAAGAACTGGGCATGGGGATAAGCCAAAATGGTGGAGGAGGATTGTGGCAATTGACCCTCTGACAAATGTTCCCATACCGGTGGAACCTGTGGTGTTGATTAACGGCCCGAAGCCCGACCCCCAGATTGTTGACAGTTCTGTGGCAGGTGGAATGGATGCAATATGGGACGTTCCTGCTATAAATGAAGAAAAGTTATCAAGGGGTCCAATTGTGAGATCTGTGGGGGAACGGCGCTCCACTAAAAAACCCAATAAGAGGCAGAAGGGTACTAAAACATGTACTCCTAAATTGGGCCGGGTGCTGGATGAGAATATTCAGTTACACTTGCGGAACTTGGTGGAGGAAATTTTTAGTGCCCGCTTTGAATCGATACTGACGAGTATTGCCAAGGATGTTATAGACACTATGAACTCCTGTGTCGCTGACCTGAAGAAAAAATGTGATCGTATGGTCTCTATTCTGGACTCTTTTAGAAGGGATGTAATGTATCCACCTCCGGCGAAAGCAAATTTGGGCTTATCTAATCCCTTTTCAGAGAGCTGTTCGGGTGCCCGAGGGAAATCCCTAAGTAATCAACCCTTTGGGGTTTTAGGGGAGGGGTTAAAACATAATATGGGCAGACCTGAGGTGTCTCAGGGACGAGTTCTGGGGAGTGGGAACTCTATTAACGTAGTTAAAAGTTTAGATAATTTGACAAATTTAACTGTGGTTGCCAGCCAAACCTGTCGAGCATTTGATGGTATCTGCAGACAGATCTCTGCAGAGTTGATAATTAACACTAAATCTAGGTCTGCACGGGGAGAAAAATGGTTCGATGATAACTGTTCACGAGCACATCGGTCCCTAGTCCTGGCCCTAAAAAGCTCACCTCAAAACAGGGCATTGATAGCGGGCCTACGGAAACAATATAAGACAGCAGTGTATAGGCGGAAATCAGAAATTAAGGCTGAGGCCTGGAACAGCTTTATTAGCAGTAGATGTTTTAAAGGATAGTTCTAGATTTTGGTTTATTGTTAATACTGCGTTTTTTCAGGTCGGGAAAAATGATACCCAAGAAAGCAACATTACAGAGGCACAGTGGTTATCTCATTTTGAGGCAATATATAGCTATGCAGATGCAGAGGTTATCGCTCCTAGGACAAGATCCCCGCAGGACACTGCATCTTTTATATTTAATGTGGAGGATATTGAGAAAGCTATAGAAGAGACCTCTAGTAACAAAGCACCTGGCCCTGTTGTGTCCCAGCCGATATCTATAAATGCGATCCTAAATTTTGGGCGAAGATTTTAGTGAACGTTTTTAATGCCTCAGGAAAGTTTGGATTCCCTATAAACTGGTCCAAGTCGATAATAATCCCAATTTTTAAAAAGGGACAGAGAGGGGACCCGAGGTGCTACAGACAGATATCTTTGATAGATTCGGTGGTCAAAATATTAGGTAAAGTGGTTTTAGCTAAAATTACAGATTGGGTTGATGAAAATAATATTTTATCCAATTTACAGTATGGTTTTAGAAAAGGAAGAAGTACCATGGACCAGTGTCTTAATTTATATTTATTAATTAGCAAATACACCATGGCTAAAGAGGGTACGTTGAGGATGGCTTTTATGGATCTATCCTCAGCATTCGACCTGGTCAACAGGTCGAAGCTGTGGAGTATTTTGCTGGATATGGGCTTGGACCCGTCTTTAGTTTATTTTTTGGCTGATCTTCACCGAGACCTTTCCACATCAATTAGGATCTCTCAGGATGGCAAGTGTACAAACTCTTTTAAATCAAGAAGGGGCGTCAGACAAGGGTGTATATTGGCGCCCCTACTCTTTACTTTATATATTAATGCCCTTGATAGATCTTTATTGGAAGCGAGCCCGGACATTCCGTGTATGGGTGACAGTTCTCCTATACGCGGACGATGCTGTTCTCCTGGCTCGTACTGCAGTAGGCCCACAGCGGCTCCTGGATGCATTTGGAGCCTATATGCGGTCCTTGGACCTGGTAGTGAATATTGCGAAATCACATATCATGACAACGGGCCACAGAGCTAGTATAGCTAAAACTTTCTATTGCAATGGGGCGGAAGTATCCACGGTATCCTCTTTTACATATCTAGGAGTAGTTTTTGATGAAAGAAGCTCTTGGGTCCCTCAACAGAAAAAAAACAAAAAACGCTGTAATTAGATCTTCCACTGCTATTTTAGGGTTTGCCCAGCGTTTGGGGGCTAGACCCGTGGAGGCACTTTTGAAGATATATAGATCTAAGTGTTTGGCTATTGCGGCATATGGCGCATCTATATGGGGTTTTAAACAGCAGCCAGGGTTGCAGACCGCTGAAAATAAATTTTTGCGTAACCTCCTGTCCGTTCCCCAATCAACCTCAACCTTTGCTATACATCAGGAATTGGGGATGGGTTATGTCTCGGATATTCTGAGTACAGCACCGTTACTCTGTTGGCCCAGAGTATGGCTCAATCCTGAGCTAACTCTGAATCATCAGATATTGCGGGATTGCGCCAAATTGGACAACGTACGTAACATCAAATGGTTGTGGTACGTTAAAACTATGTTATCTAAAATTGGGCGGCCAGAACTATTTGAATTCCCGGAGAGGATTAGGAAGGAAGATACTGAAATGGGTCAAAACAAATTTTTAAATATGTTGGTGATGGAGCAGGAAGAACATGAGTTACAGAAACCTTTAGTCAGGGCACACTTTCTGACAAAAACATCTATTTTAATTGAGCCATACTTGACAGTTGTTAATAAGCCATTCCATCGCTGGCTCTTGACTAGGTTTCGTCTCAATTTGATCCACTATACGCTGGGTGATTTATATGGGATGGTGCAAACCGGTGGATGCACCACCATGTATATGTGACAATTATTCTGCACAAGATACTTTACATTTTATGATGTTTTGCGACCTTTACATTGATATACGTAGGAAGTTTTTAATCCCCATATTGAAAGGAAAGTGTTTTTACAGGTTAGACCAGCATTACTTTATTTGCAAATGCTGAGCAACCCTGGGGATATTTTTAATATTGCTTGCTTTTTAGTCGCAGCTGTACGAATTAGGAAAAATATCCCCTTGTTAAACATTGCCTGAGTCTTTATGAAATGTGGCTATGCAATCCTTTCATTTTAGTTTTGAGATTTTAGTGCTTGTTGGGTTATATAGATGTGGTTGTTTTAAATGTTCTATTTAAACGTGTTACGGGTTTTTGCCCTTCTGCTCAGATTGTTATGTATTTTCTTGATCCTAATTATTTTATTTTTTAGGAGAAAAACATGAGGAATATTTTAATTTGTCTGTCCTGGGCCGCTACTGCTAGGATTATGAAATTAGTTATATGAATTAATGTATTAGTTTTAATACATGTTGAAATCTTTTAATCTTGTGATTCTAGATGAAAACGGTTATACACAAATGTTTAAAAAAAAAAATTTTTAAATATATTTTCATCCATGTATTTTTAAGATTGTGTTTTTGTAAATAATGCTTGGTACTTTTATGATTTTAAGTAATCGAATAAAGTGGTTTGACTGACTGAATATATCGATCTCCAAAATTAGTAAGATATAAGTGTCTACACTGGTTTTTTCATAAACGCCAGGCTTTTTTTAGACGGTATTCCATTCCAATTATCAATGTCACAACCCCTATAGTTGCTCTGTTTGTTTCAGCAGGTATTAGAGAGCCCTTTTTAATTACACAAAACTGGTCCAAGGCTGGTTTTCATAGACTTTCCGACTTTCTTCGGAACGATAAATGGATAAGTGTAAGCGAAATGTCTCAATTAATCCCCGGCGATTTTCTCCTCCTGGGGTCATATAATACTCTTAGTAAATTCTTTAGCAATCTTGATTTGCTCCAGATTACTGCCCAGAAACAGTTAGTTTATGACTTGCTGGAAGATAGGGTAATGAAAAAACCGGGGGACTGGAAAAAAAAGCTAGCCACAATTAAAGGGGTAGATTTGGAGATCAAGGCTATAACAAAATGGGGTAAATATGAAGACTTGGAAATTACCGCAAATATGTGGTCTACAATCAATTTAAATTTTAGTTCAGTCAGAGGGGCTAATTGGAGAAGGATGTTATATTTTAGCAAGTGGCTATTGTATAGAACCCCGTGTTTTGTAGCCAAGGTTTATCCCAATCAATCAGGGCAGTGTTTCCGGTGCCATACTCACCCTGCAGCCAACTGGACTCATATAATATTACAGTGCCCCTGATCCAGAAGTTCTGGAACGATATTTTTGAGTATCTGACAACAGAATGCTCGATATCAATTGGTCTTAATGATCGACTGATAGTGTGGAGTTATGACCCAGATTTGCAGTTACCTGAGAAGCTGATTAAACTTTTATATATTGGCATGGCTGTCGCCAGATCACTTCTACTTCAAAGATGGCGAACGGATTTAATTCCGTCTAAAATTGAATGGGTTCGGAAAATGGGTCAGGTTCGAAGAAGCGAACGAACCTATGCTTCACGAATAGGGGACTTAAGAAATTTGAGAAGATCTGGGCACTGTATTTTGACTCTGTTCCCTAAAGTCAGTATATAATTTGCTCTATCCCCTTAATCTGTCCTTTCTTTTATGACCTGGTATTTTAACATGGATAGCACACTTTTGGTCACTTGATCAGTTTTGTTGGAGGCAATGGAGACAAGTTTTGAGATTCTAGGTGTTTTTATCAAGATCCCCCTGCTTATTAATTATTAACGATTAGATTTGTTGTGTATTGATTAATTGATGTTATTTATTACCCCTTTGAATGTTATGGTTGGATTTTAAAGGATGTATATATCGGAATTTATTGTATTGTATATGGTTTTCAATAAAAAAAAAATTAAAAAAATTGGAATGAGATTGTGAGTGGGAGTTGAAGGCCAGAGAGCTGAAAGGAGCCCAGCGCACCACAGGTAATGCAAATGATTATACGTTTACGTGGCATTATCTCGGCTGTGAGCAGCAAAAAAGTCACCCCACTCACATTTGAGTCCTTTATGCTCGATATACAGCAAGTATGGAATGACTGTTGTAAAGAGTTATGTGGTTGGGTACACTGCCCTCTTGGGGCCATGTGTAGTTTTTCTTTACTAATCACATGTAATCCTTGGCTGCTGATCATCAAAGCATGAATGAATGGAAGTTTAAATTGCCGACACCGAATTAGCCACAAAAATTAGGTATTTGATTTTTACACCTAGGTCTAGCGGTTCTTTTTCTTTTTTACTATTAAATAAACAAACGTCTTAATTAATTAATTATTTAGTTTACTGTGTGGTTAGTAAAAAAAACATTAAAAAGACTGAATAAAGTCCTGCTTGATCACAAAATGCCTACCGTGCCCAAAATGTACAGAAACAATAACAAAGTTAGTCAGACGGACAGGGATAGATATGAATACCCCTAAGAGTAAACCATCACAATAACAACAAAAGTTATAGACGTCTCGTCATTTTAGAAATTTGCATTGAACCAAACCAAGTTTTTTTTTTTTTTAAAGTCCAGTTAGGTGGGGGTTAGTGACACTCAAACACGAGTTCTTTTGGTGGCTATCGGATCCTCTCTACATCTTGCTTTCCCTAGCATTTCCACAGATAACTTTTTGATAGAGTTTCAGTCTGTAATGAAAAGCTGAAAGTCACTTCAAGTTGTTGGAATCATTAAAATTGAATGACGTTTAAAGTGCTTAACATTACCATAAACACGTTCTAATGACTACGACCTACCAATTTAGCACTTTATTGCGACGTCGCAGCCATACACCTCCCTTAAGGAGCGGCGTAAAGCAAAGTGAAGGCCGCCCCTGCAAAATGTGAAATGGGGCCCCAGGTCTCGCGTATCTCACAGGTATTCATTGGCCTTCTGATGAATGGGGGCCCATGACCGGTAGTGGGCTTCGGAGTGGTTACTGCCTGGGCTTGAAGAGCCAGGCACCTGTAAAACGCGTCTTCGATGAAAGCCACTAAGCCTACGTCACTCCACTCCCCAGTGACTCCTGTCCTCTATAAACTGAACGCAGCAAGCACTTGCAGGCCATTCAGTCACCCAGAGGTGCGGCACGGTTCACAGAAAGGAGTGCGAGGATTTATGTCCTGGAATTAGGACACAGAAAAGTAACTGAGAAATGTCTGTGAGGAGGATTTCTGAGAAAGATGGAATACATGGGCTCCAGTCTGGATAAAGAGAGAAATGCGAGGGCAACAAAGCCCCTACATAACTCCATTAACTTAATTTCTATACATCCTGGACTGTTGGAAACAAAAAGTAAGTGCCTTTAAACAGGGCTTTCAGTGGGCCGGGTCTCACCGGTGCTGAGCACCGCCAGTTTTTTAAAGGAGCCCTCGAAACGGGTCTCTATCGGGCTCTGTTTTGTGCCCTGGCACAGGCGGTCCGTTTTTTTCCGGACTGTGGTGACAGCAGGCACCTCATGTGCGCTGCTCACACTGCTCACTTCTCACTAGTGGAGAAGTTCTGGCATGATGTCATGCCAGGTGAACATTGTAGGGGAAGGGAAATCCTTTAAAAAGAGTCATTTTCTCTCTGGATTGCCCTTCTCTTTTTGAAACTCAGGACCAGCAACATCGTCGTGTTGTCACTAGGGCTTTAAGTGGAAGCTTTTTCAATATTATATACAAGCCATAGTTGATGCTTATTTATCTTATGCAACTAGCAACCATTGACAAAGCCAATAATCCTGACTTGTTGTAGGTATGGTGTTACTTGTTGTATGATCTATCTGGATGCAATGACAGAAACAGCAAAATACAAGGCGGGCGGCACACTATGCTAAGCACAGGTTTTTAGTTTAGGTGTTTTTAAGCCACGCCCTTAATTACTTTGGCCACGCCCCTTTGAGAGCCCCCTTTTTTCGTCCCACTTAGAGCCCTGCCTTTAAATGTACCCTTTTGTTAATTTTTACGGTTGGCTAAAGAAACATTAGTAAGATTTTGCCCACAGTCTGCAGATTTTGCCTCCCTGTTTTTCATTGCAGATTGCCACACATTTTCCCGCAGATTGGGATTGCCAGGACTCGCTAGACCAGCGACCTGTGTTTGGTTAATAAATGTGGCACTAGAGGGCAGCATTGTAACATTTTAGAACGTTCGTTCCATTTTTCGCACGCTTTTGAAATACAAGTGAATTTCGAGCCTACCAACAGGAATGATCCAGTTCGTTGTCTTTTCAATTAATTGTTTAGTTGCCTCTCTTTCGATCAAATAAAAGGTTGTCTAATTGTTTTCCCTCTAAATTAGAAAGGGGAGCATGCAAGCGTGCCACAGGAACAAATGCGTGTCTGGTGTTGTATGACAGGACTGCAGTGAGTAGGTTTACTAGTGCAAACGAGGCCACCTCTCGGGTCTGCCTTCCAGGCCAGTCTAGGGAGGGCCAGGGAAGAGCTGTAATAATGCTAAGAGTCAAAAGACAGCGCCTGCCTTTTTCTAACCTGCTTTTACCTGTGCTAGAGAGTCCATGTTATCCTTGTCTCCCTTTGTTGCGTGTAACTTCCTCATTAGTACAGGACCGCGAAAAGGGAGGCGTACACTTGTGTGCCTAGTGCACAATTGTCCCAACCCTATCACTTGAACCAGCGAGCGTTCTTCTGAAGTTCTGCTTGATAACGTGAAAGCAAAATTAGGGTTCAATAGTGAGCATTCTCATCTACTTGCGCGACAATTCAGATATGAAACCCTTTCTAATAGATCTTTTTTGGGGGGTAAAACCCCGTTTTATTTTTGAATTAGATTAAACTATTTATCCACTGCCGTCGCCACTAACTAAACGCAAAACTGTACACACCCTGGGCAAAAATTGAAATTGACTGCCGGTCAGACGTATTATTTTTTTTATTGTAAAACGAATTAACTTAAAAGAACAGCATGCAATCAGAGACTAGAAAAAATCTTCCTGTAAGCCTGTCTTCCCAGAACCATTGTTAAAATGTCCGACATCCGTAGGGATGCGAAAAAGAAGCCTAAAGTTCCTGGGGAATATTTCTTAACATGGGAAATTGTCACCAGAAAGGAACCGATTCTGAGCAGTACTGCAAACTACATATTCTGAATAGAAAACTGTATGTTTAGGACTGCTGTTGTTGAAAGGCTAAAAAACCAAGCATTGGCATAGCCAATAGGTCTCGCCTTTGGGACCGTAGAAGTGTTTAGCCATGCAACACTTGATGTTGTTGCACCAAGGATATTGTGCTGCATAACTAAATACTTATAAGGTCCCAAAGGCGAGACCTATTGGCTATGCCAATGCTTGTTTTACATGGATTTTACTGAACTATGTGTTAAAACCACGTGTTGCACTGAGGGAAGTGCGTTTACTTCACTTGCTGACTTCAAAGCCTAGTGAAGCAGGTAACAAAATGTCAAGACAAATAAGCCAATAAAGTCCTTTTTTGGCTAAAAACAGGCAAGAGTGACGCTAAAAACAAGTCGAAGGTGAGAAAAACAGTATTCCGACGTGTAACATAAGGGGATTTTAATTTCTTTTATTTCCAAACAAAGTATTTGCTTGCTAAACGGCAACGTTGCGTTTGTTTCTAATTTTTTTTTTTTTAAACATTGATAGATTTAGTCTGTAAATGTGTTAATCTAGGAGACAGCTATTTTCGAACAAAAAGATAATTTATATAGTCCTACAGAATGGTATCTTTGTTGTGACCAGTATCTGTGAATGTTCTTTTGTCAGAGAGTGAGTGAAGTGGTCTAAATGTAGGGATGCTTACCTTCACACAGAAACACAACGCTACTTCCCAAGCATTCAAGTTTTGTTTGCTTGTATTATGTCATATTTGCAGGGCTTTTTGCACGTTTTGCAATGATAAGTTTAAAACAGGAGAAAACGTATGCAAATATTTGCATTCTTTAAATAGCTGGTATAGCGGACGTAAAACTATATATTATTGAAACGCTCTAAGCGCGACCTTACCATAAACAAATATTACACTTTGTAGGATTGCACTGCAGAGTAGTAGTTTGGCCGGCTGGAAAAATTTATGAAAATGTTAAATGGTGGCTACATAAATAAACCTATGGATGTAAGGATGGATGAAATAATGGATGGATAAGCAGACACCTAATAGATGGCTGAATTGACTGTTGAATGGGTGGGTGGGTGGACAGGTGGCTGAACGGGTTAATAGATAGGTGGGCGGATTTGTTTTTCACCCTGTTGTGATAGGCTCATTAACAATTGTTACGGTACCTGCGAGATGGACATGCACTTTACGCGTATCTCACGTTGTGTAATATGGTGTACACGGGGCTTTAAGTGGGCTGAAAAAAGTGGGGAGTCCCTGAAAGGAGCGTGGCTTAAACATATACACTAAAATCGAGCACCACTCTGCCCACGTATTTGCACAGAATCCCAACTGCATCTGGCACAAGTGATCACTGCTCTGTGCTATTTGCTGAGAGGCCAAGGATTAAAAGGCTACGTATTCTGAACACCTTTTTGACCTACAGGCACTGACTTCCACAGCTCATTTGTGCCAGTTATGAACACCTGGCTATGACTGAATTCAAATTATGCACTAGGCAAGAGTAATGTGCTGCCTGAAAAAAAAAAAGTAATACAACATCCGGGAAAAATCAAACACTCGTAGGGAATGCAAGATTTAAGCAAAGCTTGTGAAATATAAGCAGCAACAACATAGATCACCTTAACGTTTTTACACCCATCGTTCACAATTAGATGAGTGTTTTTGAATGAAAAGTTAAGGACATGAATACAGGGCCTGAAAGACACCCGTTTAAGTGTCCGATTTATATTACTAAAGCCCTGGGTGTACGTGTCACTGAATTGATGTTTGTGGATTGAAGCTCGAGTTTAATGAGACAGGCAAGGGTGAAGCGAAAAACAAGTTGCGGGCGATAAAAAAAAGTATTGCAACGCTTTACATAATAAAGGTATTAAAAACTCCTTTTATTTCCAAAGAAAGCATTTGCTTTTTAAACGGCGATATTGCGTTTGTGTGTTTTGAATTGTTTTCTGTTTTAAAACATTGAATGATTTATCTCCTTTGTAGCAGGATGATAGATTAACTTTAGTTTGAGGTTTTTATACTGTTCGGGTTGAAGTTATGAAGGCTGCATTTCCAGAAGAGGAGAGAGAGGAACTGAATGACGACGATGTAGTTAAGAGGTGCGCGATTACCCTCTCCCTGGTAATTGTGTCCAGAGTCCATGTCTGGCAGGGCTCTCTCTGCTCTGAAGCGGTGGGATGGGGTTAGGCGCACAGAGAAGGGTGAACAGCAGTCTGGAGTGAGATCATTTAAGTCATTATAAAATTGCATGTAAAAGGAAACACGCAGAGGGCAGATTTCACAGCTGCTGAAAAAGCGGTTCGTGAAAGTTGGACTGTATTAGCCGAGAGTGAGGACCCGAAGAATGAAGAGTCTGCAGAAAGGAAATGTGGACGCCAGGTGGTGGGAACATCGGAGCGGCGCAGAACAGTCTCCATGTTCAGTGGGGATACTTTGAGGGGACTGTACGCTCTCTTTCTGGCAGAAGAGACGGCGGGCTAAGTCACTGATCCCGGAATTCGGATATGCTGATGGAAGGCGAGATTCATGTAAAACGAGCAGGATTAGCCTTCGAAAGATGCCCAAACATGCGCAAATCCTACCAAAGAAGCCCAACAATAAGAAGCGCGAGCAAGATGGAGAGGCGGAGCGAGGCGCGCGCGCTTGGGAGAGCAGTCTGCTCTTTTTCAAAGCACACACTCGTGCTTGTGGCGCGCCCCTGCGCGCTCCCGCAAGGTGTATGCCGCCACAAGCACGAGTTTGTGCTTCGAAAAAGAGCTGAACGCCTGCTAAAGGTCTCCTATGCAGCGCGAGACCTAAAACTAGTGAAGCGGGAAGTTCAGATGTAGCAGCAGTGAAGCACCATCCGTGCAGAGGGCAAAACCTGGACCCGGAAGGGGTTTCAGTTGTCACGGATAATGCTCATGTGTATTGATGGGACTTCCTTCTTGGTCGGGATGAGGTTTATTTGGTGGTTCCCCAGCACTTGGTGTCTCATCAATTCACATCTCTTCCGAAATATTAGGAGCGTGGAACAAAACTACTGAAATAACACTCAAAGCGTGGGCATTTTTTGGTTACCCTTCTAATCCTTTTTTTCCCCTCCTTTTTAATCCTTTGCTCCGTTGTTTTAAGTTTTAGAATCAATTGAGTGTCTTTCATCCGAATGAGCGGGCATACCCAAGCATCCAGTGTCCGGATAAAGACCCCTGGAACATGAATGCTGGAAAAACACCATTGGAACAAACAACTATACAAAATTCAAGTTCTAATATAAAGCAATACAAATGTTTCCAGTAATTAAACTGACAGAGTAATTCCTATTATCTGTCCTTATTTAGTGTCCCAGTGAGCTGTATCTGTGGAATTTTAATTCAGTTTCGTGTTTGACAACCTGCGTTTAAAGTGAAGGGCAGTGAAAAGTAACCTGAGTGACATATTTGATCTTAATCCAGTTTACGTTAGCATTATTTTGTATACAGGGAAATATGCCGTCCAATACAATGTCACCATTCTCACGCCCTGGGCTGATACGAATAATGGCCTATTGTAAAGTATTGTGTTGTATTTCCACTCAAGTCTGAAAACGAACTCGATTTTATAACCTAGTATCACGTTAAAAAATCTGGTGAGGCTTTCTTGGACTACCTTTTGTGGTGCAAGGGAGAAAAACATTTGTTTTTCTGTTAAGAAGTTAATACTAACGTGAAGCTGATTGTGATTGCATTTTACAAATGCATTGTAATTATATTTACCTTTTTTAGGTCATCCTTGGAGAATACAAATGGCTGACTTACGAAGATGTTCTGACACTTGCCTCCAAGTTTGGTTCTGGGCTTTCCGCAATCGGTCAAAAACCGAAAAAAAATATTGCCATCTTTTGTGAGACCAGAGCCGAGTGGATGATAACTGCCCAGGCATGTATCATGTACAACTTCCCCAGTAAGTTCTGTTTATTTTTTATTTTTTAAATTTATCTTTCGATCTCATCAGTTTGGTAATGTGATGACCCGGCGGAATAGGCCTTTTAATGTTTATTTTACTTATTATTTATTTAATAGTTTAGTATTGGTGAAAAAACCAGTGCACTCAATATAGAGTAAACATTATGTGCTTAAGCATACTACATTATATACTGTGTAAAACAACAAACAATCACATAAATTATTAAACAAGGCACACGAGTTCCATTATTATTATTTGTAGAGCGCAAAACTGTCACCTGAAAAAGGCATCCTGGCGCTAAACTAAAAGTCGACCCACCAAGACATGTAAGAACTTTAGAGCTTCTAGATCCACGTCTTCAAGGCTTTCCTAATGGCATAGAGATTGCTAATAGAACAAAGATAGTCCGATCTACTGTTCTATAGTATGGCATATTGTTCCATAGGCAAGCCACCTGTACAGAAAATGATCTACCACCAAGACAAGGTTTCTTACTTTTAGAAACTTTGAGCAGATTGATATTCCCAGAGTATAATGATCTAGTTGGAAGATAGCGTTGCAACTTAAGTTGAAGCTGTAGGGGACAAGTGTGATGAAAAGCTCTATGAAGTTCTGAAGGCTGCATTTCCAGAAGAGGAGAGAGAGGAACTGAATGACGACGATGTAGTTAAGAGGTGCGCGATTACCCTCTCCCTGGTAATTGTGTCCAGAGTCCATGTCTGGCCGTCCCTAACACATAGCAATTTAATACTCGGGTGCCGTTAGGGCAGGGCACCATACCAATGAGCACGCGACCATGTATGAATGGTGAGGACTACCATGGATGAATTCATTGTTTCAAGCGGGTGTGCATTCCCTATTTACAAATATGTAGTCTTCATAACCCTGCCTCACCACGGGTTTGCACCCAATGTCAAGATGGAGTCTGTTAGGAACCCTGAGAAAAGTGCTATTATCACACGTAAGGCGGAAGCTCGTGTGCATCCAGCAATGTTTTACTGAAGGGGCATTTAAATGAACATTAACATGAATTGAAAGACATTTGTAGCAATGATCATAATCTTTTTAATATGTTTAGGTGTGACGTTGTACTTAATGCACCAATTTTTCATTTTTCACTAATACGCCACTTGTGCAATTCCATTGAGATGTTTGAATGTGTTGTCCTAGTGCAGTATGGGAATGGTAGTAGTTAGGAATCTAGGACATGGTTCCAGCGAGGGTGGGTTAATCAGGTTGTTAATTGTTTGCCAGAAATGTAGGAGGGGTTAGGCCATGTGAGCGTGTTTAAAATCAGCGCTCTTGAAAAACGAGAGACATTTTTCCTTGCAACTGCGAGAGTAGGAGGGACATGTCACTTGGTTGAGGCAGGTATGTAGAATGTGATTTCGGGTTAGAATATAGCTGAATTGTTCTCGAGTATGTGTGCTAGTAAAGAGTGATGATGGGGGGAGAGATAAGCAGTTGGTTGCATTATGCGGCTTCAATGAGACTGTGAGGGTGACAGGAAGATGAGTGAATGATGTGGGTATTAGAGAGGGGGGAGGGCTGTATGATAGTGTGGAGTAGTGAGAATGTGAGAATGATCAGAAGTGTGATGAAGCTGAGTTGTAAGTGGGGATGGGTACGCGGTTGAGATGCGGTAAAGTGAGATGTGGGTGTAATAACAGTTGCACAAGGAGGAGGGTTGAGTGTATGGTTGCGTGGAAGAGAGGGGAACAGGGTAGCAGGTGAAATTAAGAAAGGCATAAATCGAGAAGATGTGAAGTTTAGTTCAGGGTTCGGGGGGCATGTCAGAGGTAATTACCGTTTGTGATAAGGGAGAGATAATAGAGGGAAGTGAGTTGGAACCAGGCAGTGTCAATGGTTTTGGCAATAATACATGGTATGGTATTTAAATGATTGTCTAATGGAAGATTAAAGTGAATGTGAAAGGCGTTGTTCAGAAGGGACTTGAGGTGCAACTAATTCGTCACGGCTGCTGTTTAGATTATGCAATGTTGGATAAAATAATGATGCTTGTTTCATTGTTGTTTTTAGTTACCCCTGACGAAGGGCTCGATGTGCCCGAAATGCATTGGGTTAATAAAATACTGCTTCGGATGAACTTTTTTGCGTCTGTACTTGTTCTTGAAATAAGGTCCGGATGGACAATCTTGAACATGAGAAACCGTTGAAAATTGGCATGTTACCTTACGTGTGAAACTAAAAAGAGGAATCAGAGTGGAATATATGACGAAAGAAAGGAAAACCAGGAATAAAATTATGTACAAAAGAAGAATTACGCAAGCAGCATTACGCTGTACCGTTGGAGTGGGGGCGGAGAGCCGTCCCTAACACATAGCGAAAAGCTCTATGTGCCATGTACAGTGCTTTAAACTTTATACGCTTGGCCATGGGGAACCAGTGAAGAGAATCCAGAGCCGCTGACGTAGAGGAAAGGTGGTCAGGATAAAGCCAGTTTTGCAGCTGCCGCTTGTATGCGATGAAGATGTACAAGTCATCTAGGTCCAGCTAAAAATATGGCGTTGCCGTAGTCAAGTCTGTTTAAGATAATACTTGGCACCACAAGCGGGTGGGGATCCATTGGCAGCAGAAGTCGAAGTTTACGGAGTACTCTCATTAGCCCAAAACAATTGGAGGATAGTTTACTAACATGAGTGGAGAGGAAGAGAGAGATCATTATCCATATAAACTCCAGGATTTCGAACGGCCATCACTGTAATTGGATCTGAGCTATCCTTCAGTGGTCAAAATTTTGCTGCCAATGGTTTGAAAAGAGACTCTGAAAGACAACTCATTACCTCAGTCTTATCTCCATTGAACTTAAATAGCTCTAAGCCACTGCAAGACATCTTGCGTGTATTCATGGAAAGCTGACATTGGAAAATGTCTTCTCCCAATAATTAAAGGACTCTGAAAAGTGAACCCGGATCTCTTTACACCTTTGCCATCTGAGTTCATAACAGCCTTGAGTTACTATGAGATTGAGTGCTTGTTCTAACTTTCCCATTTAAGCACAGATATGACCAATAGTAACCTATTACATTTTCTTGAAGCTTTTACATGCTTAATAAATAAATATATAAATATATATATATATTTGAAACCAAATTGCTCTGCTGCAAGGACGCACTCCACAACAGGTAAGTTACAAACTTATTTATTGCAGATTTGAAAGCGGCATTTTGCCAGTCATTAAAATCCTTTTTGCCAACGCGTTTCAAAGCTGTGCGCCGCTTCTTCATGGGCATGCGTGGATGTCCGGTACTATTAGCTAAACACAGTCCCACGTGTATTCATTATTTTATAGGCCTCCGGTGTGTCTGCCTAATGGCTTTTCTTTCTGATGCATACTGGGACGTGTGGTTTACCTTTTTGCAATTTTCTCCCTCGGTGGGATCCGCACACTGCCACGACCATTCAAAGGTTTCACTGATGTTTTAGCCCTCCAGTGGGCCCCGGCATAAAATGACCCGCTTTCACAAATTGTAGCTCTGCTGTGCCATCACCGGACTCGGAACAGTTCCATCTAATATATATACACACATACATATATACATATAGTGATGCTATAGTTCGGTATGGTAATAATGTCTTACTTTACATTAAAAAGAAACCTTAGAAATTCACTGAAAAAAACCCCAAAGTTTAAAGTGACATAGTTAAGTGAAAACGTCAGTTTAAATGTAACATTTTAAACAAAAAAACATACTGAAATTCACAAGTTATAGTTAAATGAAGAAATTATAACTTGTGCACTGACTTGCAGAAGTATGCCACTGGATGCAGAATAAAAAATATATATTCGTTTTTTTTTTGACAAAACATGAGATAGACTCACCAAGGTAATAATTAAAAAAAAAAGTGCAAGTGCCTCACCCAGGATAATTGAGAAAGAAAGTTAGTGGAGGGCAAATGCATGGCAGGAAACTTCATTCAAGAAGAAAGGATTTCAGTTTTGGAATAGAGGATGCCTTTGAAATATAAGCCTTCTATATAGAAACAAAGGATTTAAATCTGAATAGAGGGGTTTAGAAATAGGTTAATGTGATGGTTGGGGTAGAGGAGTGTTTCTGCTTAGAGGATGAGGGAGCAAAGCAAGTAGGTAGCTTCGTATAATCAGCTTTAAGTCATGACTCAGTATAGACAACCCCAAAGTATCTGTCTATTTAAGCACAAAGTGCCATAATAATTACACAGCTTGAGGAAAAAAAATCCCTTGACAAATCAGAATTTTAAGAGCTAGATTGTAATTGTGGGAAGCATATTTCAAGACAGGAGCTACAACTGGTAACATCCAAATAGTTTGTTTTCCCATTATTGGGTTGTTAACACAGGAGTCCTAACCTTCCATTCGTTAGGCAGGGGCGGCTCCTCCGCTAAGGCCGAGGACCGTCGACCCACTGCTTTAAAGCAGTGCAACTGCAAAGTAAAAATAAAATGATAATAACGGAACGTTCGTTATTATCTTTTTATTTTTAATATTGCAGTTGCACTGCAGTGCAGCCCCGTTGATAGGGCAGGGTGGCCCTGACGTCGGGGCCGGAGGAGGAGTGGTGGATGCACCTAAAGTGCGCATGACACTTTGGCCATCTGTCTCAGGCCGGCCAAAACCGTCTTGCTCACTGTGCATGTTCTTCACAGGCTGTATTATACAGCCTTAGTGTAGAACATGCCCAGCTTCCAAACCCCTGTCTGAGCGCCGAACCACGGCGCTCAGATCAATCACAATGCTGCTCAAGGCAGCATTGTGATTGGTCAGGGGATTATGGGAGGCTGGGTGCTTCCTGCTGGAGGAGAATCGGCGGCTGCGACGGCTACCTCCAGGTAAGTTTGCTTTTCTTTATTTTTGTTTCCTAACCCCCACCCCCCCATATTCCCCTAACCCCCTCCGTCCCCCCCGCCACTGTGCCCTACCATCCGCCACTGTCCGGTGTAATAAACCGAGGCGTGGTGAAGTCAAGATCTTGGGGATCAATTTAAAGTTGTTGGCGGAATCAATGTCATGGCCTTTAATGGTGTTCTCCAAAAGTTTGTAGTTTAGAGGTACAACATATCAGAACTTCTAATAAGGACCTGGCAGTTTTGCTTTTCATATTGGGAACTGAAAAGTAGGGACATTTTATACATTGGTAGTCTTTTTTTAATTTACTGCAGATTTTACTCTTTATTTCTGTTTTGGCAGATCATCCAGAAGTAGCTGGCTTTGTCAATTGGTTCAGATTGCTGCAGGACTGTCACTCAGTCATTCTTCTTTCACTCCTTCCCAGCTAGTGAAGGTTTGCTTGTGTCAGCAGGCAGCCTCAGAAAAAGCTTTACTTATGCAAATTTTGGAATCCATCCTTTTGTGTGAGTTAAATCAACCCTTTGCCCATGTGTTTACAACAGCCAGACTGATTTCATGTGTATTCCATGTGTATTCCACCTATCACACAGGTATATTCTTCCGAGAAGATTAATCTTTTTGGGCTTTTTCATTATATTCTTCCACGGTATCTTTGTCTTGTAATTGATGAATGTCTCTTATGTTTCCAATTTGATATTTTTGAAGAATCTCTCTATCTTCTGCCATTGATGCGTTTAACTGGCTTGAGGCAGTGAATCAGATGCAGCAGGCAATTCTTCGCAAATGATCTACAAAAAGCTAGTCCTATATTGGGAACTGGTATCCGGTGAGCTCTTTTATTTTGATCTAGGATATATCTAAGGTCCATTGTGAGTGTGCTTATGCCTCCCCAAGAAGGGACTGGTAGCAGGCAGGGAGTCCAGCCGCCCTGGACACCGGTGACTGAGAGAGAATGTTGCATGTGCAAATTAGAGACTTATGGGACAGACTGGACAAGTACACACTTTGCCGGTACTGTCAGCGGCTCCATTTTGAGGGTGATAAATCGGGGCGACTATTAGCCTGGATTTTGCGGAAGGAGCAGGCGACGTCTCTGACGACCTGTTTGACAGATGCAGGTGGGGACCTAGTGCATACCAGGGGGGAAATCTTAGAAGTGTTTAGGCAGCACTTGCAGACAGTATATATGGCGGAACTGGCGGTGTGTGAGGATCGCTATGTCCGTTGATACGGAGCTTGTCGCTGAGGCGGCTACTGCCACCAGGGTTGAAGGAACTCTGAGCCCGGATACCTGTCGAGGAGTTCCGGGAGGCGTTGTGATCAATACCCGGGGCCAAGGCGCCGGGCACGGACGGACTCCCGATGGAATTTTATCAGACATACTCAGCGAAGCTGGCACAGCCCCTACTACAGGTGTACGAGGAGGCGTATGAGCGGGGGATACTGCCCCCAACCAAGTGTGAAGGGGAGATAGTTATGCTTGTGAAGCGGGGGGGGATGGCCAAGACCTGGCAGCCTATTGACCACTAACCATAATTAACTCTGATGTTAAAGTATTGTGTAAAATTTTGGTGCACTGGCTGGCTCCATATATGCCCACCTGATCAATGAGGACCAATGTTGGTTCATACCCTGCCGTAACACCGTTATTAATATAAGGCGGTTGACGCATATCATGCACGAAATACGCCACAGGGACGAGGAACTAGCCCTGGTATCTGTAGATCTCGAGTAAGCCTTCGAAACTGTCGATTGGGGGTACCTGCTGGAAGTACTGAGGGCAGCAGGATTCGGTCCTCTGATTCGCCACTGGGTTAAACTTCTATATACTGCACTGTGCGCCTGGGTCCGTGTGTGTCAAAGTCGTTCTAAGGGGTGGCTACTGGAGAGGGGCGCGCGTCAGGGCTGCCTGCTCTCGCTGCTTCTATCTGAGCTGGCTATTGAGCTGCTGGCGATTTGGGCGCAGAGGGGCCTAGAGTGGTGGGCATACGCACGGGTGGGACGCCACATGTGATGTGATATTGTATGCAGATGATGCCCCATTTCAGTTGTTACTCAGGACTTTGACTTGACTTAAGCTCAAATCTTTGATCTTCCCACTGGCCCGTCTGGCTGGACTGCCCCTTGAGCAACTTCCCTGTCAGGGGCTGCATTGGGAGACGGAACATTTTAGATACCTGGGTGTGCCGGTGACAATTGAGGACACATTTATTTCACCTCAATGTACATCGAACGGTGCATGCACTGAGACAATCCGTGTCCTTTTGGAACACACTGCTGCTCTTTTATGGGTAGGCTGGCGGTAGTGAAGATGATAGTGCTGCCCCCTGTTTATATATGCTCAAACTCACTGTGGCCTACCCCCAGGCGAGTATTCATGCAGTTGAACTCTTTACCTGTGGACATCTATTGGGCCGTCCGTCATAGTAGAGTGGCATTGGACACTCTGAATCGACTGTACGAGGAGGAGGAATTGGAGGCCCCTAGGTTGGACCTTTACTACTACGCAGCTCTCTTGCAGCACGCGACCTGGTGGCTAGACGAAGGAGATAACTAGGAGAAGAGCCTATTAAAAGGAAGAGTTTTGCCCAATAGGCTTCCGATGGCTTTGATGGAAGGGGCGGGCGTCCCTGATGACGTGCCATATATAGTTAAACAGACCGTGAGCATCTGGCAATGTTTCATGGAACGGATTTTAAAGCATGCTTCGTTCCATCGGGAACTATCAGTGTAGGTTCTTGCTCCGGTGCGGAAAATGATGGACATTGTCCTTTCAGGCATGGCAGGAGGGAGGTTGTAGCATATTGGCTGACATATCCAGGAGAGACGTTTATCTCCTACGAGCAAGCTTGCAGGGACTTTGGGCGTGGATGGGGCCATTATTTGCATTATGCTGGAATAGCTGACCTGCTTAACTTGGCCCACCTATCTGGTCATCCCAAAGACAACACAAATGCTGGATGTAATGCTCACATGTGGTGCTGGGTGCCGACTAGTCTCTATCCTTCACAATGCAACGAGGGTTGACTCTACAGACTCCTCCTCCCAGGTCACTGGCGCCTTGGAATGCGGATAGGGTAGAGCCCCTAGGTGAAAGGGTATGGAAAGCTGTTGGCGCACTCACACATATGGTTTTATGTAATGTTAGATTTAAACTCATACATTACAACTACTTACGCTGCACCTGCATGACTCCTATAAAGTTGCACCGTCCGGACACTTGCCCTAGGTGCGGAGAGGGGGCGAACGTCCTGCACTTAGCTTGGGGGTGTCCCGGGGTTAGACATTTTTGGGCCGAGGTAGTGGAGAAGGTGCAGTGTGGCACGGACCTCTGCATGGAGTTGACACCGCTGCTCTGCCTGTTGGACACATCCGGAAACCCAAAAAGTGTGAGACAGCTTACAAACGCTTGCAGTTGCTCATAGTGTTAGCACGGCGCAGAATAGCAATAACATGGATGGGAACGCGTGCCTCTGAGGTTGATGCGTGGATGAGGGATGTGCACGAATGGACGCTGATCGGGAGAAGGCCCATATGAAAGCTAGTCCTAGAGATGACAAATTAGATGAGGATCTAAGGCAATGGAGGGAACTATGCTACGCATTCCTGAATATTGAATTGAATGGGAGTGATCAGAATGAGTCAGGTGTGGGTGAATACACAACGGAGGAATAACCGAACTAGGTATATTGACAGGCTATTTGATTACTGTTGCATAATCGTTATCATTCCATAAATCGTGAGGTTCCGATTTACGTACGATACCCTGTTTAATTCACCAGTATGTGCTGTTTATTGCTGCACACCTGATGACTTTTTTATTAAACCAATATATAAAGTTGTTAAAAAAGAAGGGACTGGTAACAAAGGCGACCCCGGATTTTGTAATGGGACCAAAGATATCTCACCTGGAAAAGAGGGAATTATTACTGTGCATGTTTATAGTCTGCATCAACTGCTGGCACATGTAAGAGACAATTGATGGACGGAATGCTGGACAATGCAAACACTCACCCCCAGTCACAAGGATCTGGGTTAAATTCATCATTCTTTTGCTCACCACACCACCCCAGTTTGGACCCAGCCATATGCAAATCAGTCTTGACCCTGTTCCTTGTGGGAACAGTCCAGCCCGAACTGCCAAGGCAGGTCCTCCCTGGACCGGAAACGAGCATCCTGGGACCGGTTTCAGGGCATCACCCTTCATCAGCCAGGCTAGCTTGAATCCAGTGGTGTAGTGAGCATGGGACCCACGTCTGGGCATACCCTTCCCACTTAGGGCGACAAATGCAAAAGAAACAATTGATGGACGGAATGCTGGACAATGCAAACATTCACCCCCAGTCACAAGGATCTGGGTTAAATCCATCATTCTTTTGCTCACCACACCACCCCTGTTTGGACCCAGCCATATGCAAATCAGTCTTGACCCTGTTCCTTGTGGGAACAGTCCAGCCCGAACTGCCAAGCCAGGTCCTCCCTGGACCGGAAACAAGCATCCTGAGACCGGTTTCAGGGCATCACGCTTCATCAGCCAGGCTAGCTTGAATCCAGTGGTGTAGTGAGCACGGGACCCACGTCTGGGCATACCCTTCCCACTCAGCAGGGTCAAGGCTGATTTGCATATGGCTGGGTCCAAACTGGGGTGGTGTGGTGAGCAAAAGAATGATGGATTAAACCCAGATCCTTGTGACTGGGGGTGAATGTTTGCATTGTCCAGCATTCCGTCCATCAATTGTTTCTTTTGCACGTGTAAGAGAGTCACCTCCTCTGTGACCCTCTGCTGCTCTCTGGGTGCCCATACTTGTTAATACCTATTTTTTAAAGAAAATAAAGTCTCAGAGGAAAGGCTCTGTATTGACAAATTATCTTTCCAGTGTGAAACATAATCCAGGTGAATGCTCTTACCTTGGACCTCCACATGACAGCCATGGGTGATCCTGGGATTTCAAACCACCATAGAGGTTTCTAAATATTTGGCTAATTACTTTGCTTTGGAGGTTATGCTTGGCTCACCTCTAGGAACTGGTATTAGTACATTCGGCACCCCAGCTACTTGGGTCTGGAACGTCTGTTCAGGTGATCATGAACTCCCCCTACCTCCAGCTCAATGAACGAAGACTCATTCACAAACAAGATGTTCTGTTTGCACACCAGCTGGTTTCCAAATCGGTATGCAATTTACAATGTGGCCCATCTATTACTAGGTTGCATTATAAATTGTATTTTCACAGTGGATCTCAAATCAACATGCCTAACTTATATTAAGTCGACAGGTTGCAATTTATGATTCCCTCCCCCCGCCTTTTCAAAAGGGTTTTTGTACATAACAAAATACTAATTTGTGGTCAAACCCCCTTTTTTTTTTTTTCTTTTTTCAACCTTTGTGATCACAAAGGTGTTTTGTACATGAGACCCCATGGCTGTACTTAATTCACTAAAGGCACATTTCAACAAGTAGAGATCAATGAGAGCAAGTCTTCAGCTACATCTTTTCTATTCTTGGGTCGAGGTCTTGCTTAGAAATATGATTCGGCTCTTGGTGACAAAGCATTAAAACCACTAGATGATCAAGGGCAAAAGGAAGAGAAAGAGAAGGCTCACACATCTGTATCAGTCTCATTACCTTCAGATGCTAGTTTGGACTTGAGGAGGTGCTCCTGGAGGTTGTTTTTCTGCCTGTTTCGGTGGAAATAAGTTTCCTCACAAGATGAGTTTGTTGAATCCCGTTATTTTTTGTGTGAAGTCTTATAGGCTGGTTAGCACTCCCTGGGGAAGTTTCTCTTACTCTTCCGTTCTTCCTTAAAGTGATGACGTTCTCCTTATTTGGACCATAGCCTTTTGAGTAAGATTCTTATGCAAGATATGTTAAGAGCTACATTTGCAATGTCGTTGCTTGAATAACTGCTCCCCCTCTTTCGACCTCCATTTGCTAATGGAACTGCTGATAAAGACTGTTTTCTGACCAGTCGTAAATGCTGTTGCATTTGCACTAAGGATACAATTCTAATAACCATAAACTGCAGATCGCAAATTCAACAACTAACGGCCCGATATGGGCTTGCAAAGGTATCTCTCTAATAGCAGATCTGTATACGGATTCCAAATCATTATCTTTTGCGTCTTTCCAAAAGAAACATGGACCTTCCAACCTGGATGTCTGTGATTTCCTACATATTAAAGCAAAACCTTCCAAGTTAAGCCCACTTTAGAAATCTCCTCTTCTCCCCACTGTTCAACTCCTTCAAGCAGAGGGCCATGTTGCATCCAAGATCTATAAAATACTTAAAGCCACCCCTCAAAGAAGTGCGCCATGCTGAGCAAGTGGTCTTCTTACCTCTCTTCTAAAGGCTCGCCACCCCTTGTTGCAGAAACCTGGTCAAAAATCTGCCCTAGACTGCTTCAAACAAATGAATTCCCTCTCTGATACAAAGTTCTTTACATCTCACTTCCTCTATTGGACCCCCACTAAACTTTTTTAAATAAACTCGTAGAGTCTGACACTTGCTGGTCCTGTGAATCATTGACTTGTGATGTTGAACATATGTTCTTCTCATGCCCCTGCTCTTTTTGGGCCGACTTCGCTTCCCAATTGAATAACATTTTCAAAACCTCCATCTCACTGAAGTTCCCATGGGTAATTTGGGCTGCACTCAGACGTGCTCCCTATCGAGCTCTCGGATTCAGACCTTGCTCTATTACATCTGCTACTCACAATTACACTTAAGGTCATACTAATTGACTGGAAATCCTTTAGCAATGTCTCTTACCATACTTGGTGGGCCGTGGGTTACTTACCTTAGAAGCACACACACTCCCAGTCGCATGACAGGAGCAACCCTGTTATTTCCCAACGCATATGGGAAACACTAGACATCTTCACTCAAAATATGCAACACTCTTAAGGGTCCCTTTGACCCTTCTAGACTGTCATAGGACTCGCATTCTCCCTTTATTTTGGCAGATCACCAACAGTTCACACGGCTCCCTCTTCTCCTATCTACATACCTACTTCCTTTTAGCGACCTCTGTCTCTCTTTTCTATGTCGATCATGCCCTGCGATAGAGTAGTTTATTTTCATAATGATGTCAATCTCACTCGTTATTCACTGCGACCTAACTTATACCAAAATGTTATCTCCTCCTCCTGCCTCAAGGATACCCAAAAGAGCTACTTTCATATCCCCTGCATCATCATGGTTGCTGCCTTGTTGTTGTTGTGCTCCTTGAGCTCCACGCGTCTCCATGTATGGACATTTTGTGTTGCTATGCTTTTGTTGTTTTACCTAATGTCAACTTTTTAGAACAAAAAAATGATACAATTCTAATGTCAGTCAACTTTTCTAGTTCTGCTTCTTCTAGGGGTAGATCGTTTATTGAATCTTAGTCCAATTACAGGTGGAGGGACTGGACTGTCCTTCTGCATTCAGAAGGCAGAAAATTCACGTCATTGCCTAATAGCTTCGCCGTCTACAATATCATCGCCAGGGTTCCCCCCCAATGTTCTCAAAAGGCGGTAGGGAACCTGGTAAAATGGTTATGCTTCAGTTAACGTTTAACCAAAAAGTTTTTCTCTTTAGGAAGAAACCGTTTGTGTGCCACAGATGGTCAACATTTAAATAAAATTAAAATATAGTCTAGTGCTTCCAGACAAGTTGTACAGCTCTGACTTTCAACCTTTCACTTATTTGTAAGTTGAAATATTCTCGCTCTAAATGTGGAAGTTTGTTTGAAATATTTTCATTTAAGACCGATCCTTTCACTTCCTAGCTGAATCAGTGCTGCATGAAATGAAGCCAGATTTGTAATGCTTTCCGTGGAGCTGTTCAAGGGGTTCCAGGAATCTCGCGCTATACTCTGTAAGATAAGGTGAACACGTATTTGCTTTGCCTCGTGATAAAGGTTCACAGCGCGATCTGTCTCATGTCAGTGTGCACACGTGCTTAATGTTTAGTGTAGTTGGAGACGTGCTTCCGCTCACTCCGGCAGACTTGTGCCCCTCACAATCGCAAGAGAATTTGGCCGATTAGTTTGCAGGCAGATGCTCTTGTAAAAAGAATATAAAAAGGTCACGTGGACGCATATTGGACTAGATAAAATCCAGTGTGCCTGGAGTCCCATTTCTCCATGCTTACAGCGGCAATGGAAGTGATTGTGTAAAATGTCAGTGACCCGACAACAAGTCGAGAATCAAACAAAACATGTATGCTAGTTCAAACCCTACCATATGCCTTGATTGCTCTGCTCGACTGAATCAATAGAAAAATATAGAGATATCTGAATCCCAGATTCTGAGAATTACCTGGTTTAACTGTGTGGTACTAATTGCTTTCTCGGCCAATAGGCACCAGGTACCCCACTGATCACATTTTTTAATGGCCTTGGATCTCCAAGGTTTGTTTTATGCCCTGATAACGGTGAACTTTGTGAATTGGAGCCAGCCTTCAGTATAGAGTTGAATGGTGCCCTCAAACCACCCCGTCATCATCACTGTTGTAATAAGTACACCCACTGCCTCAGCAAGTATATTGTCCATCTTGGTTAGGTTAGATTAGAGCTTGCCCTCATTTTTATAAATATTTAAATTTCAATCATAGCATTTCTATGCTTGTTGCAACTGTTGCTGTTGAAAAACTGTTTTTTCAAAGGATTGTCATGCTTTTAAAAAAAATGTAACCTATTGATACATTTTTTAGTTGCCACGATTGGCATTTTTGCCGTATCCTGATGATACTTATAAATCCAGAGCGCTGCTACCGAATTTGAAAATTTTGTAATGCAGGGCTTGTTTCAGCTGAAGTGCATGATTTGAGTGTGTTCTGTACTGGAAGCTTTGTCAAGTGAACCACCATCATTCTCTGATGTAGTGTAACATGGATTTGTAGAGCGCAAAACTGACCAGTGAGGGTATCCTGGCGCTATCCTTGCGGATCGTGCCGATGTGATCTCGAAGCTTCAGCTGAGCACCAAAGTGATGAAAGTTTGTGAGAAGATGGAGTGAAAATTGTGGCTAGATGTATGGATGAGAGATGCATGGTTGCAAATGTTGATGGAGGGAATATTTGTGTGTCGTGCATGACGGCCACATAAGTGTTTTGATCATGTTGCAGCAGCATAGTGCCTTAGTCACTGAGAGATGGTTTAGTTAGTGAAAAACACAGATCCATATATATATAGGTTCCATTTAGATGAGTGATTAAGCATCATTGGCCAGATGATGCTGATCGCAGCAGACATGAACAGCCTAAAGTGCTGTTTCAAAAAAGAACAGCTATGCTTTATTTGATATTGCAACAGGAGCATTTTCCATAGGGCAATGTTGTACATAGCAGCAGTCATACTGCACTTAATTATTTACCAGTTGGGTGGGGACATATAGAGGAAGGTATTGTATATGATGGTGGTGGATGTTCAACAGAGGCATGGCAGTACAATTACTTTTCATATGTATATAAATTCAGTGCCGGATGTGGTTTAGAAGATGGCTGGTTAATTATCAACATTCTTTTAAGATGAGGTGTACCTTGAGAGCAGTATCGAGAAAGATGACCAGAGAGATCTGCATTTCAGCAGCAAGTTTTTTCCAGTGCGAGGTCCACAGTAATTGGGAGTACCAAGATCTGGATATCGCACATGAATGTTCGCGTTTAACCACAAGATTCAAGTTTTGCCGAGCTCAAGCTATGAATTTAGAAGTATCGGGTCGGGATGAAGATGTTTTGGAGTGCAGACATTTATGGCTTTAACAGCCAAGATCAACAGTTATAAACTGCTCTATTTTTGCTGACAGCCAGCCCTCTTGATTCTGGCAATTAGCTATGAGTGTGTGCTTCTTTGCATGCCTACAGACAGGTTCTGGTGCAATGGAGAGAATGGGCAAATGTTTAAATCTGTTAGCCCCTTTCCCCCTTCTATCTCCAGTGTCTGTTTATGGTATCCGAAGACTTTAGCCCTACCCCTTGGTAAGTGAGTCAATATATCTATACTCCTGGTCGCAGTGTTGAAGAACTGCTGGCTGTCGTGGTCCATAAGTTGCAAGCCTTACTATATGTCAACGAGGAAATGCATTGCCTCATTTGTGTTTGGCAAACGTTAAATGTTGTTTAATATTTATTAGGTTTTTTTTTTTATTATGTTTTTTTGTCCCAGTTCCCTTGCCTGTGTAACCACGTGAGTGGTTTGGAGGGTCCAAATTGCCGGCATGAAGTGTTTAGAAGCTGGGCCTTTCAGTACTTTCGAAGATAGTCACAAGTGCGGTAGGGCTTTTCCTACTGCTGCTAGTTGTAAATGGCCCTTCTCACTTCCTGGGCCACTCACATAATGAACAGCAATATTCTGTATATGGTAGGGTTTGCTTAGAGTCAGCCTTTACTCGGATAGCTCCCTGCCTGGAACCTAATTAGGCGCCCTCAATGCTAATTGTGTGTGTAAAATGAGGCAACAGTGGGCACCAGTTGTGTTCACATGTCATTAATTGGCTGATTATTTCAGAGCAGTAACTTGCCTGGGAACACTAATCTCTATTTCCCTAACCCCGCCCTCAACTCAATTGAGGCACATACTGCTCAGCTGCTTTACACTGGTGCCTAGCTGTGATACCCCGAACTGATCCACCCTCCAAATACTAGTAATGGAGACTACGCTTATTTGTTTGGAAGAGGAAAGGCTGCAGTTTATCGGCTTCTTTCACTTACAAGCGATCTGCCATGTTTTCACTTTGGGCTCTCCATTCAAAGTGATTTTTATTTTGTTTCTCTGCCCAGTGAATGTTCACTGATATCACCTTCAGTTAAGGGGGCATGCTGGGTGGTCATCTACTTCGAGTAGCCATGCCTCAGTCGGGCATGTCTGAACTTTTGCTTTGGTGACCGTGCTTCAACAGTCACAATCTTCAAAGCCTTGTTTAATTCGCCCTCAGTCAATGAGGCATGCTGGGTGGCTGTCCACTTCAGGTACCCATGCCTCAGTCTGTAAGACGCTCCCGGTGGACCTTTACTTCCAGTGGCCTTGCTTCACTCACCTTCACTTTGACTAGACTTAACAATTGTTCATAACATTCCCTATCCGTACATGCTCTTCACAGTAACATAATATAAAATGATGGAGCCCCCCCTGCAGAATGTGTTGAGGGGCCACTGAGTCGCCCAGATCTCTCAAATCTTCCTTGGCATGAATGACGGACCCCTGAAAGGTTGCACGTCCCCCACCAGTACCACAAAGGCTGCAGGGGCCTGCATTATGCCGTTGGCCTATCCAGATTAACATTCGCTATCAAAATGGATTCCTCTCATCGTTTCTAGGCTCTCCCTGTTGCAGTGTCATCATTACCTGTTGCACAGCTATGTTTTCCTGGGTGCCATCTCATCCAGCCGGGCTGGTGTTCAACTTTGCAGCTGCAGGTGATCGGGTTGTAAGTTGCACAGGTCTCACTGGTAGCTCCTGTTGCCAACAAGGCTCACATGCTGGCCTTTTACTCTTCAAACTTTATTCACAACCCTTTGTGGTTAGAACATGGACCTGCATGTTCTGAATAAATAAATCCTGCCTTGGAGAGATGTATCCCATCCATGCCACAGTTGGAAGGGGCCGTATGTTAGTTCGGCTGTCTCTCATGAGACCGTGCCCATACTGCTTAGATATTTAAACATAGCTCTATTTAAATTACTCCTGGACTCTTTCTTGTGATTTTGCCTCCATGTTAGTGTTTTCTGGGAACATTTTCCGATCATTTTATTACCAAGGCTCCTCTTATAATCACTGTAATAGTAAGTAGTAGTGGGCCCCTGCTCTCATCTGTGAGGCCGTTCCCACCCTGGTGAATTACTGTAATCCCTCCCACATGACCCACTCCATACCTTGTGTACCCACCCCTTCACTTCATGGGCAAAACTGTGCCCTATATTGTTAGTGTTCCTGTGGGCATGTTGTGCTGCTGTGGGTACCATTGGTTGCCCAGTTACCTATACATCTCTGGCCAGCAATGAATAACCAGAAATCATTAAAGTGAAACAAAATGTTGTTCTTTTCCAGTCTCTTTTTGTATTTATTTTTTAAACTAAGGAGTTTCTTATTGACCACTTAACCCAAAGTGAAATTCCAGGTTAGAAACATTGACAACTCTCCAGATCTCTCAACCTAGATGACAAATGGGTTAACTTTTTCCCCCTGAAAAACGTTACTACTGCCTTAACCCTCACTGTCGCCCCACTTTAAAAAACTGTCACCTTACATTGTGATATGTGGCAAGACACCTTGGCGTTCATACCCTAACTTAATCTCTCTTTTGTTTTGATGGCCAACAACGCATGGCTATGTAGTTGTTTTTATGACAACCTTGTTTGTTAGGAAACTCCCTTTAGTAGAGCCCAATTTTTATTGCAGGTGGGCTTGTCGCTGCCGTCTTCTGGTACTAGTTATGCTCTGGCTAACCTCCACGGTTGTATGATGAAATAATGCAGGCAAAAACATTGCATGCCTTTACAACGCATTTTTTTTACCCCTCATTTTTTTAGCACGCAAATGCTTTTACCTGGCATGCCATTACCACCCATTATTAGTGTAACTAAGGTAAGCATTAGTAAGGTAAGTTTAATTATATATATATATGTGTGTGTGTGTGTGTGTGTGTATGTGTGTATATATATATATATATATATATATATATATATTCCTGAAAAACCATAGGTTTTAGGGACAGTTATAGTTAGTTGGACATTTCACTCGTACAAAACCATAGAAATTCCCCGTTATAGTTAGTTCAGCTAACTATAACTCGCGCCCCCGCAATGCACTGCTGGCGTCACATATTACATCACTCATGACATGGTCAGTGACATCACTGATGACATCTCAAATGACATCACTGATGACATCATCCAGTGACTGTGTGTTTCTGTAAAGTTTAAATATGCTTTAATATATATAGGGAAAGGCGTATTGAAGAATGAGTGGGTGTATAAGTGTCTGAATGGATGATTTAGTTCGTGAGTGACTGACTCTACAAGTGAGTGATTAAATGTATCTTACTGAATGCAGGGGTTAGTGACTAAACTGTGTGAATGTCTGTATCCGTCTGACTGTTGGTTTGTAAGCGGCTGCATGGCTTTCTGAATAGCTACATGAGTGTCTACATGGGTTATTGATTGATTGTCTGAGTATCTGTATGGGTGCCTGAGTGTTTGTGTGGGTGGGATGTGTGTGACTCTGTGCATAGATGTGTGAGTTGGTGATTCACTGGGTGCATGGTTTCAAGAGTGCATCTGTGATGGACTGTATGGGTGGGTGAGTGTGTGTATGGGTGTGTTAGTGATTGAATGTATATCTCAGTGGTACATGTGTGAGTAACTACATATGTGAAAGGCAGTATATATGTGTGTTGGAGTATATAAATGGCTATAAGTGAGAGTGTGATTGTGAGAGTGGCTGTATGGATGAATGTGTACTTGTATCAGTGATTGTATAAGAGCGTAAGAATGTGCTAGTATTTGTATGAGTAAGTGGGCTGGTGTGTGTATAACTGTATAGGTGAGTAAATGGGTGTGTGATTAAGTTTTTTGCATGACTGACTAGGTGTGTGAGTACCTCTATGGATGAGTGGCGGTGTGTGAGTGTTTATATAGGTGTATGAGTGCATATGATAGTCCTGTACCGAGTGACTAAGTATGAGTGACTGTACGGGTGAGTGAGTGGATGTGTGTGTAGACCTAAGAATCAGTTTGTTGTTGGAGTGTCTATGGTTTTGAGAATGGCAGTCTGTAATTTAGAGTGGGTGTATCAAAAGTTATATTAGGGTGTGAGAAGATGCATGAAATTATCACATGGATGATGTCATCAGTGATGTCATTTGCGATGTCATCAGTGATGTCACTGACCATGTCATGAGTGATGTAATATGTGACGTCATCAGCAGTGCATTGCGGGGGCGCGAGTTATAGTTAGCTGAACTAACTATAACGGGGGAATTTCTATGGTTTTGTACGAGTGAAATGTCCAACTAACTATAACTGTCCCTAAAACCTATGGTTTTTTCAGTGAATTTCAAAGGTTTTTAAAATGCTAGTTTCTAACTATGCCTACAGAGGTAGGACATGTGAAGAAAGAAGAAAAAACGCACAGAAAGAAGCAAAAGATGTGCAGAAAGAACCAACAGAGGAGCAGAAAGAGGCCTTGTTGCAAAATCATCCTGTGCCCACAACTTTTTCAGACGGGTACTGGTGGTAACTGACTCTGACTAACCAGAGCCAGTGCTATGCTAAAAGACACTTAGAATACAGTGAAAACACCTACATACACTAGGGAACACTATGCGTTGGGGTACCCCTGTGATTAGCATGACCTCCTCTGCAAGTCCCTAGTACATAATAGGGCAGGGGGATTAAAACTACCTCTTAAAACGCGCTACAGGCGCGTTTGCACAGTGGCGAAGGGAGGGGGCCTGAGGTGACATGTGTGCAAACGCACCTCGTGGCGCGTTTTAAGTTGCGGGATTAAGTCCCTTGAATTCTGAGGGTCCCTGAGGCCCATCCAGCCCCCCAGGTACCTACAGTTAGGACCACAGAGCTGAGTTGCAGAGAGGCGTTCCGAGGCCACGCATCTTTTTTCACCTCTCTGCAACGCAACTCTGTTGTGCTTACTGAAGGTACCTGGTGGGCTAGTTGGCCCCCAGGGTCCCTCAGGATTCAAAGGGAATTAATTCCCCAACTTAAAACGCACCACAGGGCGTGTTTGCGCACATGTCACCTGAGGCCCCGCCCCTCCCTTCACCACTGTGCAAACGCGCCCGTGGTGTGTTTTAAGTTGGGGGATTAGGTCACCTTGAATCCTGAGGGTCCCTGGGGCCCAACTAGCCCACTAGGTACTTCCAGTAAGCACCACAGGCCTGCGTTGCAACGCCTGTAACAAATTGTGCAGTTGTGTTTAGGTAGTGAAGAGGGTCGTGCTGGGGGTAGTGTTTTAGGGTTTAGGGTAGTGCAGTGGTGTTTGTGTAGTGTAGGGGTCATGTTTTAGGGTAGTGCAGTGGTGTTTGGGTAGTGTAGGGGATCGTGCTGGGGGTAGTGTTTTAGGGTTTAGGGTAGTGCAGTGGTGTTTGTGTAGTGTAGGGGGTCATGCTGGGGGTAGATTTAGGGTTTAGGTAGTGCAGTGGTGTTTGGGTAGTGTAGGGGGTCGTGCTGGGGGTAGTGTTTTAGGGTTTAAGGTAGTGCAGTGGTGTTTGGGTAGTGTAGGGGGTCGTGCTGGGGGTAGTGATTTAGGGTAGTGCAGTGGTGTTTGGGTAGTGTAGGGGGTACAGCTGGGGGTAGTGTTTTAGGGTTTAGGGTAGTGCAATGGTGTTTGGGTAGTGTAGGGGTACTGCTGGGGGTAGTTTTTTAGGGTTTAGGGTAGTGCAGTGGTGTTTGTGTAGTGTAGGGGGTAGTGTTTTAGGGGGTAGTGCAGTGGTGTTTGTGTAGTGTAGGAGGTCGTGTTGTAGGGTTTAGGGTAGTGCAGTGGTCTTTGGGTAGTGTAGGGAGTCGTGCGGGGGTAGTGTTTTAGGGTTTAGGGTAGTGTAGGGGTCATGCGGGGGTAGTGTTTTAGGGATTAGGGTAGTGCATTGGTGTTTGGGTAGTGTAGGGGTCATGCGGGGGTAGTGTTTTAGGGTTTAGGGCAGTGCAGTGGTGTTTGGGTAGTGTAGGGGGTCGTGCTGGGGGGAGTGTTCTAGGGTTTAGGGCAGTGCAGTGGTGTTCGGGCAGTGTAGGGGGTCGTGCTGGGGGTGGTGTTTCAGGGTTTAGGGCAGTGCAGTGGTGTTCGGGCAGTGTAGGGGGTGGTGTTTCAGGGTTTAGGGCAGTGCAGTGGTGTTCAGGCAGTGTAGGGGGTCGTGCAGGGGGTGGTGTTTCAGGGTTTAGGGCAGTGGTGTTCGGGCAGTGTAGGGGGTCGTGCTGGGGGTGGTGTTTCAGGGTTTGGGGCAGTGCAGTGGTGTTCGAGCAGTAAAGGGGGTCGTGCTGGGGGTGGTGTTTCAGGGTTTAGGGCAGTGCAGTGGTGTTCGGGCAGTGTAGGGGGTGGTGCAGGGGGTGGTGTTTCAGGGTTTAGGGCAGTGCAGTGGTGTTCGGGCAGTGTAGGGGGTGGTGCAGGGGTGGTGTTTCAGGGTTTAGGGCAGTGCAGTGGTGTTCGGGCAGTGTAAGGGGTCATGCAGGGGGTGGTGTTTCAGGGTTTAGGGCAGTGCAGTGGTGTTCGGGCAGTGTAGGGGTCGTGCTGGGGCTGGTGTTTCAGGGTTTAGGGCAGTACAGTGGTGTTCGGGCAGTGTAGGGGACGTGCTGGGGCTGGTGTTTCAGGGTTTAGGGCAGTGCAGTGGTGTTCGTGCAGTGTAGGTGGTCGTGCTGGGGCTGGTGTTTAGGGCAGTGCAGTGGTGTTCGGGCAGTGTAGGGGGTCATGCTGGGGCTGGTGTTTCAGGGTTTAGGGCAGTGCAGTGGTGTTCGGGCAGTGTAGGGGGTCTTGCTGGGGCTGGTGTTTCAGGGTTTATGGCAGTGCAGTGGTGTTCGGGCAGTGTAGGGGGTCGTGCTGAGGGTGGTGTTTCAGGGTTTAGGGCAGTGCAGTGGTGTTCAAGCAGTGGAGGGGGTCGTGCTGGGGCTAGTGTTTCAGGATTTAGGGCAGAGCAATGGTGTTCAGGCAGTGTAGGGGTTTTGCTGGAGGTGGTGTTTCAGGGTTTAGGGCAGTGCAGTGGTGTTCGTGCAGTGTAGGAGGTGGTGTTTCAGGGTTTAGGGCAGTGGTGTTCAGGCAGTGTAGGGGGTCTTGCTGGGGTTGATGTAGGGTTTAGGGCAGTGCAGTGGTGTTCGGGCAGTGTAGGGGTCGTGCTGAGGGGTGGTGTTTCAGGGTTTAGGGCAGTGCAGTGGTGTTCGGGCAGTGTAGGGGTCGTGCAGGGGGTGGTGTTTCAGGGTTTAGGGCAGTGCAGTGGTGTTCGGGCAGTGTAGGGGGTCATGCTGGGGGTGGTGTTTCAGGGTTTAGGGCAGTGCAGTGGTGTTTGGGCAGTGTAGGGGGTCTTGCTGGGGGTGGTGTTTCAGGGTTTAGGGCAGTGGTGTTCGGGCAGTGTAGGGGGTCTTGCTGGGGGTGATGTTTCAGGGTTTAGGGCAGTGCAGTGGTGTTCGGGCAGTGTAGGGGGTCTTGCTGGGGGTGGTGTTTCAGGGTTTAGGGCAGTGCAGTAGTGTTCGTGCAGTGTAGGGGATCGTGCAGGGGGTGGTGTTTCAGGGTTTAGGGCAGTGCAGTGGTGTTCGGGCAGTGTAGGGGGTCGTGCTGGGGGTGGTGTTTCAGGGTTTAGGGCAGTGCAGTGGTGTTCGGGCAGTGTAGGGGGTCGTGCTGGGGGGAGTGTTCTAGGGTTTAGGGCAGTGCAGTGGTGTTTGGGCAGTGTAGGGGTCGTGCTGGTGTTTCAGGGTTTAGGGCAGTGCAGTGGTGTTCGGGCAGTGTAGGGGGTCTTGCTGGGGGTAGTGTTTCAGGGTTTAGGGCAGTGGTATTCGGGCAGTGTAGGGGGTCTTGCTGGGGCTAGTGTTTCAGGATTTAGGGCAGAGCAATGGTGTTCATGCAGTGTAGGGGGTTTTGCTGGAGGTGGTGTTTCAGGGTTTAGTGCAGTGCAGTGGTGTTCGGGCAGTTTAGGGGGTCTTGCTGGGGCTGGTGTTTCAGGGTTTAGGGCAGTGCAGTGGTGTTCGGGCAGTGTAGGGGGTCGTGCTGGGGGTGGTGTTTCAGGGTTTAGGGCAGTGCAGTGGTGTTCGGGCAGTGTAGGGGGTCGTGCTTGGGCTAGTGTTTCAGGATTTAGGGCAGAGCAATGGTGTTCAGGCAGTGTAGGGGGTTTTGCTGGAGGTGGTGTTTCAGGGTTTAGGGCAGTGCAGTTGTGTTCGTGCAGTGTAGAGGGTGGTGTTTCAGGGTTTAGGGCAGTGGTGTTCAGGCAGTGTAGGGGGTTTTGCTGGGGGTGGTGTTTCAGGGTTTAGGGCAGCGCAGTGGTGTTCGGGCAGTGTAGGGGGTCGTGCAGGGGGTGGTGTTTCAGGGTTTAGGGCAGTGCAGTGGTGTTCGGCCAGTGTAGGTGGTCTTGCTGGGGGTGGTGTTTCAGGCTTTAGTGCTGTGGTGTTCGGGCAGTGTAGGGGGTCTTGCTGGGGGTGGTGTTTCAGGGTTTCGGGCAGTGCAGTGTTAGGGCAGTGTAGGGGGTCTTGCTGGGGCTGGTGTTTCAGGGTTTAGGGCAGTGCAGTGGTGTTCGGGCAGTGTAGGGGGTCGTGCTGGGGCTGGTGTTTCAGGGTTTAGGGTAGTGCAGTGGTGTTCGGGCAGTGTAGGGGTCGTGCTGGGGCTGGTGTTTCAGGGTTTAGGGCAGTGCAGTGGTTTTCGGGCAGTGTAGGCGGTCGTGCTGGGGCTGGTGTTTCAGGGTTTAGGGCAGTGCAGTGGTGTTCGGGCAGTGTATGGGGTTGTGCTGGGGCTGGTGTTTCAGGGTTTAGGGCAGTGCAGTGGTGTTCGGGCAGTGTAGGGGTCGTGCTGGGGGTGGTGTTTCAGGGTTTAGGGCAGTGCAGTGGTGTTTGGGCAGTGTAGGGGGTCTTGCTGGGGGTGGTGTTTCAGGGTTTAGGGCAGTGGTGTTCGGGCAGTGTAGGGGGTCTTGCTGGGGGTGATGTTTCAGGGTTTAGGGCAGTGCAGTGGTGTTCGGGCAGTGTAGGGGGTCTTGCTGGGAGTAGTGTTTCGGGGTTTAGGGCAGTGCAGTGGTGTTCGTGCAGTGTAGGGGGTCGTGCTGGGGATGGTGTTTCAGGGTTTAGGGCAGTGCAGTGGTGTTCGGGCAGTGTAGGGGGTCGTGCTGGGGGTGGTGTTTCAGGATTTAGGGCAGTGGTATTCGGGCAGTGTAGGGGGTCTTGCTGGGGGTGATGTTTCAGGGTTTAGGGCAGTGCAGTGGTGTTCGGGCAGTGTAGGAGGTCTTGCTGGGGGTAGTGTTTCAGGGTTTAGGGCAGTGCAGTGGTGTTCGGGCAGTGTAGGGGGTCGTGAAGGGGGTGGTGTTTCAGGGTTTAGGGCAGTGCAGTGGTGTTCGGGCAGTGTAGGGGGTCGTGCTAGGGTTGGTGTTTCAGGGTTTAGGGCAGTGCAGTGGTGTTCGGGCAGTGTAGGGGGTCGTGCAGGGGATGGTGTTTCAGGGTTTAGGGCAGTGCAGTGGTGTTCGGGCAGTGTAGGGGTCGTGCTGGGGGTAGTGTTTTAGGGTTTAGGGTAGTGCAGTGGTGTTTGTGTAGTGTAGGGGTCATGTTTTAGGGTAGTGCAGTGGTGTTTGGGTAGTGTAGGGGGTCGTGCTGGGGGTAGTTTTAGGATTTAGGTTAGTGCAGTGGTGTTTGGGTAGTGTAGGGGGTCGTGCTGGGGGTAGTGTTTTAGGGTTTAAGGTAGTGCAGTGGTGTTTGTGTAGTGTAGGGGGTCGTGCTGGGGGTAGTGTTTTAGGGTTTAAGGTAGTGCAGTGGTGCTTGTGTAGTGTAGGGGGTCGTGCTGGGGGTAGTGTTTTAGGGTTTAAGGTAGTGCAGTGGTGTTTGTGTAGTGTAGGGGGTCATGTTTTAGGGTAGTGCAGTGGTGTTTGGGTAGTGTAGGGGTCGTGCTGGGGGTAGTGTTTTAGGGTTTAGGGTAGTGCAGTGGTGTTTGTGTAGTGTAGGGGGTCATGCTGGGGGTAGTGTTTTAGGGTTTAGGATAGTGCAGTGGTGCTGGTGTAGTGTAGGGGGTCGTGCTGGGGGTAGTGTTTTAGGGTTTAGGGTAGTGCAGTTGTGTTTTTGTAGTGTAGGGGGGTAATGTTTTAAGATGCAACGCTCCAATACCTGACCAGTCTGCACTACATAAAACTGCAAAAACTAAAAATAAAGTGTTTTGCACACTTTTGTCATTGGGCTATATGTGGGCTACATCTGGGTAATATTTGTGCTACATTTGGGCTCTTTTTTTCACTGGTGGCCATCTTGGAAGACTTCTTTGTTATGAAGTTTCCTAATTTCCTCATTTACTGCAGTCTCCTCAGTAGGAAATGCTTTCAGTTTTTACTTTGATTCCATCAAGAAGGCATTCAGATGTGTCACACATTTGCCATAAATTCAGAATGTTAGCACTCTAGTTGTTCATTAGATCACTGTAGTAAAGCTACTGCTCACCAAGGAGTTAACTGGAAGTCTACTGCTGGTATTGAAAGTGATTGTTTCAGTCTGCATGTCAGAATTTTCTAATGAAATAGAAGAGGATTTGAGATCTCACTTAAAACATGCACTAAATTTTCTTTTTGCAGCACTAACCATAATTTCTATGGCAAAATGAACCCCCTCATTTTGTTCCTTTTTAAATTAAATGTTTTAAGTGTTACCAGTTTATTCCAATCAAGATGGCTTCAGGTGTGCCATACTTTTGTCATAAGTAAGGCTGTTAGCACTCTAGTTGTTCTTTAGAACACTCTGGGAAGCTGCAGTAGAACACAAAGGCATCAACTGACGGGCTGCTCCTGTTGAAATATAACAGGAAGATATTTGAGATCACACTTGAAACATGTCCTAATTTTTCTTTCTACAGCACTAACCATAATTTCTATGACAAAATGAACCCCATCATTTTGTTCCTTTTAAATTAAATGTTTTAAGTGTTACCAGTTTATTCCAATCAAGATGGCTTCAGGTGTGCCATACTTTTGTCATAAGTAAGGCTGTTAGCACTCTAGTTGTTCTTTAGAACACTCTGGGAAGCTGCAGTAGAACACAAAGGAATCAACTGACAGTCTCTGCCATTGTTGGATGTACATGTTTTACTGAGAATGTCAGACTTCATTCTCACATGACTGAGAAAGATAATGTGAATTTACAGAAAATATGCTCTCATTTTAGCTTCTGGAGCACCTGCCAAAACTGTATGGGACAAGCATGTGAAAATAGTTTTCTCTCAAACATGATTCATGATATCCCAGCAGAAGGTTTTTCACAGGGTAAAATCACCTTAGAACAGACCACAATTCCTGAAATTAGTATGGTACCATCAACAAATGAATTCTAATGTAACTAAAGTCTGTTATCACCCTTTATAGTTCTCCTTTTGGTAACCCTCAAAATCTTCGATTCACTACAATGCATTTCAATGGGGTACTATCATTTATATTGGTCCCAAGATGGCTGCCAGCAATTCCAGGATGAAGTGCTGACAGCCAATCAGATCTCACGATGACATGTGTGGTTAGGCTCCGCCCAGATATGTTTTTACTTTTGATTTTCTCAGCAACTACTGAACGGATTTACACCATTTAACAAAAAGGGTTCTTTCTGAACCAAGAACTACCTCTTTGCCAAATTTTGTGTAATTCCGTTCAGCACTTCGGGCTTTTTTAAAATTAATAATTAAAAATTAAAAATTAATAATAAAACCAGTGTGGGGGGGGCTCCAGCCCCCCCACACGCCCCGGGGACCGCCACCTCCCCGGGGCACTAAACATTTTAATATGGGGGTCCGTTACGGACCCCCAGAGCCCCGGGGACCACCACCTCCCCGGGCTGTGTAAAGAATGGGAGGGGGACCGCGCGGCCCCCTCCTGGAGCCCTTGATGGCCCTGGGGACCACCACCCCCCAGGGCCGGCTCCTGCAGTGTCCCGGGTGCCTACCCCGGGACACTGTAGTTTGCTATGGCAGGACGGAGCCTCGCGGCTCCCGTCCTGCCATAGCAAACTGCTTTGGATATTGGAAGAGAGAGCAGGGAAACCTGCTCTCTCTTCCAATATCCAAAGCGACTGCTTTTCCACATGGGGAGCAGCATGTCAGCTGCTCCCCATGTGGAACAGCAATGCCGGCTCCCAAGGGACGTGGGAGCCGGCGGGACTGTGGGGGATTGGGGACCCCCACAGTCCCCAACGGAGAGGGCCAGCCCCGGGGGATGGGGTCCCCGGGGCAAGTAGTGGCTCGGGAGGGGGCCACGCGGCCCCCTCCCCAAAAAAGAGGAAAATTAAAAAAAAAAAAAATGGAAAGGCCGGCCCCGGGAGATGGGGTCCCCGGGGCCTTAAAATGCCCAGAGGAGGGGGCCACGCTGCCCACTTCCCGTTTTTTTTTTTAAAGGTAATTTGAAAAGGTGTAAGGCCCTGGGGGATGGGGTCCCCAGGGCCCAAAAAGAGAAAAAGGAAGGGGGCTACACAGCCCCCCTTCAGGGGACAAAAAAAAAAAACGATCGGGCCCGCAGGCCCCGCCCCTTCCTTCACCACTCTGCAAACGCGCCCCTGGCGCGTTTGCAGAGGGGAACGATCCCCTTGAATACTGGGGGTCCCTGAGGGCCAACTAGCCCACCAGGAACCTCCAATATGCGCCAGGGGCTGCGTTGCAGAGACGTGGAGAGGCCACACCCCTTTTACACCTCTCTGCAACGCAGCTCTGTGGCGCTTTTGGAGGTATATGGTGGGCTAGTTGGACTCCGGGGACCCTCAGGATTCAAGGGGACTTAATCCCCCAACTTAAAACGCGCCACGGGCGCGTTTGCACAGTGGTGAAGCGAGGGGCGGGGCTTCAGGTGACATGTGTGCAAACAGGCCCCGTGGCGCGTTTTAAGATGGGGAATTAAATCTCCTTCAATCCTGAGGGTCCCTGGGGCCAACTAGCCCAACAGGTACATCCAGAAAGCGCCACAGAGCTGCGTTGCAGAGAGGTGTAAAAGGGGTGTGGCCTCTCTACACGTCTCTGCAACGCAGCCCCTGGCGCATATTGGAGGTTCCTGGTGGGCTAGTTGGCCCCTAGGGACCCTCAGGATTCAAGGGGACTTAATCCCCCAACTTAAAACGCGCAACGGGCGCGTTTGCACAGATGTCACCTCAGGCCCCGCCCCTCCCTTCACCATTGTGCAAATATTCCTCTAAAATCAGCCGAAATACGAATTTCGATTTACTCACCTGTTATCAGGAGAGACCTCAGTGCTGTATCTTTCAGCCCAGTACTGGTCCTGAAAAGTAATTCTAACCATACTTACCAGTAACTTGAATTTCCTTCATAGGCTAACATTGACTGGTTTCACTTGGAAATTCTTCTAAGTGTGGAGTTTTGGAACTTTAAAATATTCCTCTAAAATCAGCCGAAATACGAATTCCGATTTACTCACCTGGTATCAGGAGAGACCTCAGTGCTGCATCTTTCAGCCCAGTACTGGTCCTGAAAAGTAATTTTAACCGTACTTACCGGTAACTTGAATTTCCTTCATAGGCTAACATTGACTGGTTTCACTTGGAAATTCTTCTAAGTGTGGAGTTTTGGAACTTTAAAATATTCCTCTAAAATCAGCCGAAATACGAATTCCGATTTACTCACCTGTTATCAGGAGAGACCTCAGTGCTGCATCTTTCAGCCCAGTACTGATCCTCAAAAGTAATTTTAACCGTACTTACCGGTAACTTGAATTTCCTTCCATAGGCTAAGATTGACTGGTTTTCAGCAAAAAAGTTTCAAAGTGTTGATTTTCACAAACTACAAATATTCCTTAAAAATCGCCTGTATGACTTAAACGCATTCTTTCAACTGTTTACAGGAGATGCACCAGTGCTGGATCCAGGATCCAACACTGAGTAAGAAAAAGTAACGATAACAGTTTTTACCTGCTAAGTGAATTTCCTTCCATAGGATAACATTGGTGATTCTATGAGAAAAAGTTTCTAAGTGTCAACTTTTAAAATACAATAATATTCCTTAAAAATCACGACTGTAACCAAAACGCTTTTACTCAACTGTTTACAGGAGATGTACCAGGACTGAATCTAGGATCCAGTCCTGTGGTTAGAAAAGTAATCCATAAAGTAACTAATTGCATTTAACTAGAAATTCACATTGAGCTGAATGTTGCATTGTGTTTGAAAATGTGTTGCCCATTGCAACAACTGTAACTACTGTACTTAAAAGTCTATTGCCTATCTGCAAAGTATTTAAACTAAAGTAATTCATTCTGAGAAAGTATTTTTTGTAATGTAATGTATAATGTAATTACAATGTAATTTAAAAAATAAAATATGTAAAAAAAATTGTTTCTAAAAATGTAGTAAATCAGTATGAAAAAATTAATATAACAATTAATACATTTAAAAATTGTCATTTACAAAACCTTTGAAATTCACTGAAAAAACCGTAGGTTTCAGGCACGTTATAGTTAGAAATTAGCATTTAAAAAACCTTTGAAATTCACTGAAAAACCATAGGTTTCAGACACGTTATAGTTACAAATTAGCATTTAAAAACCTTTGAAATTCACTGAAAAAACCATAGGTTTTAGGGACAGTTATAGTTACTTGGACATTGCACTCGTACAAAACCCGTGAAATTCCCCCGTTATAGTTAGTTCAGCTAACTATAACTCGCGCCCCGCAATGCACTGCTGATGACGTCACATATTACATCACTCATGACATGGTCAGTGACATCACTGATGACATCACTGATGACATCACTGATGACATCACTGATGACATCATCCACGTGATAATCTGATGCACCTCCTCACACCCTAATATAACCTTTGATACACCCACTCTAAATTACAGACTGCCATTCGCAAAACCATAGACACTCCAACACCAATAACTACATACCCACTCACTGATTCTTAGGTCTACACACACACATCCACTCACTCACCCGTACAGTCACTCATACTTACGGTCACTCAGTACAGGACTATCATATGCACTCTTACTCCTATATAGACACTCAAACAACGCCACTCATCCATAGAGATACTCACACACCTAGTCAGTCATGCAAATAATTAAACACACTGCCATTTACTCACCTATACAGTTATACACACACCAGCTCACTTACTCATACAAATAGTAGCACATTGTTACGCTCTTATACAATCACTGATACAAGCACACAATCATCCATACAGCCACTATCACAATCACTCACTCTTGCTTATAGCTATTTATATACTCCAACACACATATATACTGCCTTTCACATATGTAGTTACTCACACATGTACCACTGGGACATACATTCACTCACTAACACACTCTTACACACACTTACCCACCCATACAGTCTATCACAGATGCACTCTTGAAACCATCCACCCAGTGAATCACCCACTCACACATCTATGCACAGAGTTGCACACACCCCTCCCACACAAACACTCCGGCACCCATACAGATACTCAGACAAGCATTCAATAACTCATATAGAAAATCATTTAGCTATTCACAAACACATGCAGCCACTTACACAGCAACAGACAGACGGATACAGACATACACCCAGTTTAGTCACTAACCCATGCATTCAGTAAGTTACGTTAAATCACTCACTTATAGAGTCAGTCACGCACCTACTAAATCATCCATACAGACACTTACACACCCACTCATTCTTCAATACGTCTTTTCCTATATATTTTAAAAATATTTAAACTTTACAGAAACACACAGTCACTGGATGATGTCATCAGTGATGTCATTTGAGATGTCATCAGTGATGTCACTGACCATGTCATGAGTGATGTAATATGTGACGTCATCAGCAGTGCATTGTGGGCGCGAGTTATAGTTAGCTGAACTAACTATAACGGGGAATTTCACGGGTTTTGTACGAGTGCAATGTCCAAGTAACTATAACTGTCCCTAAAACCTATGGTTTTTTCAGTGAATATATATATATATATATATATCCACCAAAAGATTTCTCCTCATAACAGAAACCGGAGGGACACAGCGGGGATTCCTGGAAGAATATGTTTATTCAAGCACTGTCGGCATGACGCTTTTCGGCGAACTGCCTTATTCATATGCCATACATCAGTAGTTTGCATCGATCCGTTGTTTAAATATTAATCGCGCTCCCCTTGGTGGAAGCCCAGCTGAGTTACATTGCTTGAAACGTCACTGCAGTCCTACTCGACGGACTGCGGTTCCCAGACTGCACCATCTCGGCTGAAGGGAAAACGTTTTCAGTTGACTCCTGAAATCTCATAGTGAGTGCTGGATAAATTAAACAACGTAAATGTGTGCAAATAAGTGTCCCGATGTCACTGCTAAAATGAACTCTTCTCCTGGGTCCCCAACGCCTTACCGCATCATGTCAAGTCCTGCGGTACCGGAGACTTCACTGTAGTCAGTTGGTCTCCCCGTGCAGTCACAGACTGTTTTCTCCTCACAGCAGTACCATGCTGGCTTGGGATGCGGGGGCCAAAGCAATCCAATCCCTTGGAAACGTGAAAGATAGAGCAAGAGCCCTTGCCCATGAAGCTCTGGCCACTTAACAGGCGGGTCCCCCAAGAGCATCAGGGGCTAACGCGCAACATATCCATCAAAAGATTTCTCCTCATAACAGAAACCGGAGGGACACAGCGGGGATTCCTGGAAGAATACGTTTATTCAAGCACTGTCGGCATGACGCGTTTCGGCGAACTGCCTTATTCATATGTGTAGGAAGATGGAATCTGACTACATGGTTGCCCCCACTTTTTTCATGGTGTTTTGTTGGTTTTTGACTTAGTTTGGCTGGGAACCTGCTATTCAGGTGCCCAGCCTATCTGCTTTCTCTTTAAACGATTTGGAGTGCACTCTAGGTGCACTAGTGATTGGATACTGTGGTACCTTATGAGTCCCTAGTATATGGTACCTTAGGTACCAAGGGCATAGGTACTCCACAGGCCTACCAGGGGCTGCAGCATGTATTATGCCACCCCTGGGAAGCAGACTAAATCTAACACCACAGGCCTGCTACTGCAGCCTGAGTGAGGAAGTGCTAGCACCCCTCACTGAGATATAGGTTCCCTATATCTCTCCTGCACACACATATAACCCTATCAGTCACCCCTAAGGCAGGCCCTATCAATCCTGAGGGCAGGGTGCTTGGCTTCTATGTGAGGGGGTGCCTCTGCCTGAGCAGGGCCCCTCTGCAGCTCTGAGTCCATTCTCTTGTGCTGTTTGTGGATGCGGTTAAACCATATACTCTTAAGTGCATTATAGCCTCGCGGTAAAATGCTAACTTTGGGATGGCTGCATCGAAACATGTCGTGTTTGGTGTCAAACACCTTGGAATACTACCCCCCCGCCAGTCCTGGCGGCGGGGGTAGCATTCCACCCTTCTAGAGGGATAGACATGTACCTACTGTGGAAACGCAGTAGAATCCGACAGAGCCCTGGCATCACAAAATGGATGCCACCAGTCACAGACACTGGGCTGCCCTCCTGCTGATGACCAACACTCTCAGTGGAGGGAGCCCAACAATAGATATCCTGTCCCAAGGCGGTGTGACCACCTCCCAGACAGTGTTTAGTGTATTGGGGCTGGGTGGGTGCACTCTTAGAGTGCTTTGAAGTCCTGCACTGGGGGAGCAGAAGGCTCCTCTGTGCATATGCCAGTTCAAACCTGCTCAGGGGCTACCTGTCCCTGCTCTGGCGCGAAACTGGACAAAGGGAAGTGGGTGTAGCCACCCACTCCCCTGACCCTCCCATAGGTAGGGTCATAGAGCTAGTCCCTCCCCTCCTTTTAGTATAAGAGGGGGAACCTGTGCATTGCACCCTACATTTCCCTGGACGACGCTCTACAAGAAGAATCCCGGACCTTCGACGTTCCACTACCTTTGGAAGACAGAAGAATCTCCCTTGGAGTCAAGGAGTGACTCCCCTGCTTGGCAGGCACCAAAAACTACAAACGACGGTCGCAAACTACGCCGCTCCCGCCAGAGTCCGAAGTCCCTGCAGCCCAAGAAGTGGATTTCCTGACTTCTCAAAGGCCATCGTGAGTCCCCAGCGAAGCTGAGGCCAGTGGACCCCAAGAGTAACGAGGAACCGCGACCCCTGGGTACCGTGCACTATTGTCGAGTGCAACCCCTCACAACGTTCCACGAACTTGTGCTTTGAACCACGTGTGGTCCCAGCCTCCAGCAGGAATCCCTCCTAAGATCAGCGGCCTACCACGTCCCGAGTGACCGTGGGCCCCTGTGAGAGAATCCTCCCGAGGCGTCTTCGCGACCCCTTGCCAGCCGGCTTGTGGGTCCCCAGAAGACTTTCCAAAGAAACCAAAGGGCTCCCCTGGTTGCTCCAGGCCTGCCCTGACTTACCCTCGCTGGGTGAGTTCCACAGACCTTGCTAGTCTGCGCCATAGCCTCTTCACACTTTCCCCGAGACTTGCTGTTACCAAGGCTTGTTGGCTCCGATCGAGTTGCCGACACCGCAGTAAGCCGCAGACATCGTCGGACACGCCGAATCCAGCTCCTGGTCGTCGTCGACGCCTCCTGGACCTCGTGGCTGAAGAGTCAAGGCAAGCGTGAACGACCTGAACCCTGCGGCGACGGTGGGCATTCATCTTCCTTGCCCCGAGTCACTGCCAAGTGACTTTGAACACTGTCCCCTCTGCTTTCAGGTCATCCTTCCACTGAATCCAGGCTTGGATTCCACCGGACACTTCTTCACACCATCTCAAGCAGCAAGTCTTCTTTGTTCGCCATTAAAAACGACGCCGCGACCCGACACCAAAGGACACCTGTGCACCCGGCTTCCCTGGGTGAGGTAACTCCAGCACTACGGTGCTCCTGTGGGTGTGGGCCCTCGAACTACTTACCCTGTAAGTGACTTGCTTGTAGGTTCACCAGAAGTATCCTAAAACTCTTGCTTTCCCCGTGCGATTCTCGCACTGACTCGTACCTGGTTCTCGTCTGTGTTAGACACGCCGCGTCCGACTCCCTTGCAAATCCTATCTGTAGACCGAATCCTTCGACTCGTACTGAGTCCGATCGGTGTGTTCGCCTCGAACACGCAAGGGACCTTGAACATTGATATCTCAATCGCGTCTGAGCGCATAGACTCGTACAGGATTCGCATCGGTGCCAGGTCACCGCGTTCGTCCCCTGTGGGTCTCCTAGAACTACCTGGGGTGGTTCTTGGGGGTTCCTCGATTCTAGATGCCCTAGAGCTAGGTCTAGCAAACTAAGATTGTAATATTCAATTGTGCTAAACTTATCCTGATAATATTTGACTTGTACATATGTTCCTATCCTCTAATCTCATAAAGAGATTAGTAGAGAGTGTTTATTAATAAATACATATATATTTGATATATATACCTGTGTGGTGTCTTTTCATTTGGTGATTCAAGAGATTGTGTGGTAAAACAAGCTGCTTTACATTCCTTCAAGACTTAGCCTGAAGGCTGCTCTCCACAGCTACCACTAGGATAGCTTTCTATAAAGGTTGTCTTAAACCTATCTACCATAAGAGTCGAATTGTTCTTGTGCAAGGTGTCCACTTTAATTAGTGAACAGCATATACCAGGCCAACTTCTCACAATATGCCATACATCAGTAGTTTGCATCGATCCGTTGTTTAAATATTATATATATATAATATATATACACGTGTGTGTATGTGTATGTGTGTGTATATATATATATATATATATATATATATATATATTACTGCTCCACCATGCACCAGCTCGGTGCACTCGCGGACGGGTGCCGGTCATGCGGGGGTGCTCCCGCATATCCATTCTGCTCCACACTCCTCCGGGAAAGTTCCTCCCAAGGATCACCGCACTCACGGGGGCAGGTTCAAAAAAGCTTTATTCCGGATCCTCAGGCACAGACGCGTTTCGGCTAACTGCCTTTGTCGATGTTTGCCTCGAAACGCTTTCCACCACCATTTTTAAACATTACATTTCCGTGCGGCAAAACAGAAAAAGGACTAATCCTTATTACAAGCTCATCAACGTTCGCCGTATATATCGGCGCCATTTTGAACTGTTCATCTTTGATTGTAAATTCTACTTATTAATACAATTACTAAGTCAAAGAACTGTGTGAACATAACGATTTTCTCAACAGGTAAGGATCTATCGTTGTGCGTTATTGTGAGACAAATCTCAGCTCCAAAATCACGATGCAACGATGCCCATTACATAACGTGGTATATACCGTGAATCTGTCAATACAGATTATCCAAAGTTATCCCCTGTTACAATTATGCCCTGAATGGGCGCTCACACATCTTAGTCATATCCCCCGTTCCAATTATGCCCTGAATGGGCAATCACACATCTTATAGTCATATGACCGTAACCAAAGTATATTTTCTAACAGAATTTCAATCAACCCCAGGACATCTCCTAAGGGGCATCCTAATTGCCACATCACTAGGTTCCTAATAAATAAAATAATGGTATTAAATAAAGCAGGACTGAGTTTCATTCATGATTCAATAATTCATCAAATTCTTCATAAGATCACTTAAGAGCATTCAATATACACAAAGTCATATTGGAGAATGAAAAAAAGAAGAAAGAAGAAAAAGGGAGGAGGAGGGGAGGGAAAAGGGGGAAGGGGGGAAAAAGAAGAAAAGAAAACAATACAGTACACATAAATACATGTTTCTGGGCTAACAAAATTAATACCCAGTATGAACCCATAAACCCACCAGCAGGGTCACTCAAGAAGAGTCCCACTTTGTCTCTCATTGTCACCTTGTCTTTAATCAGAGAAACCACAGACTTGGTTAGTGACATTAGATCCAACCTATTCTAATCCCCCAAATGGATCGCCAGTTCCTCACTGCTGTTCAGTCCTAGAGGGGCCTTAGTCTGAAGATCGATGATATACCGTGACTCCAATCGCCTAAGCTTCAGAATTCTATCTCCTCCCCGAATATTCGTTGGTATATGGTCAACACAAAAATAACTCAGAAGCTCTCTGTTGCGCTGATGTTCCTTATTGAAATGTCGGGCAACAAGGTAAGCTTCATCCCCATTGGAGATGGCCCTCATATGCTCTAAAATTCTGATCTTCGTGGGGTGTATCGTGCTGCCTATATATCTAAGGCCACACGGACAAATCAGGCAATAGACTGTGTACGGTGTGGTACAAGTAAGGAATTTTCTAATCTTCTTCGTACCCCTCACCGAGGGAACATGATAACTCAGGACTCTTTTACTTCCCCTACATGCCTTACATTTTCCACATGGGAAGAAGCCCTCTAAGGGACTCAATATGGATCTAGGTAAATCTACTTTATGATGACTATGGACCAAGGTGTTTTTCAATGAATTAGCCTTTCTGAATGTTACCAATGGATTCGATGGCAGGTCACTACCTATAATGTTGTCCGCTAAAGGGTATGCCAATTTTTCTTCAAAATTCTTTTGAAGTCTCCCGCATTTTCAGAGAACGTGGTTATGAGTCTAAATTTACCCTCATGTTCATTAACATTCACATGACCAATGCCTTTCTCTTTTTCTTGCAGTAATTGGTCCCTCTTAAGGGCATTGACTCTATGTAGGGCTGTACGTAGAATAACATGACTATACCCCCTGATGTTAAAGCGTTGTATACATTTCTCAGCTGCCACTTGAAACTCCTGTTCATTAGAACTATTCCTTTTAATTCTCAAAAGTTCCCCATAGGGGATACTGTTGATGAGGTTTTGAGGATGGCTACTGGAAGCGTGGAGAACAGAGTTCCCTGCCGTTTCTTTCCTGTGTAATTTAGTACTCAACTTCCCTTCTTCAATGTAGACAGTTAAATCTAAGTAGTTCACAGAAGTGTCACTGACTTCACCCGTGAACACCAGATTAACCTTATTGGTGTTCAAATGTTCTACATAGGCCAGGGCTGTCTCCAATGACCCTCTCCAGACAATAAATAGGTCATCGATGTAACGATGCCAGGTAACAATCTTATCCGTCCACATACTATTGGACTCCGCCCTTTTTCTTCTTTCTTCTTTTTTTCATTCTCTAATATGACTTTGTGTATATTGAATGCTCTTAAGTGATCTTATGAAGAATTTGATGAATTATTGAATCATGAATGAAACTCAGTCCTGCTTTATTTAATACCATTATTTTATTTATTAGGAACCTAGTGATGTGGCAATTAGGATGCCTCTTAGGAGATGTCCTGGGGTTGATTGAAATTCTGTTAGAAAATATACTTTGGTTACGGTCATATGACTATAAGATGTGTGATTGCCCATTCAGGGCATAATTGGAACGGGGGATATGACTGTAAGATGTGTGAGCGCCCATTCAGGGCATAATTGTAACAGGGGATAACTTTGGATAATCTGTATTGACAGATTCACGGTATATACCACGTTATGTAATGGGCATCGTTGCATCGTGATTTTGGAGCTGAGATTTGTCTCACAATAACGCACAACGATAGATCCTTACCTGTTGAGAAAATCGTTATGTTCACACAGTTCTTTGACTTAGTAATTGTATTAATAAGTAGAATTTACAATCAAAGATGAACAGTTCAAAATGGCGCCGATATATACGGCGAACGTTGATGAGCTTGTAATAAGGATTAGTCCTTTTTCTGTTTTGCCACACGGAAATGTAATGTTTAAAAATGGTGGTGGAAAGCGTTTCGAGGCAAACATCGACAAAGGCAGTTAGCCGAAACGCGTCTGTGCCTGAGGTTCCGGAATAAAGCTTTTTTGAACCTGCCCCCGTGAGTGCTGTGATCCTTGGGAGGAACTTTCCCGGAGGAGTGTGGAGCAGAATATATATATATATTATCTACTGGCGGTCGTCAGTAGATAGTTATAGTTAGGACCTATTATCCATAGGAAATCCGCGACATTCTATTTGCAATAACGTTGGCACCGGTTGACGAATCTTCGCGAAAGCTTCCAACTTGTTGGGGCGCTCCGGTCCGCTCCTACCCTGAAAGTCTCGGGGTGATACGTCAAGCGGGGGCCGAGAAAAAAGGGGGGTCCCAAAACGCGTTTTCCCCATTCATTTTTCCATAGGAACCTTTAGTCGCAGCTACAGCCCGAACTGCTGAACGGAATTACCCCAAATTTGGCAAAGAGGTAGTTCTTGGTTCAGACTGGTGCCTTTTGCTAAAATGGTGTAAATCCGTTCAGTAGTTCCTGAGAAATTCACAATTAAAATCACATATATATCTATGGGCGCGTCGGATCCGCGTACCCTCCCGATCACGAGCTTCATGCGAATTGGCTGTCAACACTCCAAATCAAGAAGTGTTGGCAGCCATTTTGTCCCTCGGTAGAACCGAGGGACAGAAACAAGTGCGCAAAGCGCAAAAGGGGGCAGGGTAGAAACACCCGGACTCCCTAGGGTCTGCTCAGGGGTCCCACAAGGACCCCTGGGCAGAAAAAGCATTTTTTTTTTTTTTAAATCGGCGGGATGCGCTTAGGGTGCGCGGATCCCGCCGAGGAAAAAAAAAGAAACAAGTGCGCAAAACGCACAAAGGGGGCAGGGTAGAAACACCCTAACCCCCTAGGCCTGCTCAGGGGTCCCACAAGGACCCCTGGGCAAAAAGCTTTTTTTTTTTAAAAATCGGCAGGATGCGCTCAGGGTGCGCGGATCCTGCAAAAAAAATCAAAGCGCGGTCTCCCGCGCTTCGATGTAAATTTGCCCCCGGGTGGGCCAAGTCCCGGGGACATGCTGGGGGGGGGTTTATTTTATGTATGGGAGGCCTCTAAGGGCCCCCCAAGCCCCGGGGACCGCCACCCCCCGGGGCTTTGTTTGAAAAAGTAGCGGGAGGGCTCTGAGCCCTCCCGCAGCCCCGGGGACCACCACCTCCCCGGGGCTTCTTTATTTATTAAATTAACATGTGTGGGGGGCTCCAGCCCCCCACACGCCCCGGGACCGCACAGCCCCCTCCTGGAGCCTGTGGTGGCCCTGGGGACCGCCACGCCCCAGGGCCGGCTCCTGCAGTGTCCCGGGGTGCCTACCCCCGGGACACTGCAGGACACTGACTCCCCCAACTTAAAACGCGCCACGGGGCGCGTTTGCACAGATGTCACCTCAGGCCCCGCCCCCTCTCTTCACCATTGTGCAAATATTCCGCTAAAATCAGCCAAAATACGGATTCCGATTTACTCACCTGTTATCAGGAGAGACCTCAGTGCTGCATCTTTCAGCCCAGTACTGATCCTGAAAAGTAATTTTAACCGTACTTACCAGTAACTTGAATTTCCTTCCATAGGATATCATTGCCTGCTTTTTGCTGAAAAAGTTTCTAAGTGTCGATTTTTGAAACATACAAATATTCCTCTAAAATCAGCCGAAATACGAATTCCGATTTACTCACCTGTTATCAGGAGAGAACCCAGTGCTGCATCTTTTAGCCCAGCACTGACCCTGAAAAGTAATTTTAACCGTACTTACCAGTAACTTGTATTTCCTTCCATAGGAATCCATTGTCTGGTTTTCAGCAGAAAAGTTTCAAAGTGTCAATTTTCACAAACTACAAATATTCTTTAAAAATCGCCTGTATGACTTAAACGCATTCTTTCAACTGTTTACAGGAGATGCACCAGTGCTGGATCCAGGATCCACCACTGAGTGAGAAAAAGTCACGATAACACTACTTACCTGCTAAGTGAATTTCCTCCCATAGGATAACATTGGTGATTCTATGTGAAAAAGTTTCTAAGTGTCAACTTTTAAAATACAATAATATTCCTTAAAAATCACTACTGTAACCAAAACCCTTTTACTCAACTGTTTACAGGAGATGTCCCAGGACTGAATCTAGGATTCAGTCCTGTGGTTAGAAAAGTAATCCATAAAGTAACTAATTGCATTTAGCTAGAAATTCACATTGAGCTCAATGTTGCATTGTGTTTGAAATTGTGTTGCCCATTGCAACAACTGTAACTACTGTACTTAAGTCTATTGCCTATTTGCAAAGTATTTAAAGTAAATTAATTCATTCTGAGAAAGTATATTTTGTAATGTAATGTATAATGTAATTACAATGTAATTTAAAAATAAAATATCTAAAAATAAATAGTTTAAAAAAATGTAGTAAATCAGTATGAAAAAAATAAAAATAACAATTAATACATTTAAAAATTGGCATTTACAAAACCTTTGAAATTCACTGAAAAAAACCATAGGTTTCAGACATGTTATAGTTAGGAATTAGCATTTAAAAAACCTTTGAAATTCACTGAAAAAACCATAGGTTTCAGACATGTTATAGTTAGAAATTAGCATTTAAAAAACCTTTGAAATTCACTGAAAAAACCATAGGTTTTAGGGACAGTTATAGTTACTTGGACATTGCACTCGTACAAAACCCGTGAAATTCCCCCGTTATAGTTAGTTCAGCTAACTATAACTCGCGCCCGCAATGCACTGCTGATGACGTCACATATTACATCACTCATGACATGGTCAGTGACATCACTGATGACATCACTGTTGACATCTCAAATGACATCACTGATGACATCAACCATGTGATAATTTCATGCATCTTCTCACACCCTAATATAACTTTTGATACACCCACTCTAAATTACAGACTGCCATTCTCAAAAACAAAGACACTCCAACACCAATAACTACATACCCACTCACTGATTCTTAGGTCTACACACACATCCACTCACTCACCCGTACAGTCACTCATACTTACGGTCACTCAGTACAGGACTATCATATGCACTCATACACCTATATAAACACTGACACACCGCCACTCATCCATAGAGGTACTCACACACCTAGTCAGTCATGCAAAAATGTTATCACACACCCATTTACTCACCTATACAGTTATACACACACCAGCTCACTTACTCATACAAATACTAGCACATTCTTACAGCTCTTATACAATAACTGATACAAGCACACACGCATCCATACAGCTACTCTCACAATCACACACTCTCACGTATAGCCTTTTAAATACTCTAACACACATATATACTTCCTTTTACATATGTAGTTACTCGCACATGTACCACTGAGATATACATTCACTCACTAACACACCCATACACACACTCACCCACCCAAGCAGTCCATCACAGACGCACTCTTCAAATCATGCACCCAGTGAATCACCCACTCACACATCTATGTACAGAGTCGCACACACCCCACCCACACAAACACTCAGGCACCCATACAGATACTCAGCCAACCAATCAATAACTCATATAGACACTCATGTAGCTATTCACAAACCCATGCAGCCACTTACACAGCAACAGACAGACGGATACAGACATTCACCCAGTTGAGTCACTAACCCATGCATTCAGTAAGATAAGTTTAATCACTCACTTATACAGTTAGTCACGCACCTACTAAATCATCCATTCAGACACTTATACACCCACTCACTCTTCAATACGCCTTTCCCTATATATATTAAACATATTTAAACTTTACAGAAACAGTCACTGGATGATGTCATCAGTGATGTCATCAGTGATGTCATTTGAGATGTCAGTGATGTCATCAGTGATGTCACTGACCATGTCATGAGTGATGTAATATGTGACGTCATCAGCAGTGCATTGCGGGGGCGCGAGTTATAGTTAGCTGAACTAACTATAACGGGGAATTTCACGGGTTTTGTACGAGTGCAATGTCCAAGTAACTATAACTGTCCCTAAAACCTATGGTTTTTCAGTGAATATATATATATATATATATATATATATATATATATATATATATATATTACATTTTTATTTTTTTAGGTGGAAGACCCCTAAACCACCATACTTAACCTTAAATGTGTGTTAAAGACCTATTGGTGGTAAAAACGTGTGTGGTAATAAATGCGTGGTAAAGGCACTGTGATGTAAAGATCACATTGTAAAGACTGTTCCCCCCCCCCCGCCCCTGTCATATACCCCTATTCCCAGCACTGCCTTACTGAAACGAAAGAGTGGATTCCGGAGGGCGGCAGGGATTTAAATATCCTCACTGCCCCCTTTGACTTCTTTTGGTGCGAGTGGAAGCCTTGAACTGACCAGAGATTGGGATTTGGGCACAGGGCCTTCCAGCACGAGGTAAACCCCTGTGTACCCTGCTGGGGCCTGTGTGTGGGTGTTCTCCCCGTTGGGGACACATACCCAATATCTTGGCCTTATAATGGCCCCTGCAGGGATGGACCAGGAGCAAAGTTGTTGGTGAGGAGCAGATTGGGGAATGTAGGGCAAGAGGTAGGAGGGTATGAGGTTTGAGAGAGCATTAAACTCTGCACCTACGCACATAGAAAAAAACTGTTTAAGAGAAGATTAAGTTGAATCCCTGGAACAAGGTGGAGACAGCTGCATGCCCTTAATCCCGGAAGCCTTGTAGCACTGCTCTGAAGGTTGGCGCCCTGAGCTTTGAGCCTAGCTTGTCTATGCCAATGCCAGCCCTGGTTTTGCTTTGGTGCCACCAATGAAGGTGTTGAACACAATAATGAACATGCATCTTTTTAGCATTGTGTAAATCTGTTATCAGACTATTGGAGTGTATGCATTTGCAATTTGTAGGTCTGGTGTGACAGTGCAGCTGTCTGCTTGCCAACAGTTAACAATTCTTTAAAAACTACATAGATGGGCTTTGGCGGCCTTCAGAGCAGTATTCTTCTCTTACATACTTCTGTTGGCTATTTGATATATCATTCTATTTCTCCTGGGGTGTTTGCTATGCCATGCATGGGGGACAATTTTACATCTCAAAAGTACTCGATCATCAAATTGTGTCCATCCTAATCGAACGACTGCAGAAAGCTGGCATCCAAGGGCCTGCACTTCGCTGAATTTGCTCCTACCCGACAGGCCACTCCCAGTCAGTCAGCCTGGCTCCCTTCACCTCCGTCGACCTGATCTGCGGAGTTCAACAAGGATCCTCCCTCAGCCTCACTCTGTTCAATGACTACATGATTCCACTTGCCAGCATCATCTGAGCTCACACAATCGACTTCATATTCTGAGCTGATGGTACCAGCTCATACTCTCCCTCTCCGGCATGACGCCTAACACCCGGACCACTTTCTCTGCCTCCATGACCGAAGTTGCCAGATGGATAATAACAAACTGCCTCAAGCTCAGCATAAACAAGACAGAAGTTGCAATCTTCGAGAAAAGACACTTCGCTCAGGGACTCTATCTGATAGCTTGCTGAACTCGGACCCACCCCCTTCTCAGCAACCCAAGGAACGAACCTAGAATAGTAATAGACAACCAATTCACCATGATCGGCCAAGTGAATCAATTTCATGCTTCCACGCATTCCAGATGCTCAAGAAGATCTTCAATTGGCTCCCTATCAACACTAGGGTGACCAACTGGCATGGGTGCAAATTCAGGACGGTGAGTGTAAAAATTCAGGACAAAGGGTCAAAATTCAGGACAAAAATTCAGGACAGGAGGTCAAAATTCAGGACAAAACTTTGGGACAAAAGGTATGTTTTACAGACACATCAGAGGAGGTCGCGCAATAGTATATAAGTAAGCCCATCCATATCCAAACATATTCAACCATTTGCAAACCTATCCATCATGTATCCTTCCATCCACCCTTTCACTCATCCATCCACCCTTTCACCCTATCAATCCGTACACTCATCCATCCACTCTTCCACCCATCCATCCATTCACTCATTCATGCTGCAGCCATTTACCCTTTCACCCATACAGCCATCCTTTCACTTACTTATCCATCCACCCAGTCACTCATCCTTCCACCCATTCACCCTTTCAGTCATCCATCCTCCCTTTCTCTCTCTCCATCGACCCTTTCACTTATCCATCCTTCCATCCATCCACCCATCCATCTACTCATCCACTCATGAATCCATCCATTGACCCTATCACTCATCCATCCTTTCACTCATTCATCCTTTCTCTCATCCATCCTTTCACTCCTTCAGTCATCTATCCATCCTTTTGTCCATCCACCCTCCCTTTCACTCACCCATCCTTACATCCACCCTTTCACTCATCCGTCCGTCCATTCACCCTTTCACTTATCAATTCATCAATCCATCCATCATTTCACTCATCCTTCCACCCATTCACTCGCCCATCATCCACCCTTTCGCTCATCCATCCACCCTTTTACCCATCCATCCACCCACCCATACATCCATCTATTTACCTTTTCTCTCATCCATCCTTCCACTCATCCATCCTCTCATTATCCATCCATTCACCCTTTCACTCATCCTTTCACTAATCCATCCAGCCATCCACCCATCCCTTCACTTACTCACTCGCCCACCTTTTCATATTAATTATGAGCTGGGCCTTTGTCTGCAGAGTTGCAGACAGAAGAGGCCCATCAAGAATGTCACCCCTGCTGTAGTTCCTAAAGCAAGGGGTGGGGGGGAGGGTTCACTATGCCCCTGCACATAGTCAATCTGAAAAAGTGGAAGTCATGAGTCATGCATGATGCACAGTGCCAGGCCATGAGGTGACTGTGACATGGTGTTGTTTCCGGGGCTTTAAGTGGGATGAAAAAACTGTGGGGTATCTCCAAAGGGTGTGTTCGATGTAATTAAGGGCGTGGCTTAAAACACCTAAGCTAAAAATCTATGCTTTGTATAGTGTACCGCCCTAATGGTATTTTGCCTCTTCTGTCATTGTATCCAGATATATAACACAACAAGTAATGTTACACCTACAAGCCAGAACTATTGGCTTTGTCAGTGGTTGTTAGTTGCATAAAATAAAAAAGCAGCAACCATGGCTTCGTTGAATATAATATTGAAAATGCATCAGTTCTAAAATGATGACTGTGAAAGAACTCTAGCCCCTTCTTTTTAACTTCCATCACCAGCTTCTTTTCATGAACTGGATTCCGTAGCAGCATTGGCGTGTTTGCACATTTCTTCCATCTGACAGAATGCCCTGCCCTAGACAGAGGCTGGAGGAGGCCACCCCATGCTGTAATAGCCCAGACTGGCCCATTGTCATTCTGTATGTGGCAATCTTCAGCCCTATACATGACAATGGGCGGGTTGGGGCTGCTCTTGTGCTCAGAGGAAGGGTGCAAGGCGGCCCCATCAGGGAGCTGAGGCGTCTTGCAGGGAACAGTGCTGTTTCCTGCAATGCCCAAAATTACGGACAAAAGGCGTCCGTAAAAGGGATCATCACGGACAGCAGACGTGAGATCCAAATTACGAACGGTCCGTAAAATTTACGGACGGTTGGTCACCCTAATCAACACTTAGAACTGTTACCAAAGCCCTCATTACCAGCAAGCTGGACTGCGGCAGCACACTTTATGGTGGAATCAACGCTCAACTGACCAGAAGACTCCAGACCATAGAAAACTACCCTCAACCTCCCACTCATATCACCCCGCACATCAAAGAGCTCCATTGGCTCCCAAGCAGGGCCGGACTGGCTACCGGGCGTTTTGGCATGCTGCCGAGCTTGGGGCTGATTTCGGTGATGGGGACCTGCGTGTGCTGAACGAAATTCGTTTTGCTTTGTTTATTTCGTAGCACACGCAGGTCTCCATCAACGAAATTAGCCCCCACCGCAGTGACATCAGCCCCCAGCTCGGCAGCATGCCAAAACGCCCGGTAGCCAGTCCGGCCCTGCTCCCAAGCCACAAAGGATCCACCTTCATACTCCTCATGTACACCTTCAAAGCCTTGCACAACATTGGCTCCACATACCTCAAAAAACAAACCTCCACACCTTCGCTTATCCGGACTTCTACCCGCACATAACCCCTGTATATGCAGAACCTGATCCAGTGGTCGTGCCCTCTACTACTTTGCTCCTTGAGCCGGGAACGACCTGCCCCTGCACATCAGAGCGGCCTCTTCAGTTCTTGAATTTGACAACAAACTGAAGACCTGCCCCTTCACTTAGCACCAGCCTTGGCTCAGCACATACAGCCCCTGCTTCCCGCCAGGATACCCTACCTACAGGGCGAATTTGTTCTAATCAAATACGCATAACATAAATCAATCCTTTTATACTGTTGATTCACTACAGCAAACTTTTCGTAAAAGTTTTAGACCCTACTCAAATCGCAGTCAAGATTTCAGCTTTGCCCGTACTTGTTTTGTTAGCACCTAACATCCCATTTTATGGTTCCTGTGCACAGTGAGTGCTTTGCTCGTTTTCGGCTGCTAACGCATGAACACAGCCTGGCCACGCTACTCAGGCTGTAAGATAAAATGTTTGACTGGCACTAATGTGCCTGAATGAACCCTAGCACATGGGCCTGCACACGTAATGCGGATCTAGCCGTGCCTGAGAAAGTGTTAGGTGTCTTGGCTGAGAGCTGACGGCTTTGCGGCTCGCGGCTGTGGCTAATGACTTTCAGCTGCCCCGGCTCGCGGTTCCCCTTTCTCCATGACGTCAATACGCCGTCTGTAAACTCCGTGAACCTTTCGGTCGGATCATCCCCCAGCCTTGGAATATTTAATGTGGCTTTTGCCCGTTTGCTTTATAGGTGAATCACTCATTAGGCAAGCTGTCGTTAAGAAGTTTGTCCTACATCCAAATAACGTGTACTTTAACTTCGCTTTCTGGCTCGGGGAAGCCTCCTTTCTGATAAACTGTTTATGTAACGCGGGTCCCGGGGGTCAGTGTGAGGGATCTCGTGGGAACAAGAGCACGGCTTTTCTAGAGCGTGCTTCCACCAAATTAAACTAAACAACATGCACGTGCATTTGTCGGGCAAACTCTGTTGAAATGTGATGAGCCGTTTTAATATAACGGCATAAGCAGAGGTCGTTCTTTACCAACTGTGGTGGATCATGCAACTAGGCGCTAGCATGCATTCCTGTTCACTTCTACGCGCTAGCTTGGGATAGTTTCTTTATGATCCGCTGTTACACATCCTTTACCTCCCTGTTTTACAGAGCAAACTGACAAAGTGTATTTTTGGTCGGCTGCATCAAAAGAAATGTTGGTTTTAATACCTCTGCATTTTACCCACAAAGATAGTATATGTGTGCTTTTTTGGTTAATCTCTCATACTGGTTGAGGTAGGTGTAGTTTCTTGGCAAATCTCTCACACTGGTTGAGGTAGGTGTACTTTTTCAGTAAATCTCTCACACTGGTAGAGGTAGGTGTTTTCTTGGTAAATCTCACATAGTGGTTGAGGGTAGGTATGCTCTTTGGTAAATCATACTGGTTGAGGAAGGTGTACTTTTTCAGTAAATCTCTCACACTGGTAGAGGTAGGTGTTTTCTTGGTAAATCTCACATAGTGGTTGAGGTAGGTATGCTCTTTGGTAAATCTCATACTGGTTGAGGTAGGTGTGCTTTTTTGGTAAATCTCACATAGTGGTTGAGGTAGGTGTGCTTTTTTGGTAAATCTCATACTGGTTAAGGAAGGTGTGCTTTGTTGATAAATCAATCACTGGTTGAGGTAGGTATGCTCTTTGATAAATCTCATACTGGTTGAGGTAGGTGTGCTTTTTGCTAAATCTCTCATACTGGTTGAGATAGGTGCAGTTTCTTGGTAAATCTCATACTGGTTGAGGCAGGTATTTTTTTGTGTGGTAAATCTCTCATAGTGGTTGAGGTAGGTGTGCTTTTTTGGTAAATCTCTCACACTAGTTGAGTCAAGTCACAGTTCTGTTCTGGGAAAGTGTCGCACGGTAGGGTTTGTTGCAAGCGCCAACGAGGGGAGTCTTCAACTCTCTTCTAGGCTTCAAGGTAAAGTCAAAGCACAGAAATAGCCACAGGAAGAAGCCCTGGAAACTAAGTGATTCCAGTGCCATTCGTAGTTTGGATAATGGCTAACCGGTGACCCTAGAAGGTATTCATCCTTCTGGGAGCACTTATGTTCCGTTTTTCATTTTTGTGGATATCATTTTTATTTTCGGGCATCCACTATTACAGCGTTTACTGTTCAAAGCAACCCCAGCAGCCGGATCCCGGACCAGTCCAATCCCTTTACTCCTACGTCTTCGGGTAAGCTCCCTCTGGAGCGTTGCATTTATTCAGCCTCTCCATTTGGTACTTTCTCCTTTACATTTACTGATATTACTTCCATTTTTCCCTCTTCATTCCTATAGATGCCCCTGCATCAGTGAGAGCTGTACATATTTGTGGTTGTGAGTAGCAACAAGTCACATTGAACACATTGCACACACTGCTGTGTCAGCTTTTAGCATTTTAGCTTGTATTCATGTTTGTCTATTTTCTTTGTTTGTCTTCAGTTAACTTTTCACTGTCTCGGGCATACTTCAAGTCCTGATAATGATCCCGAAATGATTGGATCGAAACGCCATCAACTGACTGTGCAGACCAGCCTAAATAATTTTTAATTGAGAAACACGGGCTGCATACAGATTTTGTAGATTGTGATTCCCTTACTGCGCGATTTGAATCCTCTACGCTTGAGCACTGAGCAATTTTTTTAGACCGCACTGTCACTCATGAACACAAACATTGTTCTTTAATTCTTTATTATTCAAACAATGTTTTGTATCCTAGTATTGTTTCCTATTGGACGCCATATCATTGCTTTAGGGACCACTGTTATTTTGAAAGGGGTATAATAAAATTACATGCATAGAGGCTTAGTTTGTGATAATGATAGTTGTATTTTTGAAATCGCAAATTAATCACTTATTACAAATGACACTGCAACAGTAAAAATGACAAGCACTGGCAAGGCCAGTAGGTCTACCTATTAAGGTGCTAATGCATACAAACTCAGGCATGCAGAAACGTGGACTTGTACATGGCTATTTACGTTGGACCGATTAGCTTTTCCAGAGCTTTTTACCAATCGACCCCACTGTCACTTATGACATAAACATTGTTCTTTAATTCTTTGTTAAAACATTGTTTTGATTCATATTAATTTTTCTTATTTGACACATGATCATTGCTTTAGGAACATCGGTCCGTTTGAAATTTGATAAATTACTCCGGTCTTTATACTTTTCAGGGTTCCCCTTCTGCTATGAAACTCGTTTTTAATATCCTGCATGTCTTCTCTGAACGTCCACCAAGTCACCCTTTGTTTGTACAAGTGGAAAAACTCAGTATGTGGTCCTTGAATACATGTAAAACAATGGATCTATACATTTTGCTTGTATTAGAACATCAAGCTCCAGAATTATTGAGCTTGTTAATGCTTCCTTTCCCAAGAGATGGTTGTGGTAAAGTATAGGAAATTAACTTAAATATGTATTTTTTTTTATTTCAGTTGTGACACTCTATGCCACATTAGGAGGCCCAGCAATAGCTCATGGTTTAAATGAAACGGAGGTAACCCACATCATTACAAGCAAAGAACTTCTTAAAACAAAGTTGATGGTAAAGATGCAACTTTTTTATACTCATCTTTTGTGTTCCTTATTTGTTGCCTTGTTTAGTTATTGTACTTTTTTTTAGTTTTCGTTAAAGGAAGCTGTACTTGTTTAGATGACCTCTGTTACCAATAATTTAAATATGTACTTGAAAAAGTAGTATAGAGAGAGTGAGCCTAGGGTCAGCCCACTTCAGCCACTGGCTTATATTCGTTTTCTAGGTCTGACTTGACAATGCAACTTCCACTGAAATGCACGAAGGGCTATTTTACATCTTAAAACGTTCACTCAATGATCATGCTGTTTGTCGCATTTAATTTCTTTTCTCCTATGTGCATGCTATATAGAAAGCATTTAATTGTTTTTTACCCAGCATTGTAACCGCCACTAGGGCAGGCTTTAATGTGATGAACAACATTTTTGCAAACAATGGTATTTGTGAATGCCTGTGTTTAGACGTGTTGGTATAACGAAGCATATTTTTAAGCTGCACATGGCCCCCAGGACCTCCTCCATTGAGAATGGAGCATATAACATCTCAGTTTGTTTGACCATCACCTTGGGAAAGGTTAATCCTTTCAGATATTGGTCTTGTTTGAACTCCACTTAGTTTTCTGAAGCACACAGTCACTTATAAATGTACCTAAAAAGATTCACTTTGTCCCTGTCATGTTTTGGGAATGTTAGCCCCGTCTTTTAGGCAATGTACCCTGTCCCTGTTTTGTTATCCTTTTAACGTTTTAGCAAACTCTGTGAGGGCTTTGTTCCCGGTTTCCTAAAACTTACTGTTCAATGGCATGTGTGGCAGGAGATGCACATGCTCTGCATACTCCTGTCCTCTAGTGTTGGGTCCGAAATTGTGCAAGTTTTTCTTCAAAGAAGTCTTGAGTCACGAGGTCGAGTGACTCCTCCTCTTGGTGATATTGTGCATGGGCATCGACTCCATTGTTAGATTTTTTTTACTCTGCCATAGGGTTCGGACTTGTGTGCCTCCGCTCCATGTTTCAACTCCGCTTCGAATCCTCGGTTTCTTTACTGTCCTTGATGGTATTGTTTTCGATCGCGCTTTTCCACTTCTGTGCTACTCTCAAATTTTCTCGGTTCGGGCTTCGACTGACCGCCCTTTGGGGCGCCGCCCATCTTGGGCCTACCTTTTCGTGTATTGCCGGCTCCATCGAACACGCGCTTCTAATGGAATGGACGCCCTTTAGGTTTTGCCTGCGTTGCCATGTGAAATACCCGCACACCGACCAACACCTAGTGTGCAACCTGTGCCTTTCGCCCGTCCATCGAGAAGCCGCCTGTGTCGCATGTAAGACGTTTCGGTCTGAGTAAACCCTTTGGGATCGAAGGGCTCGTCACCTGGAAGTGTCTCAAAAAGCCACAGACGACACTCCCGACCTTTTCGGTGAAGAACATGCTCAAGAGGAGCCAACTGCCGAGGAAGAGGAGGCTTTCTCCATCGACGAAAGAACTGACTCCGACCTGTAAATAGACATGGAGATGCAGGACTTACCATCTGGTCAGCGTGTGGTTACTATGACCCCAGCCTCTGCTCCTCAATTTAAGCCGACTAAAATATTTTCGGCACTTCCGCTAATAAAGGTCTCCAGGCCATGGTCTGATCCGAAAACCTGGTTCGGACGCCCCAGCGCTGAAGATTTCTGTCAAGCCCAATCCTTTGGCATCAACTTCTTTGGACCGAGAACATGCTTTGGTACCGGGCCAATCTTCGGTACCGATCTTGCAGGCGCCCTTGGTGCCGACCAAGCACCCCACTACCACTCCAAAAACCTTGGTACCGAAACCTTCGGAGCTGAAAGACTCAAAGGCATCCTAATCTTCCACATCTCCTGTTGAACGTATTCTAGAAAAATTGGACAGTCGTCACTGAAAAATTCACATACAGGAGGGAACTGGTCGGATCCTTGCTTCTCTGCCTCCCAAAAAGAATTCGCGTTTGAGGCACTCGACATTCTTCTTCCTTCCTAGAAGAAAACAAAGGAAAAGGCGCTAGCCCAGTGTACTATCCTCCTCCTAACACGCCTCCTCCTCTACTGTCGTGTAGTTACCACTAATTCATAGTACCTGCGCATTTGTGGACAACAAACTTAGCACCCCCATAGTATATGTTGGCCTAGGGACCAGCTAGCTCACAGTGACACCATAAGTCCCCCTAACCCAAACAAGGAGCGAATGGGTTCTGACGACCACTGAATATGACAACCCTGGCCCCTCGGGGATTGAGGAAACCGATCTAGAACCTTTTTCGATCAGTCACTCATGCACTCTTGTTCTCAAAGAAAATATAAAGAAAATACACAGTGGGACGTTTTCAATATATTTATTGAACAAATGTTGTTCTTGTATAAAATACATGTGCTGCGATAATCAGTAGATGGAAGCAGATGAAAGTGATTACAAGCACCAAAAGAGTAAATAGCAGATACAGTTCCACCATGGTGCAAAGATCGTGTATGTATGCAGGCATATAATGCAAGGTTGTAATCCGGCGTACTCCTACTATGCAATCCCTACTCTGTGTATGTCTAGAGTGTATGTAGGTGTGTAGCCAAGAATCCCCCCCCCCCCCCACAGGATGATCTAACCCATTACCTGGCGGGAAAGAATGTAGGACCCCATCTTGGTCACAAATTGGACACTCCTCACGGAGATGTCGGGCAGCTGCTTGGCGAAGCCCCAGCATGCACGACCTTTCGATATCAGCAGAAGTGTCTCCTCTGCCAACCCCCGTAAATGCGTCTTTATTTATAATAAAAAGCATCCTTGCGATGTATACGTAGATTGTCATTGTTATGCTTTTGCCCCAAGTGCCACGCAAAGTACTCCCGGCAAGACCAACACTGAGTGTGTAATCTGTTTGTCACAGGAGCACGAGGAGACTTCTGTGAGGACGCTTGGCGTTATGGTCAAATAAAACACTTCAGCAGCGAAGGGAGCATTGTTGGGCCCACGCTACCATGCAGCGACGCACAGAAGACGTACCAGACATCTTCAGGGAGCAGTCACCAGACCCCGACAAGGAACCAGAAGAAACACGGGTGCAGACGGCACCTCTGGATGTACTGATACTGCTGGCTACCAGTGGAGACAGCTCGGACTGCGACCCAGATTCTAGGCAGGGGCACATGAGTATCTCGGTGAAAGCCACCAAACCCCTTACCAAACCGGCTTTTAGGAACTCCACTGCCCTCGGACCATGGCAGCATGGGCGGAGTGGGAATAGAAGCCAGCCCTGGCAATTCCGCTTGACTGGGCCCGGGAGGGTGGTGGTGCTAGTGTCAAGTGCCGCTTTTGTTACAGGGGACCGATATTGCAGCACTGCTGCAAAACCGGCCCCAGCAACAAAACCAGCCTTCACGGGTCAAAAACCGTCCAACACCCTTCCGGCCCACTGGGGAAACACCTGGTGCCCGCTACGGCCAGTCTGGACGCACAAAGACAAATCCACTCCGCCTGGAAAACCTTTGACTAGCAGAAAATATAAGGCCTTAAAATTTGTTTTGGCGCCAGTACAGAAAAAGGCCACATCGGCACTGCCGAAGTCAGGCAAGGACTCTGAGCCGAAGCAGCGAACATCGGAACCGAAGAGAGCTTTGGAACCGAAAGATGTTTCAGCACCAAAGCCGCTGGCACGCAAGCCGTCTGCATCGAGACCCGACGCCACAAAGCCGCAACGGGGACAAAACCCTCTTCGGCACCTACCACGTCTTCGAAGCCGAAAGCCACCAAAGGTTGCGCTGAGTCACGGCAAACACAATTGCAGACCATTCTAGAGCACTTCCTAGACCAGCTCAACAGGGGACAAAAGACTGTTTTTGTACGCCACGACACTGGGAAGCTAGGCACCAAAGCACAACTGTGTTTCCCCCTTAAGCTTCCCAAAAGGAAGAACACATTTGAGGAGGACATTGCTGAGCTTGAACCAGCCAAACCACAAAAGGACAGAGGCACAAGCCCTATCTTTTGCCCTCTTTTTCCTCCTACTCTGTCACCTCCGCCTCCTCCATCTCCTACTCTGCCTTCACCACCACCACCAAAGCCAGTGCATCCACCCTCTCTTGAACACCTGCCCTCAGAGCAGACAAATTTTTCACCAGATCAGCCGCCTACTGGTGATGACCAACAAGAGCAATATAATATCCCCTATTTCAAGGAACACCAGGGAGATCCTAATACTGCCTCTGACCTATGGGATATTTATGTTGCTGATCCGGTAAATGATACCGATCCTAACATCTACCCATCCAACCCGCCTCCGCCAGATGATACATCATATCATGATATTATCAGCTGAGCTGCTGCTTACCATAAGGTAACCCTACACACTATACAACAAGAGAATGATTTCCTAGTGGAGACACTTAATAGGCCGCAGAAAACAGCTGTTGCACCCTATGCTTAAAGGCATGTTGTCGTCTACACAAGACATCTTTAACCCCTTCGCTGCTAGGCCTTTTCCACCCCTGTGCTAAACCTTTTTTTGGCTATTTGGGGTAGTTCGCGCTTAGGCCCCTGTAACTTTTTGTCCACATAAGGTATCCACGCCAAATTTGCGTCCTTTTCTTCCAACATCATGAGGATTTTAAAGGTACCCAGGGTTTGTGGAATTCCCTGGAGGGGACCGAGAAATTAGCCAAAATACAGCAAATTTGTTTTTTGTTTTTTCTTAGATGGGGGGGGGCAGTGCTGCAGAAGAAAGCGTCTGGTTTTTCCCCTGCAAATGGTATCAACAAAGGGTTTGTGGTGTTGAAAGCACCATCTTCACAGCTTTCAGGGACAGGCAGACTTTTGTCAGAAAACCAATTTTTTTTAAACGGTTTTGGCATTTTACTGGGACATAGCCTATTTTTGCTACTTTTTGTGCTTTTAACCTCCTTCCAGTTAGTGGTAGAAATGGGTGTGAAAGCAATAATGGATCCCGGAAAGCTATACATTTCTGAAAAGTAGACAAAATTCTGAATTCAGCAAGGGGTCATTTGTGTAGATCCTTCAAGGCTTTTTTAATAGAAACTAATAGTTGAAAATAAGAAAAATTGAAAAGGAGTTGAAAAAAACAGCCAGTTGTGACAGGGTTTTCACCTGTAACTTCTTCTAAGTATGACAGATGTTTTAAAGCAATATACCGGTGCATCCGCTGGACCCTTCTGGTTGTGGGGATATATAGGACTTGTAGGTTCACCAAGAACCCGAGGAACCCAGAGCCAATAACTGAGCAGCGTCTTTCAATGGCTTTTCATTGTGTACCGGGTATATAGCAATTCATTTAGTAAAATATAAAGAGTGAAAAACAGTATCAAAGACACCTATGTATTTTCGAAATGGGAACAAAATATAGAGTTTAGAAACAGTAGCTATTTCACATCTCCGAAATTGTGGGTACCCATACTAGCATGTGAATTATAGGACATTTTTCAAAGTGACTTCTTTTTTACACATTGTCTTACATTTGGAAGGCAGAAATGCATAGAAAGTCAATAGGTAAGAACAATTGCTCTACAATTCTGTGTTCCCCTAAGTCTCCCGATAAAAATGGTACCTCACTTGTGTGGGTAGGCCTAGTGCCCACAACAGGAAACGGGCCAAAATGCAACGTGGACACACCACATTTTTACAGTGAAAACTGACCCTTTTTTTTGCAAAGGGCCTAGCTGTGGATTTTGAACACTAGCTCTGCCGGCACCTAGGGAAACCTAGCAAACCTATACATTTTTGAAAACTAGACACCCAGGGGAATCCAGAAGGGGGTGACTTGTGTGGCTCTCACCAGGTTCTCTTACCAAGAATCCCTTGCAAACCTCACCCTTTGTAAAAAAAAATAAAAAAAAAAAAAAATGTTCCGCTCAGTTCTGTGATGGAAAGTTCTGGAATCTGTGTGGATCCACAAAATTCCACCCACTTCGCATTCCCCAACATCTCCTGATAAAAACTGTACCTCACTTGTGTGGGTAGGCCTAGTGCCCTCGACAGGAAACGGGCCAAAACGCAACGTGGACACACCACATTTTGACAGTGAAAACTGACCCTTTTTTTTGCAAAGTGCCTAGCTGTGGATTTTGAACACTAGCTCTGCCGGCACCTAGGGAAACCTAACAAACCTATACATTTTTGAAAACTAGACACCCGGGGAATCCAGAAGGGGGTGATGTGTGGCTCTCACCAGGTTCTGTTACCCAGAATCCCTTGCAAACCTCAAACTTTGTCCACAAAAACACATTTTCCTCACATTTCTGTGATGGATAGTTCTGGAATCTGCATGGGTCCACAAACTTCCACCCACCCCACATTTTCCAAAGTTTCCCGATAAAAATGGTACCTCACTCGCATGGGTGGGCCAAGTATCCGCTAAAGGCGAGGGCCCAAAACGTATTGTGGAGACATCAAAATTACCCATCACAAAACGACCTGGTTTTGCAAGGGGGGGGGGGGGGTTCACCTGAGTTTTTGGCCCGGGCTCGGCGGCCATCTAGGGAAACCTACCAAATCCACACGTTTCTGAAAGCTAGACACCCAGGGAGGTATGGCTTGCATGGATCCCCCAATGTTTTCCTACCCAGAATCCCCTGCAAACCTCAAATTTAGAAGAAAAAATCAGATTTTTCACAAATTTCTGTGTGGGAAAGTTATGGGATCACCGGGCTGACACAAATTTCCTACCACCCAGCATTCCCCCAGGTTTCCCGATAATAATGGTACCTCACCCGTGTGGGTGGGCCAAGTACCCGCGACACGCAAGGACCCAAAACGTTTTGAGGAGACATCAAAAATATCTATCACAAAATGACATGGTTTTGCAAGAGGGGCACCTGGGTTTTTGGCCCCGGGCTCGGCGGCCATCTAGGGAAACCTACATAACCCACACATTTCTGAAAGCTAGACACTGGGAGTCCAGGGAAGTATGGCTTGCGTGGATCCCCCAATGTTTTTCTACCCAGAATCCCCTGCAAACCTCATATTTAGCTGAAAAAATCACATTTTCCACATATTTGTTCGTGGGATCACCATGCCAGCACAAATGTCCTACCCCACATTGTTCCCCCTCAGTCTCCTGAGTAAAATGATACCTCACTTGTGTGGGTGTCAAATGCAAAATCGGCTAAAAACGTATTTTTAAAAAAAATGTAGCCCCTGAGCACGTAGAAGCTCATTTCAGTTTCGGTTTCTATTAAACAACATCAGCGCGACGTGCGCACTGATAGTCATTTCACAGAAACCACATAGACAGCCTCGGGAGCTGGGGACACTCTAACCCAGCTCTCGAGGCTGTTCTGGTGAAAAAGAAATCCCTCTAGTGCCCGCACCAGAGGGATTTCTGGTGCCCTGTGTCAGGACGGCCGGGAGCCGTCCTGAGCACCGTGGCTCAGGACAGCTCCTGGCCGTCCTGAGCACCCAAAGGGTTAAGCAGCCAGTTATATCTAGGGTAGTCACCCCTAGAATTGAAAAGAAGTACAAGACCTGACCAATGGACCCTCAACATATTAAGGGCCGAATTATACTGGATTCATTAGTGGTACACACAGCCAGGAAAAGGGCAAATTTGCAGGCCACAGGAGATGCGTCTCCTACTGATAAAGAGAGAAAAAATATAATGCCGCAGGCAAGCGCGTCGCAGCACAGGCAGTCAACCAAATGCGTATTGCAAATTAAGAGAATCCACCTCTCTCCCTTCCCCTCACAACCCAAGCACACCATCTGCAGCGTCCCTCAAGGCTCATCCCTCAGTCCAACCTCTTCAACATCTACATGTCGCCACTAGCAGACATTGTGAGAACCCACAACATCTCCTACGCCGACACCCAGCTCGTCCTATCGCTCTCAGCCAACCACACCACTACGAAGGCCAACTTCCACAACTGCATGGAGAACATCTCAGCCTGGATGAAGAAAATCTGCCTAAAGCTCAACACTGACAAAACCGAAGTGATGATTTTCGGCAGCCACACCTCCCTCTGGAATGACCTTGGACCGACCCCTACACCGAAAGACCACGCCTGCAACCTCGGCATCATCCTGGACAGACCACTCTCCATGAAACAATAGGTCAACGCCATCTCCTCAGCCTGCTCCCACACCCTCCGCAAGCTCTGCAGAATCTTTAAATGGCTCCCCATCAGCACCAGAAAAACAGTAAGGCAGGCCCTCATTACCAGCTGTCTGAACTACAGCAATGCACTATATGCAGGCACCACCAGCGAACTCATGAGAAGACTCCAGATGATACAGAACGCAGCAGCCACTCTGATTCTCAACCTACCCAAAAGGACCCACATCACCCAGCACCTGAGAACCTCCACTAGCTGCCCATCCAGGAAAGATGCCAGTTTAAACTACTGACTCGCGGCTATAAAGCCTTCCACGACCAAGGACCTGCATACATGAACCACCGCCTGAACTTCCATCAACCATCCAGAAACCTCTAATCCGCCCACCTCACCATCGCACAGACACCGCACATCCGCTGATGCCGCACCGGAGGACGCGCCTTCTCTCACCTTGCCGGCAAGTCCTGGAAACGTCCTCCCCTCCACCTCTGAACATCACCCTCTCTGACAGACTACAGGAAGAGGCTCAAGACCTGGCTCTTCGACTGAAGCCTGCAGCCCAGCGCCTGGATACCCTCACGGGTGATGAGAAGCGCTATATAAATACTGATTAATTGATTCTGTATTGCTACTCTCCCGATATAATCGTGCCACATGGGACTAAATGCAGGAACTACGGCAACATCCCTGATCAATACCAACAATGTGATATGCAACTGGTAGAAGAGGGCAGAGCCATCTCTAATGCCACTATACAGTGCGCTCTGGACTCTGCAGACACAAGCGCCCGCGAGGTCAACACAAGTGTCCTTATCAAACGCCACGCATGGCTCAGGGTTTCCGGCTTCAAACCGGACATGCAACAACTCCTGCTCAGTTTACCATTTGATGGACTAAATCCCTTTGGTCCACAGGTGGATGAAATGTTGGAAAAGTTAAAGGACACAGACACCACTAAACAGGGGCCCTACAGACCTACCAACACTGTAGTTCCTTTCCTAGGGGCCAATCCAGCGGGGCATCCAGATGGGGTGCGTCCACTGACTCTGGCACTAGCCATAAACAGGGCTCATATCAAAGTCAATTAACCAGAGGCTCCTTCTATAGATCAAATTAAAGAAATGGAGGTAGAAGCCGTACAACCACTACCAAAATGCCCACCCCTCCAAAACAGTGACCACCTACATCTCACCCACCACATATACCACCAGTTGGGGGAAGGTTACAGCATTTTTATCCACACTGGCAAAGCCTCACCACAGACCAAATGGGTACTATCAATAATCAAAGATGGGTATTGCATAGAACTCAAGGAGACACCACCCACAATACTACTAAGAACACAAAATATGCCACAACATCTTACCCTTTTACAGGACGAGGTCCGATCTCCTTCAAAAAGGGGCAACAGAAATTGTACCCTTAAAACATCGGGGATACGTAGTATACTCCTTCTATTTTCTCGTCCCCAAACAGGACAAAAAGTTAAGGCCATTCCTAGATCTCAGGCCACTTAACAGTTACATCTCCTCAGAACATTTCTACAGGGTCCCACTACAAGAGGTGATGCCACTGCTACAGCAAGGAGATTCATGTCGACATTAGATCTCAAAGACGCATACTTCTATATTCCCTTACATCAAGCGCACCACTGTTATCTCTGTTTCCAACTCAACGGACAACACTATCAGTTCAAAGTGCTACCCTTCAGGGTCACTAGAGCTCCAAGGGTTTTCACCAAATGCCTTGCAGTAGTGGTGGCTCCTCTCAGAAGGGAAGGAATACACATTTTCCCCAACAGTGAGGTAGCTTGGAGTCACAAACCGCCAGAATCGTGCAAAATGTGATACTAATATGGCACTTGGCACAGTGCTAGGTAGTCATATGAACATTGATTTTTGATAGACCCAACTCCCCCCCCCCCCTATTTTAGGCGTGTGATGTCATAATACAAAATGGCCACCGCAAGTGCTGGTAAATTATCATAAATGTAATATTGGTCTTCAGTCACATAATTGTAATGGTTTTTTAGCCAAGGAATTAAAAAAATGTTGCAACTTAATTGACTCATAGTACACTCTGATAAGTATGTCGATATATCGTAGATATACAGCGTGTTCCACATATCTTGCTCACCCCCCCACTTAACTTTTGAACGCTAAAGATAGAAATTTCAAGATAGAAATTTCAAACAAAAATCATGATTCTTCAGACGTCTAGTTTCTTATTATTTTAGGGGTACTTGGGGCCCCTGTACAGGGTGTACCAAAAGTCTATTACGAAATTTTAAAGGCCAACCTGCATATTTTTGCTATATTGTTTGTGTATAATTAAAAACAGATTTTGTAACATTTAAAGATTTTTTTTTTTATTGAAAAAGAATGAAGATACAAATTATATTGTTATTAATGTTTGTTATTTAATCAACAGTTTTTTTAAAGGTTATAACTTGGTCTGTCATCTAAAAACATGTCGTCCTGATTGCATTGTCCATCACAAACACAAAGACTAGTACATGGAAGAGACAATTGTTTACATTTACAAGCATGGGTACACAATGTTTTACATCCACACTTTACAAGTTCCTTGCAGTATTTTGAAGCATCAGGCAAAAGTGACCACAGAGGTTCATATCCAGAATCTTCCTTCAGCCATCCCCACTGAGCTGGTTCATTTTTATCAGGATACACATTCCACCACCATGGTGAACCTGGTTATTTTAGTTTTCACTGAATCCCATTTCTTCATCGAATCGTCCCAGTAAGTTGGCAATTAGAGGTCCAGACACCATCCATTTCATCAGTGCACTAGGATTATCAAGAATACCAACTGCCCCACCATCTGATTTTATATCCTTGTTACACTGCTCATGCATCTGATCAGGAGATATGCAGGAATAAGATCTACCACTTTTACAAGCAACAAAATATCCATTCGAAAATTCTTCATAAACATCTGGATTTCCTTGTTTTCAGCTTGACGAGCATTTTAATGAACACTGGCATCCACCTGGCATAGTGGGTGTGGTCCATAGCAAACATCCAAGGACAGATCATTTGCAGGGTTACAATAAACTTCTCAAAATTTGCTGATTGAATGGTATCAAGAAATTGGAATAGAGGCAATTTGAGTTGAAGTGTAATATACCAATATTTGAAGTGAACTGACTCTGCAACTCTTCGTGTAATCCATTCTTTCATGAATATTTTCCCATCAGTAGATAGCCTTCTTCAAAAGTATACACAGTGATGAAACACTAACTTTGTGTATGTAGCAGGATCGTTTTACATGAGACCCTTTAAGACATTTTCCAAATTTACCCCCACTGGTAACATTGGCTTCAGCTCAAATATCGGCCCAGCAACTACCATCAAGCCAATCTCCTAAAACTGCAAGGAATGACATTTCAATTTGTAATGCTCCCATCATGACTACCATTTTGTCTTTCCCATACAATTCTGTAGGTAACCACTGTAATTGTTTAGCTGTTGCATAGACTGGTTGATCACATGTCACCACAGGAGTCTGATTAGGATTAATTGTGGTCAGTGTATGCTTTAGTATATCAAAGGAGTGGCGTGCCATAGAAGGAGAATATATTGACTCATTTAATACAGGCAGCAATACACTAGGGTTTTGGTGACAGAACCCCTTATTTTGGAGTGGCAAGCAGCCCAACTGGTGTGGCTTATATTGGTTAGATTATGGAGATCAAGAGTTTGAATCATCTGAAGCCATTCGTCAGACATAGGTTCATTATGAATAGGAGGAAGCTGGAAGGCACTGATATTACTTACAGGTACATTTGGCAGTTTTTTTTGTTGTTGTACATGGTAACTGCAAAAACCACTCTGGTAGGGATGAAGTCCATTTCTTGGTCCACTCATTTACTTCAATTTTTAAGAAGGATGATATACCCTGTGCATCTTTATCAGAGTGGCTGTTCCGTGGAATGACTGAGTGGATGAAGATGACAAGGGATTGTGATCAGTAGTGTCTATTGCAGCACTAGTGAAAGTGGAGAGTTGAAGGCCTGTTAGACGCACAACCCTGTCATTGCAGAATTGCTTACATTGTTTGTTAGTTATTGTTGCTGACACTTCTCGAACAGGCTCATATGACACACATACGCTCAATTTGTGTAGTTTGTCAACTAATTCCCATTTTCGAGTTTTAGCATGCACCATTGATCCAATATAAAGAGGTAGTGGAGTTTTCATTTTCTTTTTTATGGCAGATGTTTCCTTTAGGATTTGTCTTATTACACTTACTGGTATGATACCGAACAAGCTGAGACTGACAAAGCTGCACTCCTCTTATCATTTAGTGTGCTGTAATTTGAAATGTTACAACCTTCCATAATAATTCGTATTAGATTTAGTATAGCAGTCCCTACTGACTTTTAATGGCAATTTTACTCAAATTGCACACTAAATCCATCAACTTAAAGTTGAAACATTTTTTTTCGAATAATAGCAGCTGCATTAGCCCGGCAGACACCATCCTGAAGATAATTTTGTTTACAGATGCTGAATATATTTTTTCCTATATTGTTTTTGCGTGTTAGAAGAATAGATGGGTAGAGACCTTTTTTTTCAGCTGTAAGTTCAGGTATGAACGCAAGAATATTTTCTTTTAATCGTGTGCTGTGTACTTATTTGTCTGCATTTTCGACACCTAATTCTGTCATAGGACGAACTACAAGTGATTTGAAGTTAGATAAACTAAATACTGGCGATACTTCCGAATTTTAAAGTGTATCTTCAAGATAGTTTACAATTTCACCTTATACCATACCATAGATTAATGTCAATCTGTTATCTTTGCTTTTTTCTTTGTTCTGTAGTTGCCGAAGCCTGTATTAAAAACTAACAAGACACTTTTTGTGGTACTTTGCTTCGGTCGCAACCATATCACCATCACTTAACTTGGCGAGTACTTTTGAGTTACTTAATGCAACTGCAGCATCTCAAACTCGATAACTCAATTGAAATGTACGCACATTTATTTATAAGCTCTGCCCCTGACTCTTCTTCACCGAAGAGAAACGTATCTTTCAATTCACCCAACTATAAATGAAGCACGCATACTCCTTGAAGTACTCTCTTGAACTAGTTTAGGGTTTTTTGATAACCTTGCAAGTTTGTGTTTGTCAAATTTGTTTCTACACGTTTTATGGAATTTTCCACAGTTTTCATTTAACAGTTGTTCAACTACATCATGATTTTTTAAATAATTTTGTCTTGATTGATGGAAGTCCTTTTAGTCATAAGCTAGCAGATCATCAAGCAAACATTTGTACCCAATTCCTTTATCAGAACGTTTACTATTAGCTGGACACACTAAAACATCTAGTAAATCTTTTAGACACAATACACACAGATCCCAATCAATCTCAGTTACAACATTTTGTGTACTAGCTATAAACTCATTAATATTTACAAATTCACATCTTTTGGTAGACATTTTTACTCATTGACCGTGGATAATCTTTTCACAATTTCAGAAACCTTCAACAAAAACGAATTTTAGTTTACAAGGGCTATACAACATACTTTTTTATTTACATCATAAGGTATTTACGTACTGGATCCATTAAAAATTTCTCATACTTCGTCAGGGGTCAACTAAAATGCTGAATTTGTACCACTTTTGGCATTCCCGACCAGAAAAATGTGTGAAAGGATGTGATGGATGCCTAACATTAGATTCATAATCGCTATCCAAATAATAGTTGCAGCCATTTTCCTTTATGACGTTATACGGACAAAGTAGCCATATGATTTTTGGGGTCTATATCATCACTCATTTTTTACCTTATTATTAAGCCCTATGCAAAGTTTCATGTTGGGATCACATGTTGCACGATTCTAACGCTAAGCTACCTCACTAGTGCAATAATTCACACAGATATTGCCTCTTTTTCATCCACAAGCTCAACTCACAGTAAAGGTAGTGATGGGCTTTTTAGGTATGATGTCTTCTTGCATAGCCATAATACCACACACTCACCTACATATGCACCCCTTTAGCTTGCTCAGCAATCTCAGTGGTCTCAAGTGGAGGGGCATCTATGAGATCTAGTGTTGGTAGGGTCAGCGACCCATCGCTCTCTGCAGTGGTGGATGAGCAACAACTTGTTGCAGGGTTGGCCCTTCAAGGCCCCACTTACGCAAGTCCCCATTACCTCAGACTCATCCCTTCAGGGGTGGGGAGCACATATGCAAGATCTCACAGTTCACGTTCTATGGACGGTATATCAGAGACCTCTACACATCAATCATCTAGAGCTTCTAGCAATTCAACTAGCTCTCAAAGCTTCTTACAGTCACCTAGGCCAGAAGGTAGTACTGATACGCACAGACAATATGTCTGCAATGCAATATATTCAAAAACAGGAAGGGACACACTCCTCACAGCTGTCCCTCCTATCAGAGCGCATCTGGCACTGGGCAATCTCTCACAAAATCCACCTCCTAGCAGAATACCTTCCTGGGGTGGACAACGACTTTGCAGATATGCTCAGCAGGACACATCAGCAGGTACACGAGTGGGAGATCAACCTACCACTACTCCACTCTTACTTCAAAAGATGGGGAACACCAAACATAGACTTGTTTTCCACTCACCTCAACGCCAAATGCCAAGGCTTCGCCTACAGGTTCCCTCACCCTCAATTCAAGGGCAATGCCCTATGGATGAATTGGCCAGGTGTATTTGCCTACGCTTTTCCTTCTCTCCCACTCATTCCATATGTGGGGCAGACGTTAACATAAACGCCTCTAACACTAATCCTATTAGCCCCAACATGGGCACGGCAGGCATGGTTCACAGCCCTACTGCAACTATCTGTAGTGCCACACGAGAAACTACCTCTTTGGCCACATCTACTGACGCAAGATTAAGGAAAGGTAGTGCTTCTCAATCCCAGGCAGCCAAATCTAGCGAGTTGGCTCTTGAAATCCTAGAATTTGGCCATCTGCAGTTACCAGAAGAATGTATGGACGTCCTTAAACAAGCTTGTAAGCCTACAACTAGAGCATGTTATGCTGCAAAATGGAAACGGTTTGTACATTACTGTACAAATAAAGAAATCCAACCTTTAGCACCTACAGTACAAAACCTTTTAGGTTATCTCTTCCGTCTGCAGCAAGAGGGCTTGCTTGCACATCTATCAGATTACACTTAGCAGCTCTAGCTACCTACATGTAGAACAGGCAACATATGTCCCTGTTTAAATTACCAGTAATCAAAGCATTCATGGAAGGACTCAAGAGTTATCCCACCTTCCACTCCACCGGCTCCAGCATGGAACCTAAACATTGTCCTTACAAGGCTTATGGGGCCACCATTCTAACCACTTCATTCATGTCAACTCTGATTTCTAACATAGAAAGTTGCCTTCCTATTGGCAATCCCTTCCCTTGGAAGAATTAGTGAACTGCAAGCACTTACTGTGCAGGAACCTTTCTTTAAAAATTTTCCCAACAAAATTAGTTCTACAGACTAATCCAAAATTCCTACAGAAGGTGGTCTCAGCCTTTCACTCAATTCAGACCATAGAACTACCAGTGTTCTTTCCTAGCCCAGACACAGTAACAGAGAAGGCCCTGCGTACATTAGATGCCAAAAGGGCAATCATGTTCCACATTGATAGAACAACACCCTTTAGAAAGACACAACAACTTTTTGTTGCCTTTAACAAGCCTCATCAGGGTGCACCCGTATCCAAGGGAGGAATTGCTTGATGGATAGTAAGATGCATTCAAACATGCTATCAAAAAGCCAAGAGGGTACTTACAGTACCACCATGGGCTGATTCCACAAGTAAACGGAGAGCCACTATGGATTTTTCAGGAACTATCCCTGTAGAGGATATTTGCAGAGCAGCAAACTGGAATAACCCACATACATTTACAAAACACTACTGTGTTGATGTCTTCACAGATCAAGCAAGAGTGGGACAAACTGTACTTAAAGTACTATTTCAAACAAGTTCTTCAACCAGTCGCTAGCCACCGCAAAGGGGAGCACTGTTTTACATTCAATGCAAAGCATATGTATCTACAACCAACATATACTACGAATGGAATATATTACTTACCCTGTAAGCATCTGTTCGTAGTGTGTAGTACCGTAAATTCATATGCACCCACCCTCCTCCCCGGAGGCTTTTGGTTGCAGTATTTGCTATTATATTTAGCACAGTAAATTCCACACTCCCACTTCTACGCATGTTTCTTTATTCTGTCACTGTATTGCTCTTTTTTGAACGCGCACCCGATGAGTCAAAAACAATCTAACAAAGATACACACTGGAGGAGGAGTCACTATACCTCTTGACTCGAAGACTTCTTCAAAGAAAAACAACTTTTTATTGTCCGAGCCCAACCCTAGATGGCAGGATAATGCTAAGCATATGAATCTACTGCACTACTAGCCGCAAATAGATGCTTACAGGGTAAGTAACATATTCCTTTTCTTCTGTGCCATCTCAGTAACATTCTTATCATAAAGATCTGGTAAATCCAAGTTCACCCGGGCACCCATGGAATGAATCTTTTTTTTTTTTTTTTTTTTTTTTTTTTAAATTAAACTCTAATAGGCAAACCCCCCTGAGAAGACAGTCAAAGCCTACCCAGCCCCAGTCTAGTTCAGGGCAAGCATTTCTGGTCTAGGGTTCAAAACACCTTCTGTGTGTCTTAGTTGTTGATGGCAGAGGGGAGTATGCACCACAATGCGGATGTCTAACTACAGAATAATCATCTGAGATTGATTTGTGTTTCTACCTGTAATGCCATCTAATTGATCCTGGTTAACCGGTTTGGTCATTAGTGAAGAAAATTAAGTGATAAGTCTTTAAGATCTTTTTGAGTTTTAGAAAGCAAAAAGACTATTGCTTCGCGCATAAATGCATACAGTATGACTTTCACCAATGCCTCCTTGCAAGTCTAGGGCAAACGGACATATATATTTAGTCAAGAATGCCACCAGTCTATCGATGTGAGGAGATTTTTCTCTATGCATCGACTTGGTGGCACCCGTGATTTCTTCCAGTGTTAGTGAACAGCCATCCCTCAATTTCCCTATCTACCAAAGCTCGCAGGTTGTCTTCCACCAGGCCACCGTGTATACTAGCATCATCCTGCTTAACTGCAGACTAGTTATGAGCCACCCTGTATATTACCAAACAAATTCATACACTTAAATTATAAAGGAAGAGAGTACCTCTTGACTATGGGCAAATATTTTCAGATTTTCACATATTAGATTGAAAATCCTCAGGTGCTGGGTTTTGTGTGCAAAATGTGAGGTCACTCAGCCCTAGGTTTGGGATTCTGAGAAAGAGGCACGCTGTACAATTCCTTAAAATTGGATTCATTTACTGATTGAACAAATACCTCTATTTACTCCAATTTCAAGCCAGTGTAACCAGTGGAGCTTCATATGATTACAAGTTTTTATTGGTGATCTGAAATTTAAATGCACAAGTTATCTTGACACTACCTTCGCTATGCAAGCATACTTTTATCTGCCTGCAGCACTTCACTGTCCTGCGACGCTGCTCCATGAAATACGTTCCATTGGTAAGTATGCTAAACATATGACAGTGGGATTTTAGTAATAACAGATTTGTTTTTCTTCACAGGACATTCTTCTTCAAGTTCCATTGCTCCAACACATTATTCTAATAGATGGAGCAGGGCTATCATCATTTGATTGTCCGGATGATGTGACAATTCATACCATGGCTATAATGCAGACTCAGGGATCTCGTTTTGGTTAGTATAACATCTACACACTTTTAATGCTTTTTCCACACAGTCTGTTCTTTCTCTGTGCCTCTCTCTCCTCCTTGCTGATCTCTCTCCTGGCGCCTTCTCTTCCCTGCTACCCATTCCTAGCCCGTCTTCCTGGTCCTTGCTGCCAGCAGAAATGAAGACCCTGAGGAAGTTAGTTTGATTCAGCATATTATTTTTTTTTAAACTTTATTTATGCTGTTGGCATACATGTACATTTCTACATAACGTTCATATTTGCTCCCCATAAAGAACTATGCTTCTCCCACAGGGGGTGAATATTCAAAACTTGGACCATTATGAATGCACTCAATACACAAACAATAATTGTGAATTGTACTATGTGGGCAAATTAATTGCATAGTAGCCTTTCTGGTTTACGTTCTGTGATATCAGGCAGCATTCAGTTCAGTACGTTTTAGATTTTCCATAAATGCTTTAGAGATCAATAGATTTGTGTTAAGAAGGTTTGCATGTTGTGGACAGTACTGAGCTGTGTGAGGCAACAACAACAAAGCAAGACACAGGCGTAATGTGTAAGTAAAGGGTTACACTTTTGGACAGTAACAAATGCAAAAGCCAAACGTAAGTAACTTGTGTGTTACTCATACTCCAGTTGAAGTATTCTGAGAAAGCATGCTGATCATGAGATTCCTCTGCACTAGACGCTCTGGAGTTCTTTGTTCATGGCAAAAAGTGTTTTCAATGTGATTGTTTAGCTAAGTTCAAAGCAAGTACTTTGGTTGTAATCTCCAAGTCTCTCAATGTTAATACTAACTGGGTATTTTACTATTAGTCTGACTAAATATCTTGTTCGAGGCATATGAGCTGCAGATCGACACACTGTGCATAGATCGCCATCTGGTGTTGGGCCCGGATGTTTGCACTTTGTTGTATTGGAAAGTCTTTGGAAGTCACGAGATAGGTGACTCCTCCTTTGGACAATAGTGCGCATGGGCATCGACTCCATCTTCAGATTGTTTTTTTCCGCCATCGGGCTCGGATGTGTTTCGTCGCGCTCCAGTTCGGTGTCGACACCGTTCTAACTTTCGACGCGCAATCCTTCACCCTTTCGTCGGTATTGTTTTCGATCGCGTTCCCCTTTTCCACGCGCATCTCTACAAACTCGGATTCTTCTATTCCAGTCGTCGACGCAGGCCTTCGGGCCTAACTGCGCCACCGGGCTTTTTGGCTCATGGAAAGGACTCCCTTTAAAAAGTGTCCTCAAAGTGGATCGAAGTTTCCCCACGCCGATCTTCACGAGGTGTGTAACCTCTGTCTTTCGCCGGAGCACGAGGCCAAGGACTGTCCAGCTTGTGCCTCTTTCCGCTCGAAGAAAACCATACGGGATCGTCTAGCTCGAAGAAACATGGCTCGATCGTCGACATCCATTCCGGACGATATCTTCCAGGAAGGCGTCGACGTACCGGAACAAGAACAACTCGAAGAAGGCCTCGTCAGCGCCTCCGAAGCCGATGATTCCGACGTCGAAGACATCACTCCTGGGCAACGGGTCGTAAGTACTGACGTTGACCCCCTCCCCATCATCCATTCCGGCAAAGGCTTCGGTACCACCTTCGGGCCTAGGTGCACACCGGGACAAAACTTCCCACGCCCCGCCTTCGGGCTCGGCTAAGAAGTCAATAACTAAGCCTTCAGGCCGCTCGGGCTCGAGCCAGCCTACCCTCGGTGCCGACACCCCATCCCCGGCACTGAAGCCAAAAGATAAGCCACTGTCTACACTCGCACCGAAGCCAGGTTCGGCGTCGGCGCATTCGGCACCGAAACACAGCGCCGAAAAAACCGTCGTAATCGAGTAAACATCCAGTTCCCAGAACAGCTGGCGCTCGATCTTCGGAACCGAAAAAGTTACCGGTACCGACTCCAAAGACCCCAACGGAACTGATCAACTCCCGTTCCCAAACCTAAAACAACTCCAAAATTGGTGCCACACAAACCTTCGGAACCGAAAAAATCGATGCCAAAGCACCACATTTCAGAGGAGGAACTTTCTCAGCCTGATCCAACCCAACAAATACTGGAAATCGACCCAGAAACAGGTCGCCTTGTGGTTAGTCCTTCCAGAAAGAGGAAATTGGACACATCTACACCAGCTCCACTTCCTCTCAAGAAAAGAGACATTGCCACTTCCCCTTTTAGGATCCCTTCTCCACCCCCTCCTCCACACCACATCTCTCCTATTCCATCTCCAGGACCCTCAGAATCTCCTCCACCTCAGGATGATCAGGACCCTTCTGAGTACGAAGGTGATGACCACCCTTTAGGAGAGCCCAGTCATCCTCCTATTCCTACTGACCCATGGGACAACTATGGTACACCAGATGTCCCCGATACACCACAAGATGAGATCTACCCATCCCCTCCAGAGGTTACTATAGGGTTCACTCAGTTCATACATAGAGCTGCAGAATACCACGGTGTGGATTTACATACAGACCCTATAGAGGAAGACTTCCTTCTGGACACTTTTGCACCATCTCAAAGGTCCACTTCTATTCTACCAATGCTAAAGGGGGTAATCAAGCACGCTCCTGAAGTCTTCAAAGATCCTGTCAGGGCTAGAGTCATTAACCCCAGGGTGGAAAAGAAATATAAGCCTGCCCCAGCTGACCCTGTTTACATTAAAGGGCAACTTCCCTTAGATTCCCTAGTAGTTTCCAACGCCAGGAAAAGGGCTAACTCCCAAACCTCAGGCGATGCTCCACCTCCTGATAAGGAGTCAAAGCTCCTGGACGCATCAGGTAAAAGAACGGCGTCCCAGGCAGCCAATATTTGGCGAATTGCCAACACACAAGCGTTACTGGCTCGGTACGATAGGGCACATTATGATGAACTAGAGACCCTACTACAACACCTTCCAGATCAATACAAAGAGCCACTGATCTCATAGAGGAGGGCAAAACTATAACAAATACCTCCATTCGCTGCGCTCTAGACGCCGCAGACACAGCTTCACGGGCCATCAATACCAGTGTCCTCTTACGCAGACATGCATGGCTCCGTATTTCAGGGTTCAAACCCGAGGTCCAAACTGCCATATTAAATCAGCCGTTTGACCAAGAACATTTATTTGGCCCTACTGTGGATTCATCTTTAGAGAAGGTGAAAAAAGATACTGACACAGCCAAATCAATGGGAGCATTACAATCTCAAACTCCCAGAAGTTCCTTTCGTCGCTCCTCTTATAGGGGCGCCTCTAGAGGCTTTACTACAGACAACTCCTCTACGTCCTATAAAAGTCCCACCCAGACCTCCACTACCAGAGGCTATTACAGAGGAGGCTACAGAGGTAATAATAACAAAGGTAGAGGCAAAACCGTCAATACCCGTACTGCCTCCACCTCCAAACAATGACTTCCTCCGCTCCCCCAGACCATTCCACTCCAGTCGGGGGAAGATTACTACAGTTCCTGCCTGTCTGGAACACCATTACCACAGACAGGTGGGTGAGACAAATCATCCAATCCGGTTATTGCCTGGAACTCACTTCAACTCCTCCAAACATACCACCCAGACAGCGTCCAATGTCAGCAGACCATTTAACGCTTCTCAAACAGGAGGTACTTTCCCTCCTACAAAACATGCAATAGAACCAGTTCCCCTGCATCAGCAACACACAGGAGTGTACTCACTGTATTTTCTCATTCCCAAGAAGGACGGAACCCTGAGGCCCATTCTCGACCTCAGACCATTAAACCTCTACATACAGTCGGACCATTTCCATATGGTGACTCTTCAACAAGTCCCTCCTTTACTCAAACAAGGCGATTTCCTTGCCACCTTAGACCTCAAGGACGCCTACTTCCACATTCCCATTCACCCCGCCCACAAAAAATATCTTCGATTTGTAGTGGACGGTCAACATTATCAGTTCAAGGTGCTCCCATTCGGAGTCACCACAGCACTCAGGGTCTTCACGAAATGTCTGGCAGTCGTGGCAGCCCACTTAAGGAGATAACAAATCCACGTCTTCCCCTACTTGGACGACTGGCTCATAGAAGCCAAGTCTCATACCCAGTGTGTAAATCACACACACACCACAATACAACTACTTCACGACTTAGGGTTCACAATAAACCTCACAAAGTCTCACCTCCAACCCTCCCACATCCAGCAATATCTAGGTGCCACAATAGACACCTCAAAGGGCCTTGCGTACCCCAATCCAGTCAGGATAGCAAGCATGCAAGCCCTTATAACAAAATTCCAGCCGCAGCACTCCCTTCCAGCTCGGGTGTTTATGCAACTAATAGGGATGATGGCATCTTGCATATTCATAGTCCCGCATGCCAGACTCCAGATGCGCCCCTTACAGGAATGCTTAGCACGTCAGTGGAACCAGGCTCTAGGTCAGCTAACAGATCTGGTGTTGGTGGACGGCCGCAGTGGTGGAACACCCAAAACCTTTCCAAAGGGCGACCGTTCCTAGAGCCAGTTCCACAGATTGTATTAACCGCGGACGCATCGCTCTCCGGATGGGGAGCTCATCTTTTACATCACACCGTACAGGGCGTGTGGACACCTCAACAAAAACTACTCCACATCAATCATTTGGAGTTACTAGCAATTTTTCTGGCACTAAAATCATTCCAGAAACACATATCAGGCAAAGCTGTGTTAGTCCGGACGGACAATGTCACAGCAATGTATTATTTACAAAAACAGGGGGGGACGCACTCTCTGCAGCTCTCTCAACTAGCTCAGACCATATGGAGATGAGCTATTCCTCAAAACATATTTCTGTTAGCTCAACATCTTCCAGGAATTCAGAATCAGATGGCAGATCTGTTAAGTCGTCAAACACAACAGATTCACGAGTGGGAACTTCAACCACAGGTTCTTCAACCATTCTTCCAAATGTGGGGGCATCCAGACATAGATCTGTTCGCCACACATCATAACACAAAATGCCCAAGCTTCGCCGCCAGATATCCACACCCATTGTCCAAAGGCAATGCGATATGGATGAATTGGTCAGGCAGATTTGCGTACGTTTTTCCGCGCCTCCCACTCATTCCATTAGTGGTGCGCAAACTACAACAGCAGTCACTAACACTGATTCTAGTTGCTCCAACATGGGCCAGACAACCATGGTACACAACATTGCTGGAACTATCCGTAGTCCCGCACCAAAAACTACGCCTCTCCCCACACCTGTTAACACAGAACCATGGAGAGATCAGGCATCCAGATCCGACACAGCTCAATCTAGCGATCTGGCTCCTGAAGTCCTAGAATTCGGTTACCTCAATCTCCCACCAGATTGTATGAACGTTATCAAAGAGGCTAGGCGCCCCACCACTAGAGCCTGCTATGCAGCCAAGTGGAAAAGATTTGTGATATACTGTACCAATAACACAATCAGTCCTCTAGATGCCTCTATTCAACACATCATATGTTACCTTCTGCATCTTCAAACATGTAATCTAGCATACACATCCATTAGATTGCATCTCGCTGCCATAGCAGCTTACCTACAAAATAGACAACATTTGTCATTGTTTAGGATACCAGCCATCAAAGCATTTATGGAAGGCCTCAAAAGAATAATTCCTCCCAGGGTTCCACCCTCTCCAGTGTGGAATCTAAACATCGTCCTCACTAGATTAATGGGCCCTCCATTCGAACCTCTACATAAATGTGAGCTCCAATTTCTTACATGGAAGGTTGCTTTCCTTGTAGCCATCACATCTTTCAGGAGAGTCAGTGAGTTACAGGCACTAACTATTCAGGAACCATTTTTACAACTCTATCATAATAAAGTGGTTCTCAAGACAAATCCCAAATTCCTTCCTAAAGTGATTTCTCCCTTCCACCTCAACCAATCTGTTGAGTTGCCAGTATTCTTCTCACAACCACAAACAGTAGCGGAGAGAGCTCTTCATACTCTAGACGTCAAAAGAGCACTCCTTTACTACATGGACAGAACAAAACCTTTTCGCAAAACAAAACCGCTTTTTGTATCCTTCTCACCACCAAATAAAGGCAATCCCATATCAAAATCTGGCATTGCAAGGTGGATTGTCAAATGTATACAAATTTGCTATCATAAAGCAAAACGTACACTATCTACTCCCCCTAAAGCCCACTCTACCCGCAAAATAGGGGCTTCCATGGCATTTTTAGGGAACATTCCCTTAGATGACATCTGCAAAGCAGCTACATGGTCTACACCGCACACATTCACAAAACACTATTGTGTAGATGTGCAAGCAAAACAACAAGCTTCTATGGGCCAGGCTGTACTCAAAACACTATTTCAAACCACTGCAACAGATACTGGTGGTCGCCGCTAAAGGAGGATACTGCTATGCAATCTATGCACAGTGTGTCGATCTGCAGCTCATATGCCTCGAACGGAAAATGCTACTTACCAGTATGCATCTGTTCTTGGCATGTAGAGCTGCAGATCCACACATGCCCACCCACCTCCCCGGCTACCTTTATCTGTTCCAGTATTATCTTAATTAGATACAACATACATGGACATCTCTTTCTGTTTCTCACAAACTCCATAATTTCCCTTCTTGGCGAAAAAACAATCTGAAGATGGAGTCGATGCCCATGCGCACTATTGTCCAAAGGAGGAGTCACCTATCTCGTGACTTCCAAAGACTTTCCAATACAACAACAAAGTGCAAACATCCGGGCCCAACACCAGATGGCGATCTATGCACAGTGTGTGGATCTACAGCTCTACATGCCAAGAACAGATGCATACTGGTAAGTAGCATTTTCCTTTTTGGTGTTCTGTGTGGTGTACTGACGTTTGGCTATAATTGATTTGGGAGTTGGCACACCAAATTACTGCTTACATTTGGGCGGCGAATAGAAATGGAATTCTGATGTATGTAATATTAAGCTATTTCTGTGTACTCACAACATGAGTCCTATTGGAGGGGAGCAGAAGGTTTAAGATAGTTGAGTTGTCTTTGTTATGAAGAAAGTGCTATTGAAATTAGGTTTTTAGCCCTCTTATAAATGATTAACCCAATTGAAGGGCAGATATTTGGCTGTACCTTAGGAATGATTCGTCCAAATCGGTTTACTGGCGTTTTGTGTCAATATGTTTTGTTCACCAAAAGCGCAATTCTCTAAATAATGTTATCTAGCTGTTCTGTGCTTCCTGTGGCTAGCCCATTTTTCCGTAGTAATTGGTAGGCATATCTTAAAATCTACTGTTTAAAAAAAAAAATGTTTTCATTGGTTAAAAAAAATATATGTAATCAATAGGAGTGGAAGAGTTGTGTTGAAACGAGAGGGTAACAACAAAATTGTTGTGAGACCCTCAACAGTGTTGTTCGCCAAAGGCATGTCTTCCGTTGGCGTACTAAGGCACAGATCGTCACATCATTGGCTCTTTTTCTCCACAAGGTGGGGTTGTCTCTTGAATCTGAGACCATGTGGGATCCACCATGTGAGGAAAAATGGTTTAAAAATGCCTCCTACCTTTAGAAAAGATAAGTTTTATTAAAAAGATCAAAGGTAGTGGTATGGTCAAAAGAATGAGAGATGTGAAAAGTGGGGTATTAGGTGTCTCTCACATCTATCTATTGGAGAGCCAGGTCAACATGTTTCAGCCTACTTAGCGCCCTATGGGTCGATGGCTTTCGTCAGGACCTATAAGACATTTATTGTAGGATCCGTTTGTGAAGTCAAATCAAATCAATTGGGACACTTTCCCTCTTCTACTTTTGGTCATATGGAACGCTTTTTTTTTTTTTGGTCCTGAAAAGAGGCAAAAAGACATGAAGAAAATGTATTATGTATTTGAATATTGTACTAATATTGTCCCACATTTTAATAGCAGTGCATGCACCCAACGATTTCTAAGGACACATGTTCTTACTCCATTTATGGATTCAAACAGTTTTTAACCTCTTAGGGTTGTTCGCTTCTATGAGCAAATATAATTGGTACTCATGTATTCCATACTAAAATGGATCTTTTGTTGTCTCGACTTTCATACTGTGTAAATCTCACTGTAATTAGAAATTTGTAAGGAATTACGTTCTAGTAATCATCAATAAGCTTAAATCTAGGCAAACACTGTTTTGAACACGAAAGGTACGGGTAGAATAATCTGTGGCCACAATGTTATGTATGTTACTAAAAGAAGTAAAGTGATTTAAGGAATCTCTGGTGATGCCCTTTTGGCACCTGGTGGAATGTCGTATTAGAAGGCTTTTGCGGCATACCTTAGTTTCCGTTTTGAGAAGTTTTCATCGGTCTGGATAGGGACGGGGTGTTACTATTTCCTTAATTTAAAAGGGAGAAAAAAAATGGAAAACTGAGCGTTTTTTTAAGAAAACGGTAACAAAGATACAAATGCTTTTGAAATTGCTCCGCCTATTGTGGAGACAAAGAGTCGCCCTTCGTTGTAGTCTCCCTCCTGACCGTGATTCTTCTATTCGAACACTGCAACGCGTCATCTCCAACCTCCATCTTAAAGCAAGTGGGGAAGCTGTCGGATTATATAGTGGTGTTCCTCATTGGGTGTTAACAATTGATAAAATCGGAAATCATAAGCATTTTTTTAATCATGACCCTGGGGGACTTTGAGCGGTTTACTCAGAAATATAAGATGCAACAGAGCAACAACAAAAATGAGCAACCATTTCATTACCGCAAAACATTCAAAATGAGGATTTGAGATGGGCAATTTTGGCAACCCTAGAATAAGTAGATACAAATGCAGAAAGAAATTTACTGCAGAAAGAACAGCATTGCGTCTACCGTTTAGGCCCAAGCCAAAAAGTACTCGATGACAATATTCCTTGGGCATTAGTAATGTGATGAGGGTGCCCATTTGAATTATATACTAGCCCTCTGAGAATCTGTAACTGAAAAAATAACAAGAAACTAGAAAATGTATTCCTCTGCCAAAAGAAAACACAGTTTCAAAACATTAGATCACACCACATATATCACGACAACTGATACCTACATTCAACCACTATCGAATTTATAATTGCCTTTTCAAGATCAAGAAGTTTCATTATACCTTGAGAATCGAATGTCAACATGAAAGTACAATTGTAATCAGTTTAAAATAAAACACAAGTTGATCACTGTCGATGATACCCCGGGGGCACTTTTGAACATTGACCTTCGTTTCAAATTGAGATTACATAACTCCAAGTCCCACGGGGGCATGAGTAAACTGGTCAAAGTCCCCCAGGGTCATGATTAAAAAAATGCTTATGATTTCAGATTTTACCAATTGTTAACACCTGGCGAGGAACACCACTATATAATCTGACAGCTTCCCCCACTTGCTTTAAGATGCAGGTTGGAGAGGACACATCGTGGTGTTCGAATGGAAGAATCACGGTAAGGAGGGAGACCACAATCGGAGGGTGACTCTTTGTGTCTCCACAATAGGCAGAGCAATTTAAAAACCCTTTGCATCTTCGTTACTGTTACGTTTTTTTAACTGTTTTCCATTTTTCTTTCTCCTTTTTAAATTAAGGAAATAGTAACACACCGTCCCTATCCAGACCAATGAAAACTTCTCAAAATGGAAACTAAGGTACGCCACAAAAGCCTTCTAATACGGCTGTGAGAAGGACGGCAGCGCTGCGGACCGGAAGTGGCCGACGGGCGAGCCACACCCTCCTACCCAGCCGGAAACGAACAGCGGTCTAGTCTCGACCGAAGCGTGCGAGGAGGGGCTGCTGACGACAGCGGAAGAGGAGGACCCAGGAGGCGTACGGGCGGATTTCAAAGGCGGCAAGAGCGGAAAGAAGGAAGCGCAGGAGACGGAGGCGAGGGGCGCGAAGGACGAGGAAGAAGACTAGCAAAGCGGGAAGACGTGAAGCCAGCGGAGTATCTTGTGTACGGCGACCAAACCCGGCGGGCTGCAGGAGGGAGAAGACGCCCCGGGTCCCTACGACATTGGCCCTGGATATGGGTCGTGGCTTAAGGCGAGTACCACTCAGGGGATCGTTGTGGTGGGGAGGCACGGGAAGCTAGAGCACACGGGTGTGGTTCCACCCGAGCACGGATACAATCCCTCACGGTCCCCCTTCCCTCCCACAACGTGAATATTGGTGACGGTAGCACTGGGAGAACAAGGGTAAATCGAAGCCCGGTTTTAACCCCGACCTGTTTTTTTTTTTCTTTTCTTTCCCGCACCAACGCCCAAGAGAGAGCGAGAAACCCCAAAAAGCCCGGAAAACAGCAAGACCCCGAGGAGCCGAAGGCGAGTCGTGAGAAGAAAACAAAAGGAAGAGACTGTCTCCCACTAGTTTTTGTTTTGGTTACCTCATTCAGAAAACTGAGCACTGACACTATTGAGTGGTCTACTATCCCCACAGAAAAGGCCAAGACTCAGAACATAATAAAAACAAGTGCATCATACTACAGGGTCCTGTGGTCCCTCTTGTCTCCCAAGCACCCCACTCCCTACAAAGTGGTGTCAGAAGTGGGATCCACATCCCAAAGTGTCGAACCATGACACAACCCGTGCCTGTAGAGAGCATTATCTCTCAGCTCGCGGAAGGACAACGGCACCTGCAACTGGTGCTGGAGCAACAAGTCCAAACCGCACAAAGGGATAGGGAAGCCCTGCAGGACGCTCTAAAGGAACAGGCCAACCTGCTCACAACGAATCAACAAGTACAGGTTCCCGCGATCTTACGACTCACCGACGCCATTGTGAGCACCAAGGTGCGCCCTAATGTCCCGGGGTCAGTTTTACAGAAATTCCAAGAGGAAGAAGACCCAGACTACTTTTTCATAAATTTCGCAAGGGTGGCTACCACCACTGCTTAGCCCCAAGAACGGTGGAGCCAATACATCGCCCCTCTCCTGTCAGGAGAGCTACAGGCGGCCTACCAGGCTGCCAACCCCGTGGGTACTACTGCCTATGAGGAGGTCAAGAGAGCCATTCTCGAGCGCCTGGGTTGCGACCAGGAGTTTTACAGAACAAAGTTCCGGAAAGAGAGATGGACTGCAGGAGACAACCCACGCGCTCTCTACTACCGGATCAAAGATCTGGGCAACCGGTGGTTGACGCCCCATACTTCCAGCATGGAAGAATTAACTGAGAAAGTGTATATGGAGCAGTTCCTGGATGCATTGCCCTCTAATACCCGTTCGTGGGTAAAACGGCACCCTAACCTAACTTCCACAATGGCGGTGGAGCTGGCCTGCGCTTTTCATAGGTCTCCTGTGTTCAAGGCTGGTATACCACGGAACCCCTACAACTCCCCGAGAAGTATGCCTCGACCAGACCCTAAACCCCAAACAGCACCCCGCATGCCTCCTAAGCACGTCTTCCCCTACCCAGGTCAAGCGGACAAGGGCCACAATGTTATCATTGTGCGAAGTGGGGGCATATTGCTCGACAGTGTCCCCATCGGGCCCCAGCGGCCGAACCCATGGAGGTGGGGTACTCCAGAGGGTGGATATATGTAACCGGGAAGGGCCCCCACCAGTGCAGGAAGGAAGTCCTCTTAAATGGGAGGAAACCACAAGCTCTGTTGGACACTGGGTGTCATGTCACGGTGATAGACCAAGCTTTAGTATCCCGACCACAGATAAGGGAAACAGATCATGTAAGCGTGACATGTGTCCATGGAGACACTAAAACATATCCAGTAGCGGAGGTCCTGTTGGACGTGGCAAACGACCCTCACCTACGGAAGGTGGGTGTCATCCCCTCTCTACCCGAGGCTGTCATCATTGGTACAGACCACCCCAGATTCGAGCAGTATCTCGACGAGATAAACGAGAACACCTCAGCTTGGTTACACAAAGCACCTTTTAGTGAAAGCGACATAGAAAGCACAAAGGGAAGGAACAAAAAGAGTAGACAAGAAAAACGAAGGGAGAAGAGGGACTTTACACGTTCACATCCATCACGCCCTGCTTTTCCTCTCTCTCTTGCAGACACGGATAGGACGACCCCGGTTAGCTTCCGCACAGCCCAGCGGGAGGACAACACCCTTACGCATGCGTGGGAACAGGTCCAAGAACAAGAGCCAGACCAGGTAGGACCCTACTTTCTTGTCCAAAGGGGATTGTTATACAGGGCTGTAAAAGGGGACACACACATTAGCACCCACTTACTCATTCCCCTTCCCTTTCGCGAGCATGTTCTGCAACTGGCACACAACCAAACAGGGGGCGGACACTACGGTAAAGAGAACACCTTGAAATACCCGTTGGGTAGTTCTATTGGCCGGGGGTTTACAGAGATGTAGCAAAACACTGTGCAGCATTGGACGATGTCAATACACCAACCCAGGAGGAGTAAAGAAAGCCCCCTTGTACCCCTTGCCCATCATCGACGTCCCGTTTAAGCGGGTGGGGATGGATCTAGTTGGGCCTCTGCCTCCCTCAGCCAGAGGACACAAGTACATACTAGTCATAGTGGATTATGCTAGCAGGTACCCAGAGGCCTTTCCTCTAACCAGCATGACCACTCCTACCATAGCCCAGGCCATGATTTTTTTTTTTCTAGGGTAGGGTTCCCATCCGAGATTTTAACAGACCAGGGGACCCCCTTCATGTCCCGTCTAATGGCACAAGTCTGTTCGATACTGGGCATAGACCACATCCGAACCGCGGTATACCACCCCCAAACGGATGGCCTTGTAGAGCGCTATAACAAGACCATCAAAAGCATGCTTCGCAAGGTCATCTCGGAGACAGGGAGGGACTGGGACCAAAAACTACCCCTAGTCCTCTTTGCCATCAGGACCCACGAGCAGAGGTCCACCGGCTACTCCCCTTTCGAACTATTATTTGGACGAAAACCCAGGACGCTATTGGATATGGCGGTCGAGCAATGGGAGGATGAGGAAGGAAAACCCTTGGCACGATACACCGCTGATCTTAAGTCCGCAGTAACCCGGCTATGGGGGTTAGTGCATGACAACATGGAAAAAGCCCAGGGGACACAAAAGACATATTATGATCAAAAGAGCCAGCTGAGGGAATTCAGCCCCGGTGACAAAGTGCTTCTCTTACTCCCAACTACTGAGAACAAGCTATTGACGCAATGGCAGGGCCCCTACGTTATAGACAAGAAAGTAACCGAAGTCACGTACAGCGTCCTACTACCCCTGCGGGCTGGAGGGAAACAAGTCTACCACGTGAACCTCCTCAAAAGATGGGAGGAACCCGCTTTGCCTAAGGAAAAGAGAACACCTGTACTCCTCGTGAGTACCAACAAACACCTAGATATCCCCCTAGCAAACACTCAGGAACCCGAGACTGAGGCAGTTCCAACTGGGGACATCTTATCCCCCGCACAAAAAGCGCAACTGCTTGCACTGCTGGAGGGCTTCCCAGGCCTCTTTTCCTCCACCCCCGGGTTGACCACCATGGTACAACACGATATATCGCTGGACCATACCATTGTTAGACAAAAACCCTATCGCATTCCAGCAGCAAGAAGAGAAGCAGTCGAAAGAGAAGTGACTGCCATGTTACAGGCCCACATAATAGAACCCTCCCAAAGCAACTGGTGCTCCCCTATTGTGATCGTGCCAAAACCCGACGGCAGCCTGCGCTTCTGCATTGACTTCCGGCGAGTGAACGAGATCACCAAGTTTGATACCTATCCCATGCCCAGAATCGGCGAACTGATTGAACGGCTGGGAAAAGCTAGGTACATGTCAACCCTTGATCTCACTAAGGGATATTGGCAAATTCCCTTGACCCCCACAAGCCAGAGAGAAAACAGCATTCTCAACCCCCTCAGGTCTCTATCAGTTTAAAGTGCTCCCCATTGGCTTACACGGGGCACCTGCCACGTTTCAACGGCTGATGGACAGGATTTTGAGACCCCACATGGAATACGCCGTCGCATACCTCGACATTGTCGTCTTCAGCCCAACATGGGAGGACCATCTGAAACATTTGGCCGCTGTGTTTTCGGCCATCAGAGCCGCCTGCCTCGCGATAAATCCAAAGAAATCCCTGTTAGTCACTATCTCCATCCAGTACTTAGGTTATACAATACAGGAAGGCCTTATCAAACCACAAGTAAACAAAGTTGAAACCATCAGGGCAATCCCTGCCCCAACCACCAAACGAGACATATGCTCCTTCTTAGGATCTATAGGGTATTACCGTAGGTTCATCCCTAACTTTTCCTCCCTAGCCAGCCCCCTGTCCGACCTCTTGACAAAGAAGTACCCCTCCCGTTTACCCACCTGGGACCACAAACACGAAGATAGCTTTCAGGCCCTGAAAAACGCCATCTGCACAGCCCCCGTATTACACTGTCCTGATTTCCATAAAACATTCATTCTACAAACAGATGCTTCTGGCCTCGGGCTTGGTGCTGTGCTACATCAGCCGGACTCTATAGGGGACCTCAAGCCTCTTCTCTATATCAGCAGAAAGCTGTTCCCCTGAGAGAAACATTACTCCACGATAGAGAAGGAGTGTTTAGCGATAAAATGGGCTATAGAAGCACTGCAGTACTACCTGTTGGGACACCCGTTTGTTGTACTCGCTGATCATGCCCCTCTCACCTGGCTTGTAAAGAATAAGGACACCAACCCCTGCATCCTTCGGTGGTTCTTGTCGTTGCAACCTTTTTCATTCCAGACGATGCACGTTCCCGGAGCCAGGCAAGTGAGTGCCGATTACCTGTCCAGACACCCGTTCACAGAATGGCCCCAACGCCCATTCCTAAGGGGGGAGGTCTGTGAGAAGGACGGCAGCGCTGCGGACCGGAAGTGGCCGTCGGGCGAGCCAAACCCTCCTACCCAGCCGGAAACGAACAGTGGTCTAGTCTCGACCGAAGCGTGCGAGGAGGGGCTGCTGACGACAGCGGAAGAGGAGGACCCAGGAGGCGTACGGGTGGATTTCAAAGGCGGCGAGAGCGGAAAGAAGGAAGCGCAGGAGACGGAGGCGAGGGGCGCGAAGGACGAGGAAGAAGACGAGCAAAGCGGGAAGACGTGGAGCCAGCGGAGTATCTTGTGTACGGCGACCAAACCCGGCGGGCTGCAGGAGGGAGAAGACGCCCCGGGTCCCTACGCCACGGCCCTGGATACGGGTCGTGGCTTAAGGCGAGTACCACTCAGGGGATCGTTTTGGTGGGGGTAGTGGGGAGGCACGGGAAGCTAGAGCACACAGGTGTGGTTCCACCCGAGCACTGATACAATCCCTCATGGTTCCCCTTCCCTCCCACTACGTGAATATTGGTGACGGTAGCACTGGGAGAACAAGGGTAAACCGAAGCCCGGTTTTAACCCCGACCTGTTTTTTTTTTTTCTTTTCTTTCCCGCACCAACGCCCAAGAGAGAGCGAGAAACCCCAAAAAGCCCGGAAAACAGCAAGACCCCGAGGAGCCGAAGACGACTTCTGAGAAGAAAACAAAAGGAAGAGACTGTCTCCCACTAGTTTTTGTTTTGGTTACCTCTTTCAGAAAACTGAGCACTGACACTACTGAGTGGTCTACTATCCCCACAGAAAAGGGCAAGACTCAGAACATAATAAAAACAAGTGCATCATACTACAGCGTCCTGTGGTCCCTCTTGTCTCCCAAGCACCCCACTCCCTACAACGGCATTCCACCAGTTGCCAAAAGGGCATCAGCAGAGAGTCCTTAAATCACTTTACTCCTTTTAGTAATGTACTTGACATTGCCGCCATAGATTATTCTACCTGTACCTTTTGTGTTCAAAACATTGTTTCCCTAGATTTAAGCTTATTGATGATTACTAGAACGTAACTCCTCACAAATTTCTAATTACAGTGACATTTACACAGTATGAGTTGTCAAAAGAAATTACAAAGAGGTGGCTTTGTTATGTAAGTCCCGAAAACAAAAGATCCATCTTAGTATGGAATGCATGAGCACCAATTATATTTGATCATAGAAGCAAACAACCCTAAGAGGTTTAAAAATGTTGAAACCATAAATGGAGTAAGAACATATGCCCTTAGAAATTGTTGGGTGCATGCACCGCTATTAAAAATATGGAACAATATTAGTACAAAATTCGAATGCATAATACATTTTCTTCATGTCTTTTTGCCTCTTTTTAGGACAAAAAGACTCGTATGACCAAAAGAAGAAGAGAACTACAGTAATCAAAGGGAAAGTGTCCCAATTGATTTGATTTAATTTGACTTCACGAAGGGATCCTACCAAAAATATCTTATAGGTCCTGACGAAAGCCATCGGCCCATAGGGCGCTAAGAAGGCTGAAACATGTTGACCTGGCTCTCCAATAGATAGATGTGAGAGACACCTAATACCCCACTTTTCACATCTCTCATTCTTTTGACCATACCACTACCTTTGATCTTTTTAATAAAACGTATCTTTTCTAAAGGTAGGAGACATTTTTAAACCATTTTTCCTCACATGCTGGATCCCACATGGTCTCAGATTCAAGAGACAACCCCACCTGGTGGAGAAAAAGAGCCAATGATATGACGATCTGTGCCTTAGTACGCCAACGGAAGACATGCCTTTGGCGAACAACACTGTTGAGGGTCTCACAACAATTTTGGTGTTACCCCCTCTTGTTTCAACACAACTTTTCCACTCCTTTTGATAACACATGTTCACCCAAGGGAAGTGGAGTGGAACTTAAATTTCTCTCTCCCTCCTTTTGATTCTTGAAAATAAAAAATAATAATCGCCATGTTCCAACAAACACTGTAAAAATGCAGTACTGATATCGACCATGCTGTTACATAACCAACCCATCAGACAGTGCATGAGCTGTCGCATCATGTCTGTTTCCAGCATTCACTTTGCACTGAGATAATCTCACTAGTGGTAATCGGAGCGAATACTTGGCTATACTCCTACAGGGTGTCTCCAACAAATCTCAAATTATGTCTTTGGAATTACCGGCATCTTAGCAGAGTAATTGAAGGATTGGTTTCCAATATCTGTGGGTTTTAGTTTTAGGCTAGGATTTTCAGCTTTGTATTGGAGTGTGTGAAGGGTTTATTTTATACTGCCTGGTTCTCGTTAGTGAGTGCTGTTTTTTGTCAGCCTAAGCTGATTTCTGATTACAGTGGTATTTTTATGAGCTTAGCGTTCGGAGTCAAACTTGGTGCTCATATTACTTAACATTATGAGTCAAATATAATGCTCTATTGTAATTTGCTTTTTAACTTGTCCATGTGCTAATTGTTAGGGAAAGTAAAGCTGCAGAGTACAATTTGGTTCAAAGAGCATTCACATATTTCACCATGAACTCAATTTTGTCTAAGTCCCTACCCAAAACCAGTGGTAGAATAAATGTAATGGATGAAGGCAATGTAGATGATAACAGGCTCTGTAGGATTCTGATATTTACATAAAGCTTGTCTGACAGCTTCAAGGCTACAGTGAAAAAGAGGTGTGTCATCTTGGCCCAGGTTCTTGGAGGTGACAGTAAATAAAGAATGTAATTGTAAGAAGGCTGCCAGTTCGTTTGTTATACAGTCTTGTTTTGAAAAAAGGGCCTTGCCTGGCTTTCATTTGTTATTGATGCAGTGGATTTGAAACTTTACCTTTGCTCCAGTTATTAACCATTGGAGGTTTCTTTGACAGGCAAATATGGATTGGACAAGTTGTAGGTGGCAACTACATCTGAATTTAAGATGCATGGGAAAAATCCCTTAGTGATGCAATTTATCTAGGAGTTTGTGTTCAAATCCCTATAAAGAATGGGACCATGATTATGATCAACATGGCACTATTTAAGTGATCATATAGCATCTGACATGATAGGTGGACATGGGGATTTGCATAAACTTTTATGCTGCAAGATCATGACCTGTGATTTGGCACAGTCTTGCTTCCATTTTCACCATTCCAGCCCCAATCCGGCACTTGGATGTTTGGAAGGAATGGCATACTTTTGTAGTGTCCTCCACCCCACACTTTTTCCTGTGGGTTTTGCTAGTTTAAGAAGTCTGTGAACTATGTCAGTGTGGCAGCATTTGTGCTTTTACTCTAAACATGTACTGTAAAATAAGTTACCCCCACTTGACTTACTTGACCTTCCAATAGAACCATGGTACGTTGGTTCATGAAATGCACTAGTGGTGTGACAGTTTAAACTCACATGCAGACTGCAGTGTGCATTTCTGCTACCCACAAAGGTGACTAAAGTATATTATTCAGTAGAACACAATTTTGGCCTAGTAGGCTTCAGTTTTTTTGTTTTTTTTTATAGAAAGATTTGTATTAATTTTCCACAACACGTTATCATATACAGTGACTCTGCTCAGCATGCATACAGATATACAAGAATCCAGTGTAGTACCTTTTACTCGATGCCATTTGACCCCACAAGCCCCCTTGATATACATTGATGCGCCTGGCTTTACCTTAACCATCCAGTCCATGGTAGTCCCACCATTTCCTCCATATTTTTTTTATACTTCTCGTGACAACCCCTCCCCACATACGTCCTTTCCTCCAGTTTGCCATATCAGTCCATGCCTCGTTTCCAGGCTTCCACAGCGGGGGCTGCGGAGGATGTCAAGTGTCAAGCTATATCATGTCTTGCTATGATTGTGCCAATACCCAGCAGAGGTCGATCTCCCCTGTAACCCCCAACATCCTCCGGAATTCTCAAAATTGTAATGTGTGGATTTGATGGGGTCCCCCACCACCGCAGAGAGTATACTGAGAACGATAATCCAGTAGGTGTGAATCACTGGGCATTTCCAAACCGTATGAAAGAAGTCACCCATCGGGTTGTGATAACTAGGGCAGGCGGGAGCGCTAAGAACACCAGCCTTCCAGAGGCGATAGGGTGATAAATAGGGTAGATGGATATATCACTATTGTATGAGACGGAGTCTAGAGAATATCGCCAGGATCTGGGGAGACGTACATGCATCTCTCCAATCCACTTCATCAAGCTCCCCAACACAGCCTTCCCTTTTAACCCTCAGATCATCTAGCGATGTAGGGGAGTGAATGACCAGTGACCTGTAGATTTTGGATATGCCACCCGCTCCCAGGTGTCCCATAAGTATTCTGCACTCTAGGGGGGCTATACGCCGGAAAGTTCTCCAATTCTGCTTGATATGGGGAGAGGACATGATGAAGCTGGAGGTAGCGGAAGAACTGGGAAGCTGGCATTTGGAACTCGGATCTGAGATCTTGAAAGGACTTTATGTGATCCTTTTTCCAGATATCACCCAATCTTGAAGTTCCTATAGAGTCCATCCCCTAAAGCCCTTCAGGGACGATACCTGGGTCAACCACCTACCTTTCCACAACAGAGTTTCTAGCATGAATAGTAGGCTTCAGTTTTAAAACCACTGCAGTAGCATATGGCAGGGAAAATGCTCTGTCATTTAGTATACATACTAGAATCCATTAGTTAAACCAACTCTCAGTATGCCCTGTGTGCCCACATGGCAGGGTGCTTAATGTATGCAAGTGAATATGCTACATATTAAAGAAACATATGTACCAACTGTGAAAGTCTCTGCAATCAGGAGACCAAATTACATTTTCCCTGAACACTTGTGAAAAAAGTTGATTTTTACAATTTGTTCTTTGAAAATATTAGAAACTTGCTTGAAGAATATTTGCCTCATTTTATCCAAAATCTGATTCAGTGGGGAAAGTAGATTTTTTAAAATTACTTGTACTGACTGGGAAAGCAACTGTTAAAACTGTGTAGTATACGTTGCCTAAAACCCAAAACAAATATAACTAGTTATGCTAGCTGCCTTTGCTTCAGGGATGGTAGTTGGCATCACAAAGAGGCATGAAGGACTGGCCTGGTGAAGGAAAGTACAGCTTCTTTTGAAGTCCGGAAACCCCATAGTGCAAACACTCACCATTTAGCAGGAATAAGCCATTTGAGACGAGCAGGAAAAGATATCATCACAAATTACTTACAGCCTCCTCTTTCAGATCAAAATCCCAAATGGGGACCCAAGTAAGAGAAATCTTTTAATCCGGAGGGAACACTCAGACATTCGTCTCCATCCACATCAAGATGATGAAGAGCTGTTTCGTATTTCTATGGGGGTAAATTTGAGAGGGGAATCGGAGCTTCTGAGAGGGTAGCCTGACTTGTGTCATATCAAATGAGGAACTCTGAAATGGTTCAAAGTAAGGGAAAAGAGTAAGCCCTGGAAAAGAGGGTTGAGGTGTAGGTTTCACAAACAGTTCATAGATGCACCTGGTGGTTGTATAGGCAGTCACAAACGGCGTCTTCCAGAAAAGCAGTCAACAAAGAGTTTAAAGATTTCTAAGTAGGCTTTCATATTTTCAGTTTGTTTGTTGTGAATTGCAGTCGGTGTTTTGTGTGTTCCCAGTGTTTTTAAAAGTTTGAAAAATCGGTCCCTTTTTTTCGGTTTAAAAAGATATGGAGATAGTGTTATTTCAGTTTTATTTCCTTCCTTCTATCGCTCATCCCAAATCACCGTCCATCTTTCCTGCTCCTCATTCTCTTCTGTAGACCCTCTCATTGAATTGGCTCTTACACGTAACATTTCATTATTTACCTCTCCTCCCTGCCTCTCTAACTTCCCAGCACTCTGGCTTTTTCCAGCAGTCCTGTCCTAAGCCATGTGCAGTGCTTTGGGTGGACAAGGATATGTGTGTACTTCAGTAAGATTTTATTGCAGCAGATAAAAGGTAATGGTAAGTATTCAACACCCCTTCCTGCAGATTTATTCTTCAGATGAATGACAAAGATTGACTGAATGAAGATTTCCTATTTAGGACAGGAGATGTATATTGTCGGGTGCCCGGTGCTCTGTTATTGCAAGCCAGATAAATCACAGATCAGTATGTTTCCTATAAATATGGTTACTGTGGTTTGTAGATGTGAATTTGTCTAGTGTCACTCGTTCTTTCTCTAAAAATAAAAAAAATAAAAAGGAACAAATGATGGATGGAAAGCTGAACAATGCAAATATTCATCCCCGTCACAAATATCTGGGTTTAATCCATTGTTCTTTTGCTCACTACGCCACACCAGTTTGGACCCAGCCATATGTAAATCAGTCTTGACCCTGCTCCTCATGGGAACAGTCCAGCCTGAACTGCCAAGCCAGGCCCTTCTTGGACCAGAAACAAGCATCCTGAGACCTATTTCGAAGCATCAACCAGGCTAGTTTGAATCCAGTGGCGCAGTGAGCATGGGACCCATACCTGGACATACCCTTCCCACTTAGTGCGAAAAAAGCAAAAGGAACTAATGATGTACAGAATGCTGAACAATGCAAACATTCACCCCCAGTCACACAGATCTGGGTTTAATCCATCGTTCTTTTGCTCACCATGCCACCCCAGTTTGGACCCAGCCATATGCAAATCGGTGTTGACCCTGCTCCTCATGGAAACAGTCCAACCCAAACTGCCAAGCCAGGCCCTCCTTGGACCAGAAAGAAGCATCCTGGGACCTGCTTCGAGGCATCAGCCAGGCTAGTTTGAATACAGTGGCGCAGTGAGCACTGGACCCACATCTGGGCATACCCTTCCCACTTAGGGCAACAAAAGCAAAAGGAACAAATGATGGACGGAATGCTGAACAATGCAAACCTTCATCCCCAGTCGCAAAGATCTGGGTTTAATCCATCGTTCTTTTTGTAGCATATCTTCAAAGCATTTTGATATGGAGGTAGTAGGAATTAAAGTTAAATTTAGTTATCCTGAAGCTGTATCACTAACCCATTCTTCTTTAGTATTCAAGCTCAAAACAGGTTCATGCACTAGCTTTTGCTCAAATTGTGTTGAATGCAGCACATACTAGGAAATACAGAGCAGCCTCTTCATATTTCTGAGCTGCAATGTCTGCATTTCAGACACTAACTTGTAGATTTTGTGAGTTTGTGTATGTGCTGGAGGAAATTCAGATTCACAAAAAAAGTGCCCCTTTTTGTCTGTGCATTAATATGTTCACAATTTGTTCCTCATCCTTCTGTATGAGGGTGTGTGTCTCCTCTATGTATGCGGTTCAGAACCATCACAATGTAAAACTAAGAACAGGAGTGTTTGGTACAACACTTGATGGAAGGACATTGATCCAGGCGGCGTCCGTATGCACAATCTTAATAACGTAGGTTTCAGAAAGCATAGTGCCATCCCTCTCAGCGAAAGTAAATGACATCATGGTGGTGCCTCTTGCCCTGGTCTGAGACCCTGCTTATAGTTCAGCTGCGAACCTGTTGGCCACTTCAGAGCAAAGTGCAGTGTACATCAAGCTAAAGCCTTACTAGGTGAGCTACACTGCCAAAACGCGAGTGGAAGCATATGAAGTGGCTTACCGTGGCACGAGTGCAGGTTACTGTGAGCATCCATCACAAAATAATGCTTTGAGATATGGGCTGCATTTGTATAACTTTGCCACCAGAGGGCATTGATGCATCAAAATCCAGTGTACTCCTGTTTCTATTTAAAAAAAAAAAAAATTCCCTTTGAAGGTATGTTATGGTGATCATCTGTTGCAATTGAAAACCGGAATCCCCTCTTGCTTAAGTAAAGAGAACATAAGGCTTTGATCTCAGTCACTACCCAGCCCCTATAGATGTTAATGTTCTAATTTATGCATAGGTTTAATGGGAGAGAAACTCCTTTTAAAGGTTATGGATTATCTTCAATTTACAGGAGAGAGAAAAGATTTGTTCTAATACCCTCAAAACTTAAAACCCCATCTGCGCCTCAGTAAACTGCTTTGTGAACCTTTCAGTTTTAACCTGGATAAGGCGACTCTCAGAACCTACCCTTCATTTGTCCCTTAGCTCTCTAAATTCCATTATGATGAGGTGATTAACATCCCCAATCTTCAGGCTGCCACCTCCCTCCTCTTCAACCAAGAAAATGCTACATAACATGGATATTAGGCGAATCATACATTTTTACCTGCACATGACTAGGAGCTCGGTATCCCAGCCAAGTTCATCATTCCTGGTGTTGTTGAAACAAACAAGATAGCTTCCACAGCAATCCATTGCAAAATGGATCATCTCCCATATTTAACATTGCTAGACCTCACATAGTGTTTCCCCTCCTACCAGTAGTCATCTACTTTGCTATGTGGACTGCCATTCTTACATTTTGAAGACACACTCTTCTTGAGTCATAATCTCCGTGTATTTGCCTAATCAGTGGCTTCTCATTGTTATCTTTTCAGTCATTGCTGTTACTGTAGAATCCACCCATTTGCTGGATATATGGGTGAGAAGAACGTAACGTTATGGATAGAATACTTGAATTAATCTGTCGTTGATAGTTACTGCTGACCTTATTCAAATGTATATTTTTATAATTGTGCCTTATCAGACAGCACAACATAAATGCGAATTGGCTGTGGTCTGCCCCAAAAGGGACAGCCCAGCCGAAACTGCTATGGCTATTTTCCTGTGTATGGGAAGGCAAGCAGCCCATATATGCTTTACTCTTGTTTGGCTTCACCTGTGAAGTGCAATGCCAGTAATACAGTACAGTGAACTGCTGGAACCACGTCTGGCACCCAAAGATGGGTTGTTGATGAAGTCCAGCAATGCCAAGATTGGTCTGTGGCTGTGCGTCTACCAGTGAGAATGGACATGGCCTGGCACTTCAGAACCCTTTTGGTGCAGGCCAAGACTGATTTCCACATAGTTGGTTCCTTTCTTTAATGGAATTAGTATGCTGAAATGCTGAGAGATTCAATGTACTCATAGTAATTACCAGTGACCAGGTTATTGAATCCATCCGTTTTTATGGACTTTATGAATAACAAGGAGCTAGGGCTTAAAATAGCATAAAGCTACATTTAAGGGGACTTTGTTACTCCTAATTTAAGGCCGTCATTGGTCATAAAACTACCATGATGGGCTATTAGGCAACTGTTGAGAGTGTGCATTTGAAATTGGGTCTCTAGTTGACAGAGGTTTGCACCCTGTCAGAGTAGGGACCACCACTTTAGTCAGGGTAAGCTCGATACACACTTTAAATTAATGAATGCTCACCCTCTGGTAGCTTGGCGCAGAGCAGGCAGGCTTAACTGAAGAGGCGATGTGTAAAGTATTTGTGTAAAACACACACACCCCCAGTTTAGGAAAATGGAGAATATTTATCTGAGTAAAACAAGACTAAAATGACAAAAATCGAATCAGAAGTCGAGATATAATTTTTTAAAGATTAAATGCAACAGTGCTTGGACACTGAGGTCGCAAAGAACCTGTGCAAATTCAAAATTAGGGCCGACCGCGATGGAGGACAGGCCGGCTACAGAACCCACGCAGGGTCCGCTGAAAAAGTACCTTGAATGGAGCAAAGCGTCGACTCATGATGTGGTGATCTTTTCCACACAGTCGGGTCACTGCGTCGTTATTGGGCTCCGTTGAAGTGAATGCAATGCATCGTTGTCGAGCCGCACAGAGCATTGTTGTCTGGCCCTGCAGACTGTGGATCCACTGTCGCTGAACAGCCTTGGCCTCAAAGGGCGATGCATCAGTTCCGACCGGCACCCAGCCCAGATGTGTATTGGAGATAGGCTGCAGGCACACAGAGCAAAGCTAAGAGCAGAGAAATATCCACTTTCTAACAGTGGCATTTCTAAACTAGTAATGTCAAATACAACTTCACCACTAAAGAGGATTTATCACCACCACTACTCCAAAGATATGAAACATGATGTAGCTACTCCTTTCTGGTTTGGAATTACAGCTTTAAAAGTGTTTTAAGAAATTCCCAATGCTAGTTTGAGAGGAGCAGGCCTCAAAGTGGTGAACAATGAATTTAGCTGTTTACCACAGCCAGGACATGTAAAACTTAAAAGTACATGTCCTGCCTTTTATTTACACAGCACCCTCCCTATAGGACTACCTAGGGCCTACCTTAGGGATGACCTATGTGGTATAAAAGGGGAGTCTAAGGTTTGACAAGTAGTTTTAAATGCCAAGTAGAAATGGCTGGCAGTAAACTGCGCACACAGGGTCTGCAATGGCAGGCCTGAGACAGGTTTGAAAGCCTACTTGTGTGGATGGCACAACCAGTGCTGCAGGCCCACTAGTAGCATTTAGATTACAGGCCCTGGGTATATGTTATATCACTTTACAAGGGACATACAGGTAAACTAAATATGCCAATCAGGTATACACCAATGTCACCATGTTTAGGGAGGAAGCGAATGCACTTTAGCACTGGGCAGCAGTGATAAAGTGCTCAGAGTCCTAAAACCAACAAAAACGAGGTCAAAAAAAGAGAAGGAAGGCAAAATGTTTGGGGTAACCCTGCAAAAAGGGCCATTTCCAACAGTGTGCAACCATGCTAAAGAAGGAGGCGCAGTCATATATGCACATGCCTGCCTTGTACACGCTGTACATGTCTTTGTGAAAATGGGGTGACCCAGTGGTCCTGGACCTGGGTTTAATATGATACGAAAAACAATGGTCCTAGACCTAATTTCCAAAGGATGAATTGAATCACAACCTACAATAATAATATGGCAAATTATTTGCTGAGCCCAATTCCTGTTGGCTCACAGTAAATAATTACAGGCAGTTTACTGATGTGCAACAACCACAACAAACTTTTTCTTTTACAAGGGTTTTATTCCATCATATTTAATGAAACAGTATGTACTTTACTGTACGTGACACTGAAAGACAGAGGAAAGGTTGCTCCAGGGGAACGTGCAAGAATAGAAAAGTGCTCTAGCTGTGCGAAGGGTGAATAGAATTCAGATAATGAGGTGAGAGAATTGGTTATAAAAATTCATTCATTGGACTGATGGATAATTCTCAGTCTTTGTTTCTACCTGACCACATTTTATCATTCCAAACCAATTTTCAATCTATTTTGAAATACACAATACAAATCTTGAGGCACGTTAGTTAGGGACTGGTGGTCCAGGTTAGATGTATATGGGCGTCGACGTTTCGACCCGTCTTGGGGCTCAAGGGGTAACTGGGGGCCTCGGCCTGCGAGTCTTCCTCAGGACGGTGGGGGCAACCTGAGTATAGGTGTAATGTCTTGGTTAAACACCCGCTAATCTTCGCTGGGTTGGGGAACCTCCTGTTTGGTTAGGCGTAGTATGCGTTCCCATCCATGAGTGAAGGGTAAAAGTACTGGCTATGGATTCCAAAACAGTCAATGGGCAATCAATGCAGGAGCTGGGCAGACAAGGTCCGGCGCGATCACTCCGCCTGAGTCCAGCATCTCGGGTGGAGTGATCGCGCCGGACCTTGTCTGCCCAGCTCCTGCATTGATTGCCCATTGACTGTTTTGGAATCCATAGCCAGTACTTTTTACCCTTCACTCATGGATGGGAACGCATACTACGCCTAACCAAACAGGAGGTTCCCCAACCCAGCGAAGATTAGCGGGTGTTTAACCAAGACATTACACCTATACTCAGGTTGCCCCCACCGTCCTGAGGAAGACCCGCAGGCCGAGGCCCCCAGTTACCCCTTGAGCCCCAAGACTGGTCGAAACGTCGACGCCCATATACATCTAACCTGGACCACCAGTCCCTAACTGTAACGTGCCTCACAAGATTTGTATTGTGTATTTCAAAATAGATTGAAAATTGGTTTGGAATGATAAAATGTGGTCAGGTAGAAACAAAGACTGAGAATTATCCATCAGTCCAATGAATGAATTTTTATAACCAATTCTCTCACCTCATTATCTGAATTCTATTCACCCTTCGCACAGCTAGAGCACTTTTCTATTCTTGCACGTTCCCCTGGAGCAACCTTTCCTCTGTCTTTCAGTGTCACGTACAGTAAAGTACATACTGTTTCATTAAATATGATGGAATAAAACCCTTGTAAAAGAAAAAGTTTGTTGTGGTTGTTGCACATCAGTAAACTGCCTGTAATTAATTACTGTGAGCCAACAGGAATTGGGCTCAGCAAATAATTTGTCATATTATTATTGTAGGTTGTGATTCAATTCATCCTTTGGAAATTAGGTCTAGGACCATTGTTTTTCGTATTGTACATGTCTTTGGGCAGCTTTTATTAAATGTATCTGATAGCGACATCTAGCCGCAGATTCCTTAACTTTTGAATTCTCTCCCCAGGCGTCAGACTGGATGTGGAAATTTTTCAGCAGTACCTCTGCACGCCGGGGGACGGCGCCGTACGGCTCTGCAATGATGTAGTCTCCGGATGTGACATCAGCGGTGCCATATAAGTCCCCTCCGGAGCGCAAATGTCAGTTTCTTCTTTTGGATCCGGAGAAGCGGTTACTCGGACCGTTTGTATTTTTGCCTACTTCAGCACCTTTTTTGCGTCGGGGAACAGTGTGCCTATGCCTTCGGGTTTTAAGTCGTGCAAGACCTGTGCTCAACAGATGTCGGCTACGGATCCCCACCCTATCTACATGTGGTGCCTAGGAGAATACCACGACTCGGGAGTGCGACCCCTGTAAACGGCTGAAGCCTAAGGCCTTGCGAGAAAGGCGGTTGAAGCTGTTGACGGTGCTGCTCTCGTGGTCGGAGTCCAGGCGATGTCTGTCTCCTTCCCACTCTGAGGTTCCTGCCCAGGGGCGTTCAAGGAGCCGTTCCAGCGAGAGTCGCTCACATAAGTCACGAAAATCCCGTCGAAAGGGATCCAAGTCGTGGCGGCCTTCGGCCTCATTGCGTCGCAACGTGGTCTCTGCTGGTTCAAGAGTCCACCCCATGCCTCCCTCCTTATCCTGGAGCCTGGGCGACTATGATCCAGATGCAGACATACTATCATGCTCTGCGTGCCTTTTTTGGGTCCCTGCCTCCCCCGTGGAGTGCCTTCAGGCCCCAAAGAGGTAGGGGGTACTCTGACTGGAAACACGCTGGCGGGTTCACCCTCGGTGCTGGTCGAAGACCTCGATTCTGAGCCTGAGCTCATCACAGCGTCGGAGCACAGCCTGGTGCGGCTTCCAGTTGTGACGCCGGCAGTCTCGGATGAGGCTGTTCAGGAGGCGGATACAACGCTGCCCCAACTTCTGTCGGTGTCGCTCATGGTGCGTGATGACCCCTGACGTCGATCAGCGCTAGAAACGCTTCTCATAGCCACTGTGGTTCCTGTGTCTTCTCCTTTGCATTCTGAGGACGAAGCTGGCTCTGTTGCTGTTTCTCCAGCATTGCAAGGTGGCTCAGGTGATCCCGGTGATGTTGACCACTTGTCTGGTCTGGTTCAGCCTCTTGTGGAAGGTTCTTGGGCTGCTTTGGGTGAGGATGGTAGTCTACTACCCTCTCCTAATTCTGATCTGCTTTCCCCGCCACGAATGGCGACTGAGGCTAGTGCAGATTTTGCTGAAGTTATAAAGAGAGCTGCTGATGTCTTGAAATTGCAGCTTCCTTCGGTGACTTTGTCATCTGATCCCTTATTGGATCTGCTTTACCAAGGTGTGACAGGTGTTGAACCCTTACTGCCCTATGGAGAGTCTCCGTATGATATTCTTCTGGGAACTTGGGTGAGGCCAGTGACCGGAGTCTCTGTTGATCGCGCCATTTCCCACCGTCCTGCTCCCGATGACCCTATCTGTCTTTCTCGACACCCTACTGCTAAGAGGTTCGACGTGCAAGCTGCTACGACTTCACTGAATCCAGATGTTTCTCCTTCTCTTCCACCAGGTAGAGAATCTAACTGTGTGGCCGGAATATCTTTGCTTCGGCTAGTTCGGCCTTGAGATTGTTAAACCCGTCTTGTGTCTTAGGCAGGGCTACATATGCTTTATGGGATTCTGTCACCCATCTGCCTTCTTCCCTTCCTGAAGAAGTCAGGGCTGAACTCTTTCAACTTACGCAAGATGGCCATGAGATGGCAAAGTTTAATATTAACTCAGCAATGGACACCACCGAGCCATGGCTTGGTCTGTTGCTGTTTGCAGGCACGCTTAGTTGCGTGAGTCGAAATTCCCAGATAATGTTCGGGAGAGTTTGAAAGATATGGCCTTTGACGGTGTTTATTTGACAGCCATGCAGAATCAGCGATACAGGGCCTCATGGCTGGTCACTTGCAGTATGGCCTTTTCAGGTCTTGTTTCTCTTTTATATGACCACGATCGTGGATCTTTAGGTTTAAGGATTTAAATCCTACCTCTACTGTTGTTGCACTTTGTGGTGCTGAAGTATTAAGCACTACTTCTTTCTTACCTCAAGATTGTTTGACTCCAGATTTGACTATTTTAATCTCCGGATTGTCTTTGCAGCTATGTAGCTGGTTTGTTCTTTTATTTTACTCTGATGAGGAGCTTCGTCTCAGGAGTTCATACCATTTTTTGGGGTATAAGTCTTACTCTACGTGGAGTATTGCTTTGCAATTGTATAGCTTATGTAGTCTGTTGGTTTGCTAATAATTAGTTTTCTCTGAGTACCCTGTCTTGTGTGGGCATCTCTCGGCTATACTGCTTAGTCCTTCTTGGACTCCGTTATATGCTCTTTTAAGGGCTATTGTTGTAAGCTAATAGCCGTTCTTTTCCTCCTGTGATAACGTTTTTGGGGTTCTGTTACATTTACAGGCCCCTCTGGTTTTTCTTAACCAGGGTAATCAGTGCAGTTAGTTTTCTCTTAAGTGGACTGCATATTTATTATAAGTGCTTAAATTTTTGAAGAGTTGTGCTGGTCAATTCAGAGTTTATGGTTGTCTTCTTTGGAATACATGAGTTAGTGGCTTCCTCCTTTGTGGGAGGGTATAGGTAATTCCTTTGTTCAAATTTGGAACATGGTGGTGTGAACTGTCTTAATCTGTATGGTAGGCAGTCTCTGCAACAGTTAATGCTGTTTTCAGTCGTGCATTACAGGGTAGGGCTCTTCTTGTTATTCTCCTGCAATGTTTTTTTGCATATGTTATTTCTGACTGAAGGTTAGATATTAACTGACTTCTTGAAGTATGTATCTAATTTTCTCTGTATTTAACTGTCCTTGAAGAATCATGGCTGTTGCTTTGTGAAGAAGTGTAAATGATATATATAGTCGTATGTGTATATTTTATATCTCCATGGCGGACTTAATATCAAATTTTATTTTGTACCACAAGTGTGGTTGAATGTGCTTGTAGACGGCAAGGATTAATTTTTATTTATAGTTTCTTTTTAATGTTTTGAGTTCTCTTAATGATATATTTTGGTACTGCACTAATAGGTGCGATTCTTTTTTCAATAATATTGTTAAGTGAATTTGGACTGATTTCTCAGTTCTCTTTAGCTCATATGTATACAGAGTACACATGGCTGTATGCATATTTGTTACACATTTGGTCTTCGATATTTTAATAAAAAAAAAAAAAGAGAACAGGAAGAGGTTTTAATGTGAGATGTGGTTGCTTCTCTTTTCTCATTTGCCTTGGTGCCTCAAGCGTGTCCATGACTCGAAGTCATGTTCAGACTGTGGTACCATGGCACTGAAGGCCCTGCGGGGGCAAGCTTTGTAGATCCTTGCGGTCCGGCAGTAGACACTGGCCAGTGAAATTCCGTGGGTCGTCGGGCCACTCAGTCTCTGGTGACATCCATAAATACATCTTTGTGGCAACATTTTATGCAGCTGACATCATTGATGAATATACGAGCTTCAACTCTGTTTGGTTTCATTTGAGCTTCTTTATAGTGCTTTAAGTATTCTTCGAGTGGTCATTTTGTTCAAACAAAACTCTTTATGCCATGGAGTTATTGTTCATCTTTCTTGGTTGTGTTGATGTTCATTCATCTTGGTATAATGGGAATGAGTTCTGAGAGTCCTTCTTTTTGGATTGTATCAGGACAGTCCTTTCTCTGATATTTCTTTATTGTTGTAAAGAATACGGATTGCATGGCTTATGTCTTGCACTTGGCCCTTTTGGTCGACGAGTTCTATTTCCCCCTGGGGGATAGAGGATAATGTTTGATAACTGTCAGATGGTTGTTTAGGAGTTTACCCCTTTTACCTCAAGGCACTATTCTTTCGGGCCTGTAGGGTTGTTTATTATTTATATGTTCTGTGACTGTGATCATGGATTCTATTAAGAGCCAAGCTCTTGCTTTGCTATTCCTACGTGCATGTAGTTTGTTGTTAATTATGACCGGCTGGTGCTCTTTGAGAACTTTGGTAGGGTTAATTCACAGACCCTCCTCCAGGGTGGTATAGCTATGGTATTTAATTCAAAAGTTAAGGAATCTGCGGCTAGATGTCTTTATCAGATGTACAAGTTACTTACCTTCAGTAACGTAATATCTGGTAGAGACACAGTCTAGACGCAGATTACTTAACGCCCTGCCCATCCTCCCCACTCTGCGAATGACCTATGAGGTAAGGGTTATACCCTATTTCAGTACTAGTTTTATATACCTGTGATCACTGTCTCAACTAATGTTGGTACTCAACAGACCACTTGGTCTTGCCACATAGGTTTTGTTTAGATGTTGCCATACCATCCATTTCCAATGGTGAGTGATCGGTAGAGTGGGGGTGTTTTCTCTTTTACATTGGATTAAACACCGGTGAGCAGTGTTGATTCATTTGGGTCTTTCTTTGGAAGTCTTTGTCTAGTATCATCGTACCTTGTATTAGCACTGTTACTATGTCACGTAATGTTGTGATTCAACAAACCGCTTGGTGGTGTTTTTATAGATTTTGCTATTACCATGCCATATATTACCATTGATGAATGGTCTGTAGAGTGTAAGGTTTTTTTTTTTCCCTTGCATGCTAGTTATTCAACGGTGCAGGGTTTCACGTAGCCCTATGTTTCGTTGATTCTTTTGGGGGTTTTCTTTAAAATCCATGTCTGGTATTAACATACCATTTGTTGTATCTTCTTTATTAATGTTTCAAAGATTTTTAATCTTTTTGGCACACTGTTTCCCCAACCAGTTTCCATAGTGGCTCCATGTTCTGGCACGGAAGATTTCACAGAAGAAACTGACGTCCGCGCGCCGGAGAGGACTTATATGGCACGGCTGACGTCACATCCGGCGACGTCAATGCGGAGCCATAAGGCGCCCTCCCCCGGCGCGCAGAGGTACTGCTGAAAAATGTCCAGATCCAGTTTGACGCATAGGGGGAGAATTCAAAAGTTGAGGAATCTGCGGCTAGACTGTGTCTCTACCAGATATTACGTTACTGAAGGTAAGTAACTTGAACTTCTGGTCTTGCGACAAGCTGGCAGTATTTCGATTGGATAGGAGACAACGATAAACCAATAGTAATTTGGCAGCTCTGTTTTATGCTGGAAGTCATAAAACGATTGACGGGTGTCTTGTTATTATTAGACCCCTTCCCCAATGAATAAATAAAGCATTACCTGGAGCAGGGAAGCCATGTACCTTGTGTGTTTACTGCGTGCAGGTCCGTTGCCCAGTTCAGTGTTGATGACCCACCAGTGCATCCACATTTTGTCGTAGATGTATTCTTTAATTCTCAGCCAAAGATGCAGGAGTAAGCACATACAGACTATTTAACCATTACCAGAATATAGACAAGCATACAATCTCCCTTAGTCTTAATTCCTTTATGCAATTGAAGGGGGTTTACAATAAAGAAATCTATATCCTAAGCCAAAAGATGAATCTGAACTTGACACTTTCAGTCCACTATTTCCCAGTCTCCACTTTTAATTGTTCATAGAAAGCTTCTGTTGGGATCAGGTGAACTGGGTGAAACTTTTGTATTTTGGTAACGTGGGGTGGTTGGTCCTTCAGCTGTTAATTGCATTAGAAAGAATTAGAAAAGTTGCATTTTCAACAGACTGGGTGGTGAATGAGGGGGAGATTATACCTCTTTTGGACAGCCGCCTCTATTGTGGAAAGCTTTGAAAGTTTTCATCAGTACCTGGCAGTACTTAATGTAAGATAAATAAAAATAAGCGCGGGGCTTCTGAGAAGCTCTCCATGGGTGCTTATGAATGCCCGTTTTTGATTACCAGGCTTGCTAGTTTTGACTCCACTTCATACCTCTTTATCCCACTCCTGCAGCTTCTTTTTTTATCTCTGCTTTTCTCCCTTTGTCACTGTGTTTCTATTTTTCTGTTCCTCCTTTAGCTCCCTATATTACTTTTGTATATCTGCTATTGTTCTGTCAGGCTTTTTTTAAACACATCTTTATTAGACGGTCGAGATTCTTGTATCAATCTGTGTAATGACCATTACAGCTGAAGAATAGTATTATAGATCCAAGACTCGATGCTACAAAAATCATAGTGTCTTTTGCTTTCTCGCCCTAAGTACGCCGGGTATGCCCAGACGTGGGTACCTGGCTCACTGTGCCACTGGATTCAAGCTAGACTGGCTGATGAGGGATGATACCCCGAAACCGGTCCCAGGATGCTGGTTTCTGGTTCAGAGAGGACCGGGCTTGGTTAGTTCGGGCTGGACAGCTCCCATGAAGAGCAGGGTCAAGACTCATTTACATATGACTGGGTCTAAACTGGGGTGGCATGGTGAGCAAAAGAACGATGGATTTAACCATGATCTCTTGACTGGAGTGAATGTTAGATTTGTTTCACATTCCGTCCATCATTGTGTGTCTTTTGCAACAAAAAGACAAGCAGGTCTCTGTTCAGGTTATTTCACCCATTCTGGAAACCAGAACAAATGTCAGTATCCGGTGGGATTGTCCTAATAGTCACTAAAATACAAAGATACAACTAGAAACATGTTGCCGTCGTACTTTGAGGAGCTATGAAGATGCTTTGGTAAATAGGCAAAATCCAATGTATAGCATTTAAAAATTAGAGTTCAGGTCAAAGATAAAGGGACAGAGGAAGCCAGCCTTCCCTATATCTGAACAGGATAATACCACTTTCTCATGAAGTTCATATAAAGTTTATGGGCAGGAGCCCTGGGACAGTGACTATAGAAAGAGTTGAGGTGAACGGGGTAGTATTAATTCAACCCCTGATTTTATATAAAAGTGTCCCATAAATTAAGCAGGCAATTTAGCTGTATGTGATACTTTTATAAGAAACCTTTGTCTTCAGTTCACCATAACGATTCTCATGCACAGGTGGAGGGTTCATCTTCTATCTGCGCATTTTCGCCACTGCAAAACGCACATCATTCCCTCTCTTCCAGTTATTAATTGAAGTCAAAATGCAGGGTTTGTGCAAGAGAGCCACGGGCAAACAAGAACCAGTTCTCTCCTATTTGGCATAGTAGATCATGCCCTACTCACCCATCCCAAAACAAATCCAGTGCCCTACATAGTTACAAAATATGAACAACATTTGCTATTGGTACTCCACATCTCCAGCAGAATGAGTTTGGGCTTAGGTTAGCCCTGAGGTGCTTGGACAATATATCCAGTGCTAGTCTCAAAAGATTTTGAAGAGGCAGAATTTCAGTTGTGCTTTCCGCAGGCCTTTAATCCTCTGTTTACATAAGCTCCAACCAAGTCAGTCTCTGAATGCTCTTTCATCAGTCTGGGTCATCATTTAATTGGGATAGTTTGTCTTTAGTTTCTCAGTCAGGACACCATGGATTCCAGCAACCAGTCCTTAAAATCACACCACCTTTTCAAATAGGCATGAATTGGTTGAGGTTCTTAAAGTAAGGATTCCTGTGTGTTTTTTACTAATTAAGTAGTGTTTTAATTGCAAGTATTTCTATCGTTGGTTGCAATAGATTCAAAATTAGTCTGTGTATCAAAGGTTTTGGAAGACTCCTCTTCCATGAGATGTTCCATCTCTACAATGGCTTTTTCAAATCACGCTGTCCAGTGAATTGGGCGACCTCAGTTTAAGATTAAGACTCATGCACTGTTGTAGATCGACACTTGAGGATGAAAGAAGCTATTTATCTTCATTAGGGTATAGGTTGAAGTACATACTGTGTCCATTTCCACTAGGATTGGGTTGCACAGGGTTTAAACCGCATTTGGCTTCACAGAATTGCAGGACCTGTATGGAGGTTCATAAGGCGATGTTCAATGGAAAGCCAATCCGCAATGTCAAGAAAAATGATAAGCTAGAAGATTGCACTGTGTATATAACAGGAGGACATGTGCTGAAGGCATAAGACTCCTGTGCCCCAATTCCTTCACTGCATACATCTTTGAGTTTTTCATCATTGAGGGGGAGTGTGGGGGATTGTCATCCAAAATAGAGGTCTTCATTTTTCCATCAATTTTTGTCAGCAGCTTTTAGGGGATGTGTTTAGGTAGCATGCCAAAGACACAGTCCTGGGGGCCACTACCGTTCTGATTGTCTGATCTCGCACTCAAAATAGCAATGGTAAATTTTTCCTTTTGGCAATTATTTATGTATTTTTGTCTTCATGAACTATGTTGGGAGAAGGTCCTAATCATTAGGATTTGATCTTCCTGAGGAGCCACCGGAATGACACTCACCCACGATTGTTTCACAGTGGAAGTTGTCACGGGCATAGCTTTGATTTTAGACCAGTTTATTTTGTGGGCTCAGGTCAGCCCTCTCCAACATCGTAGTGCCATTCTACCCAAACAAAGATGTTTTTTTCTTGTCTGCACAGAGGTATCACAACTTTGCCATCCATGCCATTATGTACTTGGCATAAGAGATGTAAAAGTGTCCTCATGTGGTTCCTGATGTTTACCCTGGTGCAATACCCACTTGCTTTATATGTATATGAGTAGATCACCCATTGAAGCCTAGAGGCTAGCACTTTCACCAGTATTCTTGTAAGGGATATTGGTCCATAGCTGGTACTTTAATGATGATCTTTCCCCGGTAAGGGATCAAAGATATCACTGCCCTGTTGCATTCCATCCAGAGGCCTCCATTTTCATCCACACCTATAAAAAAAATTCTGAGAAAGCGGGTAACTGTGGGGGCTGTGGCCTTATATAATGCATATGGAAAGCTATCTTCCTCTAGCACTGTTCATGTGTTCATGGATTAGATAGTGGAAGCTATCTCTTCTTCTGTTATGTCTTCCTTCAAGACTTCCCTCTGATCCATAGCAAGCATAGGTAGTTGCAGCTGCTGCGGAAAATATTTTCTTGATCTACTGTATGGTTGCTCAGAGCTGTTTAGTCTTTTGAAGTAAGTAATGCATTTTTTTAGTATTTCAACTGGGTGTTCGTAAATGACACTGACCATTTTGTTTTGCCGGTATGTGGAGATGATTTCCAGTATTATCAGAGAATGTTTCCTGCCTTCTCGCCTTGCTCCTAATGTCTCATTAAAGTTTTTGTAAGGCTGAGTCAGTCTTGGATGATAGGGGGGGGTTTGAGGTGGGTTCCGATTATATTTTGCTCTTACTAAATACCAGAAAGTTATAGGTGTAGCGTAGAGTGCAGTGAACTGTTCTACATTCACTTCCTTTATCTTTGGTTGCTATATGCCTCAGCGGGCCAGAGCCAAATACTTTGAGAAAGTGGGGGAAATTATGGAATCTTCATTTAAATTCTGGTCGAATTTCAAGGGCTAAGCAATGTGAGATTTTCAACAGACATGGTGTCCAATTTTTGAGTCTGGGCCTGAACATAATATGACTGTTTCTTTCCAGATTCTTTTCAGTTTCTCTGATTCAGCATGGGGAAGAATTGTCTACTGAAGTAGTTTCAGGTCTCGGAATTTGGTGGCTATATGTGTATCTTTTTCAATTTGACATATCGGTGAAGCCTTTTATATTCAGAGACCAGATGGATAGATAAGCATCGTACTCATTTTTTACTGTCCGTGTTCGCAAGATTCGATCCTATGTCGTACTCTATAGACCCCATTGCACAGCGTGGTCCCGATAGCAATGAATGGGTTTCTTAGAATAAATTGAGCGGGGAATATAGGAAGGATATCCAGTATGTCGGGTGACCAGTGTGGGCCAGGAACGGCGCATATGTTAAGCAGGTGGGAGAAAAGAATGTGTCCTCCACTGTCATATTTGCAGTAGTAATAGTAGTATAAAAAGTCAAAAAAGGAAAAGAAATGTCACCGCTCATTTGAACGCACTATTAGCTTTACGTAGGCGAGCTTTACAAACAGTAGCTGTGCAATCACTCTTGTGTGAATCGGAAGGCTGACTGATGGAGATATCGCCATTTGGAACACCAATGCTTAAATGTTTGCATGGGGAACCTCAATTTGTCTCTTTTTCCAGATGATACTTCCTCCAGTCCGTGGTCTTGGTTTGTACCACTCTTTTAGAGGACCCCATGTGTTTCTCTGGCACTGCTTCTTTTCTGTTGATCAGGTGACTACTATCCTGAGATGTTCTAGATGGAGCCATATCCATTTTGTCTCTAGAGGAGACTTTATAGTTCGATTGAGTCATTATATTCTTTCGTTTTCCCCTAAATCGGTATCATATTTGTGGCCTGTTCTAGGAGTCCAACTCTAATTTCCGATTATTTCAGTTCTGATCGCAGAGCCAGGAATTTTTTGAAACTCTGATTGGTTTCTGCAGCATAGGAAATTTTGCATCCTATGCACTGGTATAAGTCATGTTTTTGACAAGTAAGCATCCAACCTTCCTGTAGAACCAAGTCGTTCTACAGCATGGTAACTCTACTCTTAAGAGTGGCTTTATCAAGTTCAATCAAACCTATAGTCCTGTTCCTACCTAAGTCAGATCCCCTTGTTTTTCAATTGACCAATTTCCAGTATACCATTTTCCAGCAAAACTCCTTAAACAGGCAGCTACAAAAATACTTTACAAAAAGTCAACTGCTGCATGACCTTCAATTAGGATTTCAACCCATGAAAGGGACAGAGCCTGCCACTGCTAATAAAAGATGAATTCCTCATCACACTATAGATGAAATGCAACAAGCTACCCAGCTCCATCTCGATCTCCTTGCAGTGTACAACACTGCACAACATAACACATTGATAACCATTTTAGAAGATTGGTTCAGGATCAGTGGAAATGCTCTTGGCTTGCTCAGCGCTTCACACAACCAACGACTGTGTATTAAATATACAAGACCCTTTTGTGCTGTATCATTTCATGCTGTCCCTCAGGGAATCCTTTGTCTGTCCACTCCTTTTCAGCTGCTGCACCTGGCCCTTTTCCCAGCGCTTAAATTAGAAATAAGCTGACGAAATCAAAATTTACATCCGTATGAAAAATAACATCAAGTACTCGTCCAACATTGGATGAGAAAAAAACCTCTTGTCTGAGTGGAACTGTAACCGGTATCCAAATTATAAGAGCACCAGACTCTACCACTCTTCCATAAACTCCCCTTGTCTAGAAACTGTCTCTATCACATTAACAAAGTTAAGATTCAAGGGATCGTCTATGACTCGAATCTCTCATTCACCACTCAAATCAGTGCAGGTGTTAAGGGTGTCAATAAATGCCTGAGAAAATGTCTTTCCACACAAACCTCCTACCGCACGTAATCAACAAGTTGCATTGTCTCTTGGCATCTAGATTGTTGCAACGGACTGTATCTAGGCCTCAGAAAGAATCTGATAGACTTCTAAGTTAGGCTGCAGGGATGTGTCTGAGCCAAGAGAGAGATGGCAACATGAAATCAGCAATCCACGTACTCCCAATGGGGTCCGTGAATACATTCAAGAGGCTCTGTTTTATCCATAAGGCCTACTGGTATAAAGACCCACCATATCCACAAAAGTTGTCTCCTTTTCCACCTCCCTGCCAGAAACCTCGGATCAGCATCAACACATTTGATCCTTTAGCTTATCTGTCAACTGAAATAAAGCAGCAGATCTCTCAACGTTTGAGGCCACAAACTCTGCAACACCCTATTCAGAAAACGCGTAGCCTGTGATACAATTGTCAACTTATGGGCTGATATGGTTTGGGGCCTTTGGGTGGGTTTTGCATCTGGACCCTTGCTTCCCACTGTATCCCAACTAATATTCTTGCCTTGTATTATGCTTCTAATTCTCATTTCCCACAAGGCAGTGTTGTACGGGGGGTATGCTACTAGAACCAATGGCCCTTGTTGTCATGCTTTCTTGAAATTTGATTGCGGAATTTTCCAGTACATCGCCCTTCTCCTCACTATTTACTGTGCTTCCAGGGTGCCTAAATTGTTGCTGCTTTTTTTGCTCTCAGACAGTGGTCTAATCACAGCCTTAACTTTAGAAAACACCTTTTGTGTCACCCCAGTTTGGTGCTGAGCACCCAGTTGCTAGTGTACTGATGCCTCCAGCTAAGAAATTTGTGTTTACTACCCAGAGTATGGTATGTAGAGTGCGGCTATTGCTTATTGAGAGTGGCACTTTTATATGAAAAAGTGTGGTCCACTAAACAGCAAGAAACTACTTTTCCAAGCGCTTATGTTTACAGATTCTGGCTATCGGGCTGTCATTTATTCAAGATGTCTGTCATGAGTGGCTGAGATAAATTGAAGTACAGTGTCCCTACTTATGGAATCAAAGACCAGATCTTCTAGAGAAAGAACATGCAATCACCTAATTCAATGAGATCTGTTTCAGAAAACTATAGATTAGAATTTCCTGCATTTTCTTAGTCAATGCTTTCAGTTCTCTTTGCTTCCAGCCTCCTTGTACATCAATGTTATGTTATGTTTATTTTTCATTTTTCCGCCAGAGGATGTTACAGGTAAAGGTATAGAGTGTTGGACACCAAACCATAAATGGTGCTGAGGTCCGGCGTTGATGTTAGCATAAGGAAAGTTCAGCGCTCTTTAGACAAACCGTTGCTCACTTTTCAGTAGTATGCAAGGCTGAAGGTTTCCCTTCAGAAATGAAGTTGAGGCACGATTAAATAAAACACACATCATTAATATGCTGAAATGAGGGCTAATCAAGTTATTAGAAGAGGACGAGTGGGGTCTCTTTATTGATGCATATGACATCTGCTCAACTCTGGCAGCTGGTACAACGGAGCGGGTAGAAAAGCCAAGAGTGAGCTTATTATGGCTGTTAAGTCTAAAATCCAGCTTGAAATAGCTGAGCATAGGAAGTTGTACCAGTATGTGATATCTGAAGCAAAGAAAGAGTGGGAGTGTTCTCTTTGGTCTGAATTACATGTAGCAATTTCTAAGAATGATGAGACTTTCTGGAAGATAGCAGCGGGCTGCCTCAACGGTCGTCAATCGACCCTTGATTTTTGTATCCAGCCACAAGATTGGATGACCCATTTCGAACAGCTCTATTCTCATAAATGTGATACCAAGGTGAGAGAAAAGGGTACTCGATCTAGTTTTACTTCGAAAGCTGCCGATTTGTCTTTTACCCTTACGGAAACGCTGCGATCTATAAACTCTTCTATTCCTGGTCGTGCTACGGGGCCAGATTGATTGCCCAATGATTTATAGAGGGCAAACCCGGAAATCTGGGGGGCATACATTAACTTGCTTTCAAAGACAATTTTGGCTGGTATGGAGATTCCATCCTCCTGGAAACTAGCCGAAATTATTACCATCTATAAAAAAGGGGACAGGCCAACTATCGGCCAATAAGTCTGATCGATTCCCTGCAAAAAATCTTCTTCTAAACAGCTACTGGTTCGTGTACAGGAGTGGATCAGGGATGCAAATATAGTTACGGTTTGGCAGGCAGGCTTTAGACAATATGCGAGTACACTGGATCAGATTTTTCGATTTGTTTGTATGTATTGCCGAGAGATGATCATAGGCAAGGGCAAACTTTATGTTGCCTTTGTTGATCTCCGTGCAGCTTTTAATTTAGTGCCCCGAGCGAGACTATGGAAGGTCCTTGAAGAGATGGGTTTGCTGGCCCCTTTGCTGGATATTATTGTGAGGCTTTATGCTGACCCGTTTGCCCAGGTGAGGTGGGGAGGGACTGGGCCCTGACAGACCCGATCTGTATTGATCCTGGGGTCCGCCAGGGGTGTGTTTTAGCCCCCACCCTTTTCCCATTCTACATAAATGGGGTGATCAGCTTTTTAGATCAAAATGGGTGCGATGCCCCTAAGATAGGTGGGCAGAGGGTTCCTGCACTTCTCTTTGCGGATGATACCTTGTTGATTTCTAAATCGTCGCAGAGTTTGCAACAGCTCCTGAACTCTTTCCAATTGTCCTGTGTGGATCGAGGCTTGGAGCTTAATAGCTCCAAGACTAAATGTATGATTTTAAGTAGATGGTTGTCAACTTCTTGTAAGAGGAGGATGCTAGTGGGTGACACAATTTTAGATGTGGTACCGAGCTTTGAGTACTTGAGAATTAAATTGACCAAGAACCTATGCTGGATACCACAGCTGGTAAAAGCCCACGTATCCTTAATTCAACACACAACACATATATGAAAAATCCACAGGAAAACAATATCAAGAAGGGTGGGTCCAGCATTGGAAATTTATAATGTGATAGGGGCGGATCTTTATGGAGCTGAGCTGTGGGGTTACTCCCACACTAAAGGCCTATCTATAGTGGAGCAACGGTTTTTAAGAACCTTATTGAATCTACCTGCTAGTACACCAATTTCCCCTCTCTACTTGGACCTGGGCCAAAAGAAAATTGCAGATAAGATTGAATGTAAAATGCTGACCTTTTGGCACAGGTTATGGACAATTCCTGCCCTCGAGTCTTATAGTGAGGGTGTCAAAGACCTTTTGGTCTCTGATTACGCACAGAAAATACCCTGGCTCTGTGCTATGAAGGATTTGCTCAATAGATTGAATGTGGATGAGTATTGGACAAACTCTAAGAGCATGTGCATGATTGGTAAGGCCAGTATAAAACGACTTTTTAGGACAAATGTGGCGGTCAACAATATCAGGATGTGTACCGGCTCCCTATCCGTGTCTTTTTTTTGACCGGAAACCGTTTGCCGCCTATGAAGGTACTATTGACAAAATTGCTCTCCCACTGGCTAGGAAACTATATTTGCATTTTAGGTATGATACCTTACCCATAAGGTCATTTACCAGTCGATGGCAACAGAAAAAGGGGCAAAAAGATTATATGTGTCCGGGTTGTGATGAGTGTTTTGAAACACCCATTCATGTTTTGTTTTTCTGTCCCTTATATAAACAAATACGGGCAAAATGGATTGTTCCCTTGTGTAAAATTCTTGGTTGTAGGGTGCACATGGAGGTGTTCTGAATATTACAGAATGACACTAGCCAGATAGTCTGTTGTGTGTCCATGTTTCTTAGGGCCTTTTGGATTAAGTGTGTAAAACATTTACAGTCTGCTATGGTTTTTACATGAGAATGTTTTTAATGTGGGAGGCACTGAGCTGTGACATTTTGTCTTTTAAAGATGAAGGTACATTTTGTGATTTTGATATTTTATATATATATTTTTAGCAGTGATTGTGTGATGGGTACTAGTGCCCCTTTTAACCAATATGCTATTTATCGTTATTTTTAAAAGTGTATTTTTATGTATTCATCTACTGTGTAATTGATTGTTTATACTTTTATGATCGTTAGCGATCGAAATAAAGTTCTCATGATGATGAAATGAGCACTGCCTAGACCAGTAAAGCTAAAAAAAAATAAGTATATATTAAGTCACATTAGATTTAAGTTCCCAATTGACACACAAACCACAGGGGATTGTTTATGAAACCAACAACCATGCAGAGTTGGCTGCCAAGGCATGCCACCCTCTCCAGCATTACAGTTTTGCTGAAAGTTCACTTTTCGGTCTGGCGTTGCATACAACCTGGGTAGATGAATGTTAAGACAAGGAAGATTGAAAGATATTGAAAACAGTTTTGTTGCAGCCCTTGGCTGAACACCCGATGGTACTATGCATGCACTCTAGAATTTCTGTACTGTTGTGGCAGGTTCTTTCATCTGTACCCATTTCACAAAGGACACCCTGGGTTTATGAAAGGATAATACTTGAAGAACTAAAAGTCGACGACCAGAATCCCAACATTTTGAGAATCCATGGCAAACTGATATTTGTAGGACGTTTAAAGTTGTAGAAGTACTGTTTGCAATCAGATCATTTGTTCTCTACCATTGTAAATATTTTATTTTACTTCTTTCAATTTGGTACAGTGATGAAACCGAATCCTCCAAAACCTAGTGACCTTGCAGTAATTATGTACACCAGTGGATCCACAGGACTTCCAAAAGGAGTGATGATCTCTCATAGCAATCTTGTTGCTGGCATCACAGGGATGGCTGAGAGGATTCCTAGCTTGACGTAAGTTTCCATGTCCCAAAACTGAATCCAATTACATGCGGAAATGTTAATAAAATCAGCAGTTAATGAATCTGGAAATGCAATGCCCAAATTCTCTTTCCTTTCACCCCAGTTTCCGCCATTTCCAAAGTTTGGAAATAGCAGCATCTATTAAGCATTTATTTATTTTTATTTAGGCTTTGTGTTTCTTAAAATATTTACACACAACGTTGTGATGTAACAAAAGGCGCCGACATCACATTTTGTTTTGATTTCCTAAGCCATCTGGAACATATTAAAACTCAATTTTTTTGTGACTGTTATACAGATTTGTATATAGACACGTACCATCAAAATAAAAGTTATTAATGTTGCATGGTATGCGTATACAGTTGTTGTCTTCATTCATGTGTTATTACAGCTGTAAAACGTCTTTTAAGGTGTTAGACATTCACCGGTGATTCCTCCTGCAAATGTAAGTCACATTCATTCCTAGGTTGAAAATGTAGATTTAAAGTACCCTTGTGAAACTGGAGACTCAGGGCAAAGCACCACCATCTGTTGAAAACAGTATCATATCTATTGTTCAAGCTTAGCTATAATTTTTTTTTCTTCAGCATTAAATTATTCATAGATTCATTTGCTTGAATAATTTGCATCTCTTGGGGATTTCCCTAGTACTGTTAAAATAGCGTTAACATAACCACGGCCCCATCAAGCATGTTTGTTTAGTAGTACATCCACTAATTTGAAACAACCCAAACTACAGCCAGTGAGGTGGATGTGCTGGTCTCGCTACTGACCCTAGCTGCCACCATAGCCCAAATTTCTACCACATAATGTGTGTGCGGGAGTCCCTGGGAAAAGCTCTGCTTTTGTAACAACCAGCTTCCCTGGAGTTTCGTCCTCTTTTTTTACCCACCAGCCTGCCAACTTTTAGCTTCACCCATTTGTGAGTTGTTGCTGTGGACTTTTATATCTCTTCGGGCTCAGGGGAGCCCCTCTCAACTGTCACAGTGGAAGATGAGGAGAAGAGATCTCTCTTCTTGATCTCCCCTTCTAGTTGTCAAAGGATGATTTATTCAGATGACTTGCACTTAGACTGATTTATTGCCTTAGCCAAGCTCCTAAACCTTCTTGCTGCGGCATCTGTAAAACATTCCCTTCAAAAACTCTCAAGGACAAGGAAAAGAGGCTGTGCCTATTCCCATCTGTCAGGGAATGATTCTGTGCAAAGAGCCCCAATAAACACTTTCATGAAGGTGGCACAAAAAACAAAGCAGGTTTTTCTGTGGTGTTACTGCATTTCAGTGTAAAAAGTCACTTTAAATTCTTCCTGTTGTGGAAGAATTTTCTGTTGACTTCATCCCGTCGGTTGCACTAACAATGCCAGTCCCGTGGTTGATGACCTCCTCACCAAAGATCTTGGCCTTGTTGTTGACTATCACATCGCTGTTGGCCATCCCATCATGGAGTAAGAACACCAGGTCAACAACCATTTTTGCAATGATTAACCTGACAACAACGACCCTGATTATGGACCAGTTGACGAGTCCACTGCTGCAGAGTGCCTTGCAAACAACAAAAAAACCCATCAACCATGTTGATGATTACGCCGCCATGACTGTATACAGTTGTTGATACCACTGACTTTCTTGATGACAGCTGGCCTCTTTTCCACACCATTAGTGGCCCCAGCATCTTAATTGCAGTTTCAGTTGAAGGAGTTAGTGAACTTACTGATCCACATCCTGGATTTAGAAGTAGAGGTTGTTCAGTGACCAAGAAAAGGTTTCAGCCTGGCATTACAGCCCAGTGCAACTTAAGTTCCACTACCACCGGAGAATGAAGAGGATGAATATGGAATATCACCACATGGAGAGGATGTTAGAAATATTTCCTACAATCCACAGAGGCAAATATGTTGTGCAAGATCTTCCGCAAGTGGGCCGCAGAAGAACATAGATATTACCACAGGGACCTGCCTGAAATGCAGGTTTTGGTCGTTTTCTTGAATATCTTGCAACTGATGAGGAGAAAGCTTTGCCGAAGTTAGCCCCATAGCCTTCTTACTTTTCGCAGGGGCCTCTCCAAGTAGCGCACAAGCAAATTCCTCCTCCACCGTCACACCATTTACCTTAGCCTCAGTTGCCACATCATCCGGCGCAGCCTGTGTCACCTCTGGTGCCGCACACTGTTCCTCCTTCCCATAAAGACCTGGGTGAGGAAGACCAGCAGCTTACTGATCAGGACACTGATCCAGAAGGGGAGAAAGGCAAGGTTCAAGAACTTGATAACAAATTTCAAAATGATCACGAATGGAGAGATTCCATCCCTCTATTAGAGGAGAATAAAACACCTTCGCAACCGGGTTCTCCACCGGACGACATTGCCCAGTTCCATCTCCTATTGGAAAGGAGGCTAAGGAATTCATTCTGCAGATGGCCGCATCAGCACAGCAGTGCTTCTTTTCTCATTTCAAGGAACAGCTAAGAAAGATAGTTTAGTCCTTCCCCCAGCTCGTAAGTCGGGCATTTCCCTCTGGCTCCTTTTACTATCGCCAAAAAGATTGGCACCCCATAGAAGGTACGGTAAGGGCGCATTCCACCAGAAGCATTTCAACGAGAACTGTCCTCCATGCAGGAGTCCCGCTCCCAGATATATGCCAAGCAATTACGTGGAACTGCAGACACAAGTTCACCAAGTACTACTGCATGGACTTAGACACAACCGAGCTTTCTTCAGTGGGCACAAGCAGCGCTATGCAACCAGTTTTATTGAAGGGGAGCCTGCTTCCCACTTACTGTTTGCTGATGTTACTCATGTTATTGCTTGCAGCTATGATTAAAGCATGTGAATCTATCAAAGATCCCATGCTGGAGAAGAACTGATTTACTCGTAACTCAAATTCTCCAGTATTGCTTCATAGATTCACATGCAACCCTCTTTACTGCCTGGTCAGAGGCTCTCGCCCTATTCGATGTATTGTTCATATTTGTGTTTTGAAATATGAGCTCTGGTGGCAGTACAGAATAAAGTACAAAGACCTTATTGGCTGCATTTTGGGTTGGTTCAAATGAGGTGAATGTGATATTAAACAAGCACCTATGACAATGTTAACACTTTATTGTTATTTCACAGTTACCAGGGGTGTCCAGCTTGATGAGTGAGAATGATTCAAGCATGTGAACCTATAAAAGATACCTACATTGGAGAACTTCATTTACAGGTAAGTAACCCTCTTCCTTTCATCCTCTCCCTTCCATCCTCTCCCTTCCTTTTTATTTTCAAACTTTATTCATTTTTTTACATAGACCACGTTGTCTGTGACAGTTCTTTTAGGCATCTCTGATCATAAACAGGGTGGTACACAGAATCGTCACAAAGCTGATTGTTAGTTGGGGTGGTTGTGAGACCTCACCAAGTAATAATGTCACTATTTTGTATCGGTCCAGTTAGGTCACTTTAATTTAAACCTCAGCTCTGTCCTGGGGAACTGTGGCACAGAGTAGTCTGGCTTAAATAGTATAAAGCATTTATCAGTACCAAAACGGTCAATAAATAGAAAACACAACTGTCAGAGATAGACAGGAATCACGCGACTATTCAGTCTTTATAGATGGGTTTATTGCCACTTGATGCTATTATAATCAAACAAAAGTGTTCTTCTTCTTGGGGAATTACACTCCTCCTTACGACTCCAACGTTCTCCACCGGGAATGTCGTCGACCCAGCCAGGAGGGAGAGAGACAAAAAGAAAACAGAAACAAGGGTCAGCGCCACGCACTACTTTTCATATGTGGGAAAGGGAGTGGGGGAGATGTTACACCCGGTTTTCAGGCTTGAAAGGGTGCTATTAGTGAGAGACCGCCACCGAAAAAAACAGGAGAAAAACAAACAAGCCATCCCTCTAACAAGCTCATGAAGGGTTTCCCTTCTGATTAAATTGGGACGTTACTCCCACCCACCTCCCACTCCCCAGGAATCGTGCGCGCACCTGTGCGAGCCACGCTCCTCCTGGAATGCGGCTGGGCGAGTCGTGGGGTCGTTTGCCTACTGGCGCTCCTTCGCGGGAGTCACAGCCGGAAACCGATCTCCGCAGGTCGGCTCGTCTTTTCCCCTCGTGGTTTCTGCACAGCGTCTCTTGCTTCTGTCTCAGCGGGTCTTTCCTTCCAGTTCAACGCTCTCCCGTCATCTTGCACAAGACACTCTTCTTCTGGGGTAGAGAGATCACTCCTCCAGGGGGCGTGGCTTGAAGACACCTCAGCGTCGGGTCCTCGTGACTTAAAGGGCCCATAACAAATATAGTCCGGATCAACCCGGGTGTACCATACGTCATGTGGAATCTCCGGGGGCTGGAAAGGAAACAAAGGTGTGGGCCAGTGAGGCAGTCTCTTCTTCCTCTTTAGTTTCATAGGCAACGGGAGTCGGAGCCTGACAACAGAATAAAAACCCACTCCAATTTATAAAAATAGTATATATTTTTATTGTTAAATAGACACCAAAAAACAAAAATCTGATGAAGAGAACCGGAGTTACGATTTTTCAAGGATGTGCATAAATCACTGCTTTTGCATTGACACAGGGATGTTACTGTATCTTATCGGTTGTCTTGTGGTCTCCCGTTACAAACTCAGTAAAGAAGCCTCGCAATTGATTTTGCTGAGATTTGTGTGCACTGCTAAGCACACATTTTCATTGTTGAGGGCCAACTCCTTGTTACAATGTTCAAAATAATCCATTGGAATGTAGTATTAGTGACAGCTGTTTAGGTCTCATCTGCACAAAACTTTCTCCTTGGAGGCATTGTACCAGATCTTCTCTAAGAAGGCACCCTGTCTGTTCTCGTTGCAGGGACCACTTTAGGAGCAGAAGTAACGAAGTCTTTAGAACAAGCTCACACTCCGCTTTGTACGAGACAGACTCGAGCTCGCTGACTCCAAGATACTGCGGTCCACCCTAGTCTCCCAGGTCTCTGAAGAGAGTGTCTCCAGTGAATATTTTAACTTTCTAGAGGTGCTTCTACATTATGCATCCATTAGGCAACCTCTTCGGTGATTTGTGAAACATTGCTTCATAGAGCGCCTCCAAAATCATTAATGCTGTTTGGTTCCAGACCTTTTGGAACCAGTTATGGAAATCGTTCAGACTCCATCTACTTGAGCCAAGCAAAGTTCCTAAAGAAAAAAAGATGTGAGCTAGTGCTGCTGTTCCTCTAGGCAGGTCCATTGCCTCACTCTACTACAGTTGCTGCAGTGCAAAAGAGATTTCCAAACACAACCTAAGCTTCAACACAGGCACAAAAGCTAGGGCAGCATTCCCATCAGTGCTACCAGTACACTCGAAGACTCGAGAGATGTAGGAATCAGCAGCACCCACCAGCTGTAGAGAAAACCCTCTCAAATTCAAGATAATTGATTCCCTTCTTCACCCTTCTGTTTACCCACTCCAATAGAGGGGAGCATATCTCAACACTTGGCAGAGTGGCAAATAATCATAAGACACTCCTGGGTGCTCTGTATTGTGAAGAATGTTATGCTTTAATAGTCAAGCCATTTCCACCTGTGGTAAAGTTACTGAAATCAAATTATAAGGACTTGCTACAATTCAGACTGGAAGTATGATACCTACAAGCACTAGGAGCCTTAGAAAGTGGACATACTCTCCAAAAGAACAAAGGAGCATTTATTGATAAAGAAGGGAGGAGTAAAGCAAGAATTCTGATGGATACATCTGCCTGTGGATTCCTCACCTTATGAATATCCCCCTGCGCCAGCTTTCCGCGGAATTTTTTCCTATCTCCACGCCGCCGAGGACGTTGGCTCCGCTCGCGACTCCGTATGACGTCACCGGAGCCATAAGAGAGCCTCGTCGGCGTGATGACGTCAGTTCCCTTTTTTCCGCGCCGTCGACGCGTAACGGTTTTCTAGCACTCTCCATATTTGGTGGAGTTACTTTGTTCTTCATCTTTAACTGTTGCTAGAAGGGATGTCGTCTTCGAAGAAGTCTGGTTTTAAACCCTGTAAAGAATGTGGGGGTCGCATGTCAATCACTGGCCCCCATGAAGATTGCTTATGGTGCTTGTCGTCGGATCACGACGTGGAGGACTGTTCCTGTTGTAGGAAAATTAACCCAAAAGCACTTAAGGAACGGGAAGCCAAGTTGTTTCTGGCCAAGGCGAAGAAAGAAGGAAGAGGGCGTAAGCGTGAAAAGTCGAGGTCGTCGACTTCACACACATCGAAGTCGAAAAAGCATAAGAAAAAAAGAAGACATGGATCTCGGTGCCGCTCGACCAAGAGTAAGGCTTCGAGGTCGCCTTCGCCAGCTCCTCGACGTCGCCGTAAGGACTTTGTATCTCCTTCGCCCTCTCCTTCTCCTCGTGTGACTCCGGCTTCGTCTGGAGGTACTCCGGCGCATTCTCCGGCGCCGAGGGATTCAGCTACTTCAGATGTCGAGCTGGTTCAGGATGTACCACCTTCTCCTGTGCCTGAGGTTGAACCGGTGGATTCGGCAGTGGATCCGGTAGGTCCGACGTCGGAGACTCCCCGTTTGGATACTGGTTCGAATCCATATCCTCAATTCCCGGCTCCAGGGGCGGATCCGTCACATTTTTTAAATGCCATGTACGGAGTTTTCGCAAAGGCGGCCTTCCCATCCGGAGCACCTTTGGGTCCCGTGGGTCCGCTGGCATTTAACTAGGGTGTGCCCCAGCACTATGCCCAGTCACCCTTCATGCCGATGGCGCCGTCATGGCAGTTTCCGGCGCCGAGAGTCTCGACGCCGTTGGTGGAATCCTCGGCGCCGTCTGGTGAGCCCTCCTCTCGACCTCGTGTGGAACTCTTGCCGCCCTCGACGCCGGCTTTGGAGCAGTCGGCGCCGCATACGGCGCCACCGATGCCGCGTACGGCGCCACCGACGCCGCGTCCGCGGATTCGTTCACGAAGAGAGGCTCAGAGACTTTTAGAAGAGGAGCAGTATCGTACAGAGGAGGCTGAGGAGGGCGAGTTGGAAGAGTCTCTGGATGAGTTTGAGGGCATTCAGGAGGCGAGCGGTTTGGATACCTCTCCTGAGTGGGAACTCTCTTCTACAAGGGCTTCTCCTCAAGAGGTAGCTCCCTACCATTTGGTGATAAGGAAAGCTGCAGGGCTGTTGAATTTGCAGTTGCCCACTGCTGAATATAAGCCAAATTTGTTGACGGAGGTGTTGCATTCGCCTTCCTCCACAGTTGAGCCTCTTTTACCCTTTAATGAGGCCTTGTTGGATCCTATCCTCGAGGTTTGGCGTAAACCACTCTCTTCGCCTGCCATTTCTAAATCTGTGGCTAGGAGGTATAGGACTGCACCTGGGGATCCGGATTTTCTCTCATCTCATCCCATCCATCTCCAGAGAGTTTAGTGGTGCAGGCATCTTGCGCCAAGCAATCTTCAGGTGCTTTCCCTCAGGCCCCAGCTGACAGGGACTCAAAGAAAATGGATCAGTCAGCTAAAAAGGTTTTCTCCTCTTCTAGCATGGCACTGAAATCGACCAACGCCACTTGTCTATTGGGCCGTTACATACACGCCTTGATGGACTCGGCAAAGCAATTGGCACCTAAGTTACCTGAAGCGGAGAGGGGAAATTTTATGGAGGTCCTGTCAGACGCTCAAGCGGCAGCTAGGCAAGTTATTCAGTCAGGCCTGGATACGGCTGACTCAGTGGCCAGGGTCATGGGCTCCTCCATAGCTGCAAGAAGGCAGGCTTGGCTTCGTTCTTCCGGATTTTCCCCTGATGTCCAGGCCACTCTTTTTGATTTTTCCTTTGACGGGTCAAGGCTCTTTGGGGAAAAAGCGGATTCGGCCTTACAAAGGTTTAAGGATAGCAGAGCTACAGCGAAATCCTTGGGATTGCAGGCCCAGTCGAGAGGTTTTGGCTACAAGAAGTATCGGGGCTTTGGAAGGTCTTCCTTTCGCAACTTCCGTTCACCTCAGCAGCAGCAGCAAAATCCACTCTATAGATCTTATAGAGGAAGAGCCAGAGGTCGCCAACGAGGTTCTGCCCGCAATCTCTCCTCCTCCTCCTCTTCTGCCTCCCCTGCTCCCCCTGGTACCGCAGGAAAGCAGCCCTAGATCCCCCATCCTGGATCATGTGGGTCCTGTAGGGGGTCGGCTGTCTCACTTTCTGCAAGGTTGGAAATCGGTCACGACAGACCTTTGGGTTTTGAACCTTGTGGAGAATGGGTACGCCCTTCCCTTTCGGGAGTTTCCTCCTCTTTACCCTCCTTGCCAGGGATTTTGCTCAGAGGACCATTTGCTTCTTCTGCAGAAGGAGGTTCTTGCATTACTACAAAAAGGTGCGATAGAGGTGGTTCCAGAGCAGGAAAGGGGTCAGGGATGCTACTCCCGGTATTTCCTGATCCCCAAAAAGGACGGCAGGTTACGTCCGATCCTGGACCTCCGGGTCTTGAATTTTTACCTGAAGCAGGAGAAATTCAAGATGCTGACCCTTGCTCAGGTTCTTCTGGCGCTGCAGCAGGAGGACTGGATGGTGTCGATCGACTTACAGGATGCGTATTTTCACATCCCCATTCTGAAGTCGCACAGGAAGTATCTCCGTTTTACGGTTGGGTCGCAGCACTACCAGTTTGCGGTCCTCCTGTTTGGTCTTACTACTGCACCTCGAGTCTTCACAAAGGTGATGGCAGTGGTGGCAGCTCATCTCAGAAGGTCGGGGATTCCAGTTTTCCCCTATCTGGACGACTGGCTGCTCAAAGCGGAGTCGCCGGAGATGGTGCTTCATCATCTGCGGGTAACATCTCAACTGTTGTTCAACTTGGGTTTTTCAATCAATGTGCCCAAATCACACCTGGTGCCCTCTCAGCGCAATCTGTTCATAGGGGCGGTACTGGACACTACTGTGTGTCGAGCATTTCCTCCACAAAGAATTCTCGACATTCAGGAGATGATCCCTTTGTTTTACAATGGAGCGGATGTTCCGGTCCTGAAGGTCCTTCGCCTGCTCGGTCTGTTCGCCTCCTGCATTCTGTTGGTCAACCATGCACGCTGGCACATGAGGGCGCTCCAGTGGTGTCTCCGCAGGCAGTGATATCAGCACAACGGAGATCTCAGGGATTCAGTCAGGATCTCCAGAGAAGCTGCAGCGGAGCTGACTTGGTGGAGCGTGGAGGGCAATCTGTCTCAAGGAAAGCCCTTTCATCTTCCTCCATCGGTGGCCACAGTGATAACGGACGCCTCTACCCTAGGGTGGGGTGCTCATCTGGGGGATCTGGAGATCAAGGGTCTTTGGTCTCCAGAGGAAAGGTTGTCTCATATCAATCTTCTGGAATTGCGGGCTATACATTTGGCGCTCAAGGCCTTTCTCCCTTCCCTTCGCGGTCAGTCGGTTCAAGTCCTGATGGACAACACTACCGCGATGTGGTATGTCAACAAGCAGGGAGGAGTAGGGTCGTACCGTCTCTGCAGAGAGGCGTTGCGGCTTTGGTCCTGGGCTCAGGACCATCGGATTTGCTTGATGGCGAATCATTTGGCCGGAGTGTTGAACGTGCGTGCGGACAGTCTCAGTCGACAGTTCTCCGCCGACCACGAGTGGAGGCTTCATCCGGGGGTGGGGGACTCCTCGGGTGGACCTGTTTGCCACTCATGAGAACGCGCACTGCCCGTCGTTCTGCAGTCTCCAGTTTCCGTTGTAGGGAGCGTTGGGGGACGCGTTTCAGTTGAGTTGGGACTCTCGACTCCTTTACGCGTTTCCTCCCATACCCTTGATTCCTCGGGTTCTGAGGAAGATTCGCCAAGACCGGGCCCAAGTCCTATTGATCGCCCCGGATTGGCCAAGAAGGGTGTGGTACACAGATCTTCTTCACCTCTCATCGCACCCTCCGCTCCGTCTCCCTCTCAGGGCAGACCTCCTCTCGCAGTCGCAGGGGCAGGTTCTACACCCCCACCTCCAGAGCCTGCACCTTCATGCCTGGAGATTGAACGGGGCAACCTGAGTTCCTTCTCTCTCCCGCCTGACGTGGTGGATGTTATTTTATCGGCCAGGCGACACTCCACCAAGTCCATTTACTCCTACAGATGGTCAAGATTCGTTAAGTGGTGTGGGGAGAGATCCATTGACCCTTTAAAGGCCCACTTGTCAAATGTTCTTCTGTTTGCCCTTTCCTTGGCTCAGCAAGGTTGTGCTGTGGCCACGGTTAAGGGTTATTTGTCAGCCTTATCGGCTTTTCTGTGTCTACCTGATCAGCCGTCTTTATTTAAGTCTCCTATCGTTTTGAGATTTATCAAAGGCCTTACAAATAGGTTTCCGCCTACTCCTTTTGTTATGCCCCAATGGGATCTTAATCTTGTTTTAACTTTTTTGATGGGTTCCCCCTTTGAACCACTTCATAGCTGTCCTTTGAGGCTTTTATCTTTTAAAACTGTCTTTCTGATAGCCATTACCTCAGCAAGGAGGGTGAGTGAGCTTCAAGCTCTTAGTTCAAAACCCCCGTTTTTGACCATACATGCTGAAAGGATGGTCCTCAGGACCAGGGCTGCTTTTCTGCCTAAGGTAGTTACTCCCTTCCATCTAGGGCAGTCCATAACTCTCCCTGTGTTTTATCCTCCCCCCTCACCCTTCCAAGGAGGAGGAGAGACTTCACCGCTTGGACCCTAAAAGAGCGATGAGCTTTTATTTGGACAGAACAAAGGACTTGCGTTTGGACGATCAGCTCTTTGTGGGCTATGTTGGACGCTCAAAAGGCAAAGCTGTGCACAAGCGCACTCTATCCAGGTGGATCATCTTGTGCATCAAGATCTGCTACGCCCTTGCTGGTAAGGAACCACCTGAGGGTATTAGAGCCCATTCTACTAGGGCTAAGTCTTCCACCTCTGCTCTAGCCAGAGGTGTGCCTGTGTTGGATATTTGTAAAGCGGCGACCTGGGCCTCCCTCCACACTTTCGCTAAGCATTATTGCTTGGATTCCGAGGTGAGGAGGGAGGGCCATTTTGCGCGCTCTGTCTTGCATGACTTTTTGGTATAAGAAAGGTGGACACCCTCCTCTGGGAGTGGGACTGCTGTGGGAATCTATTCATAAGGTGAGGAATCCACAGGCAGATGTATCCATCAGAAGAACAAGTTACTTACCTTCGGTAACGCTTTTTCTGGTGGATACAGTATCTGCCTGTGGATTCCTCACTGACCCACCCTCCTCCCCGTTGTCCACCTTTGTATACCTTGAGGTATGCCTTAATTGGCTTGTTGTTGTTTTACAACTGTATCTGGTACATTTATAGGAAATGCTGATGTTCTTTAGCTTTCCTTTGTGATTTTGTACTGTGTATATTGGTTTAAATGTTGTGTACTGTGTATACTTTAAATCTGTTGTCGGTCCACCTGTTCGCCTCGGAGGCACGGAAAAAATGGGTGGAACTGACGTCATCACGCCGACGAGGCTCTCTTATGGCTCCGGTGACGTCATACGGAGTCGCGAGCGGAGCCGACGTCCTCGTCGGCGTGGAGAGCTAGGAAAAAATTCCGCGGAAAGCTGGCGCAGGGGGATATTCATAAGGTGAGGAATCCACAGGCAGATACTGTATCCACCAGAAAAGGCGTTACCGAAGGTAAGTAACTTGTTCTTCAGACCCATTCTATGAATAAGAACCACAAACAAGTGGATGAAGAAAGAGGAATTCATTATGCTGGCGTATAAGAATATGTATTTTCATATCATGTGGCTCTGAAGCACAGAGAGAATCTGAGGTTGTATTTCATAACACTGCAGTTTGGTCTAAGGTCTGCCTCAAGGATTTTCTCAAAGTGCATGGCAGTGATTGTGGCACATCTCGGATCGAAATGATCCGTATCTAGATACTAACATGCTTCTACAGTCCAGTTGACAACAAAGAGTGCTCAGGACTACAAAATGATGGTAGTAGTCTTAAATAATCTGGGTCTTCATTTGAACTTCCAGAGATTCAAGTCTGTTCCAGTACAAAGAAATCCAATATCATGTAGTGGTAATAGACTCAAGTCTGGAAAAAAGAGATTATTCATCCAGATGTAATGCAATTAGATATCCTCAGTCTAACGCCTGTTAGTGAGAAAAATATCACCTCTTCTCAGCCCAATGGCCTCTTGCATCACAATAGTTGCTCATGCAAGGCTACACCTTAAACTCCAGAAAGAATGACTGCAGGGTCACTGGAGTTGGTGTTAGTAGAGCTGGACACACACATTCTTTTGGCAGAAGCATTGCACTCCTTCCCTCACTGGGTGAAGCAATGCAATCTCATGATGACATCACCTTTCTGCTTCCTCTTCCAAAACCAAATGCATGTCATAGATGTCTGCCTCCTATGATGGGCTGCTCATCTTGTGGATTTGCAGATTAAGTGTACATGGTCTTGACAGGAGAGATTGTATCACATAAACATTTTGGAGCTCAGCAGTCCGTCTACCTCTGAAATCTTCTAGTCCAAGAGAATAACAACTACTTATTACTTCAGCAAATGGAGAAGAACCACATTTGGGGACCTTATCCATGGATGTTCAAAAGATTTGGCACCGGTTGATATCCAAAAATCTCAACATCATGGCAATGCACTTGCCAGGTGTTCAAAACGAACAAGCAGAAACGTTATAGAAGATCACGTGGGTTATTGGTATCGACACCAAAGCATACTAATTATTGATGGCTTAAAAGAAATTGCCATTTTTATCAATTCACATATGTGTGCATTTATAAACACTTAATGAAATGTGTTGCCTGCACATAAAGTTGTCACTTGTTCGTTTCTATGTGTTTTTTCACCTTGGGAAAGAGCACACATTTGTGGTTTTGTTTGCTTATTGCACCTTGTATGTTACATTTGTATAATTTATAATTGGTCTACAAATTACTACACTACATATGTAGTTACTATACTTTCATAGTTTAATTCAAAGCCCTTGTATGGCTAGAGTGTATTTAGGGGCTTTACTACATTAATTGTATGCTTAGAATATATTTATATTCCTATCTACAAAGTTTATATGAATGAATTCCAGCTGTACCGTTGTTTTTAGTGTATACTGAATGCCAAGGTTCTACTAACGAGAGGGCTGCTCCTGTCATATATAATATTATGGGCATTAAGGGCTACTTAGGGGTGATAAAAGGAGGGTTTAGGCCTGGAAAAAGGGGTTACTTTGTTGCAGGGATTCTGCGGAGGCACAGAACTATTCTTGGGATCACAGAACCTTAGTAGGCAGAGACTTGGTCATCCTACCTCCTAAGTACCAATGTGCCCGAGACCGCCTAGCTATAGTGTCTCACTTGCCCTCCTACTCACTCGCAGAGGAACAAGTGATTAGACACCCCAGAACACAACACTCCCGACCCTCTCAGGAATCGCGGTTACAAGACACACAATTTCGCTCTCCCACTCGTACTAGTCCACAAAAAATCTGACAGACACAAGAAAAGTTTAAAATGTTTATTTTAACTATCGTGCTTCAGTATGCAGTATACGTGCCACAATAAGTAAGAAAATGCCTAAGACAAATACAGTTAGCATAGTAAGTAGTCCATAAATCATAAACGGAGCTGTCATTATAAATGACAGGGTAGTCTAAGCCCCCTCCCCCTCTACAGAAGCGAAGTGATTATATATCAGATCATCTCTGGGTGTTTGCAGCAGACCCCGTACCTTGGCATACACAGATGAAAGTTCTACATCTCGGGTGCTGTCACGATCTCTTCCCTGGAAAGATCCGTCTCCAAGTGTTTTGTTACCTATCTGTGCATACCTATATGACAAAAGTATGTGTCCCCAAACAGCTGCATCGGCGTGCTTTGTCTAGGTGCTAGGCTCTAACCAGAACAAAATAACAAGGAGCATTGTTGTTTGACCTTGTCCACGGTATTCAGACTAAATACCAGAAAAGAACAGACCGCGAAAACAACAGCAAGTTCTGTGTAAAAGTACAGTGTGGCACAAAGCAAAATAAGTTTGTATGGTAACGTGCGGAAGGCAGAGGGCAGTCTGCAACGTGCTCATGCTAACATAGGGAAAACGACAATGGGCCTGCACGGGACATATGACAACTTTGACAGTTCAAATTTGCAGTTTTAAAACTGCACAGATGGCTGCAGCGGTAGGCCTGCAGTCATGTTAGTACTTTCTCTGTAGCGGGTGGCACAATCAGTGATGCAGTCCACTAGTAACATTTATCTTACTACACAAGGAAACTCCCTGAAAAAAGCACAGTTTAAAAGTGAGTTATGATTCTGGCCTAAACTTGTCAAACCACAGAAATTCTCCATGCTTAGAAACATACACAACACTTGGTATAACTCACGCCTCTCGCCAAGCTTGAAAAACCTATTTGGCAGAGGCACAGAAACAAGCTAAAGAGCGATTAAGAAAAAAACATGGTACCATTGCAGGTGGCGTGACTTATGGCATGTGTTGTGTGCATTGCTTACCATAACTGTCGCATCTAGTCCTTACCAAATCCTAAAAGTCAATCCATCTTACATCTTGTGAAAACGCATACAAATTCCACTTTCATTAGAAAAAGTGAACTCTTTACTGTTTCCTTATTTAAGATGGTAATTGGAAACAGGTGCTTCTAAACATATGCACTACTACTTGATCGTCCGACAATGCAATGATGACATATAAATTCGGAAACTTTCGCAGTTTGGCCCTGAGCATTTAGGTTTGTGGTAACATGCCATGCCTAGACCAAAATATATCTGCAACTGACGCCGAGAGAATCATGGCTGCTCTAGGAAGGAATATAAAGCATTTTCTACACCACATAAAGGTCCTCGTTCTACAATGAGAAATATTATTTGCAAATGGGAAATGTATAAGATGTTTGCCAGTCTGTCCAGGAGAGCATGTCTAGCAAATTCACCCAAAATTGAACCATACGATGTACCTTGACATTTCAAGAACCAAACTCCAAAGCTAGATTTGTGGGGTCTACATTCCTCTGTTATTAAGATACAGGTTAGAGTTCAACAATTAGAAAAAGTACAGCTTTTGTTGAAGGGTAGCCAGAAGAAAGCTGCTTTTCCAAAAAGAACATTGCTGCAAAACTGGCAAACAGCACAGTTGTGAACCACAAGACATCTAGAGAAATGTCCTCCCTACTGATTAAACCAAAGTGGAGTTGATTGGCTGTAATTCTTTACAACATGTTTGGCAAAAACAAATATTGGTATAATTACAAGACCCTTACTCCAACCACCAAGCATGGTAGTGGAGAGGTGATGATTTAAGTCTGCTTTGCAGACTTGGGTCATGAATCCCTTGCAAGCATTGAGCCCACGCTGAACTACTTGCTATACCAATTCATTCTAGAGAAAAGTGGGGCAATCTGTCCAACTGTTAAAACATAGCCAAAAGTAAATAGTGCAATAGGACACTGGTTCAAAATCTTACCAGTAAATCTACCACAGAACCGCTGAAAAAGAACGGAAACAGGATATTGGAATGGTAAGTCAACGTCCTGATTCACGCTTTTGAGCTCCTATGACTGGGCCTAATTAGCTGCGCTAAAATAAATGCCTTCAAACATCTCAGAGCTTACGCCATTTGGTAATGGTGGTTCAGAATCCTCCTTCCAGGCAATGTGAGAGACTGAAACTGTTACAGGGAACGTAAGCTTCAAGTTCTTGCTGTTAAAGTGTGGTTCCAATCCTTATTGAATAGCCATAGAACCTTAAGAGAATGTACTTTCTGTTTTATTCACTGTATCATGCTTTCGCTCTCTCTCATACCACGCTGATATCTATTGTCCTATAAAAACTCCCACTCTGTATGGAACCCTCTTTTGGGTTCACTTTTAGGAGCCAGATCCTTTGATAGCCATGTAGAACTGATGGCATTTCAGTCACATGATACTGTGGAAGTGGTATCAAAGGTGATGTGAAAATGATGGAATGCAGGCACAAGAATTCAAATCTCCCCAAAGCAGTGACACCTCCAGTTCATTGATATTTCTTCTCTCCTACCAGACACCAAGTGCTAGAACTTAATAGCATTAATGATTATCATTAACACACTCCACACCTCAACCTAAACTGTATTGTTTGATGTTTATTTGATAAATTCAGTGGTAATCGGTTTTATTGACTTCAAGGGGCTGAATATCCAAGTCAGACCTATCTGACTGACCTCTGAATGCGTACATTAGAGCGTTCTTTCCTTGGATGAAGTGTGTCCTGAAATTGGCTGGAAAGAGTGGTAGCCTCAGCCAGGGAGGACTGCCTCTTAACCTTCATCATTGTTAGTTAAGTGCTGGACCGCAGAGTTAATCCTCAAGTGTAACACGGTGATAGATAAGCTAGCCTTCAGGAAATCTACTAGATTATAACTACATCCTTGTAGATTGGATAGCAATGATCGTCAGTGTGCACATTCCTCTCACTCAGAACATGTGAAGAATGCTTAGCTCCTATTCAAGCTTCCCTCACACAGAATGGATAATTATAGCTTGGCCTGCATGTTTGCAAGACATCAGTGAAAAAAGGTTGCTGGGCCAAATGGAAGCTTTTTGCTTGTACAACCACTGTGCCTATCGTCCTGCAATCTGTAATACGATGTTCTCCAGTATTGGATCTTTCATAAATTCACATGCTTGAATCGTCCCCATCGTCGAGGTGGGAGTCCCACTGTACATTCTAAAGCAGTAGGAATAGCATTGATAGCCTACAACAGTAAAGACGTTGATTTGTGTAGCGTATCTATATCTTCAAAAGAAAAGAACCAAACTTCAGCCAATCAGGCGATGGCAACCTTAGAACACTCCCAGCAGACACACCTTCCCTCAGGTTTTCTATCGCACGTCGTGTGACGGAGTCTCCCTGAGCTCTGCTCATTTTCTTCAGCTTAAACTCAAATTTGGTATTTCCTCACTACTTCTCCAGCTTAAAGATGTCCGAACCTTTCAAGAAGGAACTCTTTAGGCCTCATGGGACCTGCAGAAAGAAAAGGCTACATTCAGAAGATCCCCATAAGGAATGTACATGTTGCCTTCATCCTACCCACAAGGTAAAAGACTGCAAATATTGTAGAACCTTTTCCTCAAAAACTCTCAAAGACAGAAAGGGGAGGCTTTTATTGTGGCTTCAGAAACTAAAGACAAAAACTGCTGTCGTTTCTGAGAAGGAAAGAAGTGAGAATTCTATCACCTCATATGAAATGCCCAGGAAAAGAGAAAGGTCATCAGAGGGGCACAAGAAAGCCTTAAAGACACATCATGGGTCTTCAAAATGCTCCTCACAGAGAGATGGGTGAGAACCTGCTTCCTCTGAGGCAAAATCTGAACCCTCTACTCCATCCACAGCCTTGGTTTGAAGCCCCCAAAATCCTCCTCAGACCCAGTGTTAGTAAAGTATAAATTGACTATGAAGACCACGTCGACGACGGTAACCCCCTCAAAATCATAATCGTAGACGACCACCCCATAGACAAAGCCCACATCGTCAGCAGCCGCGCCACCACCATCGACGAAGACCTCATCGACTAATCCGTTGATGATGTGTCCAGAAGAAAAAAACTCCTCAATCGACGGCAATCAAAAAGAAGCCTTCAATGCTGGTTTTATCACCAGATTTGACTCGGTCGACGCTACAGTCGACGACCCCGCCGATGAATCCCCAATGTGCACAAGATGATCTGTGCCCAGAGCACATCTCCCCTAGTAAAGTGTCTCCTTTACCACCAAGTCACTTGTTAGACTTAGCGGAGTCTGATGACGTTAATGGCCAGTTTGGAGCGGCCCATCAGAACTCCATGTAAAGTACCAAGAAGATTTGATTTGATTTGATTTTTGGATTTATACAGCGCACGAATGCCCAAGGGCGTCTTGGCGCTAGAGTCAGTAGGACAGTATAGTTTTAATGCAAATTATGCGCCAAGTCTGTTTGCGAAGAGCCAGGTCTTCAATGCTCTTCTGAAAGACATAAGCGAAGTGCTGCTCTTGATAGAGATTGGGTGGAGGTTCCAGATTTTAATTGTTCCCACTAGGAAACTTCTTCCTCCCCACTGGACCTGCTTGAACTTGGGTGTTTGTAACAGTTTAGAGTGAGCCGATCTTAGGCTCCTACCTGGTGTATACCATTTCAAATGCGTCTTCAAAAACTGCGGGCCAGTACCTTCTAAAGCTTTGAAGGCCAGGCATTGGGATTTGAAAATAATCCTTTTGGCCACTGGGAGCCAATGTAGGGCTCCTAGTCTATGGGCGACAGGCTCATGTCTGGGGATGTCAAGTATCAATCTGGCTGCTGCATTCTGCAGTCTCTGCAGTTTCAGTAGAAGAGGAGGATGATGATGATGAATACTATCCTCAAGTATATCAAAGGCCACAATATGATAAGAAGCAACATCAATATATGGAGCAGTTCCATCATTATGGTCCACCTGCTCCGCCTGAGGGCATGGTCCAGGTTCCCATAGCCCTGGTGCAAGACCTACAGGGCATGTTGCAAGACTACTACAAACGTTTTCCTACGCCTGCAGGGGCAACTTTATCGTCTATGCGTCCACTGCCTCCAGCGCCTTGATCACCAGATCCTATGCCGCCACCGGCAACACCTAGAATAACACCAAGATCGAACATTGCCATGCCTCCTAGAGAGACCCATCCTCTTCAAATGAGCATAGCGAGGAGGATGAAATTCAGGACTAGCTGATCCCCATGCCTTCTCCTCCGGTGCCTCAACAAATTGACTCTCCACCGGGCGATATTGGTGGTTTTCATACTATGATGGAAAGAGCCGCTACATGTTTTCAGCTCTCAATGGCAGTGAAGCAATCGGATTGCTTCCTGTATGATTTTAAGGCACAGTCAAGAAAAACTGTTAAAGCAATCCCTATAGTAGATTACATTTGGGAGGAAGGGATTAAAATAATGAAATCTCCTGCCACAGTGACAGCAGTTCTTCCAAGAATAGACAAAAAATATAAAGCCCCTGAGGACTCTCCAGCATGTCTGGTAGTACATCCAAAACCAGACTCAGTCATTACTCAGGCTGCCCAGTGACGGTCTAAGAACGCTTCCTTATCTATCTCGACACCACCTGATAAGGAAGGTAGACGCCTTGATAATGTAGAGAAGCAGTTCTACTGTACATGCTGTGAATTCTCTGGTTATGTTGGGTAGATATGACCGCCAGATGTGGTCGGATATTGCCACATATCTGGATTTTCTGCTAGAAGATGAGAAAACAGAAGCAAAAAAGATTCTGCTAGAGAAAGAAAGATCTGTCCGAGATCATAGATTGTGCTATGGACATAGCTTCTCTAGATTTCCGGCAGCTCGCATGGTCAGCGGTCTTTAGACGCCAAGGTTGGCCAAAGGCGACAACATTTTGTCCTGAATTCCAAACGATAATTCTAGACATGCCATTTGATGGCACTGCCTTATTTGGCAACCACATTGATGCAATAAAGGCAGATACTGACCTTCCATTTGGTTTTAATAAGTAGGGCATATGTCCTTTTTCTTTAATAGGTTGTTCCCCATTTTAAAATGGTTTTTCAGTCCTGATTAAGACCCACTTTTGAGGCTTTGGTTTGCCCCCACCCTCTTACACCTTGCCAGGTTGAAACGTCAACATTTCCCACATGCTGGATTGTCAATTGGTTTCACAAAGGGGCAATTATGAATAATGCAATTACCTCTGTCCAGATGTGACCATACTTATGTTGCATAATACGTATATACGAATAGGCTTTGTTGTAAATTAGTTAATCTATGCAATATGTCTACTTTCCCTTTCCTAAAAACTTCACGCACAAGCACTTCTTTCCTGAGCACTCCTTTATGTATCTTTGTGGAGCAACCATATATGTATAGAGTGTACCTATTTTTGGTGGACTTGAAAGTACAGAAAATGTATGCATCCAAACATGTTTCCTGTGTGTGTGATGTTATAATTGGACGACAATAGAAGCATTATTCTCCCTTATGGTTAGAAAGAGTACCTTCTCCCATGCTTAAGTTGTATTGGTTGGGGCTATTGAGAAGCATTTGCGATAAGTTTATTCATTTAAAACCGTATTCGCATAGTGGATTGTTCCGATTGGACCACTGTTGTCATGTATCATTAACTACCCAAGTCCTTCAGGTGGTTTTTGGGTCACCAACCTCACTACACGGGAAGGACAAAACCCTACTCTTAAATTTAAGAGCTAGGAAACAATAAGCTAAAAAAGGGGGAAAGGAGAAGAAATGGAGAGTATGGAAGAACCTGTTGAAAAAACTGTTTCTGGAAAATCCAAGAAATTGTTATGATTGCCCTCACCCACTATGCAGTGGCATGCTTCATCATAGGGCTGCTGTCACGCCTTGGTGCAGACCAACACTCGGGGCGGAGCGCATGTATTTTTATATATAAATTCAAAAAAAAAATTAATTTTCTTATGAGGGATCCCTATTGCAGAAAGAATTTTATGTAAAACTGTCTAAGCGGGTGCCTAAATCTTTATTTATTGTTGGCCCCCCTTGACGGGATTAAAGGTTTAAGAATGGGTATATAGAAGGAGTTACATCTCCATTACCCCATCTGCCAGTACCGACCTGTTTCAGCCACTTATTAATTGCCAAATGGGTCACTGGCCTTCCTCACACAAGATACTTGCGTTTGAACAGGTAGTGCTTAGGGACACTATGAACATTCTCTCCAAAAAAAGAGTATATTAAATATAATCTCTCCAAACTAGAACAAGATGCCTTGTTGACAGTGAAACAGAATAAAGACATTGTCATCAAGGCAGCCGACAATGGGAGAGCCAGAATACCACTGACTATAAGTCTGAGATAATCTCACAACTTTTGGACTCTGAAGTCATGTTAAACTCAATACCGACCCGACAAAAGAAATAACTGATTTGATTAAGAGTGACTAGTGAAAGGTTGGAGAAAGGTTATCTCAATGAATTGTAGCATGACTTTTTAAATAAAAAAACAGCCCCTGACCACCACTATTTACACCCTTGCAAAAATCCATAAAATCTAGAGAAACCCCCAGGACGACCGATCGTCTCAGGGTGTGGCTCCATTTTGGAGCCTTTAAGTAACTATTTTGACTGATATTGAAACTAAGTGTTGAATCCACTAAGGCCTACTTGAGGGTTACAATGGAAACCATAAAGTTAATTAACAATCTCTCATTCAATCCTCATGAACAAACTCTGATTACCATGGATATTACATCGCTATATTCCAGTATTCCCCAGAGCCTGGGATTGGAAGTGGTCAGGGATGTCCTGAAAAGGAGAACACAACCTGTACAAGTTGCGACCAATTTCATTATAGATCTACTTGAGATAGCAATGACCCAAAGCTTTTTCTATTTTCAAGGTGATTACTATCTACAGACTAGAGGAGTCGCGATGGGGGTGACTATCCCACCGAACCTAGCGATCCTGTACATGAATCATTATGAGAATGACAACATCTTCAAGGCAGGGACACCAATTTATGAACACTTCACCATGTTGAGATGGTACGTCGATGAGGTGCTGATTTGGACAGGAAATGAGGAACGGCTTTTAGGTTTCCATCAGTGGCTCAATGAGAGATCAGAGAATATTAAATTCACTATTGAACACAGCACAGAAGCTATTGATTTTTTGTAACGACTAAGGTTGACAATGATAATCTATATTCAACCCTTTTCAGAAAAAATCGTGAGAGAAATACCCTCTTACATTACTAGAGTCATCACCCTAGAAACCTTAGGGACAATTTGCCCTATGGTCAGTTCCTCCGTTTTCGGAGGAACTGTTCATACAAACACAACTACTTTAGAGAGTCTGAGGATCTACTAAAACGTTTGTCTGAGAGAGGATACCCTAAAGGTCTTTTGAAGAAAGCAAGAAAAAGGGCCTTGTTCTGCCTAAGGGATACTCTTCTCGAACACAGACAGCGCGCAGACATGACGAAAAACATAATGACATCTGTAACAAGTTTTTGCACACGTAGTAATGAAGTACGTAATAACATTAATCGTCATTGGACCATGGTGTCAAATGAAATTGAAACCAAGGAGCTTCCGATACATTCCTTTAAGAGAGGAAAAACATCAGGGATCATGTAGTGAGCTCCTTCTTGGGAACACCACCAAAGTCCTCCATAAACATATTATGCAACCTGCCTCAGGTTACAGGACATTTTAAATGTGGGAGTTGCAAAGCATGTGGTCTTACCATAGAAACAAAGACTTTCAATCACAAGGAACAAACATACACATTAAGGGAGCACACTAACTGTAAAAGTGTAGCTGTCATCTATGTGATCTGGTGTCCTGGTGGGCTTCTATATGTGGGACAGACCAGGCAAAAGGTAAAAGCACGGATACTTCAACATTGCAGTAGGATTAGATGCAGGGTCCAAGGGGCACCCCTGGTAGAACACTTCACCGCCCTAAATGATCCCATAGATCGTATATGCTGGTTAGTAGTTGAAAAGGTCGGTATGAACTTCAGAGGTGCCAACTTTGCTAACACCTTAAACCTACGAGAGTGTAAATGGATACACCGTTTAAACACGGTGGCGAAGGTCTGAGTGAATTTGAGGAGACTTCTAGGCAGGTGGCACGCCTAGGTAATGGCTACCCCGTTATGTCCAGTAACTCATTCGGCAAACAGAGCATCCAAATAATGGCAAGCTGCACAACCGGAACCAGGGTTAACATTATTCTGTTCCTGGAAAAGTATCCCCCTTGTTCTGTTTGTTTTTACTAAGAACAGTCCGTTTGTGAACTAATATTTTTATGAGCCAGGCTATGTGTAAAAACGATTATGTATGAAATGCTGCCCTCGATAGAACGGTTGCTTGTCAAACATTGTCACATATTTCCACTGGGGGACAGATGCAATGCTAAAAATCAACAATGAACACCACGATATGGAGTTGTTTTTGTAAGCGCAATAATATCTGAAATTGTCTCTAAGGATGTGCTGAATATTGTATATATTTTACATGGGATATTTAATGTACCGGGGATGTGATTGCCCTTCATTTTTGTGAAAGCGTGGATGCACATTTGGAACCCTCTACGCCATTACAGTATGTATTTATGTTCTTGACACTGCATTATTAACTATGTGCATGTTCTTTA